>CM033715.1:1193632-1816646 GCA_019671005.1 Hibiscus mutabilis
TATAATTACCATTGTTAGCATGACACGTTATCTTATTCCTCTCTCTCTCTCATTTTTTTTCTCCATGATCGAACCATTTCTAATACTGCAAGCAAAGGATTTGCGTACTTTTAGGACAATGACACAATAGAAAAGGCAATGTAGTGAATCTAAAACATTACCTCAAAACAGTATGACAAGACAAAAATGGCGGTAAACACCATGACAAACATGATGTTTGCTGCTAGAAGATGTTGGCTCCATTCGATTCTCACACGCTTCAACCTCACGAATTCTACGATCTCCCTAATCAGTTTCCGGTCAGTCGCATCTAACGATGGGGCTCTTGGTGGTCTAGGAGGATTAGGAGACATTTTACTACTCGAACGTTTACGCTTCTCCTTCACTAACCTATTCTCCTTAGCATCTTTACTCTCTTGTCCTTCAACATTCGTGCACGTCATCGACCACAACTTTTTTGCATTAACCCTACCAGAATTCGAAGCATCACCGGACAAACACACTCTATTATCTGATCCCTCGACGAAGCCACCTTTGATGACCATAGCAAACAACGGTTATCCGACAGTTGTGACTTCATTTTCAAGGCCGAGTTCTAAATCTTTGAACCTAGAAGTCACTTCATACATGAAAACACCCCCCACAATCTCAAAATCTTAAACTGTGGGAATGCCAAGAAAAACTTCAACTTGAAGAAGCAAAGATGGCAACTTTCCAGCTTTAAACTCACACACCAACTTTCAACAATGCAATTTAACGTAGCATACAAGTCTTAACATCAAACTATGCATACATCAACAGAAAATAAAGAATCCCAATAGATAATTTCCAAATGTCAACAAAAATACCGATCCGAGCTGGAACTCTAACAAAAAAAAAAGATCAGCATTACAAAGATTACATACATACAAAAGCGATAAAATAAAATAAAAACTATTGAAACCCAGAAAAGATACCAATCAAAACCCAATATAGAAAAAACTTCATTTTTGATCAAACAAACTACCTTGGAAAAGAAGGCAAGATGTACCCAGATCTTATACCAAGAACAGCTGATAACAGCGGCCATAATAAAAACAAATTAAAGTTCAGTGACTATATTGTAAGTTATAAAAGTTCATGACCAAAATAGAAACATCCTAAAATTTCAAAAGCGTAGTTCGACGTAATAATTAATATATTGGTTGGTCACCTAAAACGAAGTCAATCATGGTTGATGACTCTGAGGGCTCTTAATATTCGATGCCATGACGAGAGGTGATTAATAATTAATATCTAACGTGCGACATATTTAAGGTACAGTTAAACGATAACAAGTTTTGAAATTTATCTATGAACTAAAAATGTTAAACTTTTTAATTATATTTTTGGTTAGTTTTTTTAAGTATCTATACTTATTTTATAAATATCGCTACTTTGTCTCGAACTAAAAATTTATTAAAAATTAAATATCAACACTTACAAAATAAACACCGATACTCAAAAAAAAAAAACTCAAAAAATTGAACTAAAAATGTTATAAAAAATTCAACATTCTCAATTCGTAAATAAAATTTAAAACTTACCGTCTTTTAACCACACCCTAAGCATATCACACCTTAGATCTACCAGAAATATCAATACTTTGTTCTGAACTAAAAATTCATCAAAAAACTAAATATCGATACTTACAAAACAAATATCAATACTTAAAAAATTAAAAAAAAACTAACTAAAAATATTATAAAAAATCTAACATTCTCAGCTCGAGAATAAATATTAAAACTTGTTACCTTTTAACTGCACTCTAAACATGCAACACATTGTATCTACCTGAAATGTGGGAATGCCAGGTTTTGTTTCCTTCGGGTTTGACTTTGAAAAGGGCAGTTAGGTCTTTTAGGTTTTACTTTTTAGCTGCTTGGAAGGCAAGATTGGGTCTTGCCCAAAACAAATAAACAAATAAGAAAAACAAGATGGGTGGAGTAATACTTGGCCGCCACTTAACTAAAAACACATGATCATCTTTCAATTCCAACTGCCTTTTTCAGACTGAGCTGGAATATGGGTGGGAATGGGATAAGATTGCTTTGATTAACCACACCTGTAGTGATGCATTAACAGAACATGAAGCCACGTTCTGATAAAATTTGATGCTCCGTTTAGCCGACGACTGAAAGTGACATTTTTATTTGGTCATGAACTTACCTCCTTAGGCTTCTTTTGCCCTGGGCAGCCTCGCCGTCAACCTACAACCTGTGTAATCAATAAGCTAAAACAGTCCATTCTAATTGCTGACGAGAAAAATATCGAACAAACACCGCGTGGAGAGAAAGAAAAAGAGAAAGAAAAATGGACAGATCTAATGATGATGGTTGAAAAGGAACACTCCATTCACCATCGTCATTAATTCTAAACCCAACTGCCCATTTTACAAACTAAGCGAGAGTGAGATTGCTTGCTAAATCATACAGGAACCCATTCGACATGGGGATGAAACAAAACGGGCTCAGTGGTTTCGGCCTCCACCACACAAGCTAACCAAGTCCATCAAGGTGGAGTATAATACATCCAGTGTTAGATGCCCCAGAAACTTTCGGTACTCGGATGCACCGTCATGCATGTCCATTTGAAGTTTCCAATCCTCTGCAAAACCGTCTTCCATTACTAACCACCAAGAGATGCCGCCTTTAATGTCTTCTAGGTTCACATGGGCAACCAGACTAACAGTCTCCCCCTGTTCTAGCTCAAATGTCAAGCACAGGAAATCACGATTTGCTTTTATTCCCACCATAAGAGCTTCTTCGTGAAGCCAGCAAATAACTTGGCTTGCAACCTGTAAGCCCAGAGTCAATTAACGTGTCAATTTGCACCGAAGGACTATATCAGCAAAAAAAATGGTACGAAAACATGTGCATTTTCTAATCACACCTCTAGAGGACCACGAATAAAGAACATGAAATTATCATATTAAACCCAGCAGTAACAAAGTTAAATAGAAAAATTCAGTCAACAAGCGATCATGCAAGAATATCCAATTTCATCACCAATAACTAAAAACAGTATACTGTAGGACAGAAAAGTAACTTAAATCATCTGAACCAGTAAGAGTAAAAAGTTGTTCCCATCAAGGTCTACCTTCCATACCATACTATAAAATTGCTACATTAGCAAAAAAATATTCCTTAACACATAATTCAGCCAATTAAGTATTACCAATGAGTCATTTTATCCTCTTAGAATAGGTAGGAGTAATGATTTACACTTTGGAACACATCGAGTAAACATGGTTAATTGATTAAAATATCAAATGAGATGCAGATCATGTCAGTATTAACAGTCAATTTAAACAGCATAAACATGGTCCCAAAATAAAACTTAGTGATGTTATTCCTAGAAAGTGACGAAAGTAACCTACCTGCAGCAGTATTATAACGGGAAGATCAGCCAAGTCACATTCATATTTGTTTAGAGAACATGTGTTCTCAGAACTTCTTTTGAACAGGCTAACAACATTAGGAGCACCTTCCCCTTCAACATTGATACGGTCATCGTTCACCACCACTTTGGTACGAAATTGTGATTTTCTAGCATCCTTCGGGTTCTGGAAGTCTGATTTCAGGGATTGAGATTCTGCATGAAGAATGGACTGAGGAACTTTCATGAAGATTGTCCAAGAGGATGTCCGTGAATGCCAAGTGGGATGCGTCATCAAATGGAGATATGGGACCCTGCAAACCTAGAGATATCATGGGAAGTTATATTGTAAATATGAACAAAATCTAAAGAAAACTTGTAGTAATCCATGTCAAATGGTTAGCAAGGAAAATACCACATTTTCCAGCTCCATGAGAACTCTGTTTGAAAAGATTCTATGAGCCAGAGACAGACAGAAATGACCCAGAAGACCAGGTTCATCCTTTCCTGATTGACCAGATGCTTGAGTACCAGATAAATTTGGTTTATCCTTTTCATTTACAAATGCATTTTCATGAACAATTTGCTGCAGATAAATTTCACAACTGGTACGATTAGGGAAACCCCATTTCTTTTCAGTATCAAACGAGTGTAAAGGCACAATTGCAGACTCTAAATTCTGGGTATCAGCACTGTCCTGATTATCACCCTTATTAGAAGGCACCAGTGATATGAAAAGAGTGTTCCCTTGACCTATACTTAATTGTAGATAATTTTCTCGTATTCCAGTTACATTCACTCCAACAGATTGTTTGAATGCTTCACGATTCAACATCCCAAACACCTGAACCAAAGAAACATGATAATATCAAACAAAAGCATATTTAAATCATAACTCATAAATAAGGATAAGAGAAAATAACAATTACCTGATCATCAAAGATTGATTGATGAACTTCTCGAAGGAGAGTATGTGTTTCTTTGACATAGTCATCATCACTCATTGATTCTTTCTCACTCTCTCTTGTGTGCTGCTCAACTGAGTCACGGGTTCTGGTCTTACTCAAGTCTTTTGGGATATCAGAAGAATGCACACCAAGAAAACCAAAGTGAAGAGACCGACATGAATTTGGAGGTAAGTTTATAGCAAGCATTCCAGCTGAATCATCTTCAACACGAATTGTAGATAGAGAAGATGGGCGACACATTGCTGCCGAATCATATAATGAATTATCAAAAAGATCAATAATGAAGCCCTCATTGCTAGAAGATGCAGCTGCCACCCGTTAACGTTTAACTTTCCAATTTTGCTGCAATCTATCAGCTTGTTAGGAAATAAGAGAAATGGAGTGTGTACAAAAGAACAAGGCTTGCACAATGCAAATCACACAATAAGCTGTGTAAACTGACAAGTCAAGAAGCTGAAACCTTATAGCAATAAACTTTCATGATAAGCATTCTTTTAAACGAATGCAGAGGGATACCTTATTAGAGCACCATAAAATCTTGCTCCCCGAGCAATCTGTTCTTCAAAAGAATTGGCAGACTGTTTAAAGTATTTACCCAATTGCTGCAATATAGAAGTAAAGTTCAACAGTAAATTAAAAAAAAAGTTTGGTACCAAGACAATTAAGCATATTTTCAATAGGAACTATAAGCACACTAGTCACACTACTCAAACTCATATTCAACCAAAGAGTAAAGATCAGCACTTTTATTCCCCAAAAGAAGAACAATACCCGGTAACATTGTAGCTTGGTTGCAGCAGATACAGCAAGATCAGACAGGAACTCATTAGGTAAAGGCTTGGGCCTGGTAATGCCAGCAACTGTTACAGCATCATTAGCTTCCACCTTCCAAACCAAAAAAAAACATTATACTCAAATGACTGATCATTTACCATTCAAAGGAGCACTATCCACACTTTATCTTACGACACCAAAGGAAAAAAGAAACTTAACCAGGCAAATAAAATACATAGCAACTTCAAATATAGATTGCGAATTCACTAACCAAAGAGAAAGTTTTCTCATACTCTTTAGCTTCAGAACTCATTAATTCAAGGATAAAGACAATGATACAGCAATACAGGGCACCTAGGGAATACAAATATGGACACACAATAAGGGTACAACAGTACATGAACACAACGATACACGAATTTCTAGAAAATTAAGATACAGATGCTGAAATAAAAATTAAAATGTATGATTGATACTGATACTTTTCAATCAAATATTAACATACAAATCGCATTTTCCTCAACAAGAGAATTCTTTTCATATTTGTATCATTTGGTTTTCATAAAAAAAAATAAAGAAACCTATTAATGTTGACACTTTGCTTTCAACTCCCACACTTTTCAGCAATTAACTCTCCATTCTGTTTTCTTTATTTTCTTTATGGATTTCAAGCAATTGACTACCTTCAGACATGTGTTTTTATGCATTGTCCATATATTTCTGAAAAAATGAAAGTGAAAAACCCCTTATCATGTGCCTAGTTGTGTCTTGTTTCTATTTGACCGTGTCCTTTTTTTGTCATTGCCTATCCAAAACTATCTCTGTAGCGTACCCAACACTCGCACACACACACCACTGCATAGATTGTTTACGCTTCGCAGCAGGGCATCGAATTTCAATTGTTAAAATCCAGATGTTTACTTAAGAAGAATAATGGTAATAAATTCAATCAAGAGGAATTTAAACAGTAATACACAATTTACATGGTTTTACTCTAGTATGTAACAGATGTTAATTCTTTATATTCACTAGAATTTGTAATCAAATGTAATTTTACTATGGAGAACTACAAGGAAATAAGGTTAGTTGCAAACGCAGCAATGAAAAGACACCAAAGTATATCAATAGCTAGGGAACCTACAGTGTTGATAAGGTCGATGATGACGGAGAGCTCCTGGTGAGCCAACTGGAGATTCTCAACCATGCTCTGACACTGCCACGTAGCGGAGGCATCTTTGGAGCTCTTCTTCTGCTTCTTCTTCCTCTCCCTTTCTTCGTCGTCCTCCACAGCCCACGCGAAGTCGATTCTCCGTATAAGCGACACTCGCTTCTCATCGTAGCTCGAATCTCTATATGGTAAAGTAATTCAATAGCAAAAGAAAACGACGTTAGCACGTATCAGTAGGGAAATGAAGAAGGAACTTGATGAGAGAGAGAAGCTTACGGAGGGTATCGTTCGGCGCCGTTTTCTTCGATGGCGTCGAGGCGTTTGACCGGAAGTTTGTCCAGGGAGATCTCTAGATTTCCCTCCATATTTTATTTTATTTTCCGGGAAAATCTGAGGGAAAATTTTTGAATCGAGCCCTAGAGGAAAGTGTTGCCTTGCGGATTCAGAATTCTGAGATGCAAGGGGAAAGGTCCATTTTGCCCGTGGAATTTTAAGATAAGATTCACCGATTAATAAATTGGGCCTTCTATTGAAGTCCGATAATATAAGGGTAAGGTCCAATTCTAACCCAAATACAATAAAAAATACTCCCTCAATCTCACTTATTTTGTCGCATGTTGACTTTTTACGAATATTTAGAAAAAAAATATTGTGTGGTATAAAATAAATTAAATGACAAGTTTTTCATTAGAAAGTTAACTTTTATTTTTGTTGAAAAACTAAAAAAATGATAAAAAAGATAAATTTGTCTTATAAAAGTTAATTAAATTTTTTAAATTGACAATTTGAGTGGGATAATTTTAAAACAAAAAAATGATAATTTAAGTAGAATAATTTTAAAATAAAAAAGTAACAATTTATTAGGAGAGAGGGAGTATGTTTCTTTTTGACTTATTATACAAATTGGTACCTAAATTTGATAACTTTTCTCAAATTGGCACATGAACTTTATTTTGTCTCAAATTGATACTTGAACTTGAAAAAGATGATCAAATTGTTATATTTGTTTACTTGGCCTCTCAACAACCAATTAAATTGTTAATTTGGTATTGATGGGTTAAAATATAATGTCATCAAGTGCCATGTGTCACAACATAATTGGTTGTTGAATACCACATTAGCCTCATTTATCAATTTGAGATTTCTTCCATGTTTAAATACTAATTTGAGAATTATTTTCAATTCATGTATCAATTTGAGACAAAAACGGCAGCAATTTATTTATTTTTTGTCAAGTTCATATGCTAATTTGTATAATAAACATTTCCTATTTTTTTAAAAAAAATCAATTGTATTGCATCAAAAACATGTATACAACCGATTGGTCTAAAAAGATAAAACGCTAGGTCCTTAAGTAAAGTCAGAAGTTCGAATCTTGAAATTATGAATGAAAAAAACCAAATTGAGAGAATCACCTCATAATGAACTTCTATAAAACATAATCTAAATTAGTCGGTCAATAAATCAAATATCCAAATTAATCGACTAATAATTTAAAACCCAACATTTATTTTAAAAATGTAATTATCGGTACTTAATAAAAAATCGTATTTTTCTCTCTCTCTCGAAAACTCGCATCTTTTAGTTTATTTTCTTAGAACAGATGGTGATGTCTCATATACACTTTATCATTTTTTTAAAGATTAATTGATATCAAACATTTTTGAGAAAATATATTTAATTGATTGATTAAATTGCTCATTTTTGTTCTTTCATATTATTTTAGATCATAAATTTTAGATTTATTAAGAACGTTTTTTTCACTAAAATTTTTCTTATTCTCTCCTTTAAATAAAATTAAGATTACATATAATTTTTTTCAAAAAAAATTAACATCAAATATTTTATTTAGAAAAACTGTAAAAGAATTGTTCAATTATACAAAAATTGTCAATATATACCGTATATGAATTTGTTTTATTATGTATACATGTTATGATATTTTATTTTATTAGTTTTTTTTTCCTTTTCGTATGAAAATGATTGATGTTCTATCTATTTTTATAATACATCTTTTTTTTTTATTTAGGATTGACTTTAATGTTATCTTTCTAGTTAGAATTTATTTTACTATCTCAATAATTTTTCTTTACTTTAAATCCTTAAACTGATTTTTTCATATTAATAAATATTTATTGTCGTCTGAGATATATAGTGGTTGAGATAAAACTTATTTATCAACATGTCTTTATTTTTATATGATTTTTATATGAGTGTTGGTGGTGACACTCCTCCATCGATTTTTAATTAAAAGTGGAGTTAATCGAAAAGGGTAAACTATCAATTTAGCACCCAATCTATTATTTTGTTTTTTTGTTTTTTTTATTTATTTTTTAATAAAATAGTATTTTACGTTATGTTTTGTTTATATTTCGGTACTTCACTAATAAAATTTAACATGTTAAATAAGAGAGAGAAAATAATATGTGACAGGCTACCACATTATTTTTTCTTTCTTAGTCAGCATGTCACATTAAATAAAATCATAAAAAATTACACATGGTAGGTTGACTAGGAGAAATAAAATCACATGTGGCATGTTGCCACATTATTTTCTCACTCCTAGTCAGCCTACCACATGTGATTCTCTCTCTCCTAACCAGCATATCGGTATTTTTCAACAGTAGAGTACCAAAATAAAAACAAAATGTAACATTAGATATGATTTTGCTAGAAAAAAATAGTTGAGGTACTAGTACATAAATACAGGTAAAAGTTAGGTATCAAATAAGTAGTTTACCCTAACTGAAAAAGTTAACTCAAAGATAAAAATAACACATTTTGCAAAATTATATTACAAAGGAAATAAGTAAATCAATGGAAAGCTCTTGTAAAATAAAAGAAACCAAAGCACATAAGTCCGAGGTTTGTGCTCTCATACACATTTTCAACCGGAATTCTTCACCATGTGGAAATTTAACACCAAAATAAATAAAAACAAACACATACAAATGGAATCACTACGTCCCATAGCACACTTTTTTTTCAACACTTACGTTTGTTTGATCTCCTCTTCTTGGCTGCTTCCGGTTTGCCGAAAACTCCACAAAATCCACAACCCGAAACCTTGGGAGACGGAGGATCGAAGCTAGGCGGCGGCACCTTCATCGTCATCCGATACATACTCCCGTCGCATCCGTTGGATCGGCTACGATGATCGTTTAGCTTCATTTGGTTCAAGTCTCCCGATAAAAGCTTGTCCTCCCATATCAACCCTGACGACCCTTGTCGCCGGAACGACGTCGTAGACCTTTGCAGACCGCCGTTCTCCATCTCTAAATTTCCGATTCCTTTTGTTTATGAGGAATCAAATTCTGGGGTTTGGTGTTCGAAGCTCTTTAAGTCAAGAGATACAACTTTTTCGATGCATTGTCTTAAGTATATATAAAAGAATGGGGAAATGGGGAAACGACAAAGGAATGATGGAAAGTTCATAAGATGGTGTCTAAATATGTGTAAGAATGGGGATTTTGGTGGGCTTAATTTCATCCATTTTTGCAAACTTTTAAAGCACCGAATCAGGAGATTTTGGACCACAAAACTGGTTTAGTCATTGGTCTTAAAAAATGGAATATTGGCAGCGGCCGGCTTATATAAATATAAGGGTAATTATTTGATGTACTGACGGTAGAAATTAAAAGTTTTCACAAGCGCTTTAGTTTTAGGGTTTAAGAACTTAGTTTAGGGTGTATGATTTAGGGGTTTAGGTATATGAGTTTTGAATTTAAGGATCGTGGTTGAAATTTACAATTTAGGGTTATAATTTAGGGTTTATAGATTAAAACCTAAATCCTTAATATATTACCCTACAAACTAAACCCTAACCCCTAAACTCTAAATTTTAACTCTAAACCCTAAATTCTAACCACTATCCTTACACCTAAACCCCTAAACTAAACCTCTAAACCCTAAAATTAATGCGCTTATGGAAAATAAAAATTTTCCACCGCTAGTGCATGGTATATTTTCCCTAAATATAATACATAAATAATCTTAAACAAGAATTGTAATTAGCAACTCTGGTAAACTAACCCTTAACAAACTTAAATTATAAAACACTAAAAATTAAAATCTAAACTTTACATGCTAAATAGAATACGAAAAATACTTCAACACATATGTTGTTTAAACTTTAGTCTAAACAAACCTGTTAATTTTAAGATCTGAACGCTCTATTTAGTGGTTAGAGTTTAGGGGTTTAAGGTTTAGAACTTAGAATTTATGTATAAAATTTATGGTTTAAGATTTTAAAATTTATGATTAAAATAGGCAGATTATGTAAATATTTATTTTACAATTTTAGACAACAATGTATATCAAATAACTTTTCATTAAATATATTGTTTTAATTCAAAAAAATAATGTATTAATTATAAAATATTATTTTACAACGATAAAATTAAAAAAAAATAGACTGATGATCAAACCAATCAGAATTATAAGTTTAATTCAATGGATTGATTCTGATTTCTTGTTTTAAAAAATTCTGTTTTGCTTTAAAATACTTTCAATGTTCTTAATTTACGTGTAATCCTCAAACTCGTAATAATTTAAAATATTAGCTTACGGAGTACTGCTTTCTATGATTATAAAATAATATATATTTATATATATTTTTAATCTTTTAATGTATTACATACTTTATAAATAAAATAAATTAAACTCAAATTTTTTAAAATAAATAATATTTTTTTCTACAGAGATTACTCGTTAAGTTTACAAAGTACTGCTTTCTGGCTTGCGCTTTGGTTTGTGTAAGAAGTTATTGAATGGCATATATAAGCAAATGCTGAATTTACAAGGAAATAAAATATTTGCATATTTTATTAATCTGACAAAACTCTTGATCCTTGGTCTGATATTGATGTTTTATTTATGCTATGGGTAAATTATACTATATACTATTGAATTTTTGGCGGTGTATTGTTTATGTTATTAATTTTTAATTGTTTTAATTCTAACATTGGCTTTTAGGGTTTTGCTTTAATTATTTTGGTTTGACTATATTGATGTTCAAAACGAGTTTTTATTCTTAGGTGATATGTAGCTATTAACCAAGTCAAATATCAACACTCAACTCCTCATGCATATCTTTTTTTTTTTTTTGAGATCAAAACTACTCCACATATCAAACTCAGCTACAATGAGTTTCTTAATAAATCTTAAAAATTAAACAGAATGATTATAAAAAAATCAAACTTCACCCTCTTAATTCTTATAATATTAATAAGCCACAAACAATCTATGTATCAACTGTTGGATTATGTTGCAGTCCAATCCACATAAATTCCAACAAACTAATTATCTTTAGTAACTACATAAACAATACAAGAAAATTGTTAATTTGTTTACTATTGAAATAAAAAACTAAGCAACCTATTTTTTAAGTTAATGGTGTAGTGAATAACATCACGCCTAAAAAGAGTCGGGTCATTAATCTTACATCGTAAAAAAAAAGAGGTCTTGGGATATATAAACGGTAGCACTACACGTTCTACCAAATATGTCTTTTGGGAAGAGGATAATGGCTCTGTGACAAGTAGTATCGGAGCGACCCTTTGGCTGTTTGATTTTATGCCGAACGCCCATCAGTGGGGTAAGCAGGGTAGACAATCGTGACGATTGCGTAGTTGACTCGTGACGAGGGTACCCCGTGACAATAAACTTTACTACATGAATCCAAAAACAAATTTAAAAGATAATAAAAACCTACATTTATAATCGAACAACCAACTACAAGATATTATCAAAGCTTCACATTTTTAGAGATACTAGGAATTCACTTATTCAAAATTTAGCCTCCTATGCTAAAAAGTTGATTATAAAGAAACAATTGTGAGGACACCGGACATATTCAAAATATCCCTAACAAGATGTGAAAGCTTTCCATATCGATGTTCACTTTTTTATGATTAAAAGAAAATTATAATCATGTGCCTCATTAAGAACTTCTAAACCTAGTCGAAAAAAATAGTACATACAATAATAAGTACATAGTATCAAGAATCATATGAATCAAAACTCGACAAAGCAACTAAATTAAATTATCATGAAGGGTCGAAAGAATCTCATCTGGAAGCAAAAGGAACCAGTGACATAATAAATCACCCTTCCGAGCTATCTTTGTCATCTCATCCGCTAATTGTTCCGCTCCCGAGCCACATGTGACACACGAACCTCCCACGACTGAGATAGCAGGGATCGAATCTCATGAATCAACGTAGAGGACCATAGTGCACTACCATCGGTCGAGACTCGAGAAACTGCCTCCACACAATCTGACTCCAAAACAAGGCGCCTAACGCTAATCGACCATGCACAGAGTAGGCCCTCATACACGTCCCACAAATCCGATTCAAGCACATAACACATCTTTATCTGTTTGGTGAATCCAATCATCCAATGACCTCGATCATCACTCACCACCCCACCACATGATGCGAGCCCGGAAGACAAAGATCGAGCCCCATCAACATTCAATTTACACCAACCCACCAAAGGGGCAATCCATTGCAGCGACGCAAGGACAGTAGCCGCAGGCACATCAGGCAACCTCCTCACATTGTTGGTGGACGCACAAATCTCCAACGGCAACTGCTTACTCTGTTGAAGAAGAGATTTATGATACATGGAGGATGGGTCAAAAACTAATTTATTTTTAATCTACCACAAATCCCTTTTTTCTCAAATTTATTTTTACACTAAGTAGGTCGCACCACAAACTTTTTTGGATTCGGATCAATACAAAAGTTGTATCACAAACTCTAACATGCGCTACAGGGTAGGGTTCAGGTCAAATTGTCATTCCTAATTATGGTTGAATTTGAAACATTAAATGATTGAGAGTTGAAATCAACCCTAAATGATAAGATTGGTAAACAAAATGGTACTTTTTTACAAGAATATATCTCTAATTTTATATCTACTAGATTAGATTCATATCAAGCTTAACTTGTGCGAAAAGTATTTCCACTGTGTTTCATTTAATAGTATGAAACAGAGAAGTTTTGCTTCTTGGAATGCAATGATATCTGGACTAGCAATGCAGGGGCTGGCAGAGAAGGTCCTCGAGCTTTTCGCACGAATGACCAATGAAGGATAAGAGCCTCCCATCTATTATTCTCTTGTTCGATTTTTTGGAATGTTTGTATGAAATTCTTGTCGATTTAATGTATTTCCACTGTGTTTCATAATGATCCAGCATCCTTCTTATTGGCTTGGCGAGAGGTTAGCCTTCCCCCACCTTCATTATCCATTTGACTTTTAATTCCCCATGTGGTTATGTGGATCATCTGACTATTTAGGAATGAGGTTATATTTAAAAACTGTAGTGTGGACTCCTTTCAACTGTTTTTCTTGGCTAAGTCTCGGTTAGCTTTCTGGTTTAAAGCCAAGAACCCTTTGGTAAATATATCCCTTAATGATTTTATTGTTAATCCGTCGGTCGTGGTTAATCTGAAACTGCACTCTAATTTATCGCGAGCTCTAGCTTGGAAGGCCCCTCCGTTGTGATTTAGTAAATTAAATGTAGATGGCGCCGTGCTCAAGAATGGACTAGCTGGGGGCATTAGGAGAACCTTACGGAATAGTGATGGAAAGACACTTGCTTCATTCTCGGAACAAATTGGTCGAGGTCCCCCTATTCTTACCGAACTGTTAGCTATTCAGCGTGGTTTGATTTTGTTCCTTCATTCTCCGATAAGCTCCTCCTCAAGACTCATTGTGAAGAGTGATATTAATTTGGCAGTTGAATGGATCTTCAACCTTAGCAATTGTACGGGGTGTTTCGAGAACTTGGTTAGAGAAATTGCTAGCACTATACGCAACAAGAATATCATATTACGCTATATTTCAAGAGGGTACAACGTGGAGGCTGACACTCTTGCCAAGAGAGGGATTGGTTAAGTTTTCTTAGAAAGTCTTGGGTGTTTTTATATAGCTTTGTTTCATTTGTATTTGGACTAATTGTAGTCCTTCTTGTTGTTATTAATATATTATTTGGGCACTCTTTTCTCCTATTTAGGCTTAGGAGATTTTAACGAGGCTTGTTTTCTTATAAGAAAATGTTTAATTTCATGTCTCAGTTAAAATTAGGGATGTCTCAGATAGAATCAGGGATAGACATAAAATTTTATGTTAAGGGTAAACTAATAAAATTTTAGGGGAACGGAAATCGATTTTCAATAAAAAAATTTAAAACATATACGAATTTCAAATTTTCAGTATGGACGACCGTTCTTGGGTCCATTTTTGGTTAAAATTTGCATGATAACATATTTAGTCATTCATATTTACACATTCAATAAATCTAGTCATAATTCGAAAAATAATAAATTCAATCATCTTTATTTACTCATTTTATCAATTTAACCTTTTTAACTCTCCACTCCAACACCACCTCCATGCTCTGACGACCCTCCGTTCAGCCTTCGTTTCATCCTACTTGGAGCTCATCTCTGCACCTCGCTTGCGTGCTCTAATACTCTTAATCTTGCGCATCAGTGCCTTGTCAGGCACCCCTATACCCTCTGATCTGATTTGGTAAGTCTTGAGCCATCTCTTTTTTCCCTACACTTTAACTCAACTAACTTTACACTCGTTCGAGCCCTCCAATGCACCTCCCCAACCTCCAGCACCGCACAAACCCTTTGATCTAATGCACCTTTGAGCCTGATTGTCCATTCTCTCAAGTCTCAACCCTCAATCATGTTCATACTCAACCTTTGGCCTGCCTCTTAGCCTACCTCATATCTTCAATTATTTTTTTTGAATTATGGCCAAATTGATTAAATGTGAAATATAAAAGAATAATTGTGTTAATATGTCATTTTGTTAATTGTCACATCACCGGCCCTTAAATTTTTAACGACACCAAATTAACTTGTTACTTTTTATTTAACATGGGCGACTAAATAAAAATACGTCCTATAGTCGATGGATTATTTATATAATTTATCCTAATTTTTATATAATTTATCCTAATTTTTATAATTTCAGAAAAGTAATTTAAAGTGAATTAAGTGGTAGTTAAAGTCCATTCTTAAGACACATACCGAATTCAAAGGTAGTTAAAGTCCATGCTTAAGACACATACGTGTTGTATGAGTTTTAAGCATTAATTATATTGAACATGTAATTATATTTTTTTGTTGTCTTTCCAATTTTTTAGAGTTTTGTTCGAATTAATTTTAATCGACACTCTTTACACTTGACATTTGTGAGTTTTATGACAAAATTTTCGTGTAATTTAGAGCTCGACGCCTGCTTAAATGATATAAAACAGAATTAAGATATTCTGATTGGTGAGTGGTAAAGAATATTATCAAGTTATCAACTTTCACTATGTGTGGTTCGAAGTTGAATTGCAGATGAGATGGAGATGGAGCCATAGAAACATAATTATTGCTACATTTAATTACTTGTTGGAGAATGGTATATGCAACAACGAAACAGCCAAAGCTCCATTAGTGTATCCATGGAGCCAAGCAAGGAAGGGAGCATCCCAGGTGATACTGATGGCGATGTCTACTCTATGTTCCCATTTCCCAATTCCCAATCTCACCGCCACCTGTTCTCTATAATACCCAACCCCCCTTCCTTTACGGTCAATTTATTTATTTACTACTTTAATAATACTATTATATTGGATTTTCCATCTTCACGTTCCTTCTCACTGGACTTTCTGAACCCTCCCCATCAAGCTCCCCTTTTCACTCGGTCCAACATTTCTCTTATTTCCCAGATTTTCTTTTAAAAAATAAACCTTGGGTCTCTTTCTAATTCAATCATTTCTGCTAACAGGTGATTTGTTTTCCAATGATGGGTTGGTTTTCATTTTTCATATTCTTTCCCAGATTTGAAGACCCATTTTCTTGTTCTTTTATTTGCAGGGATCTCTTTGTAGTTTTATATATATTTATTGAGGTGGAATTCGGGTCTTGTAATTCGACGATGTGATTGGATTTGAATTTACTGCTGGTCGAGTTTTGTTTGATTTGCAAAAGAGGGAATTCAATCTTCGATCTTTATCAATCATGGACACTGGCAGTGTTGCAGATGGCAGCTCCTTTTTAAGGTTTCAGTTTTGTCTTGTAATTCTTCCGACACTTGATATTTTGCATGTCAGAATACCATTTATTTTGCCCTCCAAGTACACTGTTCTTGTTTTTTGTAAGAAAATGAAAAAGAAAAAAGAGGGTAAAATAAACAAGCATTATTCTGAAGATTTGTTTGCCCTGTAGTTTGTTTGCAGCCTTATCATATGGGATTGCTTCCATGGCTATGGTTTTCATCAACAAAGCAATTCTTATGCAGTATTCACACTCCATGACACTTCTTACTTTTCAGGTTTTTCCTTTCTTCATCTTTTAGAGATAGAAAAGGGTAATTGGATCTTTGAATTTATTGAAAATATACTTACATGGTGAGTTGATTGTCTTAGCAATTGGCAACTGCCTTGCTCATTCACTTCGGTCGGAAAACCGGTTATACAAAAGCTAAAGGGGTTGATATTCCCACAGCTAAGAGGCTTCTCCCTGTTTCTTTGTTTTACAATGCAAATGTGGCCTTCGCTCTTGCAAGCTTGAAAGGGGTTAATATTCCTATGTATATTGCTATAAAGAGGCTCACGCCGCTTGCTGTTCTTGTTGCTGGTTTCTTTTCTGGGAAGGGAAAGCCTACAACTCAGGTTTGTGCTGTCATTTCTTTCATAGGCTTATACTTTAGTTTAATTCTTTGGATCTATATAGTTTTGATCTCCTTTGGTACTTGACTGTTGAGCTAGTATATCCTGAAATGATTGTTAATGCATTGATTGATGTTCATGTTTTTGCATTCCGTGATATGCATCTGAGACTACGAATGGCCCTCTTTGCCTTAATAAAAACCGAGCTGAAGTAAGGGTATCGAAGAAACTTGTCCTTGGGATAATTTGTTTCATTGTCAATGAACTCATAACTTTGTTGTTTCATATTCAAGGGTTTTGTTTCTATGTTGAAATTTTGCGTTATGGCATTGTATGTCCCTTGTTAATCTTTGTTTTCATTTATGACGCATGATAAATTGTCTCGAATCATTCTAGGTTTATCATTCCCTTTTAACCTTGAATCCTTCGTTTCTTGTTGTTCCCAAGCCTGCATTCTATTGATCTTGCTAGTGGCCGGTGTGAGTGGCACTTTTCTTCAAGGCTTGTTGTTCCTTTTTAACTTGTCTCGAATCATTCTACTACGTTTTTTGTAACGCTTAACAGAACGTTTATCGTATCAATTTTTTTGAACTTGGTCTTGAAGATTCTCTACCGTTCTTTTCTTCTTCGTTAATTTTCAGGTGACCCTTTCGGTACTTTTGACTGCTGTGGGAGTTATTGTAGCTGCCATTGGAGATTTTTCTTTTGACTTGCCCGGATACACCATGGCCCTAACATCTGTGTTTTTCCAGGTTTCCATTTGCATATTTACTAATAGCTGTTTATGGATGCGCATTGCTTGTTGAGGTTCATTATTAATGGCCCTGCATAATGTTTGCTTTCTCATACTGGAGTTTAATCCAAAATGCAGACCATGTACCTTGTGTTGGTGGAGAAGTCTGGTGCGGAGGAAGGGCTTTCTTTGATAGAGATAATGTTCTATAACAGTTTTCTTTCTCTTCCATTTTTACTATTTCTCATCATAGCGACAGGAGAGTTCCCGAATTCTTTGACATTGTTACTCGAAAAGGTCAGGACTTTGCACATCTTCTTTCAGCTGTAATTCATTTGCAATTGTGTTAGGCCTGATCAGATCTAATGGCTCAAGACCTTATTTGATAGCTGCATTTTAAATGAGATTAGAGTTAGTTAAGGCTCTTAATGCCTTAACCGACTCGAAATAGCACACGAGATTTCAGATAGCACATAAACTCTTATACACCCTTTGTTTTCGTATCTCCTTGCCCCTCAAATAAGTTTCATCTCAGACTTCATTTCACTTTTGACATATGGTAGTTTTCCATGCAAAGCTTCCTATCTTCATTTCACTAATTTAAGTTCTATAGAGCTTAGACCGCCGTCTCTTCCCGAGGATATCAGAACGAATTCCTTTGACCGGTACCATATAACCGGATAAAATCAATTCTTCGTCTTAGTTAATTAGCTGCTATGAGCTATTTGAGTTGGTAAATCGTAAATTGCTTCTTCAATGTTATTAGCATTTCATAAAATTGATTTCTAACACCAATTTATTACCTTTGTTTGCAGAGCAATTCTTTCTCGTTTTTGTCCATCCTAGTTCTTTCGCTGGTGATGGGCATCGCTCTTAACTACACCATGTTTTTGTGTACCATAGTTAACTCTGCGCTAACAACTACCATTGTCGGCGTACTCAAAGGTGTTGGATCAACGGTAAGTGAGTTCGCTTCATAACCCGGTTTAAAAGCATACAAGGGAATGGAAAGTGTGGATTTTCTGAATCACATTCTTCAAAACTATGTTCAAAGGCATAAATACATATATATACATACTATGTTACCCGGACTCGAGTAAATCTTGAATATACCCGTATATTCAATGGTCTCATATATTTAGAGGATCTTACTTTCGTACGAAATTAGTTTGTCGAGTCCATTCGTCAAACATGAGTACCGTAAGAGAAATAAATAATCCGGGTAATATAGTGTGTATATTACATCTATATACACATATACATATGAATGAAGGTATGGTTTTCAGATTACCTGATGACTGATTTATTTATTTGTTATTATCAGACGCTCGGTTTTGTCTTACTGGGAGGTGTGCAAGTTCATGGGTTGAACGTAACCGGACTGGTTATAAACACGGCAGGAGGGGTGTGGTATTCTTACGCCAAATATCAGCAAAAGAGGATTAAAACAGTCAAAGTGATATCGGATTTGGAGTCGCATCGGAAATAAACTAAACCGGATTTTTTCCTCATTCTGCCATTCATGAAGTGATGATTAAGAAAGCATATTGTTTATGTTCCATCTGATATTCCTTTTTAAGCATATTGATTTGGCAAGCAAAGAAGGGATACAGATAGATTGAACGTTATAATATTTAGTATCTGCTTGTTATAGTTATTGCTTGAGACTATATCATCATAAATATTTTTTTTTAATTTAGAACTTTATTTGTAATAAAATAACCAATAGCATAACCATCAAAATTTCTAAGGATTGTTATTTCTAAGTTAGTAGGCTTATTCAATACACCTAAATCGAAGTTACTGCAAAAAATCACCAACAAGTGTTGGGTGTATTGATAATGCACATTGCACTCATAAGAGAGGATGTGAGTTCAAACATTGAAGATGACATTGTTGGGAGGAGTAGCTTTGCGTCCCGAACATGGATATGCATATTACCAAAAAAGTTGTTGTCATCGTTGATGACAGTGTGAAGTACAACTACCCCAATCAGGCAATCCCACCTTCATTTCTTCCCATCTACCAAACCAATACTAAAAAACGCTGTTAAAAATATTGTTTTGTTGTAGTGATAATATAGAAAAACATCGAATAGTTGTACATGTTGTGTTCTGTCTAAACCAGCAAATAAAATTACCTCTCTTTCAACATGCCTTTGCCCTTTAGATTGCGGTTTGTTTCATATTTGGCATGTGTGAGAATGTGATTCAATGATGTCGAAAAGCGTCGGTGAGCAGGAAGGCTATGAAGCCAAACTTGGTGGTGGGGGCTCAGCTACGGTGGTTGCGGGGTTTAGTTCATGTGGGCGCCGGGCCATGTGGTGGTTGAGTTAATCACACCAATGGCAATTTTCTCTATAACTCAAGAAGGCGCCTGGTCAGGCCACTGATTCACCTAACTCAACGTGTTTATGAACCCTACAAGCTCAAAGCAGAGAACCCCAGACTGCACCATATGGTTTCATTTCCACATTGAAAATCAAAGCTTCTGCTTCATCGAAAAACCCAGCTCGGCCGGCCTAGAAGATTCACCATGCATCCATAATGTCGCAAGTTGGGTGAAATTACATAATCTTGGACCATTGAACTAAAATACAGACGCCCATGATCACGCAAACCAGCATGACAATGAATGTGGTATTATCAGTCGTAAACCATCAACGTGATGACATAAAATTTTATTAAAAAGGAAAATAATATTAAACATTCAACTTATACATATAAATTTATTATCTTTATATATAATTGATTGAATTTTCACATGATCATGACTATGAGACCAAATATTAGTAAAATGATCCACATAATCACTCTAACAAAAAGGTGTTAAATAGGGAAGCTTACTTAATCGAGCGGGTATACTCTATTATTTTATGAGTAATTATTTCATATACTAGCGGCTAAAATTTTTAGTTTTCACAAATTTTTCAGTTTTAAAGTTTAGAGATTCGGATTTGAGTATAGGGTTTAGGTTTATGGGGTTAGAATTTAGAGATAATGGCTAGAATTTATGGTTTAGGGTTTATATGTTAAAATCTAAATCCCTAATTATATTATCCTAAATTCTTACTATATCCCTAAATTCTAAACCCTTGAACTGAATCTATAAACCTTATAACTAAATTGTTTGTGAAAACTTTTTGTTTCTACAGTTGGTGTATTGAATAAAATCTTTATTTTATATAAAAATAATTTTATATATCTGAATTTGAATGTATATGAAATACATATATCAATATGAAAAAAATAAAAGAAATGAGATAGTATATATCTATTGTTGAATAGGGCATTATTGATTCTATACCCATGTTTGGAATCTCACAAATTGTGGAATAGATAGCCTAAACTTTCTTGTTTTCCACCCACCATCAAATCTAAGAAGGGGAAAAAAGCATATTCTCTAAAAATATTGACGAACGACAAAATTTTATATTAGAGACGAACATATAAGATTTTAAGAAGTCGCACTAATAAAATTTTAGGTGAGAAAAAGTAAATTTTTTAATAAAAAATATATTAAAAATTTAAATTATATACGATTTTTAAATTTTAAGGTACGAATGCCTCCCGGCCCAAATTACCTCATTCATCGTTCGTTTTCATTGCTTATTTTGGTTATGAAACAAAGGGGTGAGTGATGATATAATATTATTGTCTTTGTTCTAATGGTCGGCTGCCATTGACGATTATGGTACACAATTTTGGGATTTGTGAATAAGCTTCAACGAGTTGACAAAGGCTACTAATTTGTTCAACTTACACCACTCAAATCACCAACTTCAACGTGGGTTTGCATATTTAAATCAAACTGATTTTAAGTTTCATTTAGTTTCGAATCATATCACGAGAGCATAGAATTTGTCTAATCGGCTTTTTTTTTTACATGAACAATGTAAAAGAAAATAATTATAAGTACATTCCCAAATTATTTAGGGTAAAGTACACAAATGGTCACTAAACTATCCTAAAAAGTATAAAATGGTCACCAAACTTTTAAAAGTTACATAATGGGCATTAAACTTTAATTTTTGTTAAAAATAATCATTGAGCCGTTAATTATCGTTAAGTGAATGGCGTGAAAGTTATAAAAATTTAAATAATAACACATTAAATCCTTCATATTTATACATTCAATCAATTTAGTCATAATTTAACCCTCATTATTGATATTTAAATTGACTGAATGTGTAAATATTGAGGATCAAATATGATGTTATACAAATATTCTTAAATGCAAGTCACCCAGTTAACAACAGATAACAGTTTAGTGGCCATAGTGGCCATTTTGTAACAAAAACTAAAATTTAATGCCCATTATGTAACAATTGAAAGTTTAATGATCATTTTGTATTTTTTAAGATAGTTTAGTGAACATTTGTGTACTTTACCTAATTATTTGTGATATGCCCTCCCAACTGAATACAACCACCAATGTGCCATCATCTAAAGTACATTGAAAACTGAATTAGCCATTTAAGCAAATGTTATGGCTTATGAACTAAAGGAATAGTTTCAATTAAAAAGATAAATGTTATTCTTTATAAGAAACATGAATTCGAACATTTTGTTTACAAGGTAACGTGAATTTTATTAAGAATAATTATACCATGCACTAGCGGTGAAAACTTTTTGTTTCCACAAGTGCCCTAATTTTAGAGGGTAAAAGATCTAATTTAGGTGTTTAGATTTATAAACTTAGAATTTAGGGTTTATGATTAGGATTTAGGGTTTATAGTTAAAATTTAGGGTTTATAGGTTAAAATCTAAATATCTAACATATTACTCTAAAACCTAAACTTTAAACTCTAAACTTTAAATTATAACCCCAAACCCTAAATTCTAACTATAACAACTAAACTCCAAACTATAAACCCTAAATTAGATCTCTAACCCTTAAAACTAGGACGTTTAAAAAATCTCTACAATAAGTGCATGAGATATTTTCTCTTTTATTAATTGTTAAAAATGAATAAAAATTGTAAGACTACGTTAAGAAAAAAATATGGGATAAAACAATTAATGGGTAAAGTTCCCTGTATGATCTTGTGTTGACAAAACCCCAAAATCTAAAAGCAAAAACAATAAAAAAATCTAAGTCACATGGATGGTTAAAAATTATCAAATTAACTGTGTACTAAAATCAAGAAAAATGTAGCATAAACCCTAAATCTTATATTATCATTATTAGTAGTTAATTTTATTTAATTAGTTAACATAAAATTTTAAAATAAATAATGTTAAAATATTATTAAAGAAACCTGACATTATTGGTAAATGCATAATTTAAACTCTAGATTTTAAAGGTAAGATGCTAACTGAATTTTAATGAGGGAAATTAAACCATTGGAATAAGTTAATGGTAAATGCATAATAACACACTAGGAAAAAAGTCATTTCTAGGATAAAATTGAGTCTGGGGAATAGGAAATGAGAAATTTACACCCTCAAAATTCAAACCCATCCATTTCCTCTTCCATTGGAATTTTGCCCTCTAGAATCTGATGATGAACTTGGGAAAACATAGCTTGATCTCTTCTTCTTCTTAATAGTATTCCATGTAACTATTCGCTCATTCCATAAACTTCCTCCACCATGATGTTCAGATTTTTCGACCCCGGATCCCGATATTCGGGTTTCTTTGGAGCTGATGAACCATAGGTTGTATCTTCACTTGTTCCTTCACTTACGGCTGGCATATTGTCGTTCCTAAATTCTACCCCTATGTTATTATTGGCCAACTCATTGCTTTCATCAGCTGGAAAATGGTCTTTTCTCCTCTTTTTGCTAAGTAACTTCTTTTCCATTTCTTCTGCATTTTCCACAGCCCTCATGAACTGTAAGTCACTCATCGTGTCGGGGTAATAGTTTCCGCCCTTTCTTTTTCGCTTCCCTAATTCAACGTTGCTTTCTAGAGCTTTGCCCTTCTTATCACCATCATTAATTACATACACCCACTCAGGTACCTCGTGGTCTTCCATGAGACGAGATCGATAATTCTCCTTTACTCTTCTTTCCTCATCCATTTGCTCAAACATTCGGAACTCGTCATCTGAGCGAGCTGCAAGTCTGTTGATTTCCCTCTCACTTGGAACATCTGTTCCAAGTGAACTTGTTCCTCTCCGCATGATTTCTTCCAGCATTTCTTTTCGGTCCTGAGCTGCATAAGTGAAGATGATTCACATTAGCAGGGTATTGAATTTACTCGAGCAGGAATACAATGAAACATGAACTAAAAGAGAAGAGTTGTTGTCATGTGATATATGAAAATGAAAATTGCTTGGACTCCAACAAGCTCCAACCAGTTTAAATGGACTTTTAAGCATCTGGTATATATTTTACGGAGAGAACAATAAACATATTTTAACAAATAAAAGAGGGAAAATATTGTTTTTAAGACAAATTCAAGAAGGTGCCCAGAATAGCACTTACTGTCCCCTTATAATAATATGACAAAAATGTATACATATCCAAGTACACATTTTTTGAGTTTCTGGAAAAAGAATCACAAAATTAAGGCATGGTCGACGGATAAAAAAAAGCAATTTTTAGCACTATAGATGTTAAGGGCAACAACAGAGACAGAGAGAAAGAGAGGGAGTTTTCCTTCTCTAGCATTCAAAGAAGTAAAATTAGATAGTAAAAAAACATGGTATGACAAAACAAAAATAAACCATGTTAAATGTCAAAGGAAAGGTTAGGGTAGGATAAGGGTAAGGGTGGGCAGTTGCTTCGACATTCTCCACATTTTACTGTCCCACCTATATACAACACACACACACACAGACACAAACACAAAACCAAACACACCATGCAAACACATAAATATCCAACGATACCCTGTGGATCTTGCAACTACAGATTATCAAATATAACACGACAGAACTGAGTAAATATTCAGTATTCTTATTCATGCCATGCTGATTTTTATGTTGCATGCATTACACAGATAAAATCAATCAAGCACAACAGACCTGTGGAAGTTGTATTAAACAATCCAGCCTGGATGACCTTAGCATCAATACCCATCTTCTGCTTTGCACGCTCTAAAATAACCTCTTCAATTGATCCAACACTAACCAGCACAAAAACCCTGACTTCCTTCTTCTGTCCTATACGATGGGCTCTATCCTCTGCCTGTTGGTCCATTTGTGGGTTCCAGTCACTATCAAAAATTATTACAGTGTCTGCTGTCTGCAAGTTTAGCCCAAGACCTCCAGCACGAGTACTTAATAGAAACATAAAAAATAGGAGAGTCTGGAGCATTGAACTTCTTAAGCAAAGTGCCTCTTTCCTCCGTTTTTGTTGAGCCATCAAGTCTAAGATACATAAAACTGTTGAGTCTCAGATATATTTCAAGAATGTCCATGAGATGAGTCATTTGGGAGAAGAGAAGGACACGATGGCCAGTTCTGTGAAGTTTTGGGAGCAACCTATCAAGGAGCTCAAATTTCCCTGATGCTCTAACAATCTCCTCTTTCTGCCACATATTGTGGGTAGGCACAAAGAGATATGGGTGGTTACAACACTTCCTCAACTGCATTGTCAGGTTCTTGGAGGCTTTTTGATTTCCCAGACCCTGCAAAAATTTAGACTTCTTATTCTTATTAACCATTTTGTTTTCCTGTTCCAGTAAACTACCACCAAAAGAAAACTATGTAATGCAGTTCAAATGAACTCAAATGTGAAAGAGTAAGATTAAAACTCAACTAGTCTAAAATTGAAAAAGGATATGGAAAAGATCATAGAAGATGGATACAACATGGGGCATTAAGAAGCATAATACTATAACTCAGCTCCCTTTGAGAAGGTTGTATGGTAGATATATGGTAACTCACATAGTACATTTGTACCTACCCCTCCCCGTTTTTGAAGAACATGTCAGTAACTAGAAACTAGTTGCTTAGCAGTTTGGAAACAATGCAAATCCCCTTAAATTAAAGAGAAGCTGAACTTACTACCAAAAGCACATACCACACAATGAAAATCCCAGCCTAACAAATATAATTCAAAGAATGCAAGTACAGTTTTTTGACAAATAGATTGTGATAAACCATCAAAATAGCTTTGATCACATGAAATATAGAATCTACAAACCGTTGTCTAGCCCAACCCTGCCCTTTTCTGTTACTTGCTGATAGTATGCTTTCTGCCACGCTGACAGATCACATTTGAGTATAACCTGGGATTTTCCAGGAAGATATTTCTCCACCTCATCTTTTTTTCTCCTTAAGATGAATGGCCTTATAACCAGAAAATCAAGGGATTTTTTTCAATATTACGAAGTCTTAAGGATAGATAAGTCAGTTTGAAACTAATGAAGACCTACATGATGCAGACGACGGATAATCAAGAGTTGTTCTTCATCAGTAAGAGAAACATCACCACGATCTGCAAACGGTGCATTAAACCACTCCTCAAAATTCTGAACTGAATTGAAAATGTTTGGGAGTAGAAAGTTAAGGAGGGACCACAGTTCTTGTAAACTATTTTGAATGGGGGTCCCAGTTAACAGAAGTCTGCGCTGGATCTGATAGCTGCACACAAGTGAAAATTCAATTAGAACAGCCTTTTCAATTCTCTTGCAAATATAAGATGACATCCTCGACTCTCTAGCAATTGGAAAAACTCGTAACGTTAGTTGTCTTTGAAATAATATATCTTTCATAGTGCACTAAATGCAGTGAAATACTTTACCCTTATGTGCCAAAGGGGTAAAGTACTAGCCAAAACTTCACTTGGAATTGTTTTCAAAGTATCTATAAGCTGTTTGTCTTCAAAAGGCGTTCTGAACTCAATAGCACAAGAAGAGAAGGGAGGGAGTTTTGAAGTATTATATGCTAACATTCAAGCCAAAGTAATAGTATCAGTCAAGGGGTACATGGCATTAATAGATTTTCCGATCAAACCAAAGCAACACACTACATAGCATAATTAATAGTTACTGGTTCCATCCATTTTTCTATACATCTGAATCCCTACATATACAAACTAAAGGCCTCTAAGATGCAAAGTAAAATGTAGATGAGACATCTATAGGAGCAAGAATACCAACAGGCAATGGTATGAAGAAGCGGCTGTATAACCTTACAAAACAACATGATTACAATCTGGCAGAAAGAACAAACATAAAGATTATCACCATACCCTGAAATAAGGGTTCGTGCAAGAGCACACTCATGATTCTTTAACCGATGGCCTTCATCAACAATCATGTAGTACCAGTGTATCTTCTTCAAGAATGCTTTATCTCTCATTATAAGATCATAGTGTGTGATCAAAACATTAAGTTTTCCATCTCTTGATATTTCTTCCCTCATTGACTTCCTCTCATCCAAACGCCCATCATAAAGAACTGCATGAATGCTGAAACAAGAAGAAAATGCCTAAGAAAATTATATATTACATGTAGAAAAGGAAATGCAACCTTTTGAATAAATGTGTGCATGTGTTGATATACCCATGCATGAGAGATAAGAGATGCTTTCGAAAAATACTTGTATACCTAGGAGCCCATGTCGAGAATTCATGGATCCAGTTTGGTAATACAGCTTTTGGAGCCACTATCAAGTGGGGCCCAGTCACCCCTTTGTTCTCCATGAGATATGCAATTAATGAAATAGTCTGTATTGTTTTCCCCAACCCCATCTCATCAGCTAAAATTCCATTAAGGTTGTTATTGAACAAAGAAAGCATCCATTGGAGCCCTTCTAACTGGTACGGCCTTAACTCTCCACCTTGAAGCATGGATGGTTGCTCCGTTACCTGTTTACAGAACAGAAATTTATTAGCTTCTTCCCAAAAAATTATAAAGATATTAAAACATCACAAATATGGAGAACATGGATGGTTTGCAATGCATATAGAAAATGATTAATAAAGATATCATATGGTAGCAATTTGGTGGACACCAAGGAACTAAGACTGACTATTTGTAGAGGAATGAAAATTCACAGGCATCAACCTAGACCTGTATTATATTATTGAGTATATATTAGACTCCAATTAGCAAATTAGCCACAACCACTGATGACCACAAAAAAACCAAGAATAATCTATTATATGTTCAAAAAGATAGAATCCATGACTAAGAGATTGCAAATGAACATACTGGAAATATCTTGAAATAATTTTCCAACAGTTAAAAGAAAGCAACCAAAACATTTAAACTGATTTTATCACGATGAATTTGCAGTAAGTAGACATACATATTGTTCCCACCTTTCACAGTACAACTGAATTCTAAGAATCACGTGACAATGGTCCTTTGGCCAAATATAAACTCAATGGTCCAGGACAAAACATTAACAATGAAAACATGGTACACAAGGATACAGATAATAAAGTTTACAATCTTACCTTTTCCTGAATTGAGTGAATAGCCAAGTTATACTGCCGCTGACCTTCAAGTAAATCACTGGATTCATCATTCTGATCAGAATCAGTGGCATCTATATCTTCTTCAGGAAGTGAATCTCGAGGAGTTCCATCCTTCGAAGCATCCAACTCAGGTGAATCAGAATCTAAATCCTCAATACCATCTGAATGTTTAGCATCTTTCTGACGCTGAACAGCAGCTCCTAAATTAACAAGGAGCTTATTTGTTTCCGAAAGAAGCATAGTTAATCTTTCATTCTTGCTCTCCTTTACTAATCTCATGTATGCTTCTTGATCATCAGCCTTCAGGGCCTGTCTTTGTCTTCCATGCCATGCCTGTTAAAATACCAAACTTATGCTATAGGTCTCTTATGATTTGTACCTAATGGTATGATAAGTATAGCTATTTGTAAGTGATGCTAATCCAACAATAGAAATATATAAAGCATTTGTTAGTTAGTATGCATAACCGTGTGTTGTAAGAGTTTTAGATAGAGTAGGAGTTGTATGTTATCTTTACTTTATCTTAACTAGTAGTTTGAATTTAAATTTGATCTTTGTAAAGGATAAAAGTCTTATCCTATAGGTTAACCACTTGGTGTTAAACACCTCTGTAAAAGTCTATATAATAGACTCTCTTTCACTAATGAAAATAAGAAAAAGAACACAGAGAAAAACTCTGTTTCTCACATGGTATCAGTTTAGGAGCCGATCCTATCTCTCTCATTTTCTCCTTTGCTTAATTTCCATGGCCTTTATCGAAACCACCACATCAGAAATTAGTTCCCAAAATAACTCTCGTGCATCTGAATTTCAGATCTCAGATGCCTCTCTTTCCCCAATCACATCCTACAAACTAAATGGGAACAATTACCTTCAACAGTTTTTTTGCCATCGCACCTCTAAATCTTCCACAACTGCCTTATCAGCTAGTGAAGGTAGAATTTCATGTTTGGCCACTTCAAATCCTCTATCCTGGATTATAGATTCTGGTGCCTCTGACCATATGACAGGCAACCTTCAGCTATTTCGCACCTTTAACCATTGCAACTCTGAAACCTCCATCAAGGTTGCAGATGGGTCTCTGTCCCAAGTAAAAGGAAGTGGCACTATTCAAGTGGGTGATGAACTGGTTTTGCCTCATGTGCTATATGTTCCTAATCTTGCCTACAACTTGTTATCAGTTAGTAAGTTAGTTCAAGATACTAAATGTGATGCTCACTTTGGAATTAATGGGTGTGTATTTCAGGAACAGGGCTCAAGAAGGTGATTGGCGGTGCTAGGCTATCCAATGGTCTCTATATCCTTGATGAATTACCACCTTTGATTTCTTGATTTCACGTTGTTTTAAGACTTCATCTTCTTCTTTAAGTAACCCGATGATATTATGTTGTGGCATCTTAGGCTAGGACATCCAAATTTTGTGTATCTTTCAAAATTGTTTCCCAAGTTATTTAGCAATAAAAAGCCTCATTCTTTTAATTGTGAAGTATGTCAAATTGCTAAACATACTAGGCAAACATATGCTCCTTCCTCATTTACACCCACATCTCCTTTTTCTATAATCCACAAAGTGATATTTGGGGTCCATCTAAGGTAAAAAGCTTGTGCAGGTCTAGGTGGTTTATTACCTTTATTGATGACTATTCTAGGACTACTTGGACTTTCTTAATGAGGGAAAAGGCGGGAAGTTTGCGTCAATTTTAAAAACTTTCTATCAAATGATTGAAAATCAGTTTGACAAACGTATTAAGGTTGTGAGGAGTGATAATGGGAGTGAATACCTTAGTCAATCTCTTGGGTGTTATTTTTCGGAAAAAGGCATTTTCCATCTTACTTCTGTGTCAATACTCCACAACAAAATGGTGTTGCGAAAGAAAAAAAACAGACATCTACTAGAGGTTACGAGGTCTCTTCTTTTTTCAGCCAAAGCACCTAAATATCTTTGGGGGGAAGCCTTACTTACTGCCACCTACCTTATCAACAGAATGCCCAATAAAACCTTGGGTTTTAAAGTACCAACAGAAGTCTTATTCAAACATTTTCCTCACTTTAAACCACTTTCATACATTTCTTCCTCTTAGGGTATTTGGCTGCATGACTTTTGTTCATGTGCATGATAAAAATAGAAGTAAATTGGACCCCAAATCAATCAGGTGTGTGTTTATAGGATATTCCTCTAGTCAAAAGGGTTACAAATGCTATTCTCCTATTTCTAAAAAGACCTATGTCTCTTTTGATGTCACTTTCTTTGAGGATAAACCATATTTTATGGGGATGTGAACTTGAGGGGAGAAAAATGAGGAATTTCAGCCCTTTGTTCCTCCACCTTCCATCATTTCTCCTCTACGGACATTCCTTTCCTATCCTATCCTATCAAACCACGTAATGTAGAAAATACTATGCCGATGTAAATGCACTCTCCTCATACCAACAAATCACCAAGTCCTTGTACAACACCTCTTCCAAAGACCTAGGGTCAGAGCACACATTTTCCCTACTTACATTGCATTCACGACCGATGAATATCAATTTAAGGTGTATACCGGGAGAGAAGAAGAGCCCTAATGAAGTAAATAACCAGCCTAGCACTTGTCAAGAACCGGACTCAAGTCCTGTTGTTCTTTGAACCGGACTTAAATCCTCGCCATCATCGAGATTGAAGGTAACATTCCTCCTCAAGATTCTAGTGACCTTGATGACTTTCCTATTGCTATTAGAAAGGAGTAAGAAAATGTACTATGCACCCAATTAACAAATTTGTTGCCTATGGTAAACTTCAGCCCAATTTTAAGGCCTTTAAACAAAACCTAAATAAAGTGTGCAGATTCCTAAAAGCAGTGGAGGAGGCCTTGAAGAATCCCAAATGGAAGAAAAAGTCATCGAGAAAAAGTAAGGGCACTTGAGAAAAATGAGACATGGTGTTTTTGACAGATCTACGAGAGGGAAAGAGGCTGTTGGATGCAAGTGGGTTTTCACTATCAAGTACAACTCGGATGGGAGCATTGAGAGGTATAAGGCAAGGCTGGTGGCTAAAGGTTTTACACAATCCTATGGGGTGGATTATCAAGAAACCTTTGCACCAGTGGCTAAATTGAATACTATTAGAATCTTCTTGTCCATAGCTGTAAACAAGGACTGAAATTACACCAACTAGACATCAAAAATGCCTTTCTCAATGGGGAGTCTCGAGGAGGAAGTATATATGCAAATACCACGGGTCTAGAAGGTAAACAGCTAGAAATACAAAGTGTGCAAACTCAACAAATCTTTGTATGGACTTAAACAATCTCCAAGGGCCTCGGGTTTGAGAGGTTTGCAAAGGCTATGGTAAAGAATGGATTCAAACAAAGTCAGCTGATCACACCTGTTCGTAAAGGTTGCAAAGAATGGTAAAATAACCTTATTAATTGTGTATGTTGATGACATAATTATTACAGGGGGATGATAGTACGTAAATTGAGAATTTGAAGATTGTTCTTGCCCAAGAATTTGAAACAAAGGACTTGGGGAGTCTAAGGGTTTTTTCGGGTATGGAAGTAGGAAGGTCAAGAGAAGGTTTAGTCATCAATCAAAGGAAGTACATCCTAGATCTTCTTACGTAAACTGGATGCTTGGATGCAAGCCACCGAGACACCCATGGACCCGTGGTTGAAGTTCAACAAAGAGGAAGTGGTAATCCGGTTGACAAAGAATTTATCTTTCTCTAACAAGGCGGACATTGCCTACTCGGTGAGTGTTATAAGCCAAACACATGAGTGATCCTCGAGAAGAACATTTGGAGGCGATTAATGCAGTACGAGGTACCTAAAATTCACACTTGGTCTTTGGGCTAATTTTCAAGAAAATTCCGCAGACAGCAGTGAAGGTATACAGTTCAAGTCTGGGCAAGAGAGCTCACCGATAGAAGGTCGGTTAGTGGATATTGTGCTTATGTTTGGGGCAACTTGGTTACTTGGAGAAGCAAAAAAGAGGTTGTGGTGTCAAGGAGTAGTGTTGAGGAGGAATTTAGAGCATTAGCTCTTGGAATATGTGAAGGAATGTGGATAAAGAGGCTTCTCAAAGAGCCGGAGTTGGATGAAAAGACCGAGTTCGAGATCTATAGTGATGACCAATCAAGAATGAGTATTGCTAAGAATCCAAAGTGCAACATGACATGAGAACCAAACACATTGAAATAGATAGGCACTTTATCTATGAGAATGAATGGTGGTATTGCACAACTAAACTATATTCCTACCGAAGCGGATGGATATAGTGACATCTTTACTAAGGCACTTCCAAGAGTTATTTTTGATGAGTTCACATCCAAACTGGGTATATACAACATATACACAGTTTGAGGGGGAGTGTTAGTTAGTATGCATAATCGTGTGTTGTAAGAGTTTTAGATAGAGTAGGAGTTGTATGTTATCTTTACTTTATCTTAACTAGTAGTTTGAATTTAAATTTGATCTTTGTAAAGGATAAAAGTCTTATCCTATAGGTTAACCACTTGGTGTTAAACACCTCTGTAAAAGTCTATATAATAGACTCTCTTTCACTAATGAAAATAAGAAAAAGAACACAGAGAAAAACTCTGTTTCTCACAGCATTGTTAGAATTAAAAAAGATGATTAACTGGGCAACTTATTTCTTGGAAGTCTTCCTTTTATCTAAAATAAGTGCTTACACTTCTGCCAAAATATATTCAATATCTAAATATTGTAATTATGGTGTTTCAAGAAAAAGGACAGTAAGCATATACATAATCATCACAAAGAATACCAAAAGCTTTCATATTTGGCTCAGAGGGCTTGTATGCTTCTATGACATGAATAAACCTCTAGATAATATTAATTGAGGATGTTTCAATAATAGGGAAACATCAGCTGCTACAAAATGTTTGATTGAAGGTACAAGTACTGAAATTCTCCATACAAATGGAAGAAGAGCCTAAAATTTCATTCATTATATCTGAAAATTATGTTGGATTGAAGACATATGATAAACCTTTGATAAATGAGAGATGAGGAATAAGCGCGAGTCTGCATATAATAAATATAATTATGCAATGATTATAGTTACTAGAAAAACAATAGAACATCTTTTAGTTGGAGTACGAGCAATATCATAATTATACCAGTTACAGTATGACTTAATTATAGTGCAAGTAAGCCGTATCAAAGAGTTCAATTCATATTGTAGCTAGATGTCAAAAGGCCAGAAGGCACTCTATGTGGTGCTTAAGTTCACAATTCTTTGCTGAAAAGCTTAAATCAGGGCTGTGGTTTTATATATTACCTAACAACTATATGTCACTTCCCTATGCATCCTGTAAATGACTCCCATTAGTTTGATCAATATTGGCTCAAGACAAACATGTTCCACAAAATTCCACATATATTCTTCCCAGTAACTAAGTAAAGCACGACTTTGCATCCCTCTATCCCCACGATATGAATGATAAAACACTGTGAAAGTATACCACATAGAAAGAACATTATACCTGGACTCCATCATTCCTTTGTTTTCGACGCTTTAGAGTAGCTTGAATCTGCAATTGGAAGTCACGGAATGCATTAACTATTTCTGAGAAAAATCTCTTCTTTCTATTCTCCACATGGTTCCTTTCCTCCTCTCTCAATCGTGATAGCCTCTGCACAAATAAAAATCACTTTATCAACAGAGCATGAGAAATTCCAATCTCATTTTGACACATGAATATATATATATACATACACACACAAAGAGACATACATACACATATTCTTTTAGATAGAGCATAAAATGGTTTTTCATTCTACAAGTTATCTATCCTCTTTTTCTCCTAATACAAAGGTTGGCAACTTGGCATCACTTATTTAAGGGTCTACCATACCAAAAATTGACTAACTGAACACTCTTAGCAATTTTATCCTTTTCTCATAAAACCTCTAGAAATTCTCTACACGTGTGGATTGCTATATCTTTCACATAGCCTCCTCTCACGCCCAAATAAATGAAGAGCTTAGTCAGATCTTCAAGAGAAAATGATTTGAAAGGTAAATAGTAAATAAAACCACACATTTCTGAGCACAACCTCATCCCATGATGTTGAACTTCATTTATTAGAGAGTTATCAAAAATCAATGTAGATCTTAATACCCACTTTCTCAAGCAACATTAATTAAAAATGACTAAGCGGTAAAGCAAAAAACCTCATAATCCTGTTTCTTTCTCGTTTGATCATCAGATTCTGTAGTGAATGGAACAAAAATGCCATAAGGAGAAGAAGGCAATCGTGTCATTCCCCAGTCAAACAATTGCTTGTCAGGATATGCACAGTTGACATGAAGCCAGTACTCGGAACTTATATAAGAACGTATCTTGCTTTGCAACTCTGCTAGCTGCCATGGAAAAGGTCTCGTCATTCATCAATACCAAGAGAAAGTGAAATATATAAAATTATTCAACATCATCAATCTAAGAACTTCAGCCGCAAGCTTTAATTAGATAAAGGGCTAAAAGAGCAACGAGAAAGATAGTGCTATCATATCTTGCCCATCATATAGACTGCATTTGGTCAACTTCGCAGACCTTTGGAAGTCCTTAACAGATAGTAACAACAGGAAGCAAAATTGTAAAACAAATTAATTCCATATCCAAAGTCTATAAAGGAAGAAACAACTTCATGATAGTGCGATCAACAGTTGCCCAAACAGTAGAACAGATTATTGCATTTTTGGTATTAATAAGGAACTCACATAGCACTTGAGAAATATTTGGTTTATGTGTGTATCTGCAACTTTACCACATTAGTTTACCTTTAGTCCATAGATTTCAAGTAAACACTTTGTCTGCAAGTCCTCCCCTTTGCTTGAAGGCAAATCTGATTCAAAACATAAATGCATAAGTACTCCTTCTAAAATGGTTGTCAAAATACAACTTGAAATGAAATGTTGCTAATCTTAAACTCATAGATGTCAGTAATGGAAATAGAAAGCTGACAAGATTTTCACTCACTACTTTTAACATATCACGAGTACATAAAAAAGGAAAATACAGAATATTTAGTGAAGATCCTTTGTAGAAAATGATAACCTTCAAGTTCATTCAATCGATGTTGAATGTGGCTCTGGTAACGGTTTTCCTTTGATTCTGCCAAGCTAAAACCTGACATGCATTTTGATCTTTGTTTTGATAGTGCACCATCAAGGTCACACAACAAATCATCCTTCTCAGAAATAGAAGGATCATCCTGTGACATAGTAAATCAATTTAAGAATGCAGAAATCAATACATGGTAGCTACAATTCAGAAGTACTGAAATTATTGCACACATCAATGGCAGCCAAACTTTTGAGAAATTAATTTCATTGTGAAAAGGCAGTTCTGAAAGCCTAAAAACCTACAAATCATGTATAGAAATCAAATTTGGTCAATTCAAACAACAGAAAGGGGGGCTATGTCTTACTGAAACAGAATCCTCCAACTCCTTCCCTTGAAAAACTTCAAAATTTTCAAAAGAAAAATGGAAAAACAATAAGAGAATATCATTACTCCCTATAACAGATCAAAATGCAGAGGTTATAAGAGCATCAAATCCAAAAATCTAAACTCATTTTCAGTACACAAACACATTAGACTTAAACACAACAAAAATTCGCCATCTCATCAATAAAAGAGAGTGCCAAAAACTCAAAAACAGTTCCTCACACAACATCAAAAATAATAAGAGAGTATCTACGAAATAAACAAAACTAACACAAAAATACAAACTTCACAGAGAATGTTTATTAGGTTATTGGATTGAATTAAGTTACTACATTTGGTGATTTGTTTTTTTTCTTTAAAAGAAATACTAATTTTATACTAGTATTGATATTTTCTAATTTAACTACAATTACAACACTTCAAAAACATTTATTCGGGCAACAGAAATATAACTAAAAAATTAATAATCTTGACCAGTATTCAAAGTAAGTTCACATAAAAACCAATTTCGAAAAACTACTCGAGGATCTGGAATTTTGTAATGAAATAAACAAAAGGGTATCTAAGGAAATTAAAATATCATAAATGCAGAGGAATTGGCACGAAAGAAAAACAATTCAACACAAAACAAACTCAAAAGAAACAAAGAAAAAACCCCCCTCAAATTCACAACAATTGCTACGGAAAGAAAAAGCGAAAAATCAAAAGGGAAAATCCAAAATTACTCACCGGAGTCGTGTGGGCAGTTCCGGGCATATCGGGTCCAGCCTCAACCTGGGTCCCATTATCAATGGCCTCAAGAATCCCCTCCTCTTGTTCATCAAAGCAAATAGAGGAAACGGCGTCGAATAAATGGGGAGGGAGGGGGAGGTTTCTAGAGACGAAGTTAAGGGCACAGATCAAAGATTTGACCTTCTGTAAATTGTCCGAACAAGGTTCCTCCTACTGCTGCTGTTGCTGGAGCTCTAACTTAGCCACCATGGCGGGAATCAACTGTTGGATTTGATTGTGGGGGATTTGGGGTGTGGTTAGTATAAGGGGGGAGAATCAAAGAAAACAAAATAATCCCTCTTTAATTAATTTGTTTATTTAGGTTTAAATCTGTTAGTAGTCCTTGTACTATTTTAAAATTTATAATTTAGTCTAATATTTTAATTTGCAACAGTTTTTATATTATTTTTTATTGGCTTAAAGGTGTAAAAAAACCTTTGAACTTTTAGAAAAAAATCAATGAAGTTTTTAAATTTTTTGCATCCAATTAAGCCCTTAAATCAATAAATTTAATTAATTAAGCTCTTGAATCAAAAATTTGAATCAATTAACCTCTTTGACCAATTTTGACCATCAAATATGAACAGTTTTTTTCGATCTACTGTTGCAGCGCGCCGTGCACAGTGTTTCTACTTGATATTTTTCAGAATTTTTTATTTTATTTTAAAAAATTCTTTAAATATTCTAAAAATTCTAAAAAACTTGTAAAATTTATAAAAAAATACATTTGAATTTTTTTTTGCAAATACAATATGGTACAACTGTAGTGTATCATGTGCCAGTAATATCTGAAGAAAAAATGTCAAAATTTAATAGTTAAAATTGGTCAAAGGGCTTAATTGATTTAATTTTTTGATTTAAGAGCTTAATTGATTAAATCTTTTTGTTTAATGGCTTAATTGGGTACAAAAAATTTAAAAACTTAATCAATTTTTTTTCGAAATTTAAGGGCGTCTTATAATCTTAAGCCTTTGTTATTTCAATATCGAAAACATCTGCTAGTTTCGGTTTCAATTTTATTGTTAATTGATGTTCTGAAAATTATAAAATGAAAAACTTTTTAACTTCATTTCATTTGTATTTTCATTTTTTTGGTCGTGGTTGTTCACAGAAACCTATTTATATATTTGTTGTTGGTATGACTTCAAGCGTTTTCTCGAATAGTATGTTACATATAAAGGGAAATTAGATATTTTATTCAACTAACATTTTTAATAGAAATGACATACACAAAATTATTTACGAAAATAACACCCTTTGACTAACAACCATGAGCGGACGATTGGACGTGCTTTTGTGTGTGTGACATGTTCATTCTTAATGGTTTGAGGGAAAGTCGTTATTGATTAAGGCTTCATTCTTCATTGCTGTTGGGACACAATTTGCGGTAAAAAAGTTGCGGCGCTAGAGAAATTAAAAAAATTAGCGGTGAAAAATTCAGCGTTTGAGGTACAAATTTTAGCAAAAAAAAAAACGGTGGCAACGCGATCTTGTCGGAGTCGTTCAGCAATACTTCAGCGTTCGCGTGCGAAACGGTCGTTATGACAGCAATGAAAAACGAAGCCTAAGCGTATTTTCTCTAAATTTTGAGTAAAATGTGATGACTCTGCCCACCAAGGACCAACATGAAAAAAGAAAATAAATTACAAACTTTATCCAAAAAAAAACATGCATGACATGTTGAAGACATAGGTTAGGAGGAACACGAATATGCCAATACATAAGTTCAGATTGTGTATTTTTCTCTTAAACAGATCCTACTGAGGGGAGGAGAAATAAGCTTCTAACGAGTATCTAAGTATCTAACCTATAACTTGAGGGGAAAAGAAAGGGTGTCAACCATGAACTAAACCACTACTTAAAGTGTGTGTTGGCTAGATTGTGTATGTTGATATCATATGTTACATACAAATATTCATAGTTCGATAAACCGTGCTCTTTTGAATGGAAATGTGTAATAAATCATATCCGACATGTGAATCTTTATTTTGTAAATATTCTATTCTAATATACTTACAATTTGAAAATATGTTCATGTCATGTATACATTGCTCTAATATGTGACAATGTTGGTTTTATCACCTATTGCCCTAGTAAATTATACAAGTGGCGTGGAATAATATATGCCATGAGGACCAAAGGTGAGTATTGCATAATTGGACAAGTGAATTATTTGCAGTTTGGGAGTATATAGATAGCAAGTTAGCTTTCCGTCCAAATTTATCACTTCAGATCAGTTCCAAAAACCTGATGAAACCGACCAGGCCATTTATAGAAACCGAAACTGAATCAAATTTAGTCTAAAAACAGACCGAACAACTGATAACTCAGTTTAAACCAATGGAAATTGGAGTATGAACGAAATAAACCAAATAAAGTAGTACTAGTATTATCAACAAGTAATCTCTAGGAAAATGATCAGACACAAAAATGAAGAAAATGGCACTTAAATCAACTTTCATGACTATTCATTCTGAAATGTGGCCTATCAATGAATAGAATTGATCTAATAGACAGGTAGCAGGCAGTTTCTAGCCGAAATGATGTCAGACCATGCATCAAAAAGCTTGGAAGGATCGGTTAGTTCTCGATGCCAGTAAATGTATGTAGCTGTATGCCAAACTTCACACTGGGGACATCTATTATTCAAAACAAATCAAACATCATCAAAAACCCATTCCTCGAAATGGCTCCATTAGGAACTTTTTCTTTCTTGTGCATCATGATTTCTCCAAGGATTAAGAGCTTCTCTCATTGCTTGAGCTTCAGGGGAATTCTCCCAAGCTCGCTTCTCCGACTCCAGAACGGTCACTTTGTCATCTACAACATAAGATAGGTAAAGGTTCAATCAAGAGCAGTGGTGGATCTAGAAATTAATAAATGAGGGTCAAAAATATTTTTTTTTTCTAAATGGACATGCAGATTTTTTTATACCTTTACACATTAAACTAATTTTTTAAGGAAGAAATCAACACTAAACTAATATTGTTTTCTAAAAAATGAGGAAGCAGTTGCTCCCTTAGGGGGCTGCATGCATCCCCCTTATCAAGAGTTGCATGCCAAAACACGGCAATGTGACTAGAAGAACATACCAAATTATAAATACAACCATTTCATAACAATACTTGGGCTATTATCTTTCCTTAAATAGTTAGATAACGTATCCATCTTCCATTACATTTACTGAGGGTTGCAGATAACAGTTTGAACCAAATCTTTTTCTACCCATCATTAAGCATGCATTGAAATATCCATTTAAAATATGAGACCCACATCTAAGATCCCGTGGAAACAACCGACTTTGATATCCATTTAAAATGACCTAGAATTTAAAACTAACCATAGATTACAATGAGAGAATTCTGAAAATGTTTGAAATAAAAACACACGTGGGTTAAAAAAGTTTTATTTGAATAGCACATTAAGAATTGAGACAATCAAAATAACTCAAAGAAAAATCCAGCAATTAACAACAATAATATGGTACTAATGTACTAGTGTGCTTCGACTCAACATTTTTCTTTAAGTACCATATCCGTATGGGAATACAAAGCTCTAAACATACAGAAAAACTTGGGTAAAAAGAATTGAACATATCCGTGTCGGATACATGCTTGTATCAGACACATCTCTTGCCTCAGTCTTGGTAACATAACTAGTATCTTACGAAATATAGAGATATCAAGTTAAAAGGAAACCAAAGAAAGGGAAAATGAACGGCTACTACAACTTTTAGGTTTTGAGGAATAAAATCATAAATTGCTGAAATGGAATCAATTTAGATAAATGAAAGGGGGAAAAATGGATAGTTCTCACACAGAAGCCAGTCTTGATCATGAATAACTCCATGGAACCTCCAATTAGAGCCGACCCAACCGCAATCTTCAAATACCAATCAAGAAACTTTATTGCCATTTTCCTTTTAGCTGCAAATAATTTTTTTATTAGTCATGAGCAGGGTTTCAAAAAACGTCCCGCGAACGCTATAGCGGCCGCTATTTAGCGGTAACGCCGCAGGCCGAAACCGCTATTGGCAAAAACAACGGTGGGACGCGGGATCACACTAGTAGCGGTGGATCGCGGCCGCAATTTAACGGGTAGCGGTAAATAACGGTAGCAACGGGCCGCTATCCCCGTTTTCTCCCGTTACTGTAAAATCTAAAAAAATCCATGGGCGGGCGATAAGGGTGAGCGTGAGTGTAAAGGGAGGCGAGCTGATGAGACTTACAGGGAGAGTATTGGTCGACGTTGAGGAGAGGGGATTGACGGCGCGCCGACGACAAGAGGTGAAATCGCGCGGTTCTGGATGCTGGTCTGATGACGACAGCATGAAAACTACCCTTTCTGGGTTTGAAAGCCAAAGATAAAACGAAGAATAAAGAGGGATTTAGGTTTTGTTATTAATATTATAATCTAATTTTATTATCACTAAAAAAACCCTTGGTTAGGAGAATCCAATTAAGAAAAATATTAAGAGAGCCTATTAAGAATTTTTAATTGAAATTGACCGCTAGGTTTGATCTTATAAATAAAAAATTAAATTATGAGATATCAGTCTTTTTTGAGGTAATAGGTTAATTTTTATTTTAGTTATATCACTTTTTATTTTTGTTATTTCTGTTTTTGAAAAAAAAAATCTAATTTAAGAGAGCCCATTAATTTGATAAAAAGCCCATTAAAGATTTTTAATTGAAATTGATGGCTATGTTTGATCTCATAAATAAAAGATTAAATTATGAGATGCCAGCCTAATTTTAAGGTAATAAGTTAATTTTTATTTCAGCCATGTCATTTTTATCTTTGGTATTTAAGTCTTTGAAATTTTTTTCTAATCTATAGTGTAAACTTCATTTTTTGTTCAATATAGTCCTTTAATTTCAGTAATCTAAGTTCATAAGTGTTGGAAAACACTCTAAAAATCAGTAAAAGCAACTTTTTATGATTATAATTATAATTATTATATTTATAATAACTGTTGGAAAACACTCTAACTTTTTATGACCGCAATAGCATTAATTATGTCAGCAACCGCGATAACCGCGACGCGACCGAAAACACGATCGCGACCGAGATTTAAATCCCTAGTCTTCACAGTTCTAAATCTTGTGAAGTTGCTCAAACTGAATTCGCAATAAATTCATAACTTGAAAATAACAAAAAGACATTTTTAATTATAAGAGCTAAAATACAATTCATATGTATATATACGTACATAAAATCTTTGACTGACCTCAGAATTACGGATTAATTAAGCACCAAATCAGAGTTTTTAAAAATGGTATGCAACCACGATTGCCACCATCCGAAACCGATATCGCCGAAAATCGCCCTAGAAATTGGATCCACGCCAAAAATGACGGATTGCGACCGCAATTTAATGGGTAACGTCCGATTGCGACGATAACGAACTGCTATTCCCGTTATTATCCCGTTGACGATCAACAGAGAAAAAAATACAGATATTTTCTCAAAAAAAGAAAAATATAGATAATCTTCAAAAGACGATTTTAACTAGTATTTCCTAATATTATCGGCGATCCAAGCGTCGTCGACCAAATCCGAACTATCCTTCGGATGATTGTATGAAAATGATGCGATAAAGTTGCAAATATGAAAAAGAAAGGAAAAGAAAAAAGGGGAAAGATTCTGAAAAGTGCAAAAGTAGAAAGACAGTTTTTAGTGTTTAAATGGTAAAAGTTAATTTTATTATTAAAAAGAATATATCCATCAAGGGTCTTGATTCAAGGAAAAATATAAGCACCAATGAGAATAAACTAAATCGGTCTTGGAAACCGACAATACACTACCTAGAAAAACTAAAAAGGAAAGAAAATATTTAAATGCATTTTGGAAACAGACACTAATTTCTCTACTACTTGAATATTATAATTATTATTTATATTATATTGTACATTTATTATATTTTTGGTTAAAAATATATTTATTATATTTAATAAATATAATATTGTAAACTTGTATACTCTTTATACATTATATATTATGGTATACACTTATTTTCATTAAAATTTTATTTTATTATAATTATTTCAATTCCTTATATAGTATTACTTTATTATTACTATTACTTGTTTATTGTTATAGTTTTATTATTTTTTCAAAGATTAAATTTTATTTATTTATTTCAGCCATATCAATCGCCACCATTTAGACTTATTGTTTTAGTCTTTGATTTCATCTAAATTTATAGAGTAAACTTTGCTTTTCGTTCAATTTAGTATTTTAATGATTGTAAAATTATGTTATCATACTATTACAAGTTTATAAGTGTTAGAAAGTACTTTAAACATCATGAAAAGTGATTTTCTATATCTATATTTATAATTATGTCATTTTTACAATAAGATGTGCAAATTTTTTTAAAAAATCACGACTGTGACACCTGTAGTGACCACAATAGCATATGTTATGTCCGCAACTACGATAAACGCGACGCGACCGAAAATACGGGAACAAATGCTTTTTAAATTCTTGGATGGGAGATTAGAGGGGACGTTTCGAGGACGTAATTTTTTACTACACGCACGTACCTAAGGTGTTAAAATCTCGAGTTGGAACGTGACTGAGAACTACAACAGAAGAAATAGTCAGAGAAAGAGGATGAAGAAACATAGTCAAGGAAGAAGAAATAATAAGAAACGACAAATGCGAATGAGGTTTTAACTATTACAATAACGTTTTCATAGAACCCTAAAATTACACTGTTTCGTTTATGTTGAACTGAAAGGAAGTGGTTGGCAAAAAAAGGAAATAGAAAACACAAAACTAGGGTATAAAGTATTTTATTTTAATAAACTAATTTTCATAGCTTTAAAATATTATTTGATTTAAAGTATTTTTTAATAAAAATTTTGAAAAAAAATATTAATTGCAACAATACTACATTTTAAAAAATAGATAAGAAATTATATTTTTTTTGTTAATATCTTTTTAAAGGAATCACAAAATCATTAGATTTTAATTGAAGGATAAACCACCACAACTAATGAGAATTTAACTTGGACTTTATTTTAATTCATGAAAATCATTAGATTTTCTAATTTACTATGAATTTTAATGTTTTTTATGATTACGTGTATTGATTTTTTTTTACATTTTTAGTACCCCTATCGTACCTGTACATTGTAATTTCAAAAATTATCGTTTTTCGTCCCTGTACCCGTATCCGTGCAACATAGAGTAAAACTATCAAGTTTCATACTGAGATGGTGGGGAAGATTGAAACAAATATTGGGCATGAACTGTATTTTGATAACTATTTAGGCCTCAATGGACTTGAAAAGTTTGGGATAAAGAAACACATGTATTATCCATTCTTTCCGGTTAGTCAACTCTATTTACACTATCGTCAAAATTGGGATAAATAATAGTTAGTCCTAAAATTTATGTTTTTTTAAAACTTGATTTCTGGATTTTTAGAGTTAATTGCACAAGAAGTCTTCAAACTATGACTCTTATTCTAAACCAGTCCCTAAAATTAAAAAGAAAAAGAAAATATTTTTTGGTATCCATTTATGGTATTTGAACCTTGCTTTAAAAGCCACCATTAGCTGTAACCAGTGACCACTGCCCCAATCGACTAATTTGAAACATTATTATAATATATATTAAAACATATCATGTATCACATTTTAATTGGCTTGCGTTTTTTTAACAGTCATATACTTAAAATGGTTGAAATAAAACTTTAGGCATACATTTAGAGCGAAAAATAGGTTAAGCACCAAAAGTGAACTACGTGTATAGTTTGAGCACCTATTTAGTTATTAAGCCTTTATTTTAAATCATACTTTAAGTTAATTATATTATTTCTTTGAGAAAAAATATTAATTATAATAAAAATTATTAACTAATTAAAATATATTTGTTTTATAAAAATATTTATATTTTGAAATTTTTTTGAATAATTATATTTTGAGTTAAAAGAACCATTTGCAGATGTTTATGATACTACAACAGGAAATTTTATTTCATTCTACACCATTTATATATATGTACCTCTTAACATAATAAAGACGACTCATATTTGTGAGACTTGGTACGAAACCATTAAACTCTTTAACTCTATAATCAAAGTGAACAATACTTGACCATATTGTCACGGACCGCCAATTTGAGTCAAAGTCACATGCACGCATGGTTGCCCAAGCGGTTTTAACGGAGATTTTGTGCCTAAAGAGACCACCAGACTTAGCTTTATCTGTGGAGGATTCTAGAAAACAATCACTTTGACATATGTAAACTTCCCATGTAAACGTATGATTTGTTTTCTTAGATAGCAGATATATTATAGGGAATATTATATTGTGATTGGTGGGCTTCGATCATAACCATCGATGTAAATCATTAGGGACTGTCGGATGTAGGAGACTCAACTATAAATAGAGGTCATCCCCCTCATTTGTATCATTCATCTTCTGAGTAATCAAGGCATTCACTCTAAAACTCTATGTGTTGTTCTTGAGTGTTCTTGGCTTTCTTTCTTTGTTCTTGAGTTGTCTTCTCTATAGTTTGCTGCTGACTTAGTGGTTTGTCTATATTTATATTTATAATTATTATAATTTACAATAAGATTTGCGAATTTTAAAAAAATTCACGACCGCGACACCCGCAATGATTGTAATAACATCCGTTATGTCCGCAAACGCAATAAATGTGACATGACCGAAAATGAGGCCGAGAACGTTTTTAAATCTCCGGTCATAAGTTCACATTAACGGAAGAACAAAATTGTGATCAAGTTAAATTGTTCTAATAACTGAAATATATACAATGAAAATAGATATTTAACACTTACCCAAAACTACAAAACAAAAAAGATCATTTAAATTCGTGTGACCTTGAGTAGCATGTAGCTTGAGAAAGAGGATGAATCATGAGCGAGCTCGGAAGTCAGGAATTGCAAATTGAGGTTACCGTCAAACCGGCATCGTCGTCTCACTATATGCCGACAGTTACAATTGAGCTCTTGTCGGCGATGCGAAATGAATTAATAAGTGGGTGAGTTTGGGATTTGAAGTGTAGAGACTGAAGTTGTAAGCCGCCCCGTGCCGTGCTAACTTTTGTAAACAGAAAGCAAAGTGAAATAAAGGGTTCTCATTTTTAAGAAGGCTTAAACTACTTTTTCGCACAAAACTATACTTGTTTTTTTAATTTGTCGTTTAAAGTATTTTTGATTTCTTTTGCTCTTTAATATTTTACACATTATTCATATTGTCCCAACCGTTGAAAAATTGTTTTGATCAATCAAAACGCATCACATCACCTAATTATTTTATTTTTAAAATTTTCAATTTAATTAATTAAAATATTTATTAAATTTATTTTATTTTACCAAAATACTCACCTCTTCTCTCAAACCCCACCTCATTCTTTTCTCCATCACATCCGTTCACTGGTATGAGTTTGGGGATTACAATCTCGAAAATACATATCACTCTCGGGATTACAATCTTTAACATCATGCCAAATAAAATAAAATAAATCAAAAATCCTGAGCCTGGGATCAAGAACCGGCTGATGCAAGATATAAACAACAATGGAAAGGCCACCAAAACCCAAAAGATTATGCAAATTGAACATATACAGAGCCATGGTGCTCTATAAACTCCCAGTTTTCCGTTGGATGTCTGACGTCAACACAGAAAATCTATGTTCATCCCCATAATACAAAATCCATTTCCACAATTGATTAGAAACTATCAAAAAACAATTAATTTTAGTTATAGGAGAAAAAAAATAAGTAGTGGACTTATATCTTCGTTGTGGGTGGAGCAGTGACACTTGAGAAGAAAAGGACTTAATTTAGTGCTGAAAAATAAGCAATCAAGGAAAGGTTGGATAGATACAGCGAGTGGCAGGCAAGGTGGAGTCGGGGTGAGGTGGCTCTTCCTCGCGTACGGGTGGTGACAACAACGGAGCGGTGGTCGAACATGGATGGTGGTGTGTTCGGATATAGTTTGGGGGAAGAGGTTGGAGTATTTTGGTAAAATAAAACTAATTTAATGAATATTTTTATATATTAAATTAAAAATTAAGAAAACAAAATAATTAGGTAACGTGACGCGTTCTTATTAGTCAAGACGAATTTTTTAACGGCTGAGGTAATATAAGTAGCGTCGCAAAACGCTAGGGAACAAAAGAGGTTAAAAATAATTTAGGGGACAAATTAAGAAAACATGTATAATTTAGGGGGGGAAAGTACATTAGGCCTCTTAATAATCTAAAAAAATAAAAAGATAATGGCATTTCCGTAAAATACTAATATTCACTTTAAAGTTTAACAATGAATATGTTGGTTTTTTCCCCATAAAAACCCGTAGCTAAAATCCTAATAATTAGGAACTCAACTAGTGTTCTAGTAGAAAAAACGGACGATGTTCATCCGAGGAGATACGGGTTAAAAATATTTATAAATAGATACTAACTTCTAATCACTTTTAGACTATTTCAAATAAAAAATGAAAAAAGAAAAAACCTAGCGAAAAACCTTAGTATGCTCAGCATATTCGACGATGGCACATCTGTGCCTCAGAACAGATACAAATGCTCATTATTAAAAAAAACAACACGGGAGCGCCGCAGGAATCCGACGAAACATAGATGATGATGACATTGAAATCATGGAAGGAGATGTAATATGATCTGTTCTCGATGGCCTCAACTCGATTGATTTCTCTGAACGCATAAAGACTATGCAGAGAAGAGCCTAGAGCAAACGGTAGTTGTTAAACTTTTAGGGTGACGAATCGGTTATACCACTCTCCGCAACAAAATCTATGAGCTATAGAAACCAAAGCAAGCTCTTAATCTGATGGATATAGAGAATGACTATTTTCTTGTCTCTTTTCAAGCCAATGCTGACTACTTCAAGCCTTAGCTGGCGGTCCGTGGACAATCTTTGGCCATTATTTGACAGTTGAACCCTGGAGTCCAGAGTTTACTTTATCAACCCCCTATCCGAGCAAGATGATGGCTTGGATTAGACTCCATGATTTACCCGTAACCCTCTACAAAAGAAGTTTAATTAAGGAGATTAAGGAACCCATTGGCTCGGTTATCAAACTTGATTACCAAACTGAATTTGGGAGACGTGGACGCTTTGCTCGCATGGTCGTGCGCATTGATCTATCTAAACCTCTTGTATCGAAGTTACTAGTTAACGGTAACATGCAAATTGTGGAGTATGAGTCTCTCCCTGTTATTTGCTTCCATTGCAGAAAGTATGGATATGTTCAAGACGCATGCCCAGAAGTGCACAAGGATACGCCGCCCGTTAACGTTGATTCCTCCAACGGCCAATCAGATAATACCGAGACTGACAACGTAAAGGAAAACTTGTCTGATGCTTCTTTTGGCCCATGCATGGTTGTGAAACGTTGCCCTCGCCGTGCGACCAAGAAGCCTGTTAATGCCAATATCCCAATAGAGAAGGTATTGTCACAGGGATCTCGCTTCAATCCCATTTTCGAAGCAGAAGATGATGGAGACTTAGAGCAAGTCACTTCGCACCCTGAGTGTACCCAAATGCAACAGAAACCAGTGAAATCTTCCCTGCCTACTACTGCTGCCACCTCTAAGGCAAAAGGTAAACCCGTTGCTGCCCCAAAAAACCTAAGGTCATATCTGTCTGCAAGCCCCTGAATGTTTTTTCTCACATTTTCCGATCTTCTCCCGTAGTTCTGGCAGAATAAGCAACCCGCTGGTTCCTCAGCGTCCCATGTAGCTTCCCTAGACAAAACGAAACATTCGGCCGTCACTCTAGATGAAAATGTTGATCCAATCATAGCCAGGGCAGTAACACAAGATGGTTTGACTCTTGTTTGTGAGAATCTGAACTCCGAATAGGAGATCCACCTGACTCGACCACAACAACTTTTCCTAAATCAAATGAGTCTGTTGCGACTAATACAGGGTGTAACGCAACTTCTAACGTAATGGTAGAAAGTGAAAGCAACACTAGGAGCGGAGAACTCGTAGTGGCCATGCTTGAATGATCTATGTTTTTCTCATACTATCCATTTTAATGGATTTTAAAATCTTTAGTTGGAATGTCTTGGACTGTGGTGATATATGCTTCCTTCCTGTGGCTCGACAATTTTTGTGTGATTACAGACCGGACATGATTGTGTTTGTGGAGCCACGTTGTGAGTGGCAGAAAGGCTGACTCTGTTATTTTGGCGTTAGGTTTCCCTCATTCGCATCGCGTTGAAGCTGGAGGCTTTTTCGGGGGCATATGGTTGGCATGGTACGAGTCTATTTTTGTTGATATTCTCCCTCTCCATTTTGAATTTATTCATTGTCGTGTTACCATAAGAAATTCGGGATCTTCGTTTTTGGCTACTACTCTTTATGGGAGCCCATCAGCAATTGGTTGAAAGCTCCTATGGCCCATCTTCGTCGTTTGGCCGATTCTATTCATTCCCCATGGATATTATTTGGAGACTTCAACGCCACTCTTTTTCATTTTGAAAGAAAGGACTTTCAAAATCTTTTTCTTGACTATGGTCTTAGGGACATAGGTTATCATGGCCCTAATTTTACATGGTCCAGACGAGCATCACATGTTCACTTGGACAGATTTATTTACAACAACTATTGGGATGAGAATTTCGCTGAGTCTTCTGTTCAACACCTTCTTCAATTACGCTCCGACCATTGCCCAATTTTATTACATATTGGTGCATCAACAAAAACTGACCATGGCACTACATTCAGATACTTTACGGGTTGGCTATCTGGTGAGGATTTCTCACGAATTGTGGGAGATAATTGGGATTGTACCCTAACCACGACAGACACCATTGCTAAATTCACCAAGGTTGCAGATTCATGGAATAAGCTAGTCTTTGGATATATTGGCACCAAGAAACGTATTATTATGGCTCGCCTTCGCAGGATTCAAAGGGTTATTTCCGTTTGGCCCTCTCGTATCTTACAATCTTTAGAAGCGGACCTTCTCGTCGAACTTGAACATTTACTCGATCAAGGTGACAGAAATACTCGTTACTTCACCGCATCATTCTTTCAATCATTATTTTCTCTCGATGATACCAATGTCAAACATTTCCCTTATTCAGGTGTATTCCCGCGTATCTCCCCTGATCTATGGCAAACTCTTGATCGAGTTCCATCAATAGAGGAAATACATAGTGCTTTCATGGACATGACCCTATTGAAATCTCCAGGTTGGAACAGATTACACGCTGAGTTTTTCTAGAAGCAATGGCCCATTGTTGGCGAATCAGTCTGCAAGATGATCCGAGGCATTTTTCAGGAAATAACATCAAACCCGAGCTGAATAAAACCATCATAGTCCTAATTCTAAAAAGTGATACACCTAAAACCTTTACGGATTTTAGGCCTATTAGCTTTTGTATGGTCTTATACAAGATTTTAACCAAGACCATTGTATGGCGTTTGCAACCTCTATTCCCCCTTCTCATTGGCCCAAACCAAACGAGCTTTGTTTTTGGATGACACGTCACGAGAAACATCATCATTAATCAAGAAGTTGTTCACTCTATGAAATCTACTAAGACCAAGGATGGGTAGATGGCCATCAAAGTTGATCTTGGGGATTTATTCATGACTCGATGATTGATGTTGGGTTTCCACCGAACATAAGGCGTATCATTATGATTTGTATCACAACATCCACAATACAAATTCAATGGAATAGGAAGTTTTCCCAATCGGTTACCCCGGAAAGAGGCGTTCGTCAAGGAGATCTTCTATCACCATACCTCTTTGTACTCGCGATGGAGAGACTTGGACATCTAATTAACAAGGCAGTGTCTGATGGTACATGGATCCCATTTCGTTTCAGTAGACATGGCATGCCAACCTCACATCTCTTTTTCGCTGATGATATCATCTTATACGCCAAAGCAAATATAACGCATGTGGAGGCCATTCAAAGCATGCTACATGTATTTGGCTCATATTCTGGAAATTGGGTAAGTAAGCGGAAAACACATATTTATTTTTCTCTAAATACTAGCCTACTATTCAGCAAGAGATTGGCCCGTTTCTCATATTTCAATCTGTTATATTGCTTGGAAAATACCTAGGAGTACCAGTTTTACATGCCATCCGAAATGCTCAGGCTTTGAATTTATTCTCGATAAAATGCAAAGTAGACTGAGTGGATGGGCTGAATGATCTCTCTCTATTGTAGGCATAATTACTCTAGCAAAATTTGTTTTGGCAGCTATCCCAGTTTACTTCATGCAAACGTCACCCCTCCCTCGCAAGGTATGTGAAGATATTGAGAAATTAATTCGAAATTTTATATAGGGGTCTACTGCCACGTCTCAAAAGATATCGCTCATTAACTGGGAAGTTTTATTCCAACCTCTTGCAAATAGTGGTCTCAATTTTCGGCGTATATTTAAATTCAACTTGGCTTTCTTATTGAAGATCGACTATGTCTTAGTCACTAAGCTTGATGCCTTCTGGATTCGTATTCTTAGATAGAAATATTAAATAGACTCCTTATGCCTTGTGCCCTTATCACGTAATAATTGTTCCCCTCTATAGAGAGCAATCGCGAACTCTTGGGGCATTTTGCGAGATAGAATTGCTTGGTCCATTGGGAATGGGACCACAGCTCGACCTCTAGATGATGTTTGGATCCCTAGCCTTGGCCCATTGCAACAATATATGCTCGATTCCAATGCGGTAGCTCAGGATTTAGTGTTTACATATCTAGTCAAATCCTTAGGTGAATGGGATAAGGCAAAGCTATCCACCATTTTTACAGATGAAGCGGTGTCTCACATTATTGGTTTCAAAAGTCCCGATCCCACCGATGTAGACGATAGCATAGTTTGGCCAGCCAACAACAAAAACCACTTTGAAACACGGTCGGCATATAAAATTTTGGCTTCCTCCTTTTGGGACCCTAAATGCTTAATTTGGAAAATCATATGGTTGCTACAAGAACCTCAAAGATTGCGGTTTTTTACTTGGTTAGCTTATAAGCAAAAAGTTGATGACTAACTCTAAACGCTACATGAGACTGCCCAGTTTGCAACCTCAGTGAGGAGGTAACTTTGCATGTGTTACGTGATTGTGTGGCAGCTAAATCAGTTTGGATGCAAATGCTTACACTCGACTCTGGCGATATTTTCTTCCATTTTGATTTTCAGGTTTGGTTCTCAAGCAATTTAAACTCAAATGTGCTTGTATCGTAATGGTCCTTACCCTGGCATGTTGTGTTCATCTCGATTTCTTGGCAAATTTTGAAAGCTAGGAATGACAAGATCTTTAACTCTGCCTTACATGATGCAGCAGTGGTTCTTTCTAAAAGCATCACCTGGGCACGCTATTATAACAACTGCAAGTCGCCGAGTACCTCCTACAAGAGCAACCTTTACCGGCAGCTAGATGGAAAGGGCCTGAATCGGGCTGGATATGCATTAATGTCGATGCAGCAGTTACTCCCCTTTTGCTCTATTGGTAGCATTTTTCGAGACCATGAAGGGTCATAGATCTTGTGATTTCAAAAACTCGTTGGTGTTGTCCATGTTCTCCAGGCTGAACTATGAGCTATTCTCACCGGTCTCCAAATCGCTTGGGAGCAGGACTGCGAAAGAAATCTTGGGAGTTTTCCACTCTACTTTGGTAACGCCCTGAACCCGGTGTCTGAATAGATGTCTGCGAACGAGCTGGAGTCTGGGAACGGGCAGGGGTCTGAAATGACGATCGGTCTACCGAAGGTGGGTGTGGACACTCTTTCTTAAAGTGCTTAGTGGATCCACAATGAAAACAAGCATTGGACATCTTCCTACACTCTCATCGGTGTAACTTGCCACAGTACTCACACAAAGGTATAGGAGTGAACCCAGATGAATCACCTCGACTAACAGCTGGGCCTTGTGGTGCCGGGGGCCTATAACTCGAACCACCTCTCTGATATGCTGCAATGCGAGGCCTCTTATCAGGGCGCGCATACGACTCTCCCTTGCCAGAGGGTCTCCAAGATCGATCTCGATCTCGCCTTCGATCCCTGCCTCTATCCTGGTCTCCATCTCTACTACTCTGACTAGATGTTAAAATCTCAATTTGTTCTACAGTCTTAGCCCAGTTTACCAAATCTTCAAACACCTCATCATGGTGTGCAACCACCCGATCACGTATCCCAATACGAAGGCCCTCTAAGAATTTGTCACATCTATCTTTCTCGGTAAAAACTAAACCAGCACCGTATTTCTGCAACTCCAGAAACTGTATCTCATACCCAACCACTATCGTAGAACCCTGCACCAGGTCCTTGAATGCATGGCGTCTCTCCCTCAAGAACCGCTCGATCAGGTAACAGTTCCTAAATCGTTCATTGAAGAAATCTTATGTCAACCGATCAGATGGAACGCTACTCATAATGGACTCCCACCAGGTGCAGACATTCCCATTCAGCATAGATACAACTCCCAAGTATTTCTTGGATGGCTCAAAACCCATCTCATCCATTCGTCGCTCGGTGTCATACAACCATTCTTCAGCCTCAGTCGGTGCTCTACTAAGAGATCCCGAGAAGGTCCTGATCCCGTTAGTAAACAAAGTCTGAGAGATAGGGACTTCTGGAGCGACACCCGATGCTCTGACTACATCCTGAATCAGTTAAAGAAACTGTCTACTCAAACTCTCATATGTAACTCTAGTAATAGGCTCGGGCTCAGAAACTATCGCTCCTCTGACTGGAGTAGTCATATCAATACCAGGAGCAGGTGGTGAAATCGTCAAAACTGAGGGACTACGAGGGGTGGGAGGCTCTACGGGAGCTAAATGATCAATGGGGGCTGAAGTGTCTGCAGGGCCAGCTGGATCGACCAATGGATCCTCAATTGGGTCCGCAAATCTAGAAGTTCGACCTTGCCCATGGGTGGGTCGTCGGCCCCTTCTGGTGCTCATATCGGAGGATCTCTACAAGAAATATAACCTAAGATCAGTTTATAACACTAGAGAATCAAGCACGATTAAACATAAAACTTGGTGACATGACCCACTTCATAAAACTTGTAAAACTCTTCAAAGTAATACTTTAAATGGACTCACCCACGGTCTGAGGTTTTAAAACCTGGCTCTGATACCAATCAAATGTAACCCCCTAGACTGGCCTATGCGAAAGGACCGAGTCAAAAGGGGCACGTCTTAACTTAAATATCAAAATTAAAAATCTATCAATATTCAAGTATATAATTTGAATATATATATATATCTACGTAAACTGATAAATGCATCTTTATAAACCTGACATACAATGATTTCAAAATAGGCAACATCATGTAACGTATCAAAAGATCGTAACAAAATGTCATATGTCTCAAAATATAGGCACATGTCACCCTGAAATAACAAAAAGGTAGACGAAAACATTACAATCTATATAGAATACGGAATGTGTTGATCCTCCAAGTGTCAGGTACATGGTAGCCTATCCAAAATATCTGAAAAGGGAGAAAGATGGAATATGAGCTAGAGAGCTCAGTGTATTCCAACAGTGCAAGTAAAACATTTATATCAATAGCATAGTAAAACATTCTCGTAAGACATGTTCATACGCATACAAGTTTCCGTAACTTAACTACCCTCCAACCAAACTCCATGATACGGTTCCCCAGAATAGTATCATATACAGACGTTAACCCGAGCTCAGTAGGCATGGATACCATCCTAAGGGAATACCTTAGGTCTAAGCGAAATTACCCTAGCCGAAGCGTGGGAACCGAATACGGGTAGAATTACCCTAGCCGAAGCATAGGAACCTCATACGGGCGGTATTACCAGCCATATCAGGGCTGAATCTTACGATACTTCATATCATAACCCAAGTACCCCTATTAATCAGTCCAGACAACATCATGGTATGCAGTAGTAAACAGTAAAAACAACACTCGATGAACACAATTCTATACTGATAAACGGTAATCATAGAACATGCTTGTCATATCGAGTACTGGGGCATATATCAATCATATGGTATAACCATGCTTACTTCATAAAACATGCTATGTTCGTGTGAAATCAAGTAAATAATTCATGTACACATAATCGGTTTTGTAGGACATATATAAAGCATGTATAACAATTAAAAAAAATCAATCATATAGCACATAAGGAACACACCTCAAAAGTCAGGCAGGTCCGAATCTACTAGGCACTAGGACTACGTTCTGTTACGGTACTGGAACCTAGATCGACAAGGATTATGGTTACTAACAGATTCATATCTTGATCGAAATAAAATACTAAGTTATGGAACCGTACGAGTGACGATGGGATCACAGGGCTGTACTGATCGGGACGAGCTAGGCTGGGTGAAGGTACGATCGGGAGATCCACGAGTACCTTTAATCAAAAGATCAATATCAATCTTTTGTTTTACATTCTTTCTCAAACAATTTAACTTAAGACAAATGCATGTTCAAGTTCAATGTCCCAATTGGAGGCTTTCGGGTTAGAATTTCATGAAATGGGCTTCAAAATCAGACTCAAGACGTCGAAAAACATAGAATAAGACTTTTCAGGAAAAGTTAACTTTTTGGTCAATGGTCAACGCTGACGTCAGCATTGACTGCTGACATCATCAGTTAACTGGTAAACTGAGTTTACTCTGACGAGTTGACTCACTGAGTTGACTCGGCGAGTTGGCTTGGTTCAAACTGGTTCGGGCTAGACCAGTTTAATCGGGTTAGACCAGTTAACTTACCCTAATATTGAATCGCCGGCGATCACTGACGATCGCCAGAAAAGTCGCTGTAGATGCCTTTTCTGGTCATTTCTGCCGAAAAATGAAAGATCGTTATACCCAGAATCAAATGAAACTTATAAAATGCTGAAATAAGCCTGAAATGTGGCTGAAATTTACCCTAGAAGCTTTGAACGGTCAAAAAACCTCGTAACTCCAACGAAAGCCCTACTGGCGGCGAATTAAAGATCGGCCACCTGGGTTTTGACCAGCTCTGCACGGCGAAGGCGACGGTGGTACTAGACCGTCGAACGGCTAATCACGGCGGCCAAAAAAAGCCAAAACTCGAAAAGGTTAACCCTAGGTTCGACGAACCTAGATTCTCTGATTCCAGGCGATTGCAACGGCGACCGAACGCGTGGCTTTAGGGGTTTTGGTTGGACGAAGGCGGCGCTCCGTTTGGTGGCGGCGGTGCGGTGGGGGTAGATCGGGGGTGGCCGAGGTTAGGGTTGGTAGGAGGAAATTGATGAGATTAGGTATTTTTGGATCTGAAAGTATTAATTTTGGTAGGTGGAAAGGTAGATTGGGATAATAATTATCCTAGATAAGAGGACTTGGTTGGATTCAAATGTAAATTGGGGGATTAAAACATTAAGAGCTATTTAGCTTAGTTGGCTAGGTCACTAACCAAAGTATCCTAAGGTTGTGGGTTTGATTCCCACAACCAACAATCCCCTACATTTATTTTTTATTAACTCTTGGGGTGTTACATTTTGACATAAGAGTTATAAAAGACCATTACCTTTAATTATTATTAAAAATATCCAAATAACCTAAATCTAACATTTTTTAAACTATTATTTTTTCTTTTTTTCTTTTTATTCTCACACATTTATATATGTATTTAAATTTAATAATTAATTAGATTGTATTAAAAATAATTATATTAATAATAAATTAATATATAGATCATTCAAATATGCTTAGTGATGTTATATTAAAAAATATTTTTCATAATCTAATTACTATTAATAGATGCAAAATATTAATAACTAATAAACTATTCAAACAAGTATCAAATATAATCAGGTCCTTATATGTCATTTTTCTTTTTAAATAATCAAACAACTAGTAGTTATTAATTAATTTTACCAAACATTTTTTGAATTCAATTAATACAATCCGCTAGTCAAATCAATTAATCTAATAAGCTATCAACTAATGTAACATGCTATTAGCTATCAAGTATCCGTTAATTGTCAAACAAAATCATTATAATGTCTCGGGGTTTCGAAGTCAAAGTTCATATCTTGATAGTTTTACATTGATAAGTGGCATTTGTGTCGTTCCCATCTATTAAGTTTGAATCTAGGGCGAGCCACCCTTAGGGTAGGCTAAAATGCGACCCTACATAAATTATTACTATTTTTGTAAGAACTTGTATAGCACTGGGTAAGAATTTGTGTAATTACATAAATTCTTATCAACTTGGTAAGATTTTGTGTAGATTTTGCCTTAGGTAAGAATTTGTATAACTATACAAATTCTTATATTATAACCTAAATGTGTAGATTGCAAGAATTCGTGTAGTTACAGAAATTCTTACCAACTTAATAAGAATGTGTATAAATTCGTCTCATCTTAGCCTCACCCTAAAATCTCTCGATACTCATAAAGGTAGGAATTGTCATTATCTTCACGACTTCTAAGAAAACTTCACTTTATTCAAGTATGGAGAAATAGAGCTTAAGAAAGGTTTACATGTAAAAAATTAATAGATAGATCCGGTTCATTACGTCATCCATGGTCCTAACCAATAAAATTCATTAATCTTAAAGTAACTTTCAAGTAATTACTCATTTTTTATTTACATATAAAAAATAGGTAAAAATTCATCTTAAAAAAATGAGGTAGATGAATCTTATTGAATGAGATCACGGATGACGCAATAAGCTAAGTCATTTAATGATTTTTTGTTTTTGAGGGGTCGATGACTCACATTGCATTTTCCATTTTTAAATTCATTCATTCATGTTTTTTTTTCCATACTTCATTTAAGTTATTTAGAGTTTGGTCTTCTAAAATTTTTTGTAGTTATATCTTCAAGAAAAATTATAGTTAAAGAGGTAAGAAACTCGTTAAGAGGCTCAAGTCACTCAACTATCAAAGCTAGATATACAACGCAAGTCGGTCAGGAATAAAGAGGGTAACAAAAAAATAAAATTAATTTGATGACCAAAATAGAAAAGAGGATAGTTTAATGACCGTCGGGTGTAATTTAACCTATTTATTTTTAAACAGAGATCAAACCGACGGGGAAATTCAAAATCGACCCGTTAGATCAGATTTTAGGGCTTAGAGAGGGTTTATTTTCCCTTGAATTCTTCTTCTCTCTTCCGTCCCCCTCTTTTTTCTTTCAGTTCTTGACATCCATTTCCAGCTCACGTTTTCTTTATCTCTTTATGCTACTCTCCCGCAAAATCTCGTCTTCTCTCGCTTAGGGTTACAACATTAACCAAAGATGGTGTCGCCGAAGCAACTCCTCTCCACCATCGAATCCTCTCTCCTCAGTCCTTCTTCTCCGTCGCCGGCGCAGCGAATCGAGCTCCTTCACGCCATTCGCAGCTCCCTTTCATCTCTCAAATCTCTCCTTTCCTATTCGGTACTTTCTTTCTCTTCCCTTTTTTTCCCTACAATTTGTGCAAACGCTTTTTCTTCTGCTTACTACTATTGTTCGTTCCTTTATTAATACTTAGAACTTATGCGGTTTTTTGTAGCCTCCGAAACCCTCCGACCGAGCGCAGGTTCAGTCCAAAGAAGTTAGACTTCCGGATTCTTCGCCAATCTCGCTTGACGATCAAGATGTTCAAATTGTCAGTTGAATTTTACTTTAATGCTTTGCCATTTCTTTTCTATGTTTTTGCAATTTTTTCCTTAGGAAAAAGAGGCGTTGATTTTACTTTTCTTTTTTGACGTATTATTAGAAATTGGCTTAAAAGTTTGGTGAAATACTTGTAAGACAGTATAGTTTAATCTTGTTCTTGGATAGAGAGAGAGGCTTACTATTTTGCAGCATACGTGTTTGTTTATTTTCATTGGTCCGTTTACTTACCTTGATAAGGTTCCATTGGGTTCAGTTTTAGTAATTTCTTCACGTGAAAAAAATATTGCCCCAATATGATGCCACTATTAGAACTAAGTTGATTATGCCATTTTTTTCTTTATCATTAATGTTATTATCTCTTTACTCCGTCCTACATTTGATTATAGGCATTGAAATTGAGTGATGACCTACATCTAAATGAGATAGATTGCGTTCAATTGCTTGTTTCTGCCAACCAAGAGGTAAATCTCTGCCCTTTTTATCCGTGCAAAATGCAAATGTTTAATCTCTCCTTTGCTTCATGCTTGTACAGTATGTTGTTTGCACTGTTCATTTTTCATCAAGTACCTGTGCCTGACACTTGGACATGGGGATATTACCTCAAAGGATTCTCTGAATATATGGAAAAACTTAGAAAAATCTAACCATACCTATGTTGGATACACACCGTGTCCGGCAGTTGCACCTGAGTCCGAGTACATAGCTTGTACACTAGTGTTTTTTATGTTTTCTTATGAAAAAAATTCCAGTGGGGCTTAATGGGACGAGGACCACAAGAGATTTTACGCCTTGCAGCAGGACTTTGGTATTCTGAGAGGCGAGACATAATGATGGCTCTCTATACACTTTTGAGGGTAAGCCCCTCTCTCATGCTATTTAACATCTTGCATCATTTGGTTGCAACTCTGTTCTCTCATCTTTTGTTGTTGTTCTAAGAACTATTAATTGCTTTTTTGTAGGCTGTTGTGCTTGATCAGGGCCTCGAAGCTGGTCTTGTGTCTGATATTCAGAAGTATCTGGAAGATCTTATCAATGCTGGACTTAGACAGAGATTGATTTCTCTAATAAAGGTGTGGAAATATGTTATTCTTCTATGAGTCGTCTGCAAATTCATCTTCTTGATTGCTAAATATTGTCTATTTGTGAGAGAATTGACAGCTCATTATTTCAAGTGTTTGTATTCAGCCTAACCATCTTTGAATGTTCTGATTTTGTGATGGTTTTTATTTGAGTAGTCCATTTGAGAGAGTGTATATGTCTGTAAGATATGTGGTTTATTTGAGAATCATATGACTTTTGGTAAATCTATAAGTTCTTTTCCTTCATTTTTATTGGTGAACTTCACTTGAACTACTTGTTATAGATCTGAGGAGCTATATGGAGCGTGCCCAATGATGGAGATAAATGTGAATATGATCTGTTTGCTAGTGGATTTGATGGACTGATCTCCTTCTATGTTAGATAATGTACCTATTTCTATGAGCATTTAATGAGTACATTTTATTGGAAAATTTTCTTAGTGGAGTTTTTTGTAAGCTAGTTTTAGAGAACCAGATAGTTTTACCACCTGTTTGGTTTAACTTACTTTATATCTAACCTTTTTATGAATATAATGGCCTTTGTTATTGAAATTAATATTGTTGAGAATTAGCCTGGTCGTCAACTTGATGTATAGTTTGAGTTATGGAATTGAACTTGAGCCCACCTTTTTTGCATTTTTATTGTACCAAGTTGTTGAAGTGGTATCAGGTTATACATATTGGTAATTTTTTTGAGAACATCCATCATTCTAAAGATGCAATTTGTTGAATTTTATCTCGTTTATCTTCATTGAACCCTTGCTGATTGATTTTATCCTAGGTTAATAAGTCTCCCATTTTTGGTGTTAAATATTAGTTTTCCTCTAATATTTTTCTGCATGGTCTTGTAAATGCAATTAATTTTCTTCTACTTTAGGCACTCAATCGGGAAGAACCAGCTGGTCTTGGTGGGCCTCTCTCTGAACGTTATCTTCTTGATTCTAGAGGTGCCCTTGTTGAGCGGCGAGCGGTGGACTGTAGGGAGCGCCTGATACTTGGACATTGCCTTGTCCTTTCCGTTCTAGTTGTGCGGACAAGTAAGCAGACAATTCAATGCACTTATTCTTTACCTTTTACCAAAAAGTTATAATTGTACTTTTCATGAAATAACTGGAAAATTCTGCAATTGTGGGTTGATTGTGAAATATAGCAGTAACTCAGTTTGATGCAATGGTAGAATATGCTGTTGCTGTTATTTTTATTCCCATCTGTCAGCTAACTACTTTTTTTTTGAAAAAAAAGCCATCATGTATCTTTTCATGAACTGGACAATTCTGCAAAGATGGGTTGGTTGTGACATATAGCAGTAATTCAATTTTATTGAATGGTAGAATATGCTGTTGCAGTTACATTTATTCCAGTCTGTCTGCTAAAAATAACTACTAAATAGTGTTTCAAACATAGTGGGAAATGAATCAATGATGCATCATGATTTATAGATCCTACATAATGGGAAATGCTTAGTTTGTTGTAGTTAGTTTATGTACCTCGTAGAGGTTTATTTTTTGCTTAAATGATGAAATATAGCCCCGTTCATTATTAAAAAATTGATAAAAGCATTTTCAAAAAAAAAAAAAAACCCTTAGAAAAGAACCAGTAAGCAGGTTGAACTATCTAGACTCAACAAGCTTCGATTTCATTTCTTGTGAAATTGGTTTTTGATATGGCAATATTTTATGCAAACCACATTACTTGTTTGTTAGTTAGCAAATTAGTTGTCTATACTTAATGTTATTCTGCAGTGGTGGTTGTGAAAATTGGTAATGCACTATGTAGGAGGAATTGGGCATTTCTACAAGATGAAAGTAAATATTAGTCAAAGATGGATGAGGTTCTTTATAAACCTTTCACATGAGGGCTATTTTTAAATGTATACACTGGCATTTTCTACATGTAATTGCTCTTGGACTGGATACTTGCAAATTGGAATCCCAAATGGTTTTGAGGTTTGGAGTTCTGACATTAAGATTCTCTTGTACTTCCAGTTGCAAATTCTGATACTTCTGAACTGTGAATAACAAAAAAGGGGTTGCTAAATGTGATGTTTTTGAGATTAAATACATTTACCGTGATAGTATATGTACTAAAATTAACCACGGGCATGTCTGCTAGACTTATGGGGTTGTTTGTTTGTTTGTTTGTTGTTGTATTCCCCCCTCTCCTGCAAAACAATGATGGACAACCTAAATCAAAGTAAAAATAAGTGCTATTTGCTATGTTTGACTTTACGGCCCAGGATATAAAGAGTAGGGTTTCTTTGACTTGGGTTTCTTTTGTTCAGTTGTATGCTTCCTGTGCTAGTCTGGAGCTTCTATGTCAGTTTTCAGTTGTATCACCAAAATCTTATTCGTCAGGATACTCACCGCAAAAACTGTATCGTGGTTAGGAGCATTCTTGCCTGGGATAATGTAGAAATAACAGTGAGATTTGCTTTGATCTTATCGTAGGAGTCTATGTCTTGCCCCTGTCGAAGCATCCTTTCCTTGTAGTTATCGCTTGTGTGGAGATCTTCCAATTTTTTTAACTAAGTTTAAAACCTTAATAATGGTAATGCTGTTGGTAGAAAAAACAAAGCTGTTAAAGAGAAACTATAGTATCCTTATTACTCGACTCAAATAGAATTTTAATTGCCAACTTTAAGACTACACTGCACAAAGTAAGAAGATTCTCAATGGTTGCATGAGGTTCTATATTTTGTTTAGTTGCTCTTTTCCTATAGCAGCCTGCGTTATGAAGCTTATTGGTGTTGGTTTATTGCATTTATGTGGTAATCTGTACTTTTTGTTTTGCATTTTGATAGGAAAGGGGTAAATTAATAAATAAAGGGAAAATATATTCTCTTAACCAATGAGTATACCAAAATATACAGGAAAAAAATTAGGCTATAAGTCAGAAACTCTTCTAAGGTCTAGATTCTAATCACAGGATGTATTCTGTGTCAACGTTTCCTCTTGTGCACCCATCCTTTTCTTTTGACATTTACTGATTTTAACAAATCGCACATCCTGCCTATTTGATTTTTTTCTGAGTTCATCGATTAATTATAGACATTTTAATTATGCAGGTCCGAAAGATGTTAAGGATGTTTTTTCTGCTTTAAAAGATAGTGCCGCTGAACTTAGTGAGAGCAGTGACACTTTGAAGCATCAGGCATGCCATTTTTTCTATAATTTTCTGTGCAAAAGATTTTCCTTCTATGTTTCTTGTTGTCTCAGAAAGATGTGCAGATAGGTGGTATATGTATGTTGTTTCTGTATGCTGCTAGACACTTATTATTATATTTTTCATTTCTGTGCAGATTACACATAGTCTTCTTTTTTCTCTAGTCATTGCTTTCGTATCAGATGCTCTTAGTGCATTATCTGATAAATCATCCATCCTCTCTCATGATGCTTCTTTTAGAAAGGAATTCCAGGAAACTGTAAGATGAATTACAGTCTCTCTGTTTCATTTCCTTGTAGATCTTTTTTTGGGGGTGAAAATTTTGGAGTTACTGAAACATTTGTTGAAAATCTTTAACATTTTAGGTGATGGTTGTGGTAAATGACCCCAATGCTGAGGGCTTTGTCGGTGGCGTACGACTTGCTTGGGTTGTACATTTGATGTTAATACATGATGAGATTGGCTTTGGTGAGGGAGTTTCAACTGCATCTTCAAATGAATTTGGTTACATAAATTTGTGCTTGGAATCTGTTTTTGCCAACAATGTGTTCCAGTTTTTGCTGGAAAAAGTTCTTCGAAGTGCAGCATATCAGGTGGATAAAGTTATTTTGGAAAGATGTTTCTCAATTTCCTGACTCTTGCTTTTATTAATTTAGAGTACCTGAACCACCCCCCTCTATATGGTGGATTTTCATTTTGATTTTTCCATTTTTTTAATTGTTGTGATAATTCTGATGGAGCATATTGTTAAGGAGTAGACCTTGTTGTTTGTGACTTTTGCAGAATGATGATGAAGATATGTCATATATGTATAATGCTTATCTGCACAAACTAATTACCTGCTTTCTATCTCACCCAGTTGCCCGAGATAAGGTTAGTTTGAGTTCTTAAATTTCTTGATCTCATTTACTACTTGAATGTTGAAAGAAAGTTAAATGGAGTATAAATAATATCCGTCAGATTCTGTTGTTGTCTACCTTTTTGATATTAAATAAAGGCAACTTGATATCTGTTGCTATATGGCATCTTTATTCCTTTCTTTTTCTGTACTATTGTGTGCCTGATGGATCATCAGTGTGCTTTTTGTAGAAACGGTCTAAGTTTCACTCTACTTTTATTCACCATAATATAGGATATATATACAAGTAAAAATCCCTAAATTAGGTAACAAATAAATAAAATATAAATCCCTAAGATTAAGCCCCATAATCGCCTAATAATCTGTCTAAGATACAAACAAAGAGATAAGGTCTTATCCTTATCTTGAATTCTGAATACATACTCACACTCCCCCTCAAGTTGGTGTGTATACATTGTATAGGCCCAACTTGGACAAAAACTTATCAAAGACTGGTTTGGATAGTGCTTTAGTGAGCACATCCGCAAGTTGTTCTTCGGTAGGAACATGAGTTAAGTTCACAATTCCACAATTCACTTTTTCCATCGATCTCCACATGCTTGGTACGATCATGATGGACTGGATTCTTTGCGATCTGAATAGAAGATTATCTTTTCAAGATCTCTAGTTTCCCTTCATGCTCTATATTTAACTCTCTTAGAAGTCTTAGCAACCATATTCCTTCACAAATTCCCAATGCTAAGGCTCTATTGCTTCAAAGACTTTGCTCCTAGAAACAACAAATGTTTCTTACTCCTCCAAGTTAAGTTGCCCCATATAAAAGAGCAGTATCCACTTTTTTATCAAGAAACTCATTTGTGACTAGAATCAGTAAATAATTTTACAGTTCTATCTTGATTTTCTTGAAGAATAATCCATGTCAGAGTACCTTTTCGGATACCTTAGAATTTCATTTGAACTTCTAAATGCCCTTCTCTAGGATTAGTCATATCTTTGACTAATTTTCAGGGGAGATAAGTAAATGAGTTTTCCCACTAGTCTTTGAAACCGACCTTTATCAACCTCGGCTCCCATTTCTTCTCCTTTGAGCTTGAGCCGGCTTCCATAGGAGTACATGTTTACACCCCAAAGATACCACCGACCTCGAGAGTAAATCCAGTACATATTTTCTCCGGTTTATTACTGACCTTTGCTTTCGATCTAGCAACCTCCATGCCTAGGAGTTTTAGGTCTTTTGTTTCAATTCTTTGCTCAATAAGTTCTTCTTGACCGATTCCACCTTCATCATCTTGTCACTACAATGTCATCAACATATACAATGAGGATAACTTTCTTCCTATTGAAAGATGCTTTAACAAACAAAGTATGATCTCGCTTGACACTTTGTTTATATCCATTCTCTCTAAGGACTTTTGTGAATCTGTCAAACCAAGCCCTAGGTGACTGCTTCAAACCATAGAGAGATTTCTTGGTTTACAAACCTTGACTTCCTAACTTAGACTTCATCCTGTGTGGCATTCTCATGTAGACCTCCTCTTCTAATTTGCCATTCAAGAAGGCATTTTTATGTCAAGTTGGTGAAGATTCCAGTCTTTGTTTACAAAGAAGACTAAGAAGTAAAACAGTGTTTAGTTTTTTCACAGTGCAAAAGTCTCATTATAGTCAATACCATAGGTTTGTGTTGGAAAGATGTTTTCTATATGCCATCCGAGTTATACTTTATTGCTTTTATTAACTGGTTTTTTACCATGTGGTAAATCTGATACCAAGTGCCATTTTTCTCAAGTGCTTGAATTTCTTCTTCAACATGACCTTCTTCCATCTAGAGTCTTTTAGAGCATCATCAATTGTTTTGGGAATCTCCTTTATCAACGCATATGTAAAGGTCTTAAAAGAGGGCATTAACTTTCCATAGGCAACATATGAATAGGATACTTTGTACATTGTCTAACCCCTTTTTCTTAGCAATAGGTAAAATTTCCATATCAAATAAAGAAGGAGAAATTTCATTACCTCCATCATCCTCCAAGGGCACTGGACTCAATTCCAAGCAAGTGTATTGCAAAATTCGGGAATGGTCTTTTTCTTTCTCGTGTAGACATTGTTTTGAGGAATAGTTTTAGGAGGTGACTTTTGAAGGAACATCAGAATAGGAGAATGTCTTGGTGTAGTTGATTTAGGTGGAGACTCAATATCATGAGATGTATAAATCCAAGGTATCAAAGAAGATGGGAATTATCGATGTTTTGCACAATTTCTGTCCAAGTCTAATTGTAGCTTTGGTAAAATAAGGTTCTGCTCAAAAAGGTTACATCCATCGAAACGAAGATTTTTTTAGTAGGAGGGTAGTAACATTTGTAGCCCTTTTTAAGTGAAGAATATCCCACAAAGACACACTTAAGAGCCCTAGGATCTAATTTTGATTTTGAAGGGTCCACATTTTTACAAAAACAAGTGAAGTGACCAAAAATTCTAAGAGGAAGAACAGAGGAAAGAGGTTTGAAATGAGGATAACTCTCTAAGAAAACAGCCCTTGGTGTCTTGAATTTAAGGACTTTACTGGCATTCTATTGATAAGATGAATTAACAAAGCCTCACCCCACAGATAATATAAATAACAAGGATCTAGTTACCTCTAGTAAATGCCTATTCTTTCTCTCGGCAACTCCATTCATTTGTGGTGTATCTACACAGAGCTAATTTGGACAATGAAAAAAATTTACCCAAAGAAGTAGCAAAGAACTCTCCCCATTATTTTGAATAGTTGAATTTTATCAAATTGATTTTCAACCATAGTATAAAACCTTTCAAAAATAGATATAGTTTGATTTATCTTTCATTAAATAAGTCCATGTCGTCCTACTATGATCATCAATGAAAGAAACAAACCATCGACACCCATTAATATTCTTCACTTTAGAGGGACCCCAAACATCACTATGGATTAAAGCAAAGGGTTGAGAAGATTTATAAGTAGATGGGAGATAAGAGGCTTTCGTTTGTTTAGCAAGAGGACAAATATGGCATTTAAACAATCGTGGTTTTTATTAATAAATAGAGCAGAAATAGTTTAGCAAGATAATAAAAACTAGGGTGGCCTATCGATAATGCCATAACATAATTTCATCATGTGCCCTAAAGGAGAAACAGAACTAGTTTTTGAATGAGTTGATTTAGTGCCATAGAGGATATAGCCCATTGTGCAATCTAGCATTGCCAATCATTTTCTTGATTATGATCCAAGTTTTATTATGAAACTTTGAGCAACATTGCAAATCCTTAGAGAGTTTACTCATGAGAGTAAATTGCAAGTAAGATTTGGTACAAAAAGAACATCCTTAAGGAAAATATCCTTATTAAGATTTGTAAATACCCATGTATAGGGGATATGGATCCTGCAGCTTTTAATAGATTGCTTTGATTTATACCTAATTCTTATGACATTATGATCCTTGAGTTTTGTTATTGAGACCTAATTTGTAGGACACTATGTGACATTGATGATGTCTTTGTGGAGATATTTGGTGATGTAATTAATTGCTTTAGAACATTTTACACTGTTGCCATTCTTGTTTCAATCTGTCTTCTAGTTCTGTACTGCATTAATGTTAGATTCATTTGCTTTTTATATTGAATGGCCCATTTTGTTCCCATCAATGCCAGCTTGACCTTTGAATTTCAACACTTCACTTTAGGTAAAAGAATCGAAGGAGAAGGCTATGGTCACACTTAATACGTATTGCATGGCTGGAGATTTTGTGCATGATAGCAGTTTGCAAGGTGAACAAGCTAAGGAAGGCGTTCCTTTACCTTTTGTGTCTCTCTTGGAGTTTGTTAGTGAAATTTATCAGGTTGGTTCATTAGTTTATATATGATCTATTCATTTCAAAAGCAAAAACTTTGTATGTATACTTCGGATGCATTAACATTCAATATGATGTTGATGCTTATAAACTCAAAAGGAAAACACTTGTGTTCTTTATTTGAAAAATAAAGCAATTGGGTGTTATTTCTTTTGGTAAATCTGATTTTAAAATTCTTATAAAATTCTTTTGTTTCACAAGAAGTCATTTCTGTTTGATTAATGGACATGCTCGTTTTGTGATTTTACTTCTGTTTTACACCTCCCTATAATGAGGTTGAGTCATTTCTTTCTTTATAAAACAACTTATTTATTTATTTATTTTTGGGACATACATTATATCAGAATCTGAAAATGATGCCTAGTGTCCCCTTTTTGTGGTAGAATATATTCTGTCAATCCCATTGGGATAGCATTCCTCCTTTGACATGTTACCTCTGATTTTTGTTTTTATTTGTTTATTATTTTAACCCACTTTTAACATTTGGTGAATCTTTTCAGAAGGAACCGGAGCTCTTGTCTGGCAATGATGTCTTGTGGACATTTGTGAATTTTGCTGGAGAGGATCACACTAATTTTCAAACCCTCGTGGCTTTCTTAAACATGCTGAGTACCCTGGTATTCAATTGTATTATTTGCTTTGTAAAGCACCAACTGCTATATTTATGAGGTTTATTGCTCTATGGTTTTTCTTGATTGGATTTCTCTTTCAGGCTTCTAGTCAAGAAGGTGCTTCTAAGGTTTATGAGTTACTCCAGGGTAAAGCATTCCGCTCTATTGGGTGGAGTACATTATTTAACTGCCTTTCAATTTATGATGAGAAGTTTAAACAGTCTCTTCAAACTGCTGGGGCCATTTTACCTGAGTTCCAGGAGGGGGATGCAAAAGCTCTTGTTGCATATTTGAATGTTCTGCAGAAGGTTGTGATATCTTCTTTTAACAATCTTCAGATTGTTGATTAATGTTTATTTAACTCATTTTTCTGAACTTTGGCTGGCTGTTCCTCCCCTATATTTTGCGTAGTTGCTGCCAGCCTGCCTCTCTGTTTGTCATTGCTGTTCCTCCCCTTTTTCACCCTCTTCGTTCTCACTTATCTCAAGGACCGTTTTAGGATCTTTGCAAACACTTGACCATTGAGAATTTAAAACATATGATCTTAGTAAGATTTGCTCTGGGGCAAGTTTTTCAACATTATCTATGATCACTCTTTTGACAACATGTTAAATTATCTTAGAAATTTTCACTGCTTTCTTTTACGATTTTCTTGAATGATCAATGATTATGAAGATGTATATATAACATATACAATAAAAATTCTTTGGTTGGGTATATGAATTTTCTTTGGACATTGTTCTGCCCTATGTACAAATTTGTTGAATTTTTTGCTTGCTTCTAAAAGCATATATTTCAAATTTTTTTCTAGTACTTTTAAAAGAAAAGTGGCCTGTTTGTTACTAAACTTATAATTAAGTGATCTTGGTTGTAGTTTACCCATGGAATAATTGTATTCATTCTTAATCTGTCATTGGTTACAGGTTGTGCAAAATGGCAATCCCATTGAAAAGGAAAACTGGTTTCCAGATATTGAACCATTATTTAAGCTCCTTAGTTATGAGTATGTGCCAACATATCTCAAGGTTAATTGGTCTCACACTTTATCCCTTGTCTTTCTTTTCTCCCAATTTAACTCTTTTATGATGTCTCAATCTAAATTAATTGATGATGTCTCCAAGTTTTTTGCTGTGTCTGGACATTTTCAGGAATTGTTTTTAAAAATAGATTATATGCTTTCACAGGGTGCATTGCGGAACACAATTGCTACTTTTGTCCGTGTCTCTCCAGTCCTCAAAGATACTATTTGGTCTTATCTTGAGCAGTATGATCTACCAGTTGTTGTCGGGTCACATATTAGTAGCCAACCAATGTCAGCTCAGGTTAATTTTTGTTTTTGGTATAAATAGTTGATGTGAAGGTGTAAAGTATTAGCTTTCATTATTTGTTTAGGTTATTGATAAATTGTATCAAATATGTAGATCTATGACTTAATTTACTGTTTACAAACAAAATCAATATTTGAAGGGTACGGGCCTGACAAAATATCCAGCAGCAACTGTGTGTTATACATGAATTGTGACCCAATAATATAGTATTCATGTTTTATTTTGTATTCTCAGGTTTATGATATGCAATTTGAATTGAATGAGATAGAAGCAAGGAGAGAACAATATCCTTCGACTATATCTTTCCTTAATCTGCTAAATGCTCTTATTGCTGAAGAAAAAGATGTAAGCGATAGAGGGCGTAGGTACGGACCGTTTCTTTGCATTTCTAGTTTCAATTTTCTTTCTGCGGCCATTCTGATAGTGTGTTTCTTGCAGATTTTTTGGCATCTTCAGGTTTGTATATGATCATGTTTTTGGGCCATTCCCTCAAAGGGCCTACTCTAATCCTTCTGAGAAATGGCAACTGGTTGTTACTTGTCTTCAGCATTTTCATATGTAAGTATCTCTATAGTTATAGTTTTAATCTGGAAACTTGGTGATAGTTTTTGTCCTTTTATGCAAGGTAATGCCAGTTTTTGTTTCGTCAAAATTTATGATTATTTATTTGACACTCCCCCTTTTTTCTTCTGTATTACTTGTAATGTAACTTGCAGGATTCTTAGCATGTATGATATTCAAGAACAAGATGCTGATAGTGTTACTGACAGATCACAACTTTCAGCAGTAACACAGCCGTCTTCAGTTCAGATGCAGCTACCTCTATTAGAGTTGCTGAAAGTATGTTGCATGACTTTTGCTTGTTTCTGTTTTCCTATCTGGCGAAAAACCATTTTGTAGCCAATTTAAGCAAGTTTACTTGTTAACTTACTAACTTTTGGTGCACAATTGTTTAAAATTGGTGTAAAGCTCTTGATGTTTCCTGATGCAACCTTTAATTATTTCTGCTTTGGAAATTATGCTTCTGAACAATTTTATTTCAATGATCCCTTATTGATTTGATTCTGTGATCTGTTTCCTGCTAAGGCATCATTCTATGGTTAGTGCTTCAAACTTTAATATTGTAAAAACTGCATTAAAAGTGAGTGGTCCAAGAACTTGAGCTTTCTTTAAGGTTGATTTTGAAATGTTTTTTTCCTATTCCTTTTTGAAACTGTCACAATGTTGATAAAGAACAAGTTAAATGCTATGGGATTGATCATTGATGTAAACTTTTTTGTTCCAAGTTTTTACATTATTTTCCTCAAGTTTAAAATTTGTACGTAATATGCACAACTTTATTTCTAATATTTTTTTATTGTTAAGTTTGATGGGAATGCTTTTAGTGCCTCATTGCCTAACATTTTCTCCATTTTTTCATGATGTGTGTTTTTTTCACCTCATTGATGTTAAATAATTATATCACTCATTTTTTAAGCATCCTCATGGAAAAAATGTAATATTCTCTTGGCAGGATTTCATGAGTGGTAAAACTGTTTTTCGAAATATCATGAGTATCCTTATGCCAGGGGTGAATTCAATCATTGCTGAAAGAAATAGTCAAGTATATGGCCCACTTTTAGAGAAGGCTGTGCAGCTCTCATTGGAAATAATAATCCTTGTTCTGGAAAAGGATGTACTTTTAGCTGATTTTTGGCGTCCTCTATACCAGGTAATTGTTTTAACTTTGCTGCATCTTTTATTTTTTGATTCTCTGTAGGATGTAGGATAGACTTGGTTGGTAGAATATTGTTAAGCTGCCAAAACAATAGGTTGATATGTGAAATTATTTTTCAGAATTTTTAAGAGGGTAGGATGCTAAGAAAAATTTTCTGGTTCTTATCTTAATTCCACATATTTGTTGCTGAGCCATGGTAATGTACATAGTTTGTTTGGGAAACAATGAGGTGCTTTGCTTGAAGCATGAGTGCATGCTTTCTAATGGAAACGTGCAAATGTGTTTTCTAAAGTCAATTGTTTCTATATTTCTCTTTAAAGGTTGGCTTTTAACAGATCATGGACTTTAATTTGTGAGCTTAAGTTCTTGTACTCTCTCTCATGTGCCCTGTGTCTAGAAAACATTTGCATGCTCATTTGAACTTGTGCTAGCCTGTAAAAATACTTGGAGAAGGTTTTGAACAGCATAATTGTGAAAGTAATGTGATTGTATTTTCTGAAGCAAAAATCTAGCCATCTAGGTATACTTAAATGATACTATCTTCCATAATCCATATATTTCAATTTGGCTGATGAACATCCCTATTTATGTTGTAACATATTCTCAGCTAATTTTTGAACCCTAATGGTCTATTTTTTATCGCATTTACTGAATTTATGATGTCAACAGATATTTGAGTATTAACAGATCATGGACTATTAATTTTTGCTTGTTTCTCTTGCAGCCTTTGGATGTTATACTCTCTCAAGATCATAATCAAATTGTTGCTTTATTGGAGTATGTCAGATATGATTTTCTACCACAAATTCAGCAATCCTCTATCAAAATCATGACCATTCTAAGGTTGCCTCAATTGGACTACATTTCTCTTATCTATCTATTTCTTTGGAATCTGATTTACTTTTTCATTCTACATTGGGTGAAGTTCTCGCATGGTTGGTTTGGTTCAGCTACTGCTGAAATCCAATGTTGCAACTTCATTGGTTGAGGACTATGCAGCCTGCCTTGAGTTACGATCGCAAGAATGTCAGGTTATAGAGAACAGTGGTGATGATCCTGGAATTTTAATAATGCAGGTTAATCTGGTTTTGTTGTGTGTTTTTTTTCATTCCTCTCTTTTTAGTTCAAATGTGTTGAGCAACGTCTTGAATTTCGAAGTAATTTTTTGTGACCTTTTCAGCTCCTGATTGATAATGTTAGTCGGCCTGCACCAAATATTACACATTTACTGCTCAAGTTTGATTTTGATACCTCTATTGAGCGGACAATTTTGCAGCCAAAATTCCATTACAGGTTTTGTTGCTAGTTTTTCAAATGCATTCATGTTTATTTATGTGAATGTTTGCTCTGACATCTAGAGTACACCAATATTATTTTACAGCTGTTTGAAGGTTATTCTTGAAATCTTGGAGAACCTTTCAAAGCCAGATGTAAATGCATTGCTTCATGAATTTGGTTTTCAGGTTAGAGTTAATCTATCTTGCATATTAAATTTCTTAAACGGAAATTTTCTTGCATTCAAATTAGTTCTATTCTCTTTCATAGCTTCCCAAATTTCTAATCAATTGGTTCTATTTCTTAGTAAAATTTAATTGTTCACTGCTGCAGCTTCTTTATGAGTTGTGCGTGGATCCATTAACATGTGGACCTACCATGGATCTTTTGAGTAACAAAAAATATCATTTCTTTGTAAAGGTATAACATGTTTTTTTATACAAGGTTTCATGATCTTATTTAATCTCATTCTTTTCTTATATGGTTTGCTTGTTTCAAGGAACAAAATCTTATGCATTTTTATTAGCAGCATGTTGATTCTGTTAGGTGTTGCTCCACTTCCTAAACGAAATAACAACCAGGCACTTCGTATCAGTTCTCTACATCAGGTTGTTTTTTTACTGGTTATAATTTAGTTTATGTTTTATGTTCTTGCATCATTTTTTGACCAAGTATGATGGTTCACATAGTTCTGTACTTAATAGTGCCAATTTCTTTTTTTTGTGAGACATGACAGAGGCAAATATGATGGTGCTTTATTTTCTGGGTTAATTTTTTTGGCAACGTACCTCATGATTGGAAGTTGACCATCTATTTCATTTAATTCTATATTCTGAGCTAGACATTTCTTCACTTAATTAGTACTTGATAGTACTCATTCCAGCAAGCCGTGTTTTGTTTTACTCCCAACAAGATAAAAATAAGTCTCTTTCTCTCTCTCTCATGTGCCAGATCTTTTTTGAGCTCAGTTATTAAACAATTTTGTATTTTCCTTTTTTCTCTGAAGTCTGGTTACGGATCTCTGTGCAGAAATATGTCATGAAACATTTTGTTTGGTATTATTTTTCATTGATTAATTGTCATCATGGTGCACACTTCATCCCCAACAGATTCAGAACTAAGTTCTATTATTTGAGAGTGTCTTGTTTGTCAGCCATACTGTACAATCTTCTTTAACTTTTGCTCCTTGTCTTCTGCAGAGAGCTTGGCTGTTGAAACTTTTAGCCATTGAGTTACATGCTGCTTATGTGAGTAGTCCCCATCATAGAGAGGCTTGTCAGAGTATCCTTGCTCATCTTTTTGGGCAGGATGTTGTTGAAACTGTCACTGATGTAATATCTCAGTCCTTAATTCTTCAAAATAACAAGGAACATACTGCAACCAGAACCATCAGTAAGACCAAGGTGTTATTAGTTACTTGTATCTACTATCTAGTATAATTTGGAATAAACAAATTTCCTCATATTGGATCTGGGAAAAAAGTGTGGATGGTTATTGAAAAGTTACTTTAGATTCAGTTTCTAAAAGTTCTTTTCACTACTGTTGCTACTAATTTATCTTTTCCTCTTCTCTAATTTTCTCCATTTATGTGGTTTTTGAGTCAAATTGGTGGTTCCTTTGCCTTTTCAATCATTGCTTTTTGGCTGTTTTGATGGTTGCAAGCAACCTTGACAAGAATTTTGAGGACTTTTTGAGAGTGAGATATATGTTTTATGCTTGTTATATACGTGCTGAGGCATGTTGCATTCTTCCCTTATTTACTTTTCATTATTTGCAGGTTTCTTAGTTTATTTTTAGTGTATCTAATCCTTTTTATTATTGTTTCCGAGCTTATATAATCCTAGTCTTGTACTTTTCATGGAATGAGTTTTCTGGTGTGTATTAGTAACATCATATTCTTTATGAAGAGTTTGAAGTTGGTCTGATGTCTAAACTTTGCAATTTGGAATCAATGTCAGGTGTTAGAGTTGCTTGAAGTTGTCCAATTCAGATCTCCAGACACCTCTATGAAGCTTTCTCAACTTATTTCTAATATGAAATATGTTTTGCTGGTAAAATCCTCTCTGCTTAATTGCTTATGGTAGCTCTTAAATTGTTCCTTCATCTAGACTTGCTTATTTGTGCTTTTATAGGTAGAGGACATACTAGGAAATCCAACAACTTCTGGGAAGGGTGGCATCTATTACTACTCTGAACGGGGTGATCGTCTAATTGATCTTGGTTCACTTCGGGATAAAATTTGGCAGGTCTGTTCCTTGCCATTTAAAAAACCCTCAAAGTTAAGTGTTTTTGTTCCTTTAATGTTATGTGGAGTTGAGTTCGACCTGATTTTGTGATTTCAGAAGTTCAACTCTGTTTATCCTCAGTTGAATAACTTTGGCAGTGAAGCAGAGCTGAATGAAGTTAGAGAGACAATTCAGCATTTGTTGAGATGGGGATGGAGATACAACAAAAATCTTGAGGAACAGGCTGCCCAACTTCATATGTTAACTGGCTGGTCACATATTGTGGAGGTCTGACCACTCTTTAGCTGGCTTGTCAAGTTTTTTTTTTTTTAATTTCAGTTTTCTCATGTCCTATGTCTGTACTACGTTGGCAGGTTTCTGTTTCAAGAAGAATCTCATCACTTGAAAATCGATCTGAAATTTTATATCAGTATGCATTCCTATCATAACTAGTACACTTCTTTCTTGTTCTTGACTTTCTGTGTTGCTTATATCTCTGTTGATTGTCAGGATTCTTGATGCTTGTCTTAGTGCCTCTGCCTCTCCAGACTGCTCATTGAAAATGGCGTTCATATTGAGCCAGGTAACCAACTGAGCTTAACTCGTAACTTACTGCTTGGCTTTCCTTTTTATGGAAGTTGTATGATAACTTGCCTTTTGCATGAAATGTTGCTAGGTTGCTCTTACATGCATGGCGAAACTACGAGATGAGAGATTCTTATCCCCTGGTGGTTTTAGTTCAGATAATATCACCTGTCTTGATATTATCATGGTGAAACAATTATCAAATGGTGCTTGTCACTCACTACTGTTTAAGCTTATTATGGCAATTTTGAGAAATGAATCATCAGAGGTGTTGAGGAGGCGGTATGGTTCTCATTACCAATTTTGGTGGTTTTCTTTGCCTGTTGTTCAGCTGTTATCTGACCTTTATATTTGTATCTGTCTTCAGTCAATATGCATTGCTTCTTAGTTATTTCCAGTACTGCCAGCATATGCTTGCTCCTAATGTGCCAACGTCAGTTCTTCAGCAGTTGCTGCTTGATGAGCAAGATGGTGAGGAGTTGGATCTTCAGAAGGTATGTACCCTCTAAAAGATTTTTCCAGTCATTTCTCCTCTATGTTGCCATTTTTTATGTTACTTGAAGAAATACTTCATTACCATTGATCCACATTCTGCAGATTGACAAAGAACAGGCAGAACTAGCTCGTGCCAACTTTTCCATCTTAAGGAAGGAGGCTCAAGCCATCTTGGACTTAGTGGGTCCCCTTCTTCAACCCTTTTTCTTCATTTGGTCTTCAATATGTAGCTCTGATGACATTGGGAATTAAGATTGCTTATCTTATCTAGCAATTTAATTGAAATATGGGTTTGTCTGCATTGGAATACTCTAAATATGTTTTTGTTTTTCTGTACAGATCCTTTGAATTCATATACACTTAGAAAACAAAATCTTGTCCACAGACCTCTCCAGCTTTTGAATTCTATTAACCTGAAAACCTAGTGATGTATTTTTGATGTATTGGGTATAATATGCTTCTTTGTTGGGAAAATCAGCATAAGCGCTGATTTTGTTTTGTACAGATTTATTTTGTTCTCTTTCCTAATGTTATTTACCAATGGACTTTTTAATTAGTTTTGCAGTATTGTTTCATTTTTCTATAGTTCCTCTATTTCGGTTCAAGTTTTTTTTTTTTTTTTTGAAAAGATTGCTTGATTGTAAATTTTTTTCTGCAGGAGATTTTTGTTGTTGTATAGAATGTCATTTTTATGCCAGTTGATATGGGGCATGCCATATATTTGTATTTTTAGTTGGTTTTTTTTTTCATTCTGGTTTCATATATATTCAATTCAAACTGCAGGTAATAAAGGATGCAACTCATGGCAGTGAGCCTGGCAAGACAATATCCCTTTATGTTCTGGATGCAGTAGTTTGTATTGATCATGAGAGATATTTCTTAAGTCAACTTCAAAGTAGAGGATTCTTGAGGTCTTGCTTAATGAGTATTAGTAATTTTTCTTCTGCGGTATGTGTATCCTTCATAAACTAGCTGCTGAATTATGTGCAATATATTATGTTTGACAACAAGAAAATATAGAACAAGTAGGAGATAGAATATAGAAATATAGAGGGAAAATCAAAATAGAATGAAGCAGTTAGGAAGGAACAAAGGAAATTGGGAGAGAAGTAGAGAACCGGAAGAATTAGGGTAGAAACCTAGAAAGAATTAAGATAGTAAATCTCATTAATGTAATCCCTCAACTAAATTCAAAACCCTAATAAAACAAAATACCAAATATAACACAAACTGTAATGCTTGGAAAAGAAATAAAATACTAATCAATATAAACCAATCTAATTTTATGTAAAGATCCATAAGATATGAAGTCTTAAATAATGTAATCCCTCAACTAGAATATTTACCATCATCCCATCATAAGATGTTCTGATATTAAATTTACTAGTTGGGGAAAAATATGGTTATATTGGTGATTAAGTTGGAAGTAAAGATCTATTTTGGTATTAGCTGTGGCTAAGTGCCTTACACATGATGCCATGTTGCTATATACCCAGTTATGCCCCCTGGAGCTAGGGCCATAAATATTTTTCAACTTTTGTAATGTTCTCCATCTTGTTGCTTGTGGTAATTTTGACCTGCACAAAGGTTTTTGGCAGAAGTAATACTTGCCCATGTGTAAATTGTTTGTATGTGAATATAACTTTATTCTTCTCTCCTAAACTGTTTCCCAATTGCTCCCCCTTCCGCTTCCTGACGCCTCCACCCAACTGCACCACCCCCAAAAAAAAAACCCAAAGAAGAAGCATTACCTGAGATCTTTAACTCCTCTATCAGCTTCTCTACAGAAATTGGTTCTTATCATTACTCTTGAACTGTATTTTCAGGATGGTGGCCATTCACTTGACTCATTGCAACGGGCTTGTACTCTTGAAGCTGAACTCGCATTGCTTCTGAGAATTTGTCACAAATATGGCAAATCCGGGGCTCAGGTTTTATTTTCCATGGGTGTCTTGGAGCATATTGCTTCATGCAGGGCAGTTAACTTACAGGTGAAATAGCAATATTTGTGTTCATTATCCTATTTATTTTCCAATGTTTTTGAATTGCTAGAAATTAAACTATCCATCAGGGAACTTTAAGGAGGGTAGACATGAAGCTGAGGAGAGATGTCCCTGTGGACATTGACAAACAGCGGATGATTGTAACTCCTATGTTAAGACTGGTGTTTTCTTTGACATCGTTAGTTGATTCATCTGAGTTTTTTGAGGTTAGTTGGTTCTCTTATTTTTACATAAGTAGATATGAGGATGATGATTTGATTGTAACTCCTATGTTGAAACTGTTGTTCTCTTTGATATTGTTGGTTGATTCATCTGAGTTTTCTGAGGTAAGTCGGTTCTCTTATTTTTACATAAGTAGACATGATCATATGAGGATGACAGTATGACTGAATATGAGGAAAAACTCTCAGAAAGTTAAAACTGACTCATACTGGACATGTTCCCATATTTGGCTGTTCAACCAAAATTTTAGCAACTTAGCTGCTAACCATAATAAATAGCATGCTCCCACTAGCTACATAGCAATTTTTAGATGTCTCTAATTGACTGCTGAGCTGAAGCTTGGCATTCTATTTGCTGAAGGTTCCATTTGCTTGTTACTTTTTAAATTTGCCTTTTTCTTTCACAAACCTCCTAAAAAATGCATATGGATACAAAGGTATTGAGTAGTTTTGAAGGATTAAAGTTTAACTATCATGGACAATAAGAAGAGCAATAATTTTTCTTCTACGGTGAATCATCATGCTGGAATTGGTGTTGCTTTATGCAATTTGTTCTTTTTAACCAAATTTTGTTTTGCTTTTGGAGGAAGCAGATATCATATGATAAAAGTAATAACCAAAGCATAATAAACTTGATTAAACACGTTGATCTTATTTACGGTTCTTTGTCTTTAATACTTATCGATTATCATCTCTTTCAACCACAATTGAATAAAGCTTGTTTGGACAAGAGTTGTCATATGCTACTATTTATTTTCTTTTGTAGAGAGTAGTGAAAACAGAAGAGAAAGTTTCTGTTTATTCGAATGAATCACATAGGTTACAACATAGAACTCTTTTATAGAGTCGTTGAGGATTTAACTCTAACTAGGACTCCTAACAATAGAAGACTTCTTAGATAACTCTTAATCCTTATCCTACTAATAGATAACTCTTAATCTTTTACATGACTTACAAGACTTTTACATTACATACAACTCTTAGACATACATATCGTATTATCCTACATCTTTCTTATGTTCGTATCAGTCCTTTCCCGCTCTTCCTCTATGGTCTTCCATTTATGTGTCCGATGTGACTTTCCTCCTATTCCATTGTACTTTGTTTTATAGGTGAAGAATAAAATTGTTCGTGAAGTCATAAATTTTGTGAAAGGGCGTCATTTGCTCATTTGATCAAGTTCTTCGGGAAGATGCTTCTGTAGCTGATGAATTGATGATGGAGCAGATCAATCTTGTTGTTGGTATTCTTAGCAAAGTAAGAACCTTAGATGTGTCCTGGTGTAATACTCTGTGTGGCTCTAAATTGACTTCATACTTGCACTGAAGTGGTGCATTAACTGTTTGATAGTGCTTTTTGATCACTTTGAAGGCGTATGGTTCTAAAAGATTCAAAATTACTACCTACCTTCTTTTTAGTGGTTCTTATCTTAATGTCATTGATAATATTTTCTTATCTGTCTTGGTTGCTAGTAATTTTCTTTTGTATTATTCAAATAAAGTTTTTATTTGACAATACTTGTTTCCTTTTTTAAAATTATAGGTTTGGCCTTATGAAGAAAGTGGCGAGTATGGTTTTGTTCAAGGGCTTTTTAGCATGATGCATATTCTTTTCTCTCGTGATTCAGAGAGAGCCCTTGTTTCACATTCAACAAGATCTCCTGAGGTATGCTGATGTCTCTTCTGGTGGTGGCTGCAAATGCTACCCATGTATTATTTATCTTTTTTTCTTTCAAATGATTAGAATCTGAGGAAGTCTGAGCTCAACGTTTTTTTTTTATTATAACGCATTTTACACTTTTTTTTTCTTTCCACTGGATGACAGAATCAGAGAAAGTCGGAACTCAATTCTTTTAAATTGTGCTTTAACCTGAGTTCTTATCTCTACTTTTTGGTCACAAAGAAATCCCTTAGGTTGCAGGTATGTGTCAAACAGGTTGAGAGCATGTAAATTCTTTCATTTGTTTATATCTTTTGATTATATATACTCTAAATATGCTATTATAAGAAATATGCTTCTCATCCATCAACATGTTGCAGGTTTCAGATGACTCTACTGAATATCATTCTCCTGTTAGCCTGCATCAGCCAACACTTAATTTACTTTGTTCTCTTCTGAATGCCGTGACAAGTTCTCTTGAAAGAGCAGCTGAGGAAAAATCACTACTTTTGAATAAGGTATTGTTGGATTGAATAAACATTGTGAAAGATCACCAATATTTTCTGGTTTTTCAGTGTTTTATGTCCTTTGTTCTTTGCACCTGCATGTCCTTTCTACATTTGCATTTCTTCTCCTTTTCCTCCCTTGGAAGTTAAAAACTTGTGTAGACTTGTGTTCTAACTATATTTTCTGAGTTTGTAGATTCGAGACATAAATGAACTATCAAGACAGGAGGTCGATGAAGTTATAAATATGTGTGTTAGGCAAGATTTGGTTTCTGCATCTGATGACATACAAAAAAGGTCCATTTGGTTTTGATTTGCTTTGCCTTTTCTGTTTTCTTTAATTCAATTAGAATGTAGATATGCTAACATTAAAAATTAAAGAATTTCCTCTCTATTGAGAACAAAATATACTTCCACTTGGTTTGAATACATGTATTTCTGGTGGTGAAATGGAATTCTGGTGCCATCCTTCAAGTATTTTATTGACGATGTGGTTTTCATGTTTTACAGGCGGTATATAGCAATGGTTGAAATGTGCCAAGTAGCTGGTAATAGGGATCAGCTAATTTCTCTATTACTTCCTCTTGCAGAGCACGTATTGAATGTCGTACTAATCAATTTTCAGGATAGGTGCTGTCTTTTGCCCTCTGGTTTTGAAACAATCCTTATTTTTGTGTATAATTATTTTCCTCAGTACTCGGTGTTGTGTATGTACATGGTTCTGGTCTGTCTGTAATTTTCAAAAATTGGTGAACCCATGTCTATTAGTCCTCTAGTTTTGAAATAATCTTATTTTGTTGCATGGATTTGGTGCTTAGGATTGATAGGCCATAGGGAATGAGATGCTTAAGACTATTTTATGCAAGTGTATTAAACTGGTTGGATGAGGTGGAAAATTTGTGTTAAAATTCTGTATTCGTAGGATATGTTTCAAGTGTAGAAGAAAGTTCTTTAATGTCTCTAACTTGCTCTCTTTTTATGATAGTGATTGATCAGATTCAGCTGTTGTAACTTGTAGTAAATAATATATTTTAGAACGAAGTGATCTAATTTAGAATGTACTATAGTTGTAAATCATTTGCCTAGGCCATCCACATAACCCCCTCCCTAGGTTTGATCTTAGCATGATTTGTCTGCATACGCCAGTTGATATCGGAATATCAGACACAGTAGATTTGATGTTGAGCTTACTTCCCTCTTTTTAGTTCCCTTTTCCAATATTTGCCGTATATTGCAAGTTGTTTTATGTTGAATTCCTTGCTTTAAATGGCAGCTCTGGTGCATTCGATACTAATGGAAGTATGAAAACCATTACATATGGTACCCAGCCTGACTCGGGGCAAGAAATTTCTTTGTTGTGCGGAAAGCTAATTCCACTCTTAGAACGACTTGAGTTATTAAGCGAGGTATGATGCTTCCCTGATCACTGTTTGGACCTTTGCTATATGATCATTCCTTTTTCTAGCATGCACAATTGTCCTAGGAGATCGAGCTCCAGTTGTTGTCATAAAGTATCCTTATGAAAATATCCTCGTGTCATGTGAAAATTACTTTTAGACATTGAACAATGTGTTTTTGTACTTTATCTACTGTAGTAGTGGTTGGAATCCTGAAATAAGAGTGTCACGGATAAATGGACACTCTTATCGAATATCAAGTCAGCTACCGACTAAATGGCAATTATTTGTATACAAAATCTACATGAAAAGAAGCTCACATTTAGCCCTTCAGGGTAGATTTGTTGCATTAGTCCATCTGGAATGAATGTGCTGTTATTGAACTCTTTTAACTGTGGTTTTTGGTCTAAATTTTGATGAAATTTAAGCTCACAGTCGATCCAAGTTTTTAGCTTGTTGGAAACTGGAAAGACATTGATAATAGACACTTAGTCTAAGCAGTAATTTCCAACTGCTTCATGTCTGCCCCTGGCTTTTGTGGTGGGAAACTTGATTATATCTTTTTATGGTTGTTTCTATATTCTCAGGATAAAGTTGGTCAGAACCTGAAGGTCTTCCGCAGATCGGTGGCTTTGCTAAAAGAAATGGCGATCCAAAAATTCGTTGTATGATGACGATTTAATGAGGATATTTATAGAAATGGTAATTCAAATTATTTCCATATTAATTGTCTGTAATTTACGAATCTATCAAATGCAACATTCATGGATTTGATTTCTTTCTTGTATTTGTTTAATTAGGGTATTGTGTAGGGCTGAACAAAACTCGTCTCAACTTAACTTTACTCGATTGACTTGAAATTTTTAGTATTTATTAGATCGGTTTTCAAGTTCGAGTCAAGTCTATTTCTGACTTTGCCTGACATTTGTATTGTATATGAAAAAATATAAATAAATATATATGTATGTATATTCTATATGGTTATAAGAAATTGTTTAAATTGGAATGAATTATTATCATAATATAAGCAAATAAATGAGCTTATTCGTGAATATATGCGAAATGAACACACTTTTATTCTTGTTTACTTGTTTATTTAATGAATATAAAAATTTTGTTCATATTCGTTTATTTAATTTAATAAATAAATATAAACGAATGCTTCCTAGCTTTAGGGGTGGAAATGGGGTGAGGCATGGAAATCCACCAGAGGCAGGATGGTTTTCCACAGTTTCTATATGTCTATAAATTGTTTTTTGAAGGGCAAAACCCTGAATTGAAAATATTAATTTATCGAAGTTATTTTAAATAATCTTGATATATTAAATAACTTTACAAATGTTTGCCCTAACACAAAAATTTTTAAAAAAAATCTTTGTCGACAATAAAGGTTAGATCGGACTAATCTTTTACAACAATTATAAATTATGGTTTAAAGGACTTTAAGTTTATATAAAAAATAAAATAATTTTAAATTACTCAAGGTTAAATTATATATTTAAAATAATAAATTTAAATTATTGACCGTCAGAATTAAATATATTAAAACTTAAATATTTAACAAAATTTTATGATAAATACAAATTTTAAAAATAAAAAATAGTTTAAAACCCATAAAAGTATTTATATATAGTGTTATTTTTTAAAATATTATAAAAATATAAAAAAATAAAAATATATCAAGGTGTTCTATCTTCATCAATATTTAAAATTTCTAGAGCCAATAATAGTCTATAAATGAGCTTATAAATCGACTTCATTTGTTTTTAAGCGAAACAAACACACTTTCAATTCTCAATATATATATATATATAAAATAAACGGTTGATCAAGTTGGGGTATCTTGAGTCGGATCGAGGACAGATAATTTTGCCATTCCAGCCTAACTCTAGCCATCTTTTGCTCACTGTTTCTGCCCAAGGTTTCTTTCTTGGTATGATGGTAAATAAAAGCCTCAACGTTTCTGTTTTTTCAATTGTCAGTAAATAATTCTTTTAGCAATTTAAACCGTTAGGTTTCAAAAGTTTTCAAATAAGTTCATTTTGGATGGTCAATCGACTGACATTATTTTTTTGACGTGGTATGATAACTTTAAGTATGTAATTAAAAAAAGCAAACATTGAGAGCTCTTTTCACTATTATGTTTCTTTCTCTTAATTTATAATTTTTTTTAAAAGTGTGAGTCCATTTTATAGCATTAAATAACATAACATTATTTGCATGATTATAAAATATGAAAATATAATTAAAATAAAAATAAATTAAAAGAAATATGAGATTGTAAATATAAATTATAAATCAAATTTAAATTCTTTCTTTTTTGAATAAAATATTCTTTCAATTCTATTTTTTTATTTTAAAAATCACTACATTGGTGACCTTATAATTGATTAACATGTAACATGCTACATTAGTCAAAATGTCCCCCTCTAGTTGACCATTGAATAAAAGCTTATTTAAAAAAATAAATTTTATGGTTTAAATTGTAAAAACTTCAAGGGTGCAGTTGAAATAGAAATGACAAAAATGTTAGGGCTTTTTGACATTATACCTTTTTTTTACAAACTATGTTTACACAAACTGCAGGGTCTGGTTTGTTTGTAAAACCAATTGACCTCATTACCCCATTTTCCGACTGCAATTGACTTTTCATGTAACCATTAAGAAAAGGGCAACTTGGTAATTGGGTTAAACTGAACCTCTTAGCTTCTGTTTAGCCTTATCTAGTCGAACAACTGAAAGACACATATTTCTTCTCTGAAGTTCAATTCAAAGCTAAATCAGTTCAAAATATTGAAAAAGAATCTTAGGATTTAGGAATGGCGAACTCTGTGTGTTTTACTTCTGTCTGTTCCTTCAACACTCCCAGTAAACCAGGTAATAAAAAAGGAGATGTTTTTAGAGATGTTGGTTTCTTCATATACGACAAAGTTTTGACCTTTTCTTGTTTTCTGCATTTGTTTTAGGGTTAATTGTTGATAATAATTCTTTCCCAAAGATGGGGTTTCGGGCAAATCACGTGTTTAAGAGCTCCAGGAATGCCAGAATTCAATCTTTAGAAGCTAAGGTAAGAGTTCTTTTCTTGTTCCTTTCATTCACAATCCTGTTAAACAGTCTTAATTTTGAAGTTTTTAGTGAGGTTTGGGAGCTATTTTTGCCAATGGAATCATACCCATTTTTGTAAATTTTCGAGGTCGATACGTTGAGTGTTAAATTACTTCAAAAAAAAATAATGACAAATGTATTTACTATTGGATTCAACTAAAATGTTGGAAATAAATGATTTTATATTCAAAGGATTTTTAGGTCATTTTTTTGCTTTATGCCTTCTGGGAATGTCTAAGGAATTTTCCCATTCTAGAAATTGTAGGAAAAGCAATGCAACTTTCAACTTTATGTTCAGTAAGCCAGACTAAGATTGTCGATATATCAGTATCCGGCTATCGAGAGTATGCCGGCTATGAATAAGGAATCGATTCATGGGATATTGAGAGTGCGCAGATTATGAATTCGCCCTTGATTCTGATGGGATGAATCAGAATTGTCTTGTTGGGGCATCGAATTTAGGCTTTAAAAAAGCAAGAATCTTTGTATCGGACTCGAAATGAGAAAGGTGGAATATGTTTAAGGGGGAAGTTCAGTTTTGTTAAAATCCCTCTTCTTAGTTTCTTCTTATCTTTCTGTAATTTTCTGCTTGAAAGTTTACTTAGTTTTTGGTTTAACAGGCTGCAGATAAGAATCAAAGTACTAAACCAAAGAGCATCATCTGCGAAGATTGTGAGGGAAATGGTAAGCCAAATTGTGGCGAGTTACTTTATGCAGAAGGATGCCTTTGAACTGCCAATTTTATTAGCGTGTTTTGTAATGACATTCCGTTCTCGGTTTTCCTGCTGATGAATGATATATGCTTACTATATGTTAAGAATGAGCAAATATTAGCATCCATCACTTTTGGTCTATATGCACCTCAATGATGCTCACTTATAACTTGAGAGTTCTTTGTTTGAGTTCTCTTATTACGACAACCAACATACGATTATAACTAGTTTCAATATCCGACTACCAGGTGCCAAACAGTGTCATCAATGCAAAGGTACCGGAGTTAATTCAGTTGATCACTTCAACAGACAATTTAAAGCCGGTGGCTTGTGCTGGCTTTGCAGGTGCCAATCTCTTTGCCTCCTCCAGTCATGATAACTTGCTTTAATATCATTTGTGTCATTACAACTCATTGGTCACATTCAAAGTTAACCATTTATTCTTCTTTACTCTGCTGTTTGCATTAGGGGATAAGCAACCATTGAAAGTTTGATTTCCTGTTTTGAATCATTATTGAAAACAAGATGGAATATATTGCTTGATTCTATTAATCTCTGTGTTTGTATGTTGCAGGGGGAAAAGGGAGATTTTATGCGGGAACTGTAACGGAGCTGGTTTTCTTGGTGGATTTATGAGCACATTTGATGAGTAATGTAGAATGCTGAAATTATGGGTTGTTTTTAAGGACATGTATGTTTATTATAACATGTTTTGTTTCTTAATGTAAACAATAATACTCTTTTTTTCTCTCATGTTGTCATGAGATCAATCGATTGTCTTTGAAATGCTTCAAACTGTCTCCATGACTATACTCTAATACCTGCATTATGGCATTGGCATGCATACTTTATATATTTAATTGATGGCAAATTCAATATCGTTGCTTTGGCGAGTGGTCATTTCGGATTTGACTATCTTTATTGGTTCATCCGGTTTTAGTTCGACTCTCTATAGAATTTGGTTTTGTTTTATTGGTTGGTTCGGTCATTTTATGACCCGGAAACACAAAAAAAAAATGGTGGGTTTATATTTTTTGGTCGAAATTTAGATTTTTATTTCCATATGACTTTATAAAGTCACTGTATTTAGCTTTTAAATGAGTTGTGCGGAGTTCATATGCCATCTTTTTCTGGTTTCTTTTAATATATATTTTTTATTTCGAGTTGCCTTCGCTTAGGTCGAAAATTAAGTCGGGTCTATTTCGGTTCAATCAAAATTTGAGTCGATTTCGAGTCAAATTTAAATCATCGTATTCGGGTTGATATTGGGTCTCGGTTTGCCGCATACCTATATATCTAATTGGTAATGGGATTTGCATTTTTTATTTAAAAATTTTTAAAAATATATATTAAAAATAAAAAGAAAAAAAGATTAATAAAACAGTTATATGACTTAAGCACATTAAAAAATTAGCATCCATGGTTTATTTATGTTTTTAGAGATTAAAAGTTGAGTTCTTTTTCAAAATTTTGTGAAATTTATTTGAGTCAAAACTTGTTTTTATAACAAGAATTTGAAGATCCAAAACTAATTTAGGTGCCAAACAGTTCATCAATGCAAAAATCGAGTTAATTCCGATGATCACGAATAATAACAATAACCCACTCGTTTGTGCTCATTGCAGGTACAAACTTCTTTTTCAAGACTAACTGGGCAAATAATTAAATATTTTAAAATTGAAACAAATCTGAAACAATCATTCAACATGGGTACATTCATTAATTCAAATGATTTGATGATTTTTAAGAGGAAAATAAAGTATTGAAATTTGAATTTATTATAGGGAAAAAATGCATATATATTGCATTGTATTCTGAAAAAAATTATGATTTACCAAATTTTAGGGGTTAGGTTTATATTTAAGATTTAAAGTTTAGGGGTTTAAGTTTGATGGTTTAGAACAGCATTTGAAATGTTAATGTTTAAAAATTTATAGTATAAGGTTTAGGGTTTAGTTTTTAGGTTAGGTTAAAAATTCAAATTTGATTTTTTTGTTTTTAGTGTAAACAATAATACTTTTTCCATGTCTGTGTAAAATTGAGAAAACACTACTTCAAACAGTCTGAGCTTCTCCCTTTATTATACCAAATCTAAGAAATTAATTGCTATATGATGATATTTTTGCTTATTTTAGTAAAAAAAAATTTTATTTTTAGCCAATTTTGAGCCGATTTATATTTCTATTTTTGATAATTTAGTCAAATAGGATTTTTGTTTATTTTAGTCCCTACATTTAATTTTAGTCAAAATCCCCTCCATCATTTTGTTTTTATATTTTTGAGCTAATTTAGTCCAATAATATTTTTGTGGTCCAGTAGTACCTAAATTTTCCTTGACCAGCGATATTGACTCTTATTTATTTTTTATAATTTTGAATAATATTTTTAATCATGATATTTTTGTTCATATTAATCCCTAAAATTTTATTTTTATCCTGTTCAAAAAATTAAGTTCTTGTATATTTTTTTTTATTTTTGTAATTTTGTCCAATATTTTAAATATGTTGAGGATTTTTGTTTACTCTAGTTCCTAAAAGATTTTTTTTTAGCATTGAAATTCTAAATGGTTGGAGCTGGTTTTGGAACAGGTGGTCCAGCATCACATCACATTATTGACCAGATTTTAAAAAAAGTCGGTAGTGTAGAAGGGCTGCTGCAAAACCCTTTGAATGAAAGGCAAGCGGATCAAGGCACCCGTTCTTTTGTCATACTTCTTCAATATTTTCACCAATCCTGTTCAAAACATATAGAGTTAATGATGTATCCACTAAAGCACCCTTGTAACTTGTTAAAGCATAACTACCTAATACTTGTACAAATAACTGGAAAAAGCTGTTAATCTTTTTGTTTCTATCCATACAAGCCATGCAAAAGATAGACTACAAATGCAAATGATCTTCCTAATAAGCAAAGTGTAAATCAGTCGGGCCCTCTATGCTTGTTACTTTTTTTTTCTATTCCCCCCAATAATTTATAGGAACAAACTATATCCTCTGCTTTTTAGTTCAATGGGGAGGAAAAAACAGACTCACATAAATCTATTAAAGTAGTATAACTTTATGGAAAATATTTAGGGTTCAAATTTAGTGTTTATGTTTAAAATTTAGGGTTTACAATTTAGAATTTAGGTTTCTAGGTTAAGGATTTAGATTTTATACTATCAAAATATTACTCTAAACTTTATTATTTATGCATGTAGTACTATACTATAAGCTATCCATTTAATGGCTGCATATGCTGAAGCAAATGCTCCATAAGACAGTATAATAGGCCTGATAAAACCTAGCAAGATTAGACACAACATGATTATAGGACATGAACACAACACAGAAAAATCATATGAATGTAAGAATGTCTTGAGATATAAATAGTCCAAATTATTAAGGTATCGAATTTTTATGGTTATATAATGGTCGAATAATTCAGGTTTTAAATAAAGAATGGGTGTGGATAAGTTGCCTGCCAGAAAACTGATGTCAAAAACAAGCATACAATAGTGAAGTAAATATGACTTCAAGAAATGGACAGAACACCAACAGGCATACTAGAAAGATGCTATAAACCTAATCATCATTTCCCTAAACAACTCATTTGGCCGGCTAAAGTATTGTATTACAATCAACTTTCAACTATGGCAATAGTTTTTGATTAAGCAAACGGAAAAAGGGAAAGAAGCAAAGCTGAAGTACCTGTGTAGTTAAGAGCACTATAATTCTCTAACAAAACCATCTCGCCATGGAAGTCCACTATCTCCTTCCTAATCCTTATCGTCTCTTCAATATTGTCGTTTGCTTTTGCCACACTGTCTTGTAATTCCTGGAAATAACTCATCAAAATCAGCATAAAAAACTTACTAAAAAAAAAAAACAGATATCAAACTCAATAGCGTTAAATCTAGAACTTGGTTACTAGCAGCCAACATGATTGAAACTTAACTAAATCTCACAATATTTCCAATAATCTGCTATTTGCCTTGATTCAAGCTTATTTCCATATTGTCTTGCAAGTAAGAGAATTGCTGATTGGCGGCAACATTAACATGCAAACAAAAGTTACTTCCAAGGAAGTTTCTCGCAAGTTTGACAAAATGTTCAACGGTTTAACGGAGCCACTAAGGACAAAACCAAAAGAATTCCCAAACAAAGGAAAGAAAATCCGCTACTGAACAAAGCTCTTAATTTTTAAATCCCCCGTTTGCTTGCCGGGAAAAGAAACGAATGCCAGAAGAAAAGAAAAGATTCTCCAGAACAAAACAGATTTACTTGGAGGGAAGCTTGAGGGAGAATTTTAAGGGAAGGAAGGGGTACTCTTTGTGGGTTTAGAACCTAAGGGAATATGAAGGAACAAAAAAGAGTAGTTTAACTAGGAGTGTTCAAACAATCGGTTAAATCGAATTAACCGACCAAACCGAATTAGTTCGGTTAAACGGTCGGCCACCGAACTTTTTTCGGTCGGTGAACGATTAAAGAATTTTTCAAAGTTCGGTTATATTAATTCTATTTGAAATTGGTTAATTAACTGAATTACCCAAATTAACCGAAATATAACAAAAAATAAATATATTATACTTATTAATCCCATGCCCAATAAAATTTTAAAACCCACTTCTAATCCAAATGAAAAAATCTAATGTTTAATCTAAAATTCTAATGTTTTATCTATCTTTAGATATTGTTTAAATTAAATACAAATTATTATTGTGAAGTAAAAAGTATTTCTAAGGATCTTTATTGTTTAATAATTTTAATTAGGAAAATTAATGATAAATTTCAGTTAATTCGAACACCAACCGAATTAATCAAAATTTGTTCGGTTCGGTTAATTTTTTTTGAAAAGAAGTTCGGTTCGGTTCGGTTAACGGTTAAATATTTAAAAATTTTGGTTAATTCGGTTCGGTCACCGACCGAATTAACCGTTTGAACACCCCTGAGTTTAACCAACCGGCCAAATGTCTTTGCTCCAACCAAACATATTTTTTATTTGAACATTTTCTACCTATGGGGAGGGGGAGGGGATTGCTCTTACTGAGACTAGAACTTAATACCTAAAGGAATAGATTTGATATTAAAAGGAGTCTTTAACCATCTGCTCTAAGTTGTGTTGACAACCAAATAAATTTTTAAAGTTAGGATATAAGTGTAATATGATAAGCAATGCCAATCATATAGTTTATGTAATAAAACGAATAATAAAGTCAGTATTAACGATATCAAAATTGTTATCGATGGATTAAGATTGGCCATTGGTGATAATAATGGCGGATGGAAAGAAAAAAATCGAGGGTGAAACAAGTCAAAATATTTTTGAAGGTGAACACAAGTTATAAAAATTTTAAAATTTTTAAGGTGAGAACAAGTCATAAAATTTAAGAATTAATTCATAAAAATTAAAAAAAAATTAAAGCCGACTGTATGAACTTCAAAAAGTTCAGAATTAACACAAGTCAATCCAACCATACATATGGAACCGCCACCAGATGATAAAAACTTTAAGTGTAATAATCTAGTCTATAGTGTCGAAAAGATCTTCAAATATAGTCGACATATTGTAGGGTATATGGATCCATATGTATTGTTTTTAGAGTTAATTGTTATACATCTTTAAATTACGACTCTTTTTTTTAATTGGTCTTTAAATTTTTAAATATTTTAATTTCATCCTCAAACTATGATTTTTTAACTCTAAATTGGTCCCAAAACTTTTGAATGTTCTATTTTATCTCCAAACTATAAATTTCATTTTAAATTGACCCCAAAATATGACACTCATTCTAAATTGGTCCCTAAACTTTTAAACATTTCATTTCCATCTTCAAACTATAATCTTCATTTAGTCCCCAAATTTTTGAGCATTCCAATTTTATTATTCAATTATGATTATCATTTTAAATTGATCCTCAAACACCTCTAACCGGAGTGATTTTTATATATCGATGGAGGTTAGACAAAAAGAGGGGATCAGAATCTCTATTCTACGACTCATTTTTTTTCTATCTCTACTTTTCTCTACAAAACAACCGATTGTGACTTTTTATCTAAATCAAAAAAGATAAACCTTCACTATCATCTCATTCTTACCACTAAACTAATAATTGTAACGGTGAGCGTAGACACTTCTGATCGAAGGAATGAGCCACGATGAGCTCCCGAAAGCAGCTGTCCAGAACTACAAAATTAACTTTTCACCTTCATCCCAAGATCTAATCAATACACCTAATTTTTCTAGCCAGCAATGGTGAGAGAACGCAGATAACTATTAAATTTTTCTTGATGATATTTTTTAATTAAAACATAAATGTTTTAAAATTCGAACTTAATCTAGGATCTTCTCAACTAATATATAACTTCTTTGACTTTTATATGTTTTTCACTCGTCAATTTTAAAATTAATAGGCATGCACATTAATAAACTTATTCTGTTTTATAACGATTATTTCAATTTTTTTACAAATTAACTAGGCATCTTTATTGATAAATAAAATAAAATTAAAATATAATTTAATTGAGGTCTTAAAATGTTCAAAAAAAGTAACAGAAAATGAGAAATATAAAAAGAAAAAATAAGCGATGCACTAGTAAGATAGACACTTTCTTTTTGCATGAAAGAAATTTTTTAAGCCTACTGTAGGAAGGGTCCCTAGAGAATTGTCGAAATAAAAACAAGATGAAATGTTTAAAATATTTAAGTTTAAGGGTTTATTATAGAGTTTATTCTCAAAAACGTTGATTTAGGGTTATAAATTATATAGGACAAATATGGCTAGGATTTAGGTTTTTAACATAAACGTAAATTTTAGATATAAATCCTAAATTATAAACAAGTATTGTGAGTCATGATATGAACACTAAAAATCTAAAAAAAAGAAATAATCATAATAAATAATATTAGTCATAATTATGACACGATAAGTTGTGAATACTAATAATAAATAATAATGTACACATTTTGTGGCGTGATGTTTGAAGTTGTTGGTGCCAAGACTACTTGACTTCTTGGGCTTATTTTGGGTTGGGCAGATTGCTGGTTTAATGGTTTTCTTTCAAGGGCTGTGGTCTTGTAGCTACTGGTACTTACGTAACATTGCTGGTGGTAAGGGTGAGTAAAACTTGATTCGATTAGAAAATTTTAAAATTTTTTGACATAATTTAATTTAAATCGAATTATAATTTAATAAATTTGATTATATTCAAAAAATTTTAAATAAAATTTGAGTTATAAGATAAGATTTGAATAACTCAAATTTTTAGTAATTAGTATATTGATTTTCAAGTTTGAGCCAAGTCACTCACCTCTGATCTAAATATATATCACATGTGAAACAATATGAACATAATATATATGTATATTGTATATGGTTATAGGATGTTTTTTAAATTAGAATCAATCAACAACATTATAAATATTTATAATTAAATTTGAATATAAACTCAAACAACTCGACTTGAATTTAATAAAATTGATTCGACTCATAATTTTTTAAAAAATAAATAAAGTTTGAGTTATAAAATATAACTCAACAACTCGACTCTTAAAATTTTAGCTTGACTCAATCTAATACTCACCACTAACTAGTGAAGTTTTCTTGTTCTTCAAGTTTGAGTCAAGTTACTCAACTCTGCGTCATATATATATAATATCGCATGAGAAACAATTTGAATGAAATATACATGTATATTGCATATAATTATAGAAGGTCGTTTAAATCGAAATCAATCAATAATACTATATATATTTACAATTAAATTGAATAGGAACTCAAACAACTAGACTTGAATTTAATAAAATTGATTCGACTCATAATTCTTTTTAAAAAAAAGTTAAAATAAAGTTTGAGTTATAAAATATGACTCATTAACTTGATCAACTCAAAAGTTTAACTTAACTCGACCCAATACTCACCACTAACTGATGGAGTTTTCTTGTTCTTCGAGTTTAATTCAAGCAACTTAACTTTGTTTGATACATGTTTATCGCATGTGAAACAATATGAACAATATATATATATATTTAAATGTTATAGAAGGTCGTTTACATTGGAACCAATCAATAACATTATAAATATTACAATTAAATTTGAATAGAAATTCAAGCAGCTCGACTTGAATTTTATAAAATTAACTTTATTTATAATTTTTAAAAAATATAAAATTAAGTTTAAAATATAAAAGATGAGTCTTTAACTCAACTAAGTTCAAAATTTTAACTTAATCTAATACTCACCGCAAACCGGTGAAGTTTTCTTGTTATTCTTCACTTCTTTGTATGGACTTTTATATTTTTTTCTTGTATTGTTAATAAGTTGTTCCATCTTTTTTCCTCTTTTAAGTGTATTGGTACATCCTTATTTCTTTAAAAATTATTTATATAAACCATGTCAATCCATCATCAATTTTAAATATCCAAATTAAACAAACCAATTATCTTTTAATTAACAAATTAATATTAATTCCATATTCATAAAACCAGGCTCATCTAAACTCGAAAATTGAGATATAAATCAAAGTAAATTATCTAATTAATTAATTAATTTAAATATAAAGATAAATATTCAAAATAAAAACAAATCCAATTATCAATTATTCATTAATTAATTAATTAATTAAATTAAGATGGTTCTGTGGTGTAGTGGTTAGCACTCTCCACTTTGAATCCAGCGACCTGGGATCAACTTCCAGTAGGACTTTTCCTTTTTCAACTCTGTATTGCCTGGGTATTTCTTAATTGTTCAAGGATGCTCCACTTTTGGTTATAGCAGGATATTCTGTCTTCTCGGATAAATTCACGTATTTATTTAAAAAATAGTTAATATTTGATGCATCGCTCAAATAAATAAATATTATTTTGTATTTAATGTATTATTGGTATTTTTTTATAACAAATTTTAAATGATGTCACATGTCAAATAAACCTTAACATCTAAACTCTAAATCTTAAAAAGCTAACCATAAACCTTAAAATCTTAATCTAAACTTTAAACCACTTGCAAAAAAAAAATATTTCCACCACCACCAATGCATCAAATTATTTTTCAAAAGAGATTTATTACTTAATTTTTAAAAAATATATAAATAATTATTCACCCAAAATATAAAATTAATTTTGATTTAATCGATTTTAATAAAATTAATCTATTACTAATATATAAAAATCAAACTCTCTGGCTATGTATTTTTACATCAAAAAAGAGAAGAATATCGGTCCATTATTATTATGATTTAATCTATATTTTTACATCAAAACAAAGAAATAAAGGGATCTGTGAGTAAATAAAATCAAATCAACTAAGAAAAAAACAGAAATGAATATAAAAAAATGAAACCAAAAGACTAATTCTTGTTGGTAGTTTTATGATACTTGTCTTTGATCCATTGAATACCCGTCGAGGTTCCTTGTTTAACCTTCTTCATCCCGTTTGAAGCCGCGGATTTGGTCTTCTCCAGCCCATCCCCGACCTTCTGCTTGTACTTTGCGGTTGCGCCACCGCCGCTGGTTTTCTTCTTGTTGGCAACAGTGGTGGGAGCCGCCGGGTCGCTGGTGTCCCACTGGTCAGCCCAGGAAGAGCCGTACGCGTAGGAGTTGTTTCCTTCCATTACGAGAGTTGTAAGAAGAGAATCTGGATTGGATTTTGGGCGGAGGATCGGGAGTTGTTTCCGCTGATCGGATAGAGTTTGGCAATGCTAAGAAAATGGTTTGGCGTGCTTTTAATTTGATTTTTCAAACGCCTGCTTGATATTTTATAGGCGTTTATTACTTCCCAAAGAGGGAAACTTGGCCGTGTTGATTGATTCGAAATGACAAAAAATACCCTTTCTTTCATTTTTTTTCTTGTTTAGGCTTAATCATAAACAAATTTCTAAATTATATTTTTTTCTTATAGATGCTTAAAGTATTTTTGGACACAAATATATGTCTAACGTCTCATTATATATATATATATATATATATATATATTTTTAAAAAAATTTATAATAGATGTTAAAATTTTTCAGTTATCTAAATATTGCATTACACGGGATCTATTATTTTATTTTTCTTTAACTTCTTTTTACTCTCATCGGACAGCCAATTCAATCACTACCAGCCTTTCCTTACTTCGTCGACCCCTACATCCTATAACTCAAACCTTACATCACAAAAAATCAACGAATGAGCGACTAAATGAACCACGAACGTCACACATGAAATCTTTAATCGAACGACGAATGAACACACGACGAACTAGGCCTTGAGATTTGTGCAATGAGAGAAGGAAACCTCACTACGTCGACGTCGATGTGGTATTCTACGGTGATATAGGGGAGATTTAGGGGTTTAGATTTTTTAAAATAAAATTTTGAGCTTTTAAAATAAATTAATAATTTTTTGATATTTTTAAACAAAAATTAATTAATAGGTCACATGCCATGTAATAACTGGATGACAATTTTTTTTAACGATCATTGACGAAAAAATCTTAAAAGGGTTACAAAATAAAGTGTTAAACATCTACTTGGGCCCAAAAATACTTAAACTTAAGATACATATAAAAAAATATAATTTGAGCACTTATTTTATGGTTAAACTTTTTGTTTATGGAATATGTTATGCCAACGTTGAATTCTTAATTTTTGTTTTAAGGCTTAATACATAAATTGTCTCCTAACGTTTATATATTTTTCCAACTTGATACTTATTTTTTTGTCATTAGTGCCCATAATGTTTTCACTCGTTATCATATTACTCCATAACGTTTTTCACCTGTTACACATATTTTCCATACTGTTACAAAACTTTCAGACAATAAGATAGCGCCACAACAGTGCATCTTTTACGAAATTTTCTTTTTATTCAATTTAGTCCATAAAAGTCTATTTGTACCAAAAAATAACCCCTATTTGTTTTTAAACTTTATAATTTAATCCAATGTGTTATTATTGATAATGTTATTTATTTAAATGGTGATATTAGATGAAAATTAAATTAAATATTATATTTAATAAACTCGTCTCTTTCCTCACATCAAAAAATGTGATCCAGTAAAAAGAATTCAAAAGTTTATTGAATTATTTCGAATTAGGACCAAATTAATAGAATGCATAAGTTTCGAGGGCTAAATTTGTTATCACACCAAGCCCTTATTTCAATTTTAATGACGGGATGACTTGTTTGTCACAAATTTTTAATTGAGTGTCATGTTCGTTCCTAAACTTATAATTGAGTGACTCAATTGTTCTTTTTAGAAGAAATGTGACATATTTATCACTAAACCTATAACTAAGTGACCTCTAGGGTAATTTACCCTATTTTAATTATTTATTTAGATATAATAATTAATAATACATAATAGTAAATTAATGAAATTTCAAATATTATTAGAATGTTTATATCAAATAATTTTGTTTTATAATTATTAGAATGTTTATCATATATGTTTGATCATCTTAAATTTAGATGGTCAAATAGATTTAAAATATTATGGTAAAATACTAACGGTGTTGGTCCAAGTGGTAAGCAGCTTGATATCGCTTAAGCATGTCTCGAGTTTGAGCCATTGTGTATACAAAAAATCTCTATTGAGAGACTCACCTACTAAAATTAAGTGTACGATGCGAATCAGTTCGGATCAGTCAAGTTAAAGCCCTGAAAACCGGAAAGACAAAAAATATTACGGTAAAATCAGTGTATGTTTTAGTTGTAAACATGCAAATCTTATGGAAAGCCTTTCAATTTCAGTAACTTAAAATCTAAAATCATATTTATAATTTAAATTTTTTAAAAGTAATTTTCCATTTTATATCAATTCTCAATTTGTTTTCTTTGCAAAAAGTGTATTTTTTTGGATAAATTGTTGTCTAATTTTTTACTTTATCTTTACCATGTTCCGATTATCTGAATCTTTTACATCGAAATTTTTGTGATATATTTGGTAAATAATGGGATTAATAATAATGTGTTGAAATTGTTGACAAGGTCACACGAGGAAAAAGGGAATTCCCTTTTTAAAAAATCAGAAAGGGTAGTTTAGTCAAACACACAAATTTTAATTAATTAAAAAATAAAAAAGAAGCGCGTATTTTTTTATTGAGATTCTGGAATTATCTAAAAACCCAGAAAATAAAAAAAGAATTTGTTTGACCGTGATCTCTCGGTCACACGCATCAGATAACGTCTCCTCCAAGAAGCTTCCGCAACCGCATTGGTCATGGCCTACGCCATGCCTCCGCCGCCACCCGTTTTCAATTCATTATCACTAATTGTATGATTTTTTTTTTGAATAATTTTAATGTGATTATAAGATTTTATATGTTAAATAATTATTTTTAAGATAAAATATGTAAATTATTATTAAACTTTGTTCTCTGATTTATTTTGGTCACTAAATTTTAAGACGTTTAATTTACTCACTAAACTTTATATATTGATTTTTTTTATCACTCCCCCGTTAACCTTCTAACATTGTTATGACACATACCATAACATGTCAAATTTCAATTACCAAAATAGTTCAGATAGAAAAGTTCAACGTCTAAAATATGTATTTTACCCATTAGTTTTTATTATTTTTTATTCCACATCATAATGGTGTTAAAGAGTTAACTGAGGAGTGATGAAAAAATCAATGTATAAAGTTCAGTGAGTAAATTGAACGTGTTAAAATTTTAGTGACCAAAATATGTTAGAGAGCAAAGTTTAGTGATGATTTACATATTTTACCCTTATTTTTGGCATTTAAATAAGTCACACAATTAGAACTTGAATATCCTAAAATAGACATCGTCAGGAGCAGATCTTGGCAACCTAGGTTGAGGGGCCTATTTAAAATTTTTAAAATTTTAGATGTTTAATTTAAATTTTTTAAAAATTTTGAGACATAATGAGAAATTTTACAAAATTTAGGAGAGGACTAAATTAAAAATATTAGAAATTTTGAAATGAATAATATATTTAAATTTTTTGAAGGATCAAATTAAAAATTTTAAAATTTTCAAAGGACTCAAAGTTAATTCTCCAAATTTTAGAGGGGTAGAGGCCACAGACCCTAATAGGGATCCGCCTCTAAACATCATCCTCTTTTTCACCATAACCCATTGTTCGACGTAAATAAAAAGACAACGAAGTCACCACTAATTTCTTTTGAGGTGGGATTAGGTCACCGAAAAATGAGTTATTTTAAAAAAAGTGTTATTTTTATTAAAACTATAATTTTGGTATGTAAAAAAAAAGTTCGGGAGCCGGTAACACATGGGGAAATGACCCATACGACGCCCAAAATTGATACCTAGCTAATTACAAATGGTTTTAATGTCAAAATTTTCAAGTTCATGTAAGATTTAAATTAGTATCCATTTATGAATGTGAATTTATTTTAATGGTCTCACCATTCGGAGAATAAATAAAAATCACTGCCAATTGTGACGCTAACCAAGTTTACCTCCTTTGTAGTGGGATATCGTATCAACAATTTATATGTATGAAATGTATAGTGAACAAAATAAATAATAAGGCATACATAAAGTTACACACATACCGGAAAACACATTACTATATAAAAATACTACACATGTTAATAGATCTATTACCAAATATAGATACTACAAAAATACACATATATATAATACTACAAGATTATACAAGTTCAAAATAATACTACAAGATTATTTTATTTGGTCAGTCACTATTGGACAAGGCTTTGAAAAATATAGTTGGACCTGGAGAAATAATTCAAGGACATGAATGGAATAGGTTTCAAAAAATAGAAGCTAGAGCCCATTGCAATTTTTTTTATTTCAAGCATATCTAATCCGATAAATAAACAAAATAAAATCAAAATCCATGTGAGCCAATTGTTTTCCGAGTTAAAATATAATAAATTATTAATCTTATTTGTTCGAAAAATATTATTATTTTAGTTAACACCGTAGAATATTTAAACAATAAAACTTTAGTTCATAAAAAAATTATATTTATATGAAATTTAAAAATAATCTTTTATTAAACCCAACAAATGGTCCCAATAATAAAGAGTATGAAGTTCATCCTAATTCTTAAGAGACCAGAGTTTAAATTGCTTTTCTGCAACATGCTTGTGCATTGTGAAAGAGTTAATAATATATGAACAAATATTATTTTGTAATCATCTTAAGACTATTTAAAAAAAATCTTTAATTTTATTTTGAGAAATTTATATAGTATTTACATGAATAATAGTAAAATAATTTTTTTCTATAATCAATGGTATCAAATTTATTAGTAGATTAATTTAAATTGAATACGATAAATAAATTTTAATTGATATTTTTATACTCAAATTCTTTATCATCAAATCAAATCCCTCAAGAATATATTGTTGGGCCGAACTACATGGAGCTATTCATTATGAGCCTAATAAAGATAGATCGCTGCAAATGAGAATTGCAAGAAGAGATAAAAATTGCCAGTCCTTTTTCTGTGATATTTTATATGTTTTAATATTAAAAATATTAAAAATAAATTTTAAGTCTTAATTCTAAATTTGAAAACTTATACCTTAAAAAATACAGCATACCCTAAGTTCTTTAAACTCTAATCCCTAAATTTAATTTTTAGTGCATAAATATAAATAGAGACACCGAAAAAAGGTAAAAGATTTATATTCGTATAAAAACTACGATGTTGTCCTCGAAACAAGAGATCATTTCTTCTTTGAATGCACTTTCTCAAAAGAAGATTAGAGATGTATTCATTCATAGAATGTGTAATTTGAATATGCAAGTAATGAGGTGGGAGCAAGAATTTAGATGGGTTGTTACATACTTGAGGGAGGAAGTCTTTCATTACCTATGTCTTTAAGGTTACTCGGAGTGCACATATCTACAGTATTTGGGAAGAGGGGAATTGCAGTTAATTCAAAAGAAAATCAAGAAATGGAAGGGAAGCCTTGGAGTTAATCAAACTTAGTAACAATCAAGGGTGGAGTGAGAATTTTATATCGTGGGGTTAGAGTAAAGTATAAAGTATGAGAATTTACATACCACTATAATATAAATATTGTTGATTTCGTACCTAGACAAATCAAGTGGGGTAAATTCTAATATTTTCATAAAAAATTTATACTAACTCCTTAAAATCTCCAATTAACTCTTTAAAAATCTCATATCACAAAAAATTAAGTGGTGTCAATTGACACCTCTAGTCTATACGTGACTCCACAATTTGTAACAATTGAATAAATATTTGTTGTTGTTAATTTTCAACTTTGTCCAGTTTCGGGTATTTTCTAAAAATAGGAAACTTGAACTTTTCGGGTATTATAGTTGTTTGAGCAAGTAGCTAAAGTGTTCGGTTGACACAATTTTTTTTTCTTTTAAGTTGTGGGTTCTAAACCAACAAATTTCTTTTTTTTTTCCCGGGTAAAAATTATTAAAAAAATCAAACTCCTCAAAAATATATTGTTGGACCGAAATACATCGATCTATTCATTATGAACCTAATAAACGTATTTGATAACAAATAATTTTTAATATAAATATACTAACGAATGCAAACGATTGAATTAAAATTTTAAAATCGAAAAATATGAATTTTTAATTTGTAAGTGAAAAATTAGATCTCAAACTTAGACACGAGTGAAGAGTGAAGACCATCAATGGCAGTGGCAATAATGGTATAAGAATTGTGTTTGATATTGAATTTTAAGAATCGTCACCATTGTTGTTGATTGTTATTATTAATATTAAAATATAAATTTTAAATCTAAAATTACAAAAAAATGAATTATTTTTGGTGATTGTCTTTGTTGTATCTAATTTCAACATTTTTCATTTACTCAATATCTTAATAATTAATTTAAAGGTCAAATCAAGGTACCATATTGGAGTTATAAAAGTATGACCCTCTTATCTCTAAGGACCATTTAAATAAATAAACCTAAAAGAATAGGACAGCTTACTTAATCCAACAAAACATTACAACATTCAAGACCAACCAACAACTTAAGCTAGTTGGCTTTCGCTACTCTCATTATTTATTTATTTATTTATCACGTTTTTTTTTCTTGAAAATAATACCATTTTTCTTCATTATTGCATTGTTAGGAAATTGTGATTGTTATTAATTATCAGTTGGTTTAATTAGATATTGTGGTAAGTTTTTTTAAGTAAGGTAGATGTTCGAATTTTGACGTTGAGAATAAAATAAATTAGATTTAAAAATTATCCTAATAATCGATATTTATAGTATTTGATTTAAATTAGTCGATTAATGAATTAAATATTAATGATTATAAAAAATAAAAAATGATGGTTAGATAAATTAATTGAGATATTGTATTTTTATATATATATATATTTGAGATGTTTAAGTGTTATTTTTATTTATAGATTCTTGATAAGAGCTACCAAATTCTTCTGTGTTTTAAGAATGGTTGCATGGACTTGTCATGAAAGCATCATCCATGATGTGATACACATTTATAGTCTTGATGTGAAGCTTAAATGGTTTTTAAAATTTTTAACAAAATGACAATATGATAAATAATTTGTTTTTTTAAATTTTTTAAGAAAAACACCCAAAATTTGTCAATTTTACTTAAAATCTAAAAATTTTGAAAATTTTATAAAACAATATCCAAATATATAAAAAAAAGAGAATAAAATATTTTTATAATAATAATTAATTATCATTTAAAAGAATAATATTGATAAATTTTCAACTTTGTTCATGAATTCATTAATTTTGTATTCAAATTTTAAAATTTTTATTTAAAAATGATAAAATATGGGAATGAATCAAAACTCTTATTAAAATATGATAAGGAAAATCAATCAATCATTTTAATAAAAACACAGATTTTGGGGTACTACAATTATATGAAAATATTAGGGTTAAAATTATAGGGTTTTCAGAATTTGATGAAAAAATTAATTGTTTTTGTTTTAAATTTTAATGTTTGAAAAATAAATTATAGTTTTTAGTTTTTATTTGATTTATTTCAGTTATTTTTGATTGTGTTAATTTAAAATTTTACATAACATCATTTAAAGCCCTAAATCATAAGACTTAAAATTAGAACTATTGAAAATTTAACTTTATTAATTAAAAATTAAAAGAATAAAATTTTGAGCACTTATTTTTCAACTAAGTTCATACTTGATTAATCGTATATAATTTGATGAGAATATTTTTTTATTTAAGTCTATTTTTATTTATAGGTTAATATTCAGTTAAGTCAAATTCTTCTGTGTTTTAAGAATGGTTGAATATACTTTTGAAACATCTACTATGATGTGATAAATGAAAATATTTGATGTGAAATATATAAATATATTTTTAAAAATCAATTGAACAAATGATTACAAACAATTGTGATAAAAGTCCATCAATTTATTATTTTTCTATCAAATTTAAAGTTTTTTTTATTTTAAAATTTAGCATTGTTCATAAATTGTGGTTTGAACCAAAATTAAAGTTTATTTATATTAAAATCTATTCAAACGATAAAATTAAATATTTGGTGAAAGAAGTTGTTTACAAACTTGAAAACCTCTAATTTTAAAAAAATAAATCTTATTAAAGAGCATAAAATAAAACGGTTTTAAATAATAATAATTGATAAACTTTTACCTTTAACAATTATAAAAAATCTCCAAATAACCTAAATTTAATGTTTTTTATTTTAATTTTTCACCCTCACGTATTTATATTATGACATTAATATTTTCTTTTTTCTTTTATTTTGAAACACATTTATATTTTTATTTAAATTTAATAATGAATTAATTTGTATTAAAAATAATTGTATTATAAATAATAAATTAATATATAAATCTTTCAAATATACCCTTTATAAATAAAATATATATTAAAAAATATTTAAAATAATTTTTTATTAATTATTTTTTCATAGATACAAAATATTTTTCAAACATTTCTCATACAAAATAAATAATTATTAAACTATTCAAACAAGCATTAATTATAATCATGTTCTTATATGTCATTTTACTTGTTTAAAAAAAGAAAAGGGCTATATAGTGACTATATCAAAATTAATTTTACCAAATTACTTTTACTTTTAAAAATTTAAAAACTCAACAAATAATTATAAATTATTTAAACATATAATGTAAAAATTATTTAAAATCCGTAATTAATTAAATTATTATCAAATATAAAATAAATTTTTTTTCTTATAAAATAATTAATCAAAAAAAAATTTTTTTCAATTTATTTTACCTTTTTTTTAAACATTTAAATCTTAAATTTTAAATTTTTTTTTTAAAAAAATGGCCCCTAAATCTTAAATTCTAGTCAAGGACGTTAAACTCTAAATTAATAAACTTGAATTTACATTAGAAGAAAAAAATATTTTATATTTTTTACAATTTTATAAAATTATTTTTAAAATATTTTTATTTCATCCAAAAATTTAATATTAAAAAATAACAAAATAATATGAATTACCATTTAAAAATAATTATTTTAATCTTTTTCACAACTAAATTAATATTTGGTTAACCAATAATATCAACTGAATCAAACACTTTATAAATAGATTACATTAATAATTCACTTAAAATTAATTCAATTAATTATTTTCTCATTGATTACAAGATCAGTCAAACATATTTCTCAAGGAATAAATAATTGTTAAAAGAAAGAGCTAATAACATAGAAAAGAATATAGTTTATCCATATTTTGTTACTGTGTTTTTGTGTTCTTCTCTTTTGTTGCTTTTAAAATTTTTGATATAATTATATTTTAAGCCCCTATCAAATAAAATTTAAGTCAAGTTAAACATTTTTCTGCTTCAAATTTTAAGATTAAATGCTTAATGAGTCCATATTATTTTAAACATATATAATTTTCTTCTCCTGATATTTGATATTAATTCTATCCCTTTTAACATTATCGTGTATATTGTTTTTATACAATCAATTAAGACAATAAATTTAATTAAAAAAAATATATTTTATAATCAGCTATCAACTAATACAATCTACTATTAAGTATCCGTTAATTACAAAACATAATTTTTTTTTCTTTTATTGTCTTAGATTAAATTTCCTCCTAACCTGAATATTTTTTTAATGAGATTCTCCTTAAAAAAAAAAAAAAAAAGGAAAAGAACATTAAGACTAAACACTATTTTCAGTTTACAGTTGAATGATGTGCCAATAGTTATAGTCCTAACATAATGAAAGATCACCCATCAAAGCTATTGCTTTCTTATATATAATTATTTAATCACAATTAATCATCAAAACACCACTGCATGCTGTTACACTGACATTGATTAATCAAATCCTGGACCTCGACATGATTAAGATTCAGACATCAAGCTTTAATTAATGAGACAAGTACAATCTAAAGCACCTGAGATTGTCTTAATTTTTGGGTGCTCTTAGTGGTTATATACCTGTCCATCATTCACATCTTTTTCTTTGAAAATTAATGAAAATTGTTAAGTTAATGAAAAAATACATATGATGATATAAAAAAAAACATTGATTTGTTTCCATTTAATCCTTCATTATTCAATCCAAATCTCAACATCAATTTGAAAATTTTGTTTTTTTTTTCTTAATTAAGTTGCTTGCATGCATGCATGCGTACGTTCGTTGAGTTCATTGCAAAAATATATAATCGGTTTTGGATATCTATCTTCCATAATGCTGGATTTCGGAAATTAATTATTTCTTAATATAAGGACAGAATCAAATTTAAATAATAAAAAAATAAAATAGTTTAATTTTAATTGATATAGACATAAATAAATATTTAAAAAAAATATTTTAAGGTTTAAAATTCACATTTACATGGACAAAACACAAGATTTTATATTATTAGACACAATTTTTCAAAGTTATAGTAGAAATTTTATGTTAGTGGATGTAGATTACAAAAAATTTAAAATTTTGAATTTTATAAAATTACAAAATTTTAAAAAGTGAAAATATATTTGGTATTTAACTTTAATATGTATATATATATTCAAATATTATAAATTATAAAATTTTTATGTTCCCTTAATAATTTCATCTATGTTTTTTATTTTTTAAAAATAAAAAATGTCTAACAGATACTTGATCCATCTTTAGATTTTGTATATCATTTTTTTTTTTGAGCCACTCATTGGGTTCTACTAAGATATATAATTAGAATTGATAAAAATTTAATTCATTAATGAATTCTGAATTGATCTTTTTGAATGAATATTTTTTAAAAATTTGAATACAGGTAAGTGTTCAACAATTTTAAGGTGTATTTTTTTATAATGATTATGGTAATAATTAAGGTTTTTTTTTGATAATAATTATTGAATTTTTTTTGAGTAATTTTTACTTTTAGACAAATATTTGAGAGATATATTTAATTTTAAATTATATTTTTATTTTAGGTTGCTTAATATTTTTACCCTAAAACTAAATATATTCATTGGAGAATTTTCTATGTTTGTATTATGTACTTTTAAATTTTAAATTTTCTTTGTTTATTTAATTAATATTTCAATATAATAACAAAAAAAAATCAAAATAAAAATTAATATTTTTAATATATTCTTAGGGTGATAAAATTTAGGATTTGGGTTTGAAAGATCTTAAACCAAACTAAGAAATTAAATTTTTTACTCAAGTGACTATTTATCAATGTTTAACCCTTTATAAGAATAGTAGGGGGCTCTCGTCAAAGATGGAAAACTAATTTTGAATATGTTTATAAAATATAATTTTAAATTTAATAAATCATATATATATACTAAAAACCCTAATACACTGAAAATTTAAATTTTATGTGTATTTTTATAATTTTTTGAAAAAAAATAAATTTTAAACTATTAAAAATGTAAATATAACTATATCGATTTTATTGATCTAAATTCCTGCACAGATAAATATATTTCCACAATTTTTTTTTTTAAACAAGAGCTTGATATCAAATTAAAGACTCCTAAATTATTAGGACATGTGTTTTTATAATATTTTTTTAAAGAATCATGTTTATATATTTGCTCGTCTTTAAATAAAATTGAAAATAAAAGAAATAACAAGTAAAAATCAAAATAGAACAGGTGAGACGAGAGAGAGAGAGATACCTAACATTCATGGACTTGATAATGAAATTCAAAATTACACATCTATTATGCAACAAAACGAGTGGTAGAGCAGAATGTGTCAACCATGAAACGATGATAGATTTGACAACCTTAACACCCGACTCCATCCCTCTCTCTCTATATATATTGTAATTTTATTTTTTAATATTCTAATTTAATTATAAGATAATATCTTAATTTTATTTTATATTTGTCCATTAAACTGTTTAAATATATATTAACCTCGTCAAGTAAAATAAAACGATAGGTTTCTATTGCAGTTCTTCTCTAATTCCATCAATTTTCTTAGGGTAAACTTAAAATTATTCAAAAAAAAGAAAGCATAATGGTTCTTTTATCAAAAAAAAAAAAAAAAACATGGAAAAGAATAATAAGAAGAGTTGATTAACCAGACTGGAGCAACCTTAATTAACTTCAGTCTGATGATGGAAAAGCCAATGAATGTATTTTGGGTCATAAATGGAGTAATTATATTTATTGATCAGAACAAACTAAATCATATACATAGCCATTGTTTGGTGCAAATCTATTTCATGTTGATGAGAAATAAATATATTAATTTCCCATATTGATCCATCCTGCTAAAAATTATATTTCCATAGTTTTTTTTTTATTCTAAAACAAGAGCTTAATTTCATTAAAGATGAAGAAAAATACAATAAAACACATCAAGAGAAACTTAAAGATTGTCCAGTAATAATTTATACATAAAAATAAAAAGACGAAAATCCAATTGACACGAATAAAATTAAAATATTCTTTGAACATGACCTTCAATTTCTTTAGAAATTTATCAACTATCATTGAAATTTTATTGTCTCTATCTAATTAGACATTTTATGTATCGATGTAGGAGAGGTTCAACATAAGCATTATTATAGAGATCGATCTAATAATTTTGATTATATTTTTCCAAAATTTTTAAATGAAGATCTAATGATAATAGACGATCATTAAAACTTTTCGGTTTTAGGTATAGGATCCATAGCTATACAAATACAAAACTATCACAAAAAGGTATAAAAACTGGTAGTAAAATAGAGTGGTGGAAAAAATAAAAGCAAATAAAACAAAGGGTTGCCGTCAAGGTTTTAAAAAAAAAAAAAGAACCCGAGGAGAACGGTGATATAGTTCTATAACCGGAAGTATATAAATACAAGACAAAGAATCCATACATGACTCAATTATTTCTTTTCTTATCAACAACATCTGCAATCGTAAACCAGACATCTTCTATAGCTGTAAGCTATACTTATATATATATATATATATATGACAGACTTCACATTAAAATTATGGTATCCTTCCCCCATATATATATATATATATATACCAATATATGACATGATATGATAATAATATGATATCCTATACATCATACTACATGACTTTTCCAACCAAAGCAAGTAGGAGAGAATTGAAGATTACTGCAACAAGTTACCCTCTCCTTCTTCCACATCAAACGAACAGTTCCTGTTAAGCAGCTCTTCTATCATTTGCAGTGCAATGCTCTCCTCTTCATCCATGTCTGATGATCTCAGTTCAGGCCCGTTTAACACCGGGGTCTTGGGGGAAGGCGATGCATCGGCCGGCAGCACTTGATCGGCATTTCCTTTTCCGAGCTCAACCGTCATCACCCAATTGGAAGCCGAGCTCTGGCCGGCCCTTTTTTGCCACACACCGATATGAGAATTCTCGGTGTCGAGCCTCAGACATGTCATGGAAGGAGAAGGGGTCTTGCTGCACTTTCTAAGCTTGGCATGGAGGAGCTCGGACAGCTCGTTGGGTGGTGTCGGATGGGTGGTTCCGGTGGCTTTCGGGTCCCCTGGACCTTCACTTGGTGTGACGTTGAAGTTGGTTTTCGCATTCCTTCCACTCATTAAGATGGCTGCTTGATCGTATGCTCGAGCTGCTTCTTCGGCTGTTTTGAATGTTCCTAGCCACACTCTTCTCTTCCTACGACCACGAACTCGAACATGAATCATAAACGGACACAAAATAAACCGAAAAAAAAAAAATTATGTCGGTTAAACGATAGTACTTACAATAATGGATGACGAATTTCAGACACCCAGGAGCCCCAGTGACGCTGCCTGACACCTCGGTACTTCTTCGTTTGCACCATGATTTGGAAACAAAACTGAAAAGTGTACGAAAAACCAGATTCAAGAAGAAGGAGGAGGAGGAAGAAGAAGAAGAAAAAGAAGAATTATTGATGAATGAAAGTACATAAGAGAGCCAAGAGATGTATCATATTTATGAAGGAAGATTTAAACTGAAACGATGAGTTGTCGGCTACATGTAAAAGTGAGTACTATATTATCAATGGTCCCCTCACGAACACGACGGAACGTGGACTTTTATACTTTAATAAAATTATATAAAATTTAAAAATTTTGAGGTATAAGATTAGATCATTAATATAAAATAAGCTTAACCGTTAGAAAAGTGTTTAAACTATATATTTTTTTCAGTTAAGTATTTAAATTTTGTTTCGGACTAAGTTGGTGCATAACGTTTCTTTTCGTAATTCAAATCAGGTTTTTTCGTGGCGTACGTTAGAAATTTTTCGTTATCCAATAAAAACGCGATACATGGCATATTTTTGTTATTTTCTTTAGTTTTTATTTTTTAAAATAGAAAATCTTTAATTTTATTAAAAAAATAAATCTTTAATTTCTCTAAAAAGTCTCTAACCCTAATCCTAAATCCCTAAAATTTTCCCCTTGTGCTATCAATTAAACCATCACCAGCTACCCTTGCCTTCGTCGGAGCCCTACAATTGAGAATCCCATCATCCCGTCGTCGAAATTCGACGAATGAATCGTTGATTGCTCCATCGACGAACATCCAACAATAAAGAAAAAAAGACCGTTGGGTTTCTGACCAATGGCTAGAGGATGAGAGATACCGAACAATGAAAGAGATGTGATTTGAGGGTCTGATTAAAAGAAATTAAAACTTTGAGTTTTTTTAAGAAATTCATATTTTTTAAGAAATTTAAAAATTAACTAGGGCACGTATCATGTTATAATTAGATGATGAAATTTTTTAACGTCCATTGATAGAAAAATCTGATTTTGAGTTATGAAAGAAAGTGTTAGACATCTATTTGGCTTGAAACAAAGTTTAGGCACATAACTAGAAAAAAGATATACTTTAAGCACTTTTCTGACGTTTAACCCTATAAAAAATTTCTAAAACATATAAAAATCAGAAATTTTTTAAAAAATACGGTTGCCCCTAACACCCATCGGTCCATCCCGACTCACAAACTAATAAGAAAACCTACCAAATAAATGGCATGGGTCTTACCTTGCAGAAAACTATTCAGTCACCAGCTGCTTCTCATACAATATACTTTCCATGTGATTGAAACTAATGGGAAAAATTGGCATTGATGGGACAACCTTCTCTACATCAATTTACACTACCAGTGATTAGTTACTGTCACTCGTAATGCTAGAATTAATGCAGATTATTAAATGAGTATGGAAAGGTTATTACATAAAGTAAATAACCTTGTCTGTCCCTGTTTAGGGAAGTTTATGAACTTCACATGGAAGAACTGTTGATGTAGGGCCATGAAGTCCGGTGAGCTGATTGGAAGATGTTGGAGACAATAAAAAAACATGTAATGAACGAGCAAAAACAAAAACATGCAATGACTTGGTAATGACTTGATGTTTTGCTGAGTAGAATTTGTTGTCTTAGTTTGTAACTAGTTGTGTTGTATTTTTTTCTTTCATTTAAGATTAGAAAAATTTTTAACGAGGCACACAGGTAAGTGGATTTTAAGATTTTAAGCTTAACTAATAAAGTTATATTTGCCGAGAAAAAAAATTAAGTACTCGGCACTCGCCTAGCAATGGGGCATAATTTAAGGTCTTTGAACTCTATATGGTTAGAGTTGGCATGGCGTTATATAGATTTAATTGAACATAATGCATAATGTAATTGATTTAATTGATTGTTTTTTTACTTGTTGATGACCAATTAAACTTATTTAAAAATTTAATATCTCATACTGTAAAATATTTTTATGACAATGCACCGAGGACTAAATGTCTTTTTACTTCACTCTTCTTTCATTAATGCGAACATTTGTCTCAACGAAATTCGGTTGATTAAATATAGAGGTAAATATCAAAAGTGTAAATAAATTTGGTTAAATGTACAATATGATAGATACATTTTGATTTAGTGTAATTATAATTATATAATTTTAATTTTGACTCAATTGTACACATATAATTTCGATTTTAATTCAACTATAAACATTTTTAAAATTGAATACATCTATTCATTTTCATATTGGATAATCATAGTTATTTGTGTATTTAATACGTGAACATAAAGATGCAAAGTCGATAATAATTTCAGTAATTATGAAAATCGAATCAAATCAAAGTTTTATGTACACAAATATACAAATCAAAATTTAAGTATGACATTGTGAATTTTACTCAAGTTCATATGTAATTGTCAAGGACGCTATTTTTTCTTTTAGATTATTTTTATATTAATAAAATATTATAATTTATTTGTAAAGATAAGTTTTTATTTATAAAGGCCGATAGTTTTATTGAAAGGAAGAAATATTCAAAATTTACAATGAGGGTTTACAACCATATGCATAAGCTAAACACTTAATTAGGACATTTTTCTATAATTATTAAAACAAAAGCTAGTCACTTGTGATCATACATAGACCATACAATGAAAAGGTTAAAAATCCAATCAAAAGACTTGAAGAAAGATAGATACAAATAACACCATAAATCGACGATTGAAGGATAAATCCATCAACACTAACAATAAAAAAATGCATATAACACTTAAGACACGTTGACAAAACGGTCGTTACCACAACTCAATCGCAAACAAAAAATGATGATTGTGAACAAGTATCTAAATCCATCTAGAGGGTCCAAAGTGGGGAAAATCAACAGGATAACAAAATAAGTAACATCTTGATCAGTCACGGCGTCGTCAAATTATTTCTCGAAAAAACATAAAAAATAAAGAACTGTCAAACGACCAAAAAAACGTGTCAAAATACAAAAAAATATACTACAAAGACAAAAAAAGCGTACTACAAAAATATAATTATTCTTATTAAAACTAAAAAAATAAAGATAAAATATAATAGAGTAACAAAAAAATATTACCAACAATCAATATCAAACAAAATAATAAGGAAAAGTTACGGGGAATAAACCTAGACTCGCGCTAGAGAGAAAACTAGGGTTTAATATATGTAAAATACATATAAAAAGATGTATAAAATATCACCATATGATTTTAATTTGTACACATAATATTATTAAAAACATAAATTAATTTTAAAATAATTATTGGATACACTACTAGTAGAATTTTTTCTTTCTCTACAAACGACCTTAATCTAACCGTTATTAATTAATATTCAAATAAATAATTAATGACTCATGACCATGGATTACTAATGGTATAAGTGACAAAAACATTTCATGTAAAATTTGTTTATAAAAATTTATTTAACAAATAATTATAAAGTAGGGTGCTAGAATATTTATATATGTATTGATTAGTTTTGTGTTCAAATCTTAAATAATATTTTTTATCGTTTTATTTAAAAATATAAAATATATAAAAGGCAAAAGTATCCTTATAATATTTTTAAATATTTTATAAAAGCTAAAATTTTATTTGTCACCTTCCAACTAAATTGGTTTTCGATTAATTTGTGCTACAAACTCAATCAAAAACTCTGTATATAACTATTACTTGAAACAAACATATACGCGTAACAATGCTTATTTGAATTAAAATTTTATATGTAAAATTTAAAAGTTGCAGGAAGCTGATGTAATGTGTGTTTCACCGTTCAAAGTTTAACAATACGTCAGACACATTTTATCACCGATCAGGTTGGGTTTTGACCCACTCGAATTCTAAACTTTAAACTCATTTTTTTACGATTTATATACTATATACTAATGGTAGAAACTAAAAGTTTTTACAAGCGCTTTAGTTTTAAAGTTTAGGGTTTAGGGTTTATGGGTTTAGAATTTAGGGATAATGGTTAGAATTTAGGGTTTAGGTTTAAAATTATGGTTTAGAGATTGGGGTTTTGTTTTTAGGGTAATATGTTTAGGATTTAGATTATAACTTATAAACTATTAGATTATAACCCTAAAATCTAAAATCTAACCACTTTTCCTAAATTATAAAGTCCTACCCCTAAATCTTACCCCTAAATTAAGATCCTAAACCTTAAAACTAAGACGCTTATTTTCACCGTCAGTGTATAAGATAATAATATGTTTTTTTTAATATTGAAACATACTAATACCAAAAAGTAATTCTATTCTTGCATTTGCTTTGCTTTGCTTTCTCTTCTCGGCTCCTAATTACACAACATTGATGACGAAGAAAACAACGGACCCCAATACAGCTAATGGTGAAATGTCAAAGAATATATAGGCACATATATCATCTTCCATAGGCCATGGAACTCAGACTCGACCCTCCCAAATAAATTTGTAACTTTTCATATAGATAGTGCATGTGCAACCAATGTGGTCCTTCCTCAAACTGGCGGCCAATCTGAAAGAGTATTCATATTCTAAAAGATATGTTTCGAGCCTGTGTCATTGACTTCGGAAATATGTAGGAAAAATTCCTATTCTTGGTTGAGTTTGCTTACAACAACAGTTACCATGCTTCAATTCAAATGGCTCCGTATGAAGCTCTCTATGGAAGGAGGTGTAGAACTCCTCTTTGTTGGACTGAACTCGGTGAGGGCAAGATGCTAGGTCATGACTTACTTCGGAAAATTGAAAAAAAGACTACCTTTATCCGTGATCGGCTTAAGGTTGTCTTCGACCGACACAAGTCCTATGCCGATATGGGCAGGAGAGATATTCAGTACGAGGTTGGTGAGAAGGCCTTCCTCAAAATATCTCCGTAGAAAAAGATTCTTCGTTTCGAAAAGAAAGGAAAGCTAAGTCCTGGCTTCATTGGTCCATTCGAGGTGATTGAAAATATTGGACCTGTTGCTTACCGATTAGCCCTCCCTGAGGAGTTAAGTCGGATTCACAATGTCTTTTATGTGTCTATGCTACGCAAGTACCGGTCAGATCCTTCCCATGTGATCGAACCGAAATCTGTGAAAATCCAATCTAATCTAACATACGAGAAAGAACTTGTTCAGATCCTTACACGAAAAGTTAAACGGCTTCGTAACAAGATTGTGCCCTTAGTGAAAGTTTTGTGGCGAAGTCATTCTGTTGAAGAGGCATCATAGGAACTTGAGGAGACTATGCAGAAACAATATCCTCATCTGTTCGCCTGAAATGAAAATTCGAGGACAAATTTTCTTAAGGAGGGAGAGTTGTCACACCCCGAAAACCGGTCTAGTCAAGATTAAATTCTGGTGATCGAATATTTTATACGGATTAAATAATTAGCTCGATTTTGTACCTAATTTGAAGTAGTAAAAGTTATTCGGGCTAACCGTATCAGTTTATTATTATTATTATTAAAAAAAGATAAAATAAGAAAACCCCACCGCAGGGGAAAACTTTGGCTATTGCCAAGTACCCCATGCACGTGGGGAAAATATAGCAATATGTATGACAGCTCTCCAATTACGTGGAGAGCATGAGACGCCATAATCCTCTATGGCATCAATTGCCACCACGTGGCCCAACAAAAAGGGTGTTATACCCCCAAAAAAATTGCCACGACCCCATAAACGTGGAGGATGGATAAGACAATTGGGGGCCCAGCCTTTGGAGTATATAATAGGAGGGGTCGTTTTATGCGCAAGACAATGGAGATAAAGTAAGAAACAAATAAATCGGTTTAGTGATAGGTTGGTAAGTTCGAGTTTTTTTGTTCGACAATTTAAATTCTTAGTATTGATTGGAGGTTGATAAAGAACAACCGTCATTTTTTCCGAAAGCCATGGATAAAGACGTTATTCGAGAACCTTAAAAACATTAGGTTGTCGAGGTGAGTGTAGTTGTGTCGAGGGGTAGGCTCGGTGCTATTCCGTTGCATTATTTTGTGATTATATTTGTATTTGTTTAAGGGCTCACGTAGAGCAACTATGTCGAATTCGATTGGCAAATCCGATAAGTGCGATGCATTGCATTGATATGTGTGCAAATATGACTATGATATGTTACACGTATATGATGTATGAAAATGATATGAAATGTTACATGATATGGAGCTAAGGCTCATTTTGATATTTGATATGATATGACTCGAAAAATATAGACTATGTGAATTTGTGTAATTATAGATATTGGATACAATTGGCATGCCATAGGATTATTGAGCTCGGTTAAGTAAGGGAAAACTACGGTCCAAGGCTACGACCTATATGTGAGAAAATAAAGTCGGATGTGTAAAGGATATATCTCTGGAGCTACGGCTCAAGGGCTATGACCCACACTCTGTTATATGTATTGGTGTACAGGAAAATCCGTGTATCCAGTGGCACCTAACATGATATGTGCTTATGAATTATGCTACGACATTATGATTTATGAATTATGTTACGACATTATGATTATGAGATGAATATGTGGAATGTAATATTGAATATGAAAGCATGGGAATATGTGTAATAAGTATAAATAGGTTTTATTAGACACATTCACATACACACAGAAGCAATTGAAACACAAAAATTGAAGAGCAATATAAGTAGTTTCTCTGAAGTATTTTTACCCAAATTTTATCTTCATATATTTTCATTTTTACTCTTTTGTTTTCTTGGATACTTGGTCCCGGGTAAGGAAGAAAAAGAGTATGAGTCTTCACCAAATCGAAGTTCGTGGAAAATCATGTGTCACCCAAAGTGAAAACCAGTGCCATTACTAAAGAAGGAGCAGCCGAGGTGTGCTGCCGGCAGCCAACAGCGGCGGCAACGACAACGGCACCAACAACCAATACCCCTAGTTTATTTCAAGCTTGATCTAACTGTTTGCGATTTCTTAACCTTAATCTTTATTAGTATTATTATTATTATTGTTGTTGTTGTTGTTGTTTAAATTCATTATTTGATTCGTGCATATTTTCCATGTTTTATGTTTTGTTCATCTTCATGTATTTTAACCCGGTAAGATATTAAGTTATGTGAATCTCTAAATAATTAATGTTCTTAAAAAAGGGGAAAAAGCTACTAAATAATTTAATATAGATACTTTTAAGTTAGTTTCTTTAATAAATGGCTTAGATTTTTTTAGTTGCCCATATTAAGGTTTCAATTAATATTTAGGTCTAGATTCCTAAAATAATCTACATAATAATAGATAACTTAAACACTCTACATCTTATCTTAATTGTAAATACCTAAATAAAATCTTTAGGTAAATAATTCATTAATTGTAAATAATGGTAAATAAAAATTAATTTGGTAATTTTTTAAAAAGGGGTAAATAATTATTTATTGTAAGTAAAACTCTTAGAGTAATTATAAAAAAGGTAGATAATTAAACATTTTAATAAAACCTTCTAGGATTAGTTCCTTTAAACTCCTTAGGTAACTTTTAGAAAAGTAAATAATGTGTAAATAATTTAATAGTCTTTTAAGATTAGTCCCCTTAAACACATACTAAGTCTTAGCGTAATATAATTAGAAATTTAGGTTTTAACATATAAATCATAAATTTTAACCCTAAACCAAAATTCTATCATCAATCTCTAAATTCAAAATTACTACACTTAAACTCCTAAACTCTAAATAGAGTCTCTAAACCCCTAAAATTAAGGCGCTTGTGTAAATAAAGTTCTTGTGCATAAAATAATTACTCAAATATATATTTATTTTACTAAGACAATTTTTTGTATATTCTTAAAAATCAAAATTTAATAATTTATCTATGATATACTATAAAATTGTGAATAAAAAATATATATGTAATATATATAAATATACAAATTCAATTATTCTCATTAATGCCGACATGTCTTTCTCTATATGAGATTAATGCCAATTAAACAAGCAACACATCACTTGAAGGGCTTGAATTGATCAATTTTGTGGTTATATTTTCTTTTTTCCTCTTCTATTTTTTTTTTGTTTTTGCTTTATGTAAAATTATATACAAACATACACCCTTAACATTACACAATAAAATATAAACTATCAATTGGTCTAATGAGATAAATTGTTAAATATCTCAAGTAAAGTTAGGAGTAAGGATTTTAGAATTGTAAATAGAGTAAAGTGAATTGAAAAAACCGTCTTTATAATAAATTTCAATTCAAAATAGTCGATTAATGAATCAAATATTAATAGTATACTAAAATATTATTACACAATAAAAATACGTGTAGTGTAACATGAATGAATTTGTCAAGTGGTTGATGAACAAACCATTAAATTAATTCAATTTGCTATAGTTAAATCCTCTCTCATTTGTTGGCCTACCTAAATATGAAATAAAAATCAAAAGATTCCTAATCTTCCCACAAAATCCCTGGTTTACTGATGTTCTTCCAGAATCTGAACAATAGTTGCTCAAATTAATCAAGATAATACAAAAGCGCATTGGTTAAGTCGAGTCGAATTTTATTTGTTTATAATAATTTATGTCAAACAATAGACTTCTATTGTTACCAACGTGCCAATTAAAATTTAATTTTTTTTGTTGCCTTTATAGTTTTTCGAAATTTTGTCTTGACTAATCAAGATAATACACAAGATCTCAAACTTAAAATCTGTTTAAACAATATCAAATCGTTTATTATTTGGACTAACCCGTAAGTATTGAATTTTAATTTTTGATTCAAATCATAGACAACTCCTTTAATATAAAAAAAAAACTAAAATCTTCAATATCGAATAACCAAAATAAAAAATAAAGCAAGAATCTTGCATGTAAAATCCCAAGATAATTGCTTAAACACCCCCCCAATTTATTTTTTTGATGCCAACACCGCCCAAATTTAATTCAATGAAGTTGGATAAATCTCATTTTAAAAAATAAAAAAGACTATAGTAGTCGGTAACGGGATGCTTGGTTGGAAAGAAAATAGACAAAAAAGAATAATCGAGTTCTAAAGGTACATTGCATGTAGCATAAAGTTTCCCGTTAATGCATCTGCAACTAAAAGACATGGAAAATTATACTAATGCAAAATTTCAAAAAACATCTTTCTTCTCCTCTTCAAACCAAATAAATACAACACTTGCGTTTTCTTTCATGTTATACAAAAACCCTGTTCTTTCTTCTTCTTCTTCTTCTTCCGATCATTTTCCCCTACTTATTGGGGTTTCTGCATTCTTTGTTCTAAACAAGTTTTGATGCATTCAAGCTTTCAAGGGCTATACTTGGTCTGTTTATCAGCGTTTTCTCTTGTTGGGTATTGCATTTTGAGGTTAAAAGGCTCCTTTGAGATTCAACCATGCCTGCTCTTGTTAATTACAGTGGTAAGCTCTTTTTCATTTTGTTTTTCTTAATGTTTTTGTTGGGTAAAAATTGTCTTAGTGTTTATTTAGATCTGTTTGTAATACTTAGGTTGGTGATTTTGATTGAAATTAGACTATGTTGATTTGGATTTGAAGTTTGTTTTGGTTAGTGTTTAGTTTTGAACTGGAAAATGAAGAAAAAAAGGTTTAAGGATTGTTTAGTTATGTGAATATGGATTGAATCCTTGAAGATTTGCATCAAAGTTGGAAGCTTTTACCAAAGAAATTGTTAATTTTTGTAGAAATAATGGGGATTTATTATTTTTACTAGCCTTTTTAGGAAACATTGTTTAGATGGTTTGAACTTATTGTAGTTCCTGTTTATTGGAATTTCAGGTGATGATGATTTCTATTTTGGGGCTTCTTTTAGTAGAAAAAGTTCCATAGAGTTTGGTAGATTGTGTTCAATCAGTTCCCAAGCGGATGTGTACTGTCCTCCTCGTAAAAGAGCTCACATTAGTGCCTCGTTTCTCTTTGGAGAAACTGATTTTGAGCAGAATAAGAAACCATCAATCAATGACCTTCCTGATGAATGTATTTTTGAGATCTTCAAACGCCTTCCCGGGGCCAGAGAAAGGAGCTCGTGTGCTTGTGTCTCAAAGCAGTGGCTTATGCTTCTGACCGGCATTGGTAAGGGTGAACTCAGGTCATCAAAGGTGGTCAATGAGAATATTGATTTGATTTCTGATGATATTGAGACAATCCCATCTTATGAAGATGATGGTTATCTTACAAGGTGCTTGGAAGGGAAGAAAGCAACTGATGTGAGGCTTGCTGCAGTTGCTGTTGGAACAAGTGGTCGTGGCGGACTGGGAAAGCTTTCTATTCGAGGAAGCAACTCTTCATGTCGAGTAACAAATTTTGGGCTATCTTCCATAGCCCGTGGTTGCCCTTCTCTCCTGTCACTTTCTTTGTGGAACGCACCTTGTGTTGGAGATGAAGGTCTGTATGAGATAGCTAAAGAATGCCATTTGTTGGAGAAGCTTGACCTTTGCCAGTGCCCTTCAGTTTCAAACAAGAGTTTGATTGCAATCGCAGAGAACTGTCCTAATTTGACCACTTTGAGCATAGAATCTTGCCCAAAGATCGGTAATGAGGGCCTGCAAGCTATCGGAAAGCTTTGCCCCAAGCTGCAATCTATCTTTATCAAGGACTGCCCACTTGTTGGGGATCATGGAGTTTCAAGCCTGTTTTCATCAGCATCCTCTGTCCTTTCAAAGGTTAAGCTTCAGGGTTTGAAGATATCTGATTTTTCTCTGGCTGTAATTGGATACTATGGTAAGTCTGTGACAAATCTCACGCTTGGTGGTCTACAAAATGTGAGCGAGAAAGGATTTTGGGTCATGGGTAATGCTCAGGGCTTGCAAAAATTGGTCTCTTTGACGATCACTTCATGCTGTGGGGTAACAGATGTTAGTATTGAAGCCGTGGGAAAGGGATGCACGAATCTTAAACAGATGTGCCGACGCAGTTGTAGCTTTGTTTCCGATGATGGCTTGGTTGGTTTTGCCAAGTCTGCAGGCTCTCTTGACTGCTTGCAATTGGAGGAGTGCAACAGAGTCACACAATCAGGGGTTATCGGTCTCCTCTCGAATTGTGGGTTAAAATCTCTTACACTAGTGAAGTGCATGGGAATTAGGGATACAACTATGGAAGTTCCTTTGTCCTCCCCTTGCAATTCACTTAAGTCCTTGTCCGTAAAGAACTGTCCCGGATTTGGAACCGCCAGCCTAGCTATGGTGGGCAACTTGTGCCCTCAGCTTCAGCTTATAGATCTTAGTGGTCTTTATGGTATCACAAATGCAGGTCTTTTGCCTCTTCTGGAGAGTTGCAAGGAAGGACTTGTGAAGGTGAATCTGAGTGGCTGCTTAAATTTGACTGATGAGGTGGTTTCAGCCTTGACCAGGCTACACGGTGGAACCCTTGAGTTTCTCAATCTTGATGGTTGCAGGAGGATAACTGATGCAAGTTTGGCATCAATTGCAGACAATTGTATTTTCCTCCGTGATTTGGACATGTCAAGGTGTGCAATCTCCGATTCCGGGGTTGCTGCCTTGTCTCATGCGGAGCAACTCAATCTGCAAGTCCTTTCATTTTCAGATTGTTCTGGATTGTCTAACAAAAGCATGCCTTTCCTAAAAAAGCTAGGCAGGACCCTGGTGGTGTTGAATCTCCAGCAATGCAATTTCGGCACTCGAACTGTTGAGCTGCTTGTAGAGAGCTTGTGGAGATGTGACATCCTTTTCTAATCAAAGTAAAGAGTGATCAACACATTCAGCACAGTTTTTGGGTCCAACAAAGTGATCATGAAAGCAGCTCCATGGTTTGGTGTATTTCCGAGGACTTTGGCTGTTTGTTGATAGGCGATCCTATCACCATTTTTGCAGGCTTTCTCGGCATGGGAAAGCCTGTTATAACTTTGAAGCCCCCGATTGGAAGAGGCAGTTTCATAGCCATGGTCCCTGGAGATTTTGTTGAGTCATGGTTCTAAGTTTCCACTAATGATGATTGCTCTTGGTTTGATTTTGCTGGATGCATCCCCACATGGTGTTTTAACTTTTATCATACATTTCTTCATCTGGAATGCTTGACAAAGCTTTCTTTCATTCAGTCCTATGAAAAGTCTGGCATTTGGTTCTTTTTTGGGTTCAAATCCTAATCTTGTAAGCTTTCTCCTTGTAAATGAATCGTTTGACTGCCACTATACCGTTAGCATCAATGAAAGTTTCGTACTGTTTAAAAAAATCAATTACGTACTTAAAATTTTTTTTACATCCAATTGAATTATTGTATTCGAAAAATTGAATCAATTAAGCCCTAAACTAATAGATTGAATCAATTAAATATTTTGATCAATTTTGACCTTTGAATTTTACTATTTTTTCCTTCGAATATTATTATCACGTGAAACACTACACTTTTGTCATGGTATCCAAGTTTGGCCTAAGTAACTCCTTGTTTAATTACTGCAACTTACAGCACCGTTTTAACATGAGTAAACTTTCCCAGCCAAAAACAAGATGAAAACAGTGCTGCTGATATTGTGAACTGCCAAATGTAGTCCGATAAGTGAAGAAAACTCAGGCTCCTTTTGCTACAACAATGAAGATATGTGTTATTATTATACTTGCAGTTATACATGTACCATGCATTGAGTACAGTCGAGACATTATTAACACGCAATTCTTCGCTTAAAGATCTTAAAATCCGAGTCTTCTGGACCTGCCTCGACCAACTGGTTTCAATGGGAGATGCATAGGAAAAGGAGGGATGAAAACACAAAAGCCTGTACATCATTGTGGCTATCAATACATTCTTAAGAGCTTCATCTTGCAAGAGGAATGCATGATCTACAAAACCTGGAAACGATGTGTACACCGGCAACTTTATAGCAGGATGGTGGGTGGGTAAGATAAGCTTAGCTGAAGCGGAATGTCTTCCTTCGTCCTGTTTGCGAGTCACTGATTTTGCATCGCGTCCGCTAAAAAAAGGATCAGAAAGTCATTGTTCGAATAAAACTGGGATTTTTATTAAGACCCTCTGTTGGTTTCCAGATGATACTGTCTAGCTTAGCACAGAAATTCTTGTAAAACTGCCGAAAGGAAACATTAGTATATCAGTAATTGATTGGGGATAGACATTACTTGAAAATTTACTCGGATATCAAACAAGATACAAGAACATGCTAGCATCATTACAAACTCTTAAGGAAACTCTATGAGCAATTAATTGCTTGATTAATACGCATCCATATCCAAGTCAAAAAGGTTTTGCAAAACTACAAGGCCAAGGTTGCTTTAGGTCAACAGCCTATAGTGTAGGCAGCTAAAAAGCAAGACTAGCCACATGCATGGTATTGTATCATGAAACGGAAAATAATAGATTATACAACAAACTAAAATGAATCCACGATAAGTTCACTCTTGATTCATAAAACAGCAAGAGAAAAGGTTAGAAATAGATGTTTTCTTCTCATGCAAAGAAGATTGACAACAGTGGCATAAATGGTGAAAGATAAAACTTGGAATCATTTAAGACAAAAATGGCAGGAGAGACAATAAAAATAACCAGAACATAATGAAAACTTAATCCATCTAGCAAGCCAAAAAATGGTTGAATTCGAGCTTTTGGAACCCAATTTGAGATAAAAGTCTACCATAGGATGTCTAAAATACAGAGCAAGACACACAAACCAACCTTGTGATATTCAAGAGTATCTCCAGCAGCTTTTCCAACATCTACCATGAATAGTGATGGTGCAACTTCAAAAACCTAAATAAGATGTATAAAACTAACATTCAAACAGAAGTCAATCTTGAAATTAATCTGACAATGTAAAAACACATTTATTACCAAATGCGATAAAAGTTCTAGGAGTCTACCTCCAGGACAACTGCAAATTGCCCAACCTTATTTGCAGATCTTCCCTCAAGTCTTGTCTGTAGTTAGAAGGAAAAAACAAATAATATAAAATACAGTACACTTGTACACTGATGTTCTTTTGCAATGTGAAACATGATGCCCAATCAAACAATAGAGTGACCCCACTTATATTGCTAAGAACAGAAAGTTCAAGTAACCTACACAGTGTTGTTTCCTCATTTAACCTTTTCCATTAATAAGATTATTACAAAAAGGGATTGAGTACAGAATGTCTGGTTGCAAACCTTCAATTGCTGGTATTAGATTAACCGAGTTATTTCTGAAAGTTCTTTTGAGAAGTATTCAAATTTAGAATTAGCCAGGTGCCTATCACAAAGGAGACATGTTGGTGCTTCTCTATCAGCACATTAGCATGCCTAGGTTGTTTTTTATCTTTAGAAGAATAAAATGATAACATAAGAAAAAAACACACACACACGATTGGAGTAAAAAGATAACATTGCTTCATTTTGTGGAAAAGCCTCTCTAAAGCATACCAGTAATGAACAGCCAACTGCATTTTGTAATGAAGATATGTCATACCTTGTAATTATTTGTATGAACCTTCAGTCCCATTGATTCAGCAACAGCTTCAACACTTGAGATTATAACTCTAGCTGGTTTCCGTGATACAAAACGAGTTTGCCGTTTTACATAATCCTACCAAAGAAAAGTAATGTCTATAGCTTGTACAATATAGCATTAAACAGTATATACATCTCATTCTCCAAAAGAAATTATCAGCAAACGCATAGACAAGCATTGGTATCAATAAAAAGGAGAAGAGATGATCACCCGCCCACCCTTTCTCATTTACTGAATGCTATGCAAGTTGATAGCAACTCAATATGCTTTTTCATATTTAAAGCAAGCATGACAAGAAACAAAAGTATAAGCTATAACCAACCAAGAACCATGACAAAGTGGGAGAAATAGAATTGACCATTCTTTGAGGTGAAGAAGAATAACATAAAAGATAAAATATTGGCAATTCTAATTTCTGAAACCAAAAAAATATGAACAATTTGAACAACAAACAACAAATCAACATGGACTAAGATTCCATAAAGTAGCAGAAAATACTGACATGTATTGCTGTACCTGTTGCCTGTCGAACAATGCTGACAGATTCAAGCCTTGGGATAGCGTAATCATCTCAAATGCATTCATTATCAGGGGACCCCTCTCATTGACTAAGGGCTGCTCGGATACATATTGCTCCTGCATAGTACCAGTAAGTAACTACTCAGCAAAGAGAAATATGGCACAGAACAGAACAGAACAAAAATCCAGAGAAAAGGCAATCAGGATGCATTAACATGATCGACTCTAATAACAACCATCAGTGTTGACATGAAAAAATTAAAAATATGTAAGCTAGCATCAGAAGATCTCTTAGGCTACGGGAGGAGTTATAATACAAAGAACAAAAGGAATAAACCCCCACCTCAATGTCATCAAAAACTGCTAGGACATCATCCAAATTCACTTCTTCTTCTCTAGGTTTCACAGGCACATAATTCTTCTGGAACCATGGATCTTTTTGAATTCCCTCAATTTGGATACGCTGCAGTTATTGCAAAACCAGTAAGAGAGTGGTTCGGAAACATCAAACAAGCATCATATAGTTACTGCATTATTCACCTTGCTACATATAACTAATGCCGACCATCATATTTATAAGAGTTTGGCAAATCACAAACGTTAGTGTTTTAGAAATAAACCATATGTAATGAAATTTTATTCTTGATTCTCATGCCAAAACTACCTGCTGCATTTTCTAAAACGGGTGGACATTTCATGTAAAAACAAGTTGTATCTATTCATTTGACAATTTGCATGGCCAGTACTTTTCCTGGGGGATCTTGATCTTTGTGTTCTTCAATATTCAGAACACCCACCAGATCCCAGAGGGGTAGACATCAAAGCTTCTTGAGCTTAGATATTGCATCGAGTAGGATAACAAAAACAATGCATTGGCCATTGAGTAGTTCAAGGGTGTGTAAAAATATAAGGTATTCAGGGACATACAGGATAATGAAATAAATATGACATGTTAATGATGGCATTCAAATAACAAAACTTAGAGCTCAACACTAAGCTAAATATACTTACGGTTTTAGGATTGGGATCAAGGATCTTCTGTATCAATGATTTTGCCCCAGGAGAAAACCAAAATGGACAAGAAAACTGGGCAGCACTAATCTGCACATTGACAAAAGGAATGCTTAGAAGTTTCACAGTTATATCAGCACTCCTAAATGCTCAAGGGGAAACATTAAGTTCAATTAAGGTGGTTTCTCTTAGCAATACATATACTAAATGGTAGGATTTTACAAGACTGATAAATAATTACATATTTGCGTTTGCAGCCTCCATTATTCTATATGCAAAGACGCATGAATTACAGTTTCAGCACAGGACGCAAGTCTGACAAAAAAAATTATAACAAAATACGGTACAAAATGGGAACATATATAACACAGCAAATCGCTTATTACAACTCAAAAGAATGGAGGAAAAACAGCTAGAGCATTGCAACATAACTGTAGACAAATAACTTAATGGCAATCTGTCTACAAATGTTGGAAAAAATATTTACTGATAGTAAAGAAATACGTTGCAAATTATTAATGTAAATGTAACGGTGCAAAAATGATGGTAATAACCTTCTTGTACAAGGTTGGAAGGTCTATCTCATCGAATGGGAGATACCCGGCCATTATAACAAAGATAATCACTCCACACGACCACACATCAGCAGCCGCACCATCATAACCCTCATTGCCAAGCACCTGAAGGGCAATAATTCACCATGAGATTCAACTACAAACGAGAAATTAAACATATGCATTTGAACCGTGTTTAAACATAAATTATATAACTTGTTCTGATTCAGTGCTGACCAGCTCTCAACAACCAAGGAAAAAGAAACTACAGATGTTAGTGAATTGTCATTATGACAAACAAAAAGTCAACAACCATCAATAATACAGATAAGATATCAAATGGAATAAACTGAACTAGTGAGCAAGGACTTATCTAGAAAAGCCCTGAAAGTCTTAACCATCCTAGGTTTTCCATTCAGAACTCTATTTCAGCAGTAACATCCCTGGTACTCTTAGCATCTCAGACCCATATACCCCTTGGCAAACATCACAACCTAATGATAAGAGTATTGTTTTCGGGATCTTATCAGTTTCTGCACAGTTGTAGCATGTGTAATATTAAGGCTTAAGGGCTACTTTTGCCCCTGTAGAAGTCTCAATTTATCGATTTCGCTCCTGAAGTAGTCAAATTGCATTACCGTTTAGGGTTTAGGAATACTTTTACGTTTCATAATCACTTTAGATTGATAAAAAAAATTATTAGGGTCTAGGATTTAGGGTGATGCAATTCGACTACTTCAGAGGCCAAATTGAAGCAAAAAAAACATAGGGGCGAAATCGATAAATTAGGACTACTACAAGGGCAAAAGTGGCCCTTAAGCCTAATCTTAAACTGATTAAAATGTATTTACTGATTCAACACTAGTAGTAACTGATAAAGAGTATGTTGAACCAATTGATAATAATCTGAAGGAGTGTATACAGAAATTAGGGGGGGGGGGGCGATGATAAACCCGATTGAATGAGGGATAAAGAAAGATTTCTTGGATTTTCCAGCGACCAGCTTAATTAAAACTCTTCTAATAATAACTTCCCTAATAACCTCAGCATAGTATTTATCATAAACTTCTCACTAATAGTCCTATTTAACTAGAACTCTTACTAAGAGTCCTCCTATATTAATCAATAGGGATGGCAGTGGGTCGGATATCTGCAAATTTTTAATTATCCAAATCCACAAATCTGACTAAAAATCCAAATCCATTTTTTTATCTGAAATTATATGAATATTAATATTCAAATCCGAATTAATTATTATTATCTGCACAACTCCATATCCGAATCCGATAAAAGTTTGATGACCAAAGTTCGAATCCCCTTAAAAGTCTGATATCTGCAATCCGTATCCGATAACTAAGGAGTACTCGGATAATGGATATCTGAGGGTGTCTCTCCGTATCCACTCTCCACAGAATTTTAACATCCGAATCCGCAAATTATCCAAAACCATAATATCCAAATCCGCAATCAGAATTGCAAATCCCTACTAATCAAATAACTATTTAAAAGTTTGGATAAAAAAATAACTATTTAAAAGAGCACAAAAGATAAAGTCAAAAAAATTTAATGTAGAAACTTGTAACAAAAAGCTGATCCTAACAATCAAATAATAAATTTAAACTTGGATGCTCCTGCACCATTCCATCCGGATTGAAAAAATACTAGCTGCCTTAGTTGCAAAAGTTTTGACCGCATCCACATAGATGCAATTGGTGTTTCTAACCACTCAGAAAGGTCGTCTACAGTCTTAAAAGTTGTCTTCCATTCATCAAGACTTCTCAATCTATGGTGGTGATAACCATTCTTCAAATCAATCTTTGGAATCACGATAGAAGCAGTAAATTGATCAATCATAACATTCGACCAAGACTTCTTCACAAGAATATGATCAACATCCATGGTAACATCACACAAGGCATGATCATCTAGATGACGCCACTCTTTAAAGAATGTTTCCATCTCTTGGGTTTGACATTGAATATGCGATGGTAACATTTCCTTTTGGCGCTTTGTCTAGGATCCTGCTCACCACTCAAGAAATCATTTATTTTAATACCAGATTTGGTCTTATCATCATTGCCTTTGATCTTCCTCATAATTTCACGTTTAGAGATCTCATGGGTCATGTTGAACATTTCTCACACTGGTCTCTAACTTCTTCAAAACCCTTAATTTGAGCACCCAACGCTTTAGTAGTAAAGATTGCCAGAAAAGTGCATCTAGCACAAAGCTAGACTCCTCTTCACCTTCAATTGTAGTTGTCAACACTTTATGAACAACCAAGCGCTCTTCTCAATTTTTATGTACATCACTAATTTCTTCTGGATACTCATCAGAGATAGGTTCTAAAATATCATAATCTTTCTCCTCCACATGCATCTTACCAACATTAACTCCACCCTTGTTTGATTCAAGGGCATCCCCCAATCCAACTCATACAGTAGGGTTTGTGGATCCAACATCATTAAAGGAGTTTTCTTGCTCACCAAAATCAGATTCAACAGTAGGACTACCTTCCGGTATGTCAAACTGATTGTGGGCACCTTCCAGAGTCTCCATTCGGGTTTCAACATGTCCCTGTTGCTGCAAAGCTTGTATAGCCTGCGACAATTCTTCAATCCTGCATCTAATCTCAGCCAACTCCGTTTGTTGGCTTTGATTTCCTCTTCCATAGACTCTAGCGCATCCTACCACGGCTTAAAAGCAATTTTTGATATGAAATATAGGATCTAGAAGTCTCTGAATACCAAATTGATGGAGAGGAATACAGAACAGCTATGGAAATTAAAAAAAAAAAGATGATAAACCTAATTGAATTAGGGATAAAGAAAAGAGTTACGGGATTTACCAGCAACTAGCTTAATTAAAATTCTTAATGATAATAATTTCCCTAATAACATAGTATTTATAATAGAATTCTCACTAACAGTCTTATTTAATTAGAAATCTTACTAAGAGTCCCATGCCAATCATATAACAATTTAAAAGAATTCAAAAGGTAAAAAAAAACTAACGTAAAAACTAATAACAAAAAGCTGGTCCTAACAATCAAATGACTAATTTGAACTTGGATACTCCTGCACCGCATCAGAGTGACAGAGCAAAGATAGTGAATTATAGATCAGTTGTTAAGATAGCTGTACAAGGTAAGAAGTTGTCCGGGGATCAAACCTAAGAACATATATTACCTGGGAAAATTGGGCTCTGCTTGACTGATGCATGACAATAACATTGACAAATATGTTGAAATTTCATTTGGAAAATTTCACATTATTTAGTGGCATTGACATACAGTATATATATTGTAAGCAAAGTCCAGCAGTTCAAAATGTAAGAGGCTATAGTAGATAACAATTAATTTTGATCAAAGTCGCAAGAAAAAAATCCATTATATTTTGGAAGTCAAACACAATTGCAAAGCATAGTAGAAAATAAGACTAATTTGATGCATAATCCTTCAAGTAACTTGAAGGAGTGTACCTCTGGTGCAACATAATTTGGGGTTCCACAAGTCGTGTGGAGAAGTCTGTCTCCCTGCTCATGGACATCAATTCTTAATGAGAAAGAGAGAGAAATAATTACATGTTAAGACTCTTTTCTGTAAAGAACTCAGATATTAGTCAGTATGCTTACTTGCAGGGTTAATGCACTCAGTCCGAAGTCAGAAACCTTCAGATTTCCAGAAGAGTCAAGAAGAAGATTTTCAGGCTATAAATTACAAAGGAAAAGAAAAAGTTGGTCAGGATTACCATGAAACACTTATTTTCAAAGATATTGATTTCAAATATTGCACCTTTAGGTCTCTGTGGTAAACACCCTTACTGTGACAATGAGCAACTGCATCAATAAGCTGTTGAAAGTATTTCCTACATTCATTCTCAGGAAGTCTTACACGGTGAACCTACACAAAGAGTAAAGAGGAGAAAAATATTTCCCAGGGAAAACCAACAACAAAGGAAAAACTCCAAGAAATTAAAATGGATTAAAAAATCCTCCATAATCATGAGATAGGAGATGCCTTACAATTTTATCAAAGAGTTCTCCTCCACTGACAAACTCCAGAATAATATATATCTTTGTCTTGCCTGCCAATACCTAAATTTCAAAAAAAAGGTCAAGGTAAATATCAACAATGTAAGCAAGAACATAAAAGTATGATGTACATTAATTAAAGTATACACATACCTCATGCAGCCTAACTATATTAGGATGTTTAACAATCTTCATTATGGATATCTCTCTTTTAATCTGAAACCAATCGAACAAAGTAAATTAAAACCCAAAAAAGGTTAGCCAACTAAATGGCATAGAGGAAGAGATTCTTCTGATAGGGAAAATGCTTCTCCAATTTCACAGCTAAACATTTAAAAACCTTATTCTTAGATTTGAACGACAATGGAAGAAAAACACATATCTCCTCCCCCTGAGTGAGCTACAGCAATAATGTTTCTCTAGTTCCCAAACAATAGCAGCATATGAATGATATTTCTTTGAATTCATATTATACTAACATATTTTAAGAGGGAAAGAATAATCTCCACTCTCCAGGCACCTCTGATTACTTAATTTCAGAAAAGTAATATGTCCTATTTTTTCAAAAACAAAAAGGTTCAAAACCGAGAGAAAAGCTTATAATAAGAGTTTTCTTCTCAAGTAGCACCCTCCTAATCCAGAGAATTTCATGTATTCTTTATTACAGCAGTGATGCAGTTACTTTTTGATGAAATTATGAGAAGAATTATTATTTTCTACTAGCTATCTAAATTAAACAATAGCAGTTCCATAAAACACTGAATATGAATTAAAAAAGGTAAAGCCAAAGGATTTTAGGGATCCTTTTGAAAGATTTAAATAAATACCTGATCAATCATTCCGTGCTTAAGAATGGTGGTTTTGGCCAAAACTTTAATGGCCACGTTCTCTCCAGTGTCTGTATTCTTTGCAAACTTAACTTTGGCGAATGTTCCTTCGCCAATTGTTCGACCAATCTCATACTTCCCTAGTTTCTTTGTTCCTTTATTCATTATTCTTCAACGCTCATTATAAACCAAATAATTTACACCTAAAACCCAAGAGATAACGAAAATTAAAGGATTTTCCAGCTCATACTGCTTTGGCTACTCCATGTTAATAGAGACTAATAAGATTATGCAAAAATAAAAAGTATGGCAATCACTGTTTGGCTGCCGAGAAACTGAAAAGAAAACACGAGAAAAAGAAAACTCATTAAAAGATTATTCAGGTCAAAATCTTACCTCCAAGATGGTTATAAAAATTCAAACAGCAAATTTTCTGTGTTGAATAAAAGAAACGGCTGGCGGAGCTTCGTCGATGGATCAGCCCGATCTGCGACTGTAAATTGATCACCGATCAAAGCAAGCAACGACAGAGAGCTGGAATTTTTTGTTTTATTTTATCTTTTTGTCATTTTATATAGGCTAAACTACGTAAATAGTCAGCGACTATTATTACTCTTCTCCTTTAGTCCTCCAATTATCAAAAGTTAAAAATAGTCAATCAATTTATATTTTATTTTCTTTTTTAGTCCATTTCCGGTTTAAGTAACCAAAGATGCACGCGATAGTTAAAATGAGGAGATAATTGCTAGCTTTTGCTTTTGACGGTCGGTAATTTATCGTTTTTAAATTAAGCAAATTTTTATCATTTGTCTTATTTTTTTTATTTTAAATAAATAACCATATTTTTGTAACACGTTTTATTTTATTTTTTGATATGTTTTTCTCTGTCTTTTAAAACGTTTTTTATTTATCGTTTGACTATTCTTTTATTTAATTTTTTTATTAGGGTTAATGATCGTTTAAAACTTATTTTTTTGTTACAAAACGGATATAAAATATTCCTTAAATTTATTATTACTTTTTTTATCTTGAGTTGTACTTGTCACTATTTTAAAACATTTTTATGTTGTTTGTTGATAAGTTTTACCTTTAATTGCCGTTCTTTGGTGATGTCAGTATCTATTTTTATTTCAAGTTTTTGAATTGAATTTTTTTTTTTACCTTTTCCTTGTATGAATGGTTGTTGTAATATGCTAAGATTAGATGTTTTTATTTACTCATATGTAAACTTATATTGTAATTTTAGATATATCTTCGTTCAATAAAACTAATAGAATTCAATTAAAAAAAAGTAACCAAAGATGCGGAGATGATGCGGTTGTTTTTAAAGGGTAAAGTGGTCATTAAATTAAGCAAAGAATTATCATTTTAACTATTGATGTTTTAGAAATTACAGAATTATCATTAAACTTATCGAATTGTTATAGATTCGTTTACTGAATTTTATTAAACTATTATAAAATGATTGTTTAAACTTATGAAATTGTTACAATATATATCCTTAAACTTATGATAAATCAGATGAATTTTTTAAAAAATATATATATATAAAATATAAAGATAGGGAAAGAGACGTGGTTATGCAAGTTGAATTTTTATAATTTTTTATGAGTTTTATTTTACAATTTTTATATGTATTTTAATTTTTAAAATTATGACGAAACTGACGCCTTGTATAAATGAGTTAAAATTTTCAAAATCAAAATAAAATCAAGGCTTAAGGGTGTAAAAATTATTAAACTTTTGAAAAAAATCAATTAAATTTTTGAACATTTTTGCACCTAATTAAGCCTTTGAACCAAGAAATTTGATCAATTAAACCCTTGAATTAAGAAATTAAATCAATTAAGTCTTTTGACCAATTTTGACCATTAAATCTTGACAATATTTTTTTCTTTAGATATTATTGGCACATGATACGTTGCATTTCTATCATGTTGCATTTCCAATTTTTTTCAAAAAAATATGTTTTTTTATAAATTTTATAAACTTTTTAGAATTTTTAAGACTTTTAAAGAATTTTTAAATGAAATAAAAAAAATTGAAAATGTCAAGTGAAAATACTATGACATGACGCACTGCACCAACATATCCAAACAAAAACTGCCAAGATTTAATGGTCAAAATTGGTCAAAGAGCATAATTGATTCAATTCCTTGGTTCAAAGAGTTAATTAATTAAAATTTTTGATTCAATGGTTTGATTGTGTGTAAAAAAAATTCAAGGGCTTATTACACCCTTAAACCTAAAATCAACAATGTGTAATATTAGGACTAAATACGTTATTTTACCAATTTAAGAAATATGGTGATATGTCTATATTTTCAATAAATTGAAAAGACATTAGTAGGGAATTAATGCTGCCCTATATGCTTGCACACTAATAATACATAAAATTTAGTCAAGCATTTGAATCCTTATATCTATAAATAAATAAATGCAGGCTGGTGTTTGCATTTGTCACGGGGCTAGGGCTCAACCCTAGTGATCTGTGCGGCCTTAGACGCCCTTGACGCTGATCGGTCGATTCCCGCGCCTAAGTAAGCCTCCAACCAGCCTTGCGAGTACTCCTGCTCGGCAACGGCTCGGACAAGCCCTCCAGGCTTCGATGGATGCGGAAGCGCTTTAAGCACTAAGGTGGCTACTCTTGGCCACTCGAGAGGCAACTAGCTCGAAGAGCTTTGGGAACGAAGACAATTGAAAGAACAAGAGGAGAAATAGAGTAAATGCCTCAGAGTATTATTACTCTTCTCAAATGAGAGAATGAATGGAATGAGTTGGATGATACAAATGAGAGTGGGAGGCTCTCTATTTATAGTTGAGCTCCGACTCAATCAATGGTCCGAATCGATTTACATGGATGGCCAGGATTAGCCCAAATACTTACAAGAATCTCTAATCTAGGAAAGAATATCAAATCTTACCTAATTACATCAATTAGTAGGTTTCTTTCCTAAGATAGTTGATCACACCCGATATGGCAAGATTCCTCGTTTGACTTCTTGTCTCCTGCCATTTCCGAAGAGCAAGTGTGATCGGGCTCTCTAGCATTCTCCAAGTGTTGGGCCAAGTCTGGTGGTCTTGGCAAGTCCGATGATCCGCTTTGAACCTCTTTGGGCGGATCTCATAAGAATCAATTTATCTCGGACCAAAAGATTTGGGCCGTGACATTTCCCCCCATCGAACTTGGCGGCGACGCCGCGCCGCTGCACTAGAACGATCCTAGGTAGGGCCTCCTTGGATGCTGCTACTCGTTGCCTCGGCTTGGTGCTGTTCCCCCATATGAACTGCTCGCCTCGACTCCTGCCGCCATGGAATCCTTCGATCCTCTACACCATTACTCACATCGTCTTGGTGGCTTCTCGACGTCTCGGCTTGCTCATGTCCCCCCATAAGGACTGCTCGCTCCGACTCTTCCCGCCAAGTGATGTCGCGTGCTATGACGCTTTCGGGTACATTACCGATGTAGGAGCTTGATCCTACAAGCCTTGGTTTGCCTTGATCCCGCGGTAAAGTCTTGGGTGTCACCACGTTGAACACCGGACGAACTCTCAGACTCGTCAGCCCATCAGTTTGGCTCCTTAGAACTCTGAAAGGTCCCTTCCAAGCTTTGTCTCCTCCGCTCCGATGATTAGGTCCAACTCGACCTACGCTCATCAAACTCGGCAAATCAAACTCAAAAAACACTAGAGTGATGTTTGAGATGTACCTTTCTCTCGGTTGCATTTACTCCAAAATGGGTCAGCCCTTCTGTCTCCACGAAGTCTGGCCCCCTTTGCATTGAACCTCCCTCATTGAAGTTCTTTGCACGCATCGGCACCTTTTGCCCAAGGTCTGTTGCCACTTGTTGCACTCGCCCCTCTGACTTGAAGTTTGGTGCACTCTTCTTGCATCGACCCTTCTTCCTTGAAGTTCGGTGCTTCCTCTTGCGTTGGCACTTCTTCCCCGAAGTCCTTCGCTCGTTCCCCACCTTGCCCATGGGTGGTGTCTCCAAGGTTGCAATGTCCCCCGGCTTAGCCCCCTTCGACGCTCCATTGGTCTCAAAAGCGATGTTCTTTCCCCCGAACATCCTCGGTAAGCTCTCTCATAGCCTTCCTGGACATGTTCACCTTTTTCTGCTTTCGGTCTCCCTTGGCCTTGGCAGAACTAGACGGCTTCGAACCAAGCTTTGTAGCCTCGCTTCCCTCGGGCTTGTCCCTCATCTTGGACTCCTTGGCTCGAACTGGGCATCTCCGCAACTTGTGAGGCCCCTTACACTGGTAGCACTCCAATTGCTTCTTCTTCACCCTCGGCTTGACGGTTTTCTCATTTGCTATCGCACCGTGGCTCGACCTTGGCTTGACTACTTTGGCACTCGTAGTCGCACCTTGGATTTCCCTTGGCTTATTGACACTCGCAATTGCGCCAAGTCGCACTACTTCCCCTTCTGGCTCATCTTCTCTCTTGATGAGTGCAGCAAGGCGATTCTTCTCGGGACAGCTCCTTATCACATGTGGGCCATCGCAGAAGTAGCACTTCATCTTCCGACTCACCTTCTTCTTTGGCACGGAATTAGCCTCGCCATTCCCACAATCACTCGTCGTGGGCTTGGACGTCTCGGCACTGACTACCTTGTCTCCCGCAGGCTCGGTCAGCAACTCGGCCGCATCGTTGGCCTCCCGAATCTGGGCACCTCCTTGCTCCAATGCAAGCTTCGCCTCAGGCCTATGTCCCTCGAAGTTGGTGGCAAGCGCACCCCATTCACTCATTGCACTCTTGCAACTGAGTAGCTCTTCCTTGAGCTCATTCACCTCGATCAGCAAAGCCTTCACCTCGGCTTCGCAAGCATTACTCTGTCGAACATTCACCAACTCGTTGAGAAGTCTTCGCGTCTCGTCCTTGAACCGGCCCTCCATGGACTCCACTTGGTTAAGGCGGGACTCGAAAACACCTTGGGTTTACTTGGCTTCCTCTTCGGATACTTCAAGCCTACATACCCTTTTCATCAACGGTGCTAACCACTCGAAATGATGTTTGATCTGTTCAATCGTCATGTTGAGAGATTCTCTGGCCTCTTTGGCGATTTCTTCCTTGAAAGAATCCACATTCTTGGACAAGTCCTCTATCTGAGACCTGAGAGTAAATGTTCTATCATCAAGATCTTCAATGAAATCTTTTACCTCGTTCATTATCATTCTTCTCCATTGTGATGCCATCTCGGTCACTTCTTTGCCACGAACTAGCTTGCTCACTTTGACTAGCTCGAACGCAAATCCTCGCCTAACTTGACTGCAACACCAAGTAGGCTCGAACGCAAGCTCCCTCGTCTCGCTTTGATACCACTTGTCATGGGGCTAGGGCTCAACCCTAGTGATCCGTGCGGCCTTAGACGCCCTTGACGCTAATCGGTCGATTCCCGCGCCTAAGTAAGCCTTCAACCAGCCTTGCGAGTACTCCTGCTCGGCAACGGCTCGGACAAGCCCTCCAGGCTTCGATGGATGCGGAAGCGCTTTAAGCACTAAGGTGGCTACTCTTGGCCACTCGAGAGGCAACTAGCTCGAAGAGCTTTGGGAACGAAGACAATTGAAAGAACAAGAGGAGAAATAGAGTAAATGCCTCAGAGTATTATTACTCTTCTCAAATGAGAGAATGAATGAAATGAGTTGGATGATACAAATGAGAGTGGGAGGCTCTCTATTTATAGTTGAGCTCCCACTCAATCAATGGTCCGGATCGATTTACATGGATGGCCAGGATTAGCCCAAATCCTTACAAGAATCTCTAATCTAGGAAAGAATATCAAATCCTACCTAATTACATCAATTAGTAGGTTTCTTTCCTAAGATAGTTGATCACACCCGATATGGCAAGATTCCTCGTTTGACTTCTTGTCTCCTGCCATTTCCGAAGAGCAAGTGTGATCGGGCTCTCTAGCATTCTCCAAGTGTTGGGCCAAGTCTGGTGGTCTTGGCAAGTCCGATGATCCGCTTTGAACCTCTTGGGCGGATCCTTGCGCAACTGTCTCGGACCAAAAGATTTGGGCCGTGACACATTGCATATAGCTTTAGCAATGCTTTTTATTAGACATTCAGTGGATGTTGAGATGATAATATGAGATCAAGTAGGCAAGTAGCAAAGGGGAGAAAAATGGTGGTCCAATTATACAATTACTACTTTTTTGTATAGGTAAATGGCTTGTGATTTTTTTTAGTTACGATTCGGATTTTGATACTGTAAATGAAGTAAATTAAATTAGGAGGGATATTCTTAATGAACTTATGTAATACTTGATTTAGATCAGTAAATTAATAAATCAGATACAAAAACACAAAGAATAAATTGTGCAAAACATAGAAAGAATAAATTTTGACATATTTTTCTTTATCTCAGCTACTAATATAAATTTGGATAAAATTTTAATAAACAAAAAGTATAAAATTTATTTTACACAAGCCTGCATATTTACACTATAAAATATAAATTTTAAATTCTTAATCCTAAACTCTAAACATATACCCTAAATTTTAAACTCTAAACCTTTAAATTTTAAACTCTAAAATCTAAACCCTAAACTAAATCCCTAAAATTAAAAAACTTAAATAAACGTTAATTACACAACATGTGTATAAAAGTTTTTTCGTATAATTTTTTTTTTGTTTTGCATGTGATGGTAATTAGATAAACACCCTTGCCACGCCATTGAATAAAAGGGTCACAAAAATCAAATCCCAACTTGATTGAAAAAGAGATAATTCACACAACATGTGAAACACTTTGACAATTCAAACAATAGTCATCCATGGATAACACATTGCACAAAAGCATCAAATTCATAATAAATGCCACCTTGCAATATCAGTACAACACAATCATCAACCAAAAACAAGTAAAAGGGAATTCGACGAGTAATCAAAGAAAAAAAATAATAACATTCATCCTAAGAGACTAGTGGGAAAAAAGTATGTTAATGGCTCGAAAAATACATATAAACATATATCGTCTTGTAATCAACAAAAGATTATTAAAAAGAGAGAAGAATTAATACCACGACCACAATGTCACTTTCAAGTCAACAAGAAATTATATCATGAGGTTGATTTATCATATCAGTCATGATCACATCCAATGAAAACCACCAACTTTACCATTATTTTTCATGTCATTAGTCCAATAATATAATAACTTCCAAAATATTGTTTTTTAAATGACATAAAAATGTCATCAGTCTTCTAAGCGAGTTGGTTTTTGCTGCGAGTTTTTTTTTTTTTGCTGAGCAAATTAGTTTTATTAATAAAATTTCGATACAAGTCTTAACTTGAGTTGTATGTCTCGTTAAATTTTTATCTAAATAAAAAAAAGGTACCCACATTCAGGATGAAATACAACCAACAACCATACACACCTAAGAGGTAACAAAACCCCTTGACTCGCTTACAATACACTTAACCTTACACCACATCGCCACTTTCTTATTGGTTTGTGAGAATCTGTTATTGGTTTTTGTTGCAATGAGACTGTGTGCTATAGTTGTGTGTCTACCTGTCTCCCCTTATGATCTTTGTTCATCGTAATTTAGAGTTTGGTTGTGTGACTGTTTGGCACTCCGGTTAGGTGTAAGGTGGTTTCTTTGGTTTGTCGGTTCATCCTAAGTGCGTTCGATGCCTGATTGTGTTGTACTCTTTTTTTATATAGGCTCAAAGAGATTTTTAATGAGGTTCACAATTTTAGACTAAGATTGTATAATTTTATATTTAATAAAAGCATATTTTGTTGAGCAAAAAAAAATGGTCATCAACTAAGTTGAATTAAACAAATCGAAATTTGTTTGAAAATTATTAGTCGAAACGATCAAAATTTGATTAATCCGATCTGGTTTTAGAATTAACAGAAATTTGTGTATAAGTTTTAGAGTGTATTTTTCTTTACTTAGGTTAGATCATTTGGTTATTTTTTTTTGTTTTGGGTTGAAAATTAGTTGGTTATTGAAATCTTAATGAATTCGGGCTTAATATATATAAATATATATTATAATATTTTCGGTTAATATAGTTAATTCAGTTAATTAACTAATTTCGAAATAAATTAACCGATAATAAAATAAAATAAAAACTTTAAATGTTAACTGACCGAATACTTAATTAACTGAGCTAAATTTCAGTTTAATTAGTTAATTTGGTTTTAACCGAACAACGAACGCCCCTAATTATGCATAAAGAAAATTAAAGTTAGCGATGCATGATTAAGGAAGCTGGGAATTTAACATGTCTGCAGTAATATTAAAGATTTAAAGTAATGCAATTACCAACAATTCTGACTTACATAAAGAATATATACATTAATATTCCTAGTGGAATTTATTCTCTTTAGTGAATATATTATAAGTGTTCACCTCGTGGATGGCAACAAACGAACATAATCTAGTTCGAGTATATTAATAAATCATAACATATAAAGCAACCATATTAATAAATTCATGTCCTTTAAGACACACATTGGATCATGATCTTCGTTTTCTTCAAACCATAAGCTTTAATTTACTGGGAATTAGGGTACTTGTTCAATCTTCAAACACAATATTTTGTTTATCTGTCGCGTAGTTGCTGCCATGAAGATGCTTCTCAGAGTAGCGTGCTCGTAAAATCGTCCAGTTAAATATACGGGTATAAAATTCAAATACTTTTACATCTTTTTTGAACTATTAGATGAGAGTAAATAAACGGGTAATATCATTTACTTATTTTTTATGTGATAATCTTCACATTTCTTACCGCTGATCTTAATCATTCATTTACTTTCATCCAACAGTCCAAAAATGTGTAATATATATATATATTAGGGTTAGGATTCACTTACACCACGTCAAAATTAAAAGTTTTACATCTTTTTAGAACCGCTGGATGAAGGTAAATAAATGACTAAGATATTTTCTTATTTTTTTCATGTGATAACCTTCTCATTTTCTAGTTTAATCTCAGTCATCCATTTACTTTATCTAACGGTCCAAAATGTGTAAAGCTTTCAAATTTTATATAATGCAAGAGGATCCAATCTCATATGTGTGTATATAGGGTTAGGATCTACTTACACATAATGTAAAACTCATAGTTTTATATGTTTTATTGCCGTTGGATGACTGTGATTAACTTCTTACTTTGTTTTTCAAGTGATAATCTTCACATAATACACTGTTAATCTCAGTTATCAATTTCACCCATCAAATGATCCAAAAACGTATGAAAGTTAAAATCTTTTATTCTGTGTAACTGGATCCTCTGTGTGTGGAGACAGACAATATTCATATACTTGTTTAAACTTACATCATGCATCCATCTTAGTTTGATTGTTGATTTTCCAGCATGAGGCCAAATTGAATATGAGGGAAGTGTGCCCACTGTGAACATAAACAATTTCAATTTGATATGAAAATCTTAAAAGAAAAAAGGAAGTCAGTGTTTATGATCAAAGTTTTTGCAGCTTTAATTCAACTTACATTCTTGGCAGCAGTGCTGAATGCTTCCCTGTGACTGATATCAGGATTGTTGGCCTTGATCCTTTGGATCTCCTCTCTACATATAAAATTAATAAATGGAAATTATATCGTATAAACCCTATCATATTCATATATATGCAGATTGCAGACTGTGATTCCATACTTTATTAATTGATTGTATGCAGACGGTACCCGCTGCCTCTTCTCAGGAGCTGAAAATGAAAATTACAACACCACATTTGTTAACAACTTGCTTAGATTATTAATTTAGTGAACAGATTTGGTTTAACTTACGTCGATTAACAACCCTTTCCTCGGCAGCATTTCTCGAAGGAGGCCGCATTGAGAGCTGGGTGGTGGTAGCGGTGGTGGTGGTGTTGCAGTTGGAAGAGGAACCCAGATCCAAAAAAACTATCAAGATTTAATGGTCAAAATTGGTCAAAGAGCTTAATTGATTTAATTTCTTGGTTCAAGGAGTTAATTGATTAAATTTTTGGTTCAATGGTTTAATTGAGTTCAAAAAAGTTCAGGGACTTATTTATTTATTTTTCAAAAAATTAAAGGCTTATTACACCCTTAAACTTAAAATCAATAATGTGTTAATATTAAGGACTAAATACGTTATTTTACCGATTTAAGAATGTGATGATATGTCTATATTTTCAATAAATTGAAAAGACATTTGTAGATAATTAATGCTGCCTTATATGCTTGTAGACTAATAATACATAAAATTTAGTCAAGCATTTGAATCCTTATATCTATAAATAAATAAATGCAGGCTGGTGTTTGCACTGCATATAGCTTTAGCAATGCTTTTTATTAGACATTCAGTGGATGTTGAGATGATAATATGAGATCAAGTAGGCAAGTAGCAAAGGGGAGAAAAATGGTCCAATTATACAATTACTACTTTTTGTATAGGTAAATGGCTTGTGATTTTTTTTAGTTACGATTCGGATTTTGATACTGTGAATGAAGTAAATTAAATTAGGAGGGATATCCTTAATGAACTTATGTAATACTTGATTTAGATCAGTAAATTAATAAATCAGATACAAAAACACAAAGAATAAATTGTGCAAAACATAGAAAGAATAAATTTTGACTTATTTTTCTTTATCTCAGCCACTAATATAAATTTGGATAAAATTTTAATAAACAAAAAGTATAAAATTTATTTTACACAAGCCTGCATATTTACACTATAAAACATAAATTTTAAATTCTTAATCCTAAAGTCTAAACATATACCTTAAATTTTAAACTCTAAACCTTTAAATTTTAAACTCTAAAATCTAAACCCTAAACTAAATCCCTAAAATTAAAAAACTTGAATAAACATTAATTACATAACATGTGTATAAAAGTTTTTTCGTATAATTTTTTTTGTTTTGCATGTGATGGTAATTAGATAAACACCCTTGCCACGCCATTGAATAAAAGGATCACAAAAATCAAATTCCAACTTGATTGAAAAAGAGATAATTCACACAACATGTGAAACACTTTGACAATTCAAGCAATAGTCATCCATGGATAACACATTGCACAAAAGCATCAAATTCATAATAAATGCCACCTTGCAATATCAGTACAACACAATCATCAACCAAAAACAAGTAAAAGGGAATTCGACGAGTAATCACAGAAAAAAATAATAATAACATTCATCCTAAAAGACTAGTGGGAAAAAAGTATGTTAATGGCTCGAAAAATACATATAAACATATATCGTCTTGTAATCAACAAAAGATTATTAAAAAGAGAGAAGAATTAATACCACGACCACAATGTCACTTTCAAGTCAACAAGAAATTATATCATGAGGTTGATTTACCACATCAGTCATGATCACATCCAATGAAAACCATCAACTTTACCATTATTTTTCATGTTATTAGTCCAATAATATAATAACTTCCAAAATACTGTTTTTTAAATGACATAAAAAATGTCATCAGTCTTCTAAGCGAGTTGGTTTTTGCTGCCAGTTTTGTTTTTTTTTTGCTGAGCAAATTAGTTTTATTAATAAAATTTCGATACAAGTCTTAACTTGAGTTGTATGTCTCGTTAAATTTTTTATCTAAATAAAAAAAGTACCCACATTCAGGATGAAATACAACCAACAACCATACACACCTGAGAGGTAACAAAACCCCTTGACTCGCTTACAATACACTTAACCTTACACCACATCGCCACTTTCTTATTGGTTTGTGAGAATCTGTTATTGGTTTTTGTTGCAATGAGACTGTGTGCTATAGTTGTGTGTCTACCTGTCTCCCCTTATGATCTTTGTTCATCGTAATTTAGAGTTTGGTTGTGTGACTGTTTGGCACTCCGGTTAGGTGTAAGGTGGTTTCAATGCATGCATGCCATTGACATTTAATCAGCAAGGACTCTGCAGACTGCAACTCTCTGCCTATGTTGTTAGCCGTGGGCAGCACTCTCTCCATCACATTTCATAGCCCTGAAAAATGTGTTCTTTTTTTTTTACTTTCTTTTCCACCAACTTACTCTGCTTACACTTTACTGTAATATTTATTGGCACAAAGTTGCATACGTTATCTGTAGTGTTTATATTTTTATTACATAAACATTCTCTCTTCCAAAGTGTTTCTACAGTTAGGTGACCTGTCTATATATCTACATATAATATATTATAATATACAGTTAGCTGTCTTTTGTTCTTTTGAAGAGGGGTGTGGAGGACATTACCATAGTTCTATTAAGTCTCGATATAAAATTGGATGTTCAAATTTTTTTTTTTTTTTCTCTAGGTGTTTAAAGATTTTTTAGTTAAAATAGGCGTGAAATGTTTATAATGTTATCATTTTTAAGTGTTCAGTATTTTATTTCGTTAAATAATTTAAGGTTGATCGGTTAAAAGTCATCAACTAGTTATTGATTGACATGTGGCAATTTTTAATCTCTTTTTTTTTTTAAACTAAAATATAATTTTTAAAAAGTCTCATTTTTATCAAAATAATCCCCAATTCCTAACCCCAAATCTCTAAATCCTCTACCACTGTGAACATGTCATCATCGTCGCAATAGTAGAATCTCCTCCTTTCATCGGAAGAGCCCAAAGCCCAATTGTCGTTCCCCGTTCATCATTTGTGAAACCCATTTTGTGTCTGTTGTTCGACGCCCAATTGAAACATCGATCATTGATTTGTGACGATGAAAGATTGAGATTATTGGTAGTAAAGTTCAACGACAAAAATGGTGGGCAGGTGGTTGAGTCGGCAACGGTAGAGGATGAGTTTAAAGATTTGATATTGAGGGTTATGAAAAAATTAAGAATTTTAGGTAATTTTAGAGAAAAATAATTTTTTATGGTTTCCTTTTAAATAAAAAAATAAAAACAAAAAACAAGTCACACGTGTCATGCATTCATTGAATGATGGATTAATTAAAGTGTGCGACGTGGATCGGTCCAAATTATTCAGGGCAAAGTCTTGAGGACCGAAAGAGCAACAAAATTCTTTTACTACTTTAACGATCAAAACATAGGATTGATAGATTTGTAAATAAATATTAACCATTCCTCTTATGATCTTTCATTAAGGAAATTTTTATAAAGATTTATTTAACATAAGATGTTTCCTTTGATAAAATATAATCATAAAATAACATTGTATTAAAGGAAAGGGGTGGATTTGAGAATTTTGAAGTCACGGTTTTAAATATGATGTTTTACCATCTCAAACTTCAAATCGATGTATTTTTTGAGCCCGATGACTCAAAAATTAATTTTAAATATTAAAATATTAATTTATGTGTGATTAAGGATAGATATAAGGTAAATTAAATTCAAATAAATGTGATTTTAATTCAGTTCAAATTTGTTCATAAATTTAATAAATATTAAAAAGGTTAACGGTCGATTAATAAATTAGATACCGATAATTTTAATATCAATACTCAAAAAAAAAATCTTCTCAAAGCTTCACCATCCAATCAATACTCCTGAAAAAAACCAAAGAAAGATGGGTGTTGTTTTGTCTAGTTGTTTTAATGTCCACACTATATCACAAAGCTTTCACACTTGGTATAAACAAAAGGACATGTTATCTTAAATACCACAATCATATTGTTTAAATTCAACCAAGTTTTCCTACCCCCTAACTAGTTTTCCTTCTCTTTTTTCCCTTTTGGTTCTTGCAAATCCTTAGTCGCTCCCCAAAGTTATTACAAAAAGTTCTCTTTCTAAATTATGGAATATGAAAAATTTTCTTTAGAGCTGTTATAGAATCTAATTGGAATATATTGAGGATTGAATCCTTTAAAACAACGGTATAATTTAACTTTTGTCCGTTGGGAAGAAAGAATGGTTTCATGACAAGTGGTATTAGAGTAATCTGTTTAATTTCACATCAAGTGTCTTAGTAGGGTGATATAAAATATGGTGACCAATCGTGATACTGACCTATAAGCTCACGAGATTGAAAAAAAAATGTCATAGCGTAAAAAAGTGAGGGCATTGATCTCACAATATTAAAAAATATATCATTGGATATAAGAATGATGACATTAGATATTTTATAATACATATCTTTTAAAAGGAAGATAATGGTCTCGATCTGATATATAATCTAACAATTTTCTCTTTAGACACTTATATTTACCGCCAGACGAATAAGGTCATGACAAGTATATGAAAGGGTGGCCAATGACAATGGAGAGATCATAAGATCAAAAGCCCCTCCATAATGGCATAGGGACCCGGATATATTTCCCCCTTTTTCAAAGTGATCAATCAGTCTGATGCTTGAAAAGCTAAGTTCAATTCCATGGCAGGTCATGAGAACATCAGCATCAGCACGGGAGGGCGACAAACTGCCAACAGGGTTACCTAAGCTAAGACAATGAAACATTGACTGATTGAAACCCAAAATCCCACTGTTTCTTTCATGCAGGAAATGGAAATCTCCTGTTGTTATAGTGGGATGAGGCGTTATGTTTTTTAAACAAGATCTCGAGTTCAAATTCTGATGTTGTAAATGAAAAATTGAATTTAGAGGATCCACTCTATAATAAGTATTTGTAAAATCAGATTCGGATTAATTCGCACGAAACAGAATACAGGTAGTTATACTTATACCAAAAAAAATTAAAGTTGAGAATAGGATGAGAACTATGTTCTTTGTTTTGAGAATAGGATGAGAACTTTGTTCTTTGTTCATAAGTACTGTTTTGTCGTGTCTTCTAGGCAACTGGGCATATGCCAAGGGCACCAGCAGTCCAGCACCTACCAATTTAACGGATCATATTATTCCAAAGTAAAGAAATCTGGAGGTTTTATTGTTTAAAGGAATATTTACTTTTTAAGATTTTTATTCTCTAACGGGAATAGTTTCAAACTTATTTCCCTAATTATTTTCTTTTGTACTATATTTTTTGACAAGTTTTTTAAATCTAAGACTTAATTCTAAACCTAGAATTTAAAAAAAGGGATTATACTTAAACGAAGGGTGTTATTTATCACTTAGACCAATCTCGTTGGTAAATTTTTATTCTTTAATATGAATAGTTTCAAACTTGTCTAGCTAATTATTTTCCTTGTACTATATATTTATATATTAAAAAAGATTGATATATATTTCATGTCAACTCGCAAGTACGCCGATCGTTATCAATAATAAAATTACAATGAAATAAATCTATGTAATTGCCTTTCAAAAAAATATATATGTAATTGAAAGCATTCCAAAGACCGAATCTCTAATAAAGCCAAACAAAAAAACCCTACAAAACCATAATTATAAAATAATTAGTTACTAACCTACTTATCTACTTTAGTTAAATATTTTTTTGATAATATGCATATCTGTCTTACGGTCTATATTCGTGGTGTGAAATGTCCTTCCCAACAATATTATCTTTAAAATTGATTTCGTGTCCTCCCCTTAAAAATATAATGTACATTCCCAATGCACCCAACATTTTAACTAAATATTACTCTAATCTAGTTGGTAACTAAACTAGACAAATAATAAAGGAAGAGAATTAAAGAGTTTATACTACTGAGTTGATTAATCTAATCTAAAAAGATTATGCTTATGCAAGTGATTGGTTTGAGGTTTATTTTAGTTATTATTAATTGATTGCATTTTCATTAGATATATATTTCGCTAGATTCAATTTTAAGATATAGTGTAAGAAAATGTTGGATTAAAATCTGTCATAGATAGGTACATATGTATAATATATGATGTTATTATAAAATATAACACAAAATTAAGTAAACAATTATGTTACATGTGTCATAGATAGTGGTCTTCAAGAAATATATTAATCTATATATCTTTTTGAAAAATCAAAATTAAAGAGCGAAGATTCCAACATCTAAATTCAAGGATTTTCCATTTAAAGATTTTATACATAATTCTTATTTTTATTTTTGATGATTTAATGACAGATTTGTGTTAAATTTTATATCAAGATATGTTTTGGTTCTAACAGAAAACTCCCCATTAAAAATAGAGGGGAACTTTTTTTTCTAGGTATGAGCAATATGGTAATTTATATTTTATTATCGAAAAAATAAACTTTTATTACCATTTACCAACATCAATTATATGAAGATTTAGAGAAGGATGGGCAGGTTTTAAATGTTTCAGATATGAAGACCATAGCTTCACTTCAAGTAAAATGGTTGGTATATAGTTGTTTAGTCCCTACTAGCTTGCACCCTGTATATAGCATTTGGTTGCTCTGGTCAAAATCATCACCAATTCACCATGAAATTGCATGTGCATCATGTGATGTGATCTCTTAGTTTCTATACAAAACATTGAGTTATAAGCTTAAATTATTTGTCTTCAAATGAATCATTTGATGCCCCTACTGTCACGTATGTTCATTTCCTACTGTCTCTATACATGGTTCTAAGGTTGAATAATTCGATGTTGAAAAACATTTTCTATAACTGGGGTTTTCTGCTAGAGTATACTATTGCTGAAAATTAAATATGCAAACATTGTTAAGAAGATCTGTCAATGACCTTGTTGAAGGCTACATTGGCATTCTTGAGCCACTCTATATCAATGCTTCCCCCAAGAACTGAACTAGCTGCAGGTAGATCATTGTTGTCAATGGCTTGTCCAATTTGGCTCAACTTATCGACAAGATCCTGCAAATACCCTGAAACATTCCATTTCATTGCATCAATGTCAGCCAACAGCAACAAAGACAAGAATATTTGCTGTTGAACTTAAGAAAATGGCAAGGAAAAGGTTATAAAATATAAATTACATCTCCCCAATGAAAACCCATCGCCATTTTGTGGTTGTGTTTATCATGGTATAAAGGTTTTGAATACTATTGTTGTCGCCGATTATATTTGTTTTTTGAAAATATTTACGACCGCGATAACCGCAATGACCGTAATAACACTAATTATGTCCGCAATCGCAATAAATGACACGATGCTATCACGATTTCAGTTGATGCCAAAATCTTTATACAACGGCCGCTATTGCAGTTGTGGACTGCTATTTAAATCCCTACTGTAATATACATAATCTAATTCTTCAATTTTAGATAAGCTATATCATCAGAAGTAAGAATTCCATTGAGACACAAACAATGTTCCACAGAACTTCAATCCAACATATATGAAACAAAGAATTAACACTGAAATTATGGATTTTTGAGGAAAAACATATAATCTGATTAAAGCACAAAAACCAACCTTTCTCTTTGCTTGATGAACTGATTACTCCTTGTCTTTCAAGCCTCTTCTTTCTATCCTGCTTGACTTTCTCCAAAAGCTCTTCATCATCATCGGCCTCTAGAATTGCTGCAATGGCATTGGAGCAGCCATTGCCAGCAGTCAACACCAAGCTGGTGATGAAGCAAAGGGAAAGGCCTCTTTTAGTTAAAACTGGAGTGGGGAGTGGAGGTTCATTGAATGCTTTGCAAAGGGTTGTTCTTCTTTGGACATTTTGATTGTTGAGATAAACTAGTGCAGGCCCTAATGGTGATGAAGATGGAGAATGAGAAGAACAGGAAGAAGATGTTGAAGGGGAAAGAGATGATGGGAAGAAGGAATTAGCAGTTGAGAGAAATGCAGCTGCCATTTTCCCCCTTATTTTTCTGGGAAATTTGGTGGGAAAAATTAGAGGTATTGGCATTTTCAGAAGATAAGGTTGCTAGATTTCCGTTGTGTTATCTGGTCCAGTCGTTTTTCAAATGCCTCAGGGGCCTATCTCTCGGTTGTCATTAGGGTTATAAGGGTAAAAGTCACTTTTGTTTACCGAATTTTGAAAAAAAAAATAGTAACATTTTGATATTTATATTATCATCTCGTTAGTTTAGTTGTGTGATATGTTATTAAAAGGGTTGCATTTTAATTTAACTCGAACATTTGAACTTTAGATAAAATGTCAATTTAATCCATGCATTCGACCAAAATTTTCGTTGACGATCACCATCGATCATCATTCATTACTATCATCGGTGACTGTCAACCGTTGTACCCCAAAATTTTAAAACATTTCAATTTCATCCTCAAACTATAACTATTATTCTAAATTACCCACAAACTTTTGAACATTCTAATTTCCATCTCCAAACAATGACTCTCATTCTAAATTGATCACCAAACTTTTAAACATTCTAATTTCATCCCCAAATATCAGTATATGATAATCATAACTCGTGTTAATAAAAACCGTTATAAAAATAGTTAGTTGTCATGTAAAAATTTATTTGTACTATGTAATAATATGATGTGGCATAAACGATATTTAATGATGAAATTAAAATGTTCAAGAGTTTGGGGACCAATTTAAATTGAGAGTCATAGTTTGAGGATGAAATTGAAATATTCAAAAGTTTGAGGACCAATTTAGAATGGGGCCATAGCTTGGGGATAAAATTGAAACATTCAAAAGTGTAGAGATCAATTTAAAATAAAGGTCATAGTTTGAGGACGTGTAGTGCAGTTAACTCTTGATTTTGTGCTAAAATAATTTAAATTGAACTTGTTAGTTTGGGATGAAATTGAAACATTCAAAAGTGTAGGGATCAATTTAAAGTGAGGATCATAGTTAGGGGACGTGTGGTACTATTAACTCGATTATATGCTAAAATAATTTAAATTGAATCCATTTAATCAAGAAACTAAAAATATGAAATTGAGTAGACCAAAAACGATTTTTTTAATAGTCTAAAAGTGATTAGAATGTAATATATATTCTTAACCTTTTGATAATGCACACATTCTTTGTGGGCAAAATGATTGAACACGAGTATCCTAAGATAAACATCACTTGCTCTTTTACCGAGACCAATTATTGAATTAGATTGAAAACGAAATTGGACATTTACATCAAGGTGCCAACCCATTGTGTATCTCGGCTTCATCAGAGACTTAGGAACGAAACTACAATTATGGTGTTGCGACTCCACCTCAAAAAAAATATTACCTTTAATTTACATAATAAATTTAAAAAAATATAGAATAGTTATAAATTATTTTTCTAAAAAAATGTTATGTTTTGCTCTCCTCAAATTGAAATCCCGACTTCGTATTCAGACATCGTAAAGAATTTGTCTCTTTTCTCAAAGCCGCTATAAGCTCCTTGAGGGAAATTCAACTGCAATGTCTCCTAGTAGAGTTGAGTTTAGAAGTGCTTCAATTGAGCTTGCAACTTTAACATTTTTTTATCTTAAGCAAAAATTTAAAAATAAAAAATAATTAATATTGAACGAAAGTATATTTTATTACTTTAAATAATTAATTTAATATTTTATTATTAAATTATTATTTTTATTGTTTTGTTAAGAACACGTCTTAAATACAACTAAAACAAAAATATTAGTCACTAACTTACAAGACTGTTACTTAAAAATTATTAATGTGTGGAATTCATATTTCTCCCTTTTCAAAACGGCCCTTATTGATGTGATCGGTGAAATTTCTTAGTTGATCACAACAAAAAGGCCGATAAGCTCGTTGTCATGGTCAGAGATAGTGGCAGATTCAGAAATTTTTTTAAGGGAAAACACACACATTACATATTAACAACATAAAATTGTTTATACGCAAGTGGGTGTAAATAAAATTTTAGAGTAGACACAGCCAATAAAATAGATAATTAATAAAGAAATTTCGGATTTTAATGTGGACACACTTAGTAAATATATAACTAATAAAAAAATTAAATTTTCAAAGTGGACATGTGCTCATCCTCCCCCTCTTTACATCCAAAAAATAATTGAATTTACAATATATATATATATATCACAATTATTAGCTGAACCCATCTATTAAAAACCCTAATCATGTATAGTATTTCTTTTCTTTTCTTCCAAACATAAGAAAGGAAAATGCAAAGAAAAGATTGGCCACTAAAGAAAATACAGAAAGGAAATGCATAAGCTTTTTTTTCTAACCTTTACCCACTCATGAGTCAACAAAGAGACGAAGGCAAAAAGTAGATTCCCTTACGTGGATCAGCTGCTTTAATTTCCAAAAAAAAAAAACTACCATTTATTCGAAGCCACCTATAAAGAACAAAAATCTTCGTTTATTTATTTATTTTATCTATAATTATCTATATTTAATTTTTAATCGATTAAATAAATTAAATATTATAAAAGTTTATTATAAAAATTGTTCTCTCAATTCAATTTATTATATTTATATTATTATATTCAAACATTTAACATTATTTAAATTAACTTACCGTTAACATTTAGTTAATTTTACGATAGGAATTTACAAACCAAATGATGCAATTTTATATATAAAAATTAAATAAATAACAAATATTTATGTATAATATCCCTGAACATTTTTTTTTGAAATATGCTTTCTTCGGCAAAGTTGGTGGGATATTGTATCCCAGATAAATATTTAAAAAATTACCGTATAGTTGAAATTATTTCAAAAACTATAGTGTTTTCAACAGTGAGGTCGGAGTGCTTTCTAACCGACCTCATACAATTAAAAAAAATTAAAAAAAAAAACTTGATGGCCCCTTGAAAGCAATCCGACCTCATGTGTAAAAAAAAATTTGAAATCCCCTTGAAAGCAATCAGACCTCAATAAAAAATTAATAAAAAATAATGAGGGCGGTGGGATTACCATCCTACCTCATGCCCAGTTGCTCAGGGCGCGGCAGCAGAGGTCACGGGTCTGCATGTACAGGCTGGATGGGAAAAATGCATGCAATTTTCAGACCTATAGTCACGGGAAATGGTATATGAAATCTGAAAAGCATATTTAAATTTTTGGAGAATGGGGTGGTGATTTATACTGATTGGATGGTGGGGTGGTGAGTTGAGTGATTAAGCTATGAATTTTTAGTTGTTAAATAGGGGTTGAAAGTTGAAAATTTTAGAAGAAAAGTTGTGAAGAAACTCGGTGAAGAAGTAGAAGAAAGAAGAAGAGTTGAAGAAAATATTGTAAGTTTTTAAGTTTATATATTTTGTTTTTAAATTTAGTTTGAATATTTTTCTGTCAAATTGTAAACAAGATTTGAAGAAGAAGAAAGAAGATTTGAAGAAATTTTATTTCGAATATTTTAGTGTCAAATTATAAACAAGTAAGATGGCTTGTTTTTTATCAAAAAAATTATATTTATTAATATTTTAAAGTAATAGTTACGATTAAATTTGGTGGTATTTGTTTTTATTAATATTTTCTTACTTGTCCTCTATGTAGCTTTGTTAGAAGCTGACTCAAATCCTATGTTGATGATATGGTAAATTTTTTAAAAAAAGTTAATTTGAGATTAATATTATTTTATTATTTTATTTATTATTATTACGATTTTTTTTAATTTAATACAGGCAATCGAGGAAACCTTCAAACATCATCTGAGCATGGGGAGTAATGAACCACACCCCGATATGACTGAATGGTTGCAAGAAGCGGGATTCTATCATGCCACATTTATTCGTGGCTACAAGCTGATTCCCGGTTTAATTATCACACTAATTGAGCGCTGGAGACTGGATACTCATACGTTTGACATGCCCTATGGAGAATGTACCATTACGCTTGAAGACGTGGTGATGCTAATCGGGGTCTCCGTAAACGAGAGTCCATTAGTTAAAGAGATGGAGAATTCAACTGAAAGGCTTTGCTATGATTACCTCAATAAGGTTCCAACTAGAACCGATATTAGAGGATCTCCTATTAAATTAAGTTGGTTGCAGAGAGAATTCAAGCTCGGGCGCAATAACACATCGCAAGAAATTAGTTGTGCGAGTCGAGCCTATATTTTACAGCTTATTGGGTGAATACTGATGCCGGATAAATTTGGCAACCTTGTTCACACACGGTATCTACCATATATGTCATCGACTTCAGAAGCTGTTAATTATAGTTGGGGATCAACAATATTAGCGTTATTCTATCGTGAGTTGTGCAAGGCCGCCCTATTAGACAGTAATGGTGTAAAGGCAATGAGTATTGATGGATGTATGTTGCTATTGCAAGCTTGGGCATGGGAACGACTTCCATTTTTTACACCGGTTACTTGAAGTTCGAGAAATTTTCCTCTTGTCAGTAGGTAATTTCTTTACTTTGATTTGGAAGTTTAAGTTTACAAGGTTTTAAAATTATTTTTTTTATCTACAAAATAATCAAACGACTGTTATTTGGATGTACATGCAGATGGAATGCGAAAAAAGCTCACACAAGGTTAGCACACAACAATGTGAGAGTGTTTAGAGCTTGTATTGATTTATCTTGCAAAAATGATGTATCGGAGTTAAGTTACTTTCACGCGTTATATTTTTAATGTAATTAATTAATTTATTTTTAAAGTTAAATTTATTATTTTTTACAGTTTATTTGGAGGCCATACGCCGGCGGACGCGTAACCGTACCAGACGTAATGATGATTGATTCCTATCTCTGGTGTGCGGTTACACCGATGATCTATTTTGCTTTTGTGGAATACCAGTTCAGAGATAGAGTCCTAAGACAGTTTGGCTTCCACCAGCCCATTCCGAGAGATCCACTGAATCATGACAGCAATCATGATAACCTACACCTTGTGGACTTTCGCGGTAAAGGGCATCATACATGGGAAATAAAGCATCAGAAGTATGTTGAAAGGTGGAACAACAGACGTGAACGATTGCCACCTCGCTCTGGAATGCAAGCCGATGATATTTTATCGAAATAATATAAGGTCGTACTTGACTACTGTGGATGAACGGTAACAATGCCGAGTATTTCTAAATAAATTTGGTGGTCGTAGTCAATCATCTAAGAGTTCTGCGGGGCAAAGTCAAGAGGATAAATCTTACAGTGAATCCGGTACACTAGATATGTATACCCGGTACTCCTTCAACCACGGGTGAAAATCTAGCAATAGCGAGGATCTCGTTTGCCAATTCGGTGGATGTCAACTTCTATCATTCACAGCCACCCAGTTATCATCCAACAATGGGTGGGAGCTCGTTTACGAATCTGGTAGATGACAGCTTCTATCATTCACAGCCACCCAGTTATCATCCAACAATGGGCGATAGCTCATTTGCGAATCCGGTAGATGACAGCTTTTATCATTCGCAGCCACCCAGTTATCATCCAACAATGGGCGGGAGCTCATTTGCGAATCTGGTAGATGTCAGCTTTTATCATTCGCAGCCACCTAGTTATCATCCAACAATGAGCGGGAGTTCGAGTGTGAATGTTTCTGAAGTATACGTTCCAGATTTCTATCATTCACAGTCACCCATTTATCATCTATCAATGGGCGGGAGTTCGGGTGGGAATGTTTCTGGAGTATACGTACCAGATTTTAATCATTCATAGACACCTATGTACCCAAGCTTTGGCGGAAACATAGACTATCAAGGGATCACAGATTTCATGGCGATTACGTCGATTAGCAGTCTCACGTTTTCACCACATAGTAGTGACTATGTGTTTACAACGCCACCTCCTATGTCTCGGGTGATTGATAATGATGATGATGATGATGAAGAAGTGGAAGAGGAATAAGAAGAAGAAGAAGATGATGATGATGATGGTGATGATGCATTCCGAATATCGCAACGAGATCGGCGACCACCGTACCGTTACTATTCGACCACATCCCTACATGGACAAAAATTGTATCGAAAATGACTTCATGTACTCTGAATTTTGTCCAAAAATATTTTGCAATATTTGAATTTAGTCCTAAAAGAATTTGCAATAGTTTGAATTTAGTCCAAAAATATTTGTAACTTTGTTATATCAAAATGAACATCTCAACAAATTGAGTATATAATTCATTACCAAAATAAAACACCGAACATACACATTAACTACCACGAATAATTCATTACCAAAATAAACATATCACCAAATGTTCATTCGAAAACAAATATAAAAAGGAAACTAGTTCTACCACGAATAGTGAATGAAATCACTGAGGCATTGCCATGTAATTAGGTCGATTTGGACATTTTTGTTTGGAATGTCCTATACCCCGACATTCTATACATCTATTTGGTTCTCCTGCCTCCCTGTAATGAAGATCCATACTAGTATGGATGCGAGTAGATGGAGGACGACCTTTTGGTTCTCTACGGAGTGCCGAATTTGGTAACCATTCGTTATGCTCTAGTGGTGGCCAATATTGTGAATTCGCGATTGGTGGGAACTCACGTCTGTAAATATTTATTATCCTGTGCAAGTTAAAGCATTCATCTGCAAAGTTGTACGGTCAACCCCTTTAGACATACATACTGCGGTTGCATGCCTACATGGATATCGCCATGCCTGGAACTCACCACAGTCACGCCATCTTTACCTAAAATTCACTCAAAATGTTTGGAGGTACCCTCATTCGTTGTTGCGCAGGGAATCAACGACATCAAAAATCTGTCCATTTAGGTCGAACCCATGAACAACCATCGATCTTGCCGGTTCCACGTTCTTTTGCATTTTTGTCACAAGATCAAGAGATCGAACTTGTCCCTTATTTATCATAACTTGAATTTCTGACCCTTTATCGGACCATACTGTAGCCAACTTGTAGTACGTCTCTCTCACCAAGCTAGCTATTGGGAGGTGACGTGTTCCTTTTAATACACCATTTATGCACTCTACAAGGTTGGTTGTCATTTTCCTGTATCGTCGACCTTCATCATACGATTAGGTCCATCTTTTCCTCTCTATACTGTTGGCCCATGCCCAAACATCTTCGCCGTACTCCATGTGTAAATTTGCCAACTTTTGCTCAAAATTTGGTTGTAGTAGTTCGTATCATGTTCCGTAATATATTGTTAGGCAAGAACGCAGTAGCATTGACAAAATTCATAACACATAAACAATCGAGTCTGAAAAAATGAAAATTACTTACCCATGCCTAAAATCGCGCTACGAAGGTAGGGGTTTTTCCACATTTCAATTGCGTTCTTGCCAATATGGCGTACACAATACGCTGGATACACATGCAGAGGTGTTCATCGGTTGTTTTCTTGATGAATTGTTGCTAAGATGCCTATTGCTCTGTCTGAAATCAAGCAAACTTCATCTTCTCGAACAACATGTTCACGTAAATTACTTAAAATAATTTCCAAGAGTCTGCCGACTCTGTATCAACAATTGCAAAGGCAATCAGAAATATATTTTGATTACCATCTTGTGTAACGGCAATCAACAGAACATGTTTGTATCTTCTGTATAACCATGTACCATCAACTTGGACCATCCGTTTGCAAAATAAAAAGCCTTCGATACATGGCTTGAGTGCCCAAAATAATTGGTGGAATATTTTCTTCCCTGGAAGAAGCTGACCTTCTCGGTTCCATGCATTCTTGTTTTTATACCTGACTACAGTTTCCAGAGTAAAATATACCATTGCTTCTAATAGTAATGGTAGCTCACTGTATGACTTCTCATAATTATCGTACACCTTTTTCAGTGCCTTATCCCTTGCATACCAACCTTTTCCATATTCTATTTGGTATTCAAATTGTTGCTTCACAGATGTCATAATCGTTGAAACAGTTACCCTAGGATTTGCTTCAACCAACATCTTTATATGGCGACTTATTACATCGGAGTCCAACTTACGATGGTCTTGGTTGATTGAATTTCGTAAACAAGTGTGTCCACCGTTGTACTTTGTAATCTCCCAAGCAGTTCTCCTTTGAAGTTTAGACACTCGAATCTTCCAATTACAATCTTCTCCATATTTAATACATTTCGCAAACATTGTTCTAGGAGTAGATTCTTTAACAGTAAAGTCTACATGCTTTCTGATAGAATACTCTTTAATTGCCATTGTGGCTTATTCCTTGTCTTTAAACTGCATCCCAACCAATAACTCATCAGAGGAACCCGAACTTAATTGTGGCATCACCGGATATTCAGGTGCTCTCATTGCATCATAATATATTAAGTTCATGTGAGCAGGATGTTCATACCATATAACCTCATCCCCACCCGACACGAATTCACCACCACCAAAAACAGGCTCATCACCAAGGTCATCACCACTCAAACCAGGATCTCCGGTTTCTTCATCTTCATCTTCAGTAGAATCAACAAGCGTTTCTCCCCATCGGCCTTGGAGATTTTCAACATCAATACCAACACTTGGATCAACTGTCGGCTCAACCGTTAGGAACGTCGAAAGTCCAACATATGGATGAAATGCATCTGGTGTCTCACTTTCCATCAGAGCAACAAAACTGTCTCCAAACCTATATGGCTGGTCCTCAACCGCACTACCGAAACCCATTTGAGAAGAACTTCCAAATACATTTCTGGATAGGCCCGAGTCGTCATGTCTCCCACGCAACTTAGCATGTAACTCAACACTTCGAATACGTACTGAATCATGCTCTGCAATCATGAGTCCAACATCATCGTCATATTTAAGAGCTACTGCAGAATATCTGACTGGATCATCACATGTCTTCCACCAGTACCGCAAACGAACAATCTCAGCTCATATTTTTCTTTCTATGTCATGCTTCAGCTCTCGAAGAGAAATGTTCTTTGAAAACCTCATCTTTGTAGTGTTTTCCGAGTCAAATACGTCACCGATATCAGTTTTTACAATTTCTCCATCGTAATGGATAACGGCCGTAAACACGTTACTCATTATCTCTGCACGTTCAAAACCATACATACTTTTGAATCAAAATACATAAATTAAAATTATCATAATATTATATTGTTACGAATTTTTTACCTAAACAACAAAATAAACATAAACAAAGAATCTACATATTCAAAATAAAATGTACAAATCAACTTACTAAAAATTTCTTCAAAACTTCTTCCACCACTTTCTTATTCTCTTTCTTCAGTCAGTTTTTTTTTTCACTTTCTTCAACTTTTACCTTTCACCTCACTTATTTAACACAAAACACAATATTTCTTGAAAAACTTACAGAAAAAAATTCCGAACTAAATTTAAAAGCATAATATATAAACTTCAAAACTTACAATATTTTCTTCAACTCCTCTTCTTTCTTTTACTTCTTCACCCAGCTTCTTCAAAAATTTTGTTCTAAAATTCTCTACACTTTCAACCCCTATTTAACAACTAAAAATTTATACCTGAATCACTCAACCCACCTCCCTATTCTCGAAAAAATTAAACATACTTTTCAGATTTATGATATACCTATCCCATCCTATCTTTTATTTTTTCACTTTATTACTCGTGACCATACGCTGCACCCTCTGGGACAGCACAGCTTTTTTATTTGTTTACTGGCATGAGGTCAGATGGTAATCCCACTGCCCTCATCATTTTTTATTAATTTTTATTGAGGTCGGATTGCTTTCAAGGGGATTTCAAAAAAAAATTACACATGAGGTCGGATTGCTTTCAAATGGCCTTCAATTGTTTTTTACACATGAGGTCAGATTGTTTTCAAGGGGCCTTCAAGTTTTTTTAAATTTTTTTAATTGTATGAGGTCGGTTAGAAAGCATTCTGACCTCACTGTTGAAAACACCATAGTTTTTGAAATAATTTCAACTATACTGTAGTTTTTTAAATATTTTTCTGGGATACAATATTCCACCAATTTTGCCTGCTTTCTTCTGTTACAATGCACATAACTGCCTTTTCATTTATATTAATTCATTGCATGGACGGTGCTCTCTTGAGGTCCAATCGCCACAGTCATTATTATAAAATTAAAATTTTCTATAGATTTTGAATTAATTATAATTTAGTTTATGTAAAAATAAATATTTAAATTAAAAAATACAAGAGTTTATTAAATACATAATCAAGTAGAGATTGAACTAAAAAAGAATGAGCTTATTATCAATTTTTTTGAGCTAATATCAATTTAAGTTTTTCTAAGTTTAAATATTAGACAAGTTATGTTTTGCCCCATGAATTTTGAGTTTTAAATACTTAATAAACCCTTGTATTTTTTAAATTTAATATTTTAGCCCCTATAAATATTCAATCCTGGCTCTGCCCTGATTCATTATTTAATATATTATACTTTTTATAAATATGTATACAGAATAATAATAATAAGGTTTCATTGATATCCAGCAGGTACTTAAAAGTTTTTTCTTTGGATTAAAGTTTGGTTAAGTACGGACTGGACTTCTTCCTTTTGTTGGGATTAAAAAACCAAGGAAAATGAGACATCACTAATATCTTTATTTGAAGTTTCACTATCTTATTGTATTACGGACTTATACTTGATGTGTTAATTGTATATAAAGTTATTGGGGAGAGTATGTGTACAATCGGATCGAATTGAATTTTTTGTCGATCTAAACTTTATTCAAAAATTAAAAATGTCATTTGGATTGGATATAATTCGATATTTGGTGATGTTTTATCATATTTGAATTCAACTTAATTTTTGAGATAAAATCTTATTTAATTTAATTCGACATAATATAAATAAATTTTTATTTGATCAAACAAAAAGATAATTAAAAATATAGTGAAATTATATATTTGATTTATAATAAGACAGAGAAAAATATATTATTTATTTATTTGATTTACTAGATGAAATGATACGAGGAAAACATTAATATAACAATTAATCCTATTATTGTAAACTTGAGCATTTGTAATATTTTTATGGTATACGATTAATTGTTCAATTAATACATATAAGGTGCCGTAAAAGTTTATTATAAAAGCGACCCTCCACGTTTAATTTGTTTTGAATAAAAATCAAGCTTCATTAAAAAAAAAATCATACTTAAACTTATAAGGTCCCGTTCAAGCATTAGAAAGAAAAAAAGAGTGACATTTCTTCTTATTAATAATCCATTATTTTTACAACTTTCAAACATCATCGGTTATCATACTCCATACAATCAAAAACCACCTCAATGCTAACTCACTAACATGCCAATAGATTATGTCCACCCACTCGGCAACTCGTTTTATTACGGACTAATAACTCATTTCATTAAATCAATTTGTAATTATTCAAGTGTTTATAATATTTAATTGCATGCACTTAATTTAACAATTAAATTGTGATTTGTCAATTTTACACTATCAAGTAGTCAAATCCAAGGAGAAGTAGCAGTCAAATATCCAATTGACTTGTTTCTTGTTTGTTAAGCTTGAAACCCTAATTTACAAAATCTCTTTTTTCTTCAAAAGAATTAAGCATACGCTTTTTTTCTATATATGCCCAAGTAAAAATAGGTTTGTGAGTTTTCTATATGTGCTCCTTAGTTTCACCCCTGAAACATGTTAAGTAAGAATAGCTTTGCTAAATAATTATGTTATTATCAACAATAAGTTGGGCTAACTGTATGAGGCGATACCTTTCAAGTAAAGTTGAATATTCGAATCTTGATGTTGTGAATTGAGTAAATTGAGTTGGAAGAGTCGCCTCCATATTAGACCTCCATAAAATTCAATCTAGATTAGTCGATCAATAAGTCAGATATCAGTGGTTAAACCAAAAATAATAATACATTAATGCATACTATGAATATCAAGTAGTTGTTTTGTACGTGAAATACTTTGACTGTGAGCTGCTGCAATTAGCAACAAAGTCCTCAACCTCACCTGCAGATTTTGAAGATCAAAACTTTGCAGACAACTCATGGACTTTCTGGATTTTTGTTTTGCTTTGTCTGTGTGTTTGTAATTAGTACGTGTCAACGCGTCAGATTTTGTGTATCCCACTGATTCAAAGTGCAAAAGTATAAAGTTTACTACTTCTTTATCTTGAATATATATGAACCTTCTTTTGTCTTCCAATCATTCACATTCCTTTTTCTTTGTTCAAATTGCCAACTTCCTTAAGGAACTCAAGATTGTATACATAGAGTTAAGATTCCTCTATATAGGGTAAAATGTAAAGGGTTTGACTCGGTTTTAATGGTTAAATTAACTGATTTTAATGGCCGATATTAATTTTTTTAAATTAAGAATAATTTATTTTTTGATGTAAATTTTTTATTATTTATGATTAATCTCAGCCATCGGTTTTTACTAATTCAACGATCCAAAAAACATATAAAACATTCAAGTTTTACATTGTGTTAACGGGTCCTATCCTATTTACATGTAACTTACAGAGATTTACACATTTTTAAATTGTTAGATTAACTAATTTTGACGGTTGAGATTAGCACTTTTAAATTAAAAATAATCTATTTATTTTTTAAAAAGACTTTTAATTAGTTATTGTTAATACCCGTCATCAATTTTTACTAATCAAATAATCTAAAAAAATATAAAACACTAAAGCTTTACATTGCATAAACGGATCCTAACCCATGTATATATAATATTTGCCTTAGATTTCTTTTATAATCAGGGGTATCCAATTCAATAACCAACTAATTTACATCAGGAACTGCATAAACTAATATGAAGACGACCCTCTCAATCAAGTTTGTTCCGTTCACAATGTAGAAAATCGAACATCTAACCATGCTTGAAGGTTCTAGTACATTATTCTGTTAAACCAACTGGTAGGTCGTTGTCCTATATATTTTGACTATTCGATGCAAATGCAACAATGAAGAATTAATATATTCTTATTGTTTTTATTCAACACTTAAACTAATAATAAACCTCTCAAAATCTTTGATAAAAAGATATTACACGTTCAAATACCTTTAAATTTTATTTTTTAAATCATTGCAGGGACAACAACAATAACAATCGAACTAAGACTATTAATTATTTTTATTTATAATGGCAAAGAAAAATGAGAGGTGGGTTAAGTAAGGTAACAAGTGACAAAAATGGTAGTTAGAATGCTACCCACTGAACGAATCATGATAACAATGTCCCCCCTAATCAATCAACACCCACATTTGTTTTCCGCTCTAATTCAATCATCCATTTCCTCTCTTGTCCGCTGCACTAAAAAAAATTGAAAATGAAATTAATATATTTCTATTTGACAAATCATGTATATTCTATAAAACTAGAATAAAATTAAGGAAAAAATTTGATACGCAGACCGTATAGACTTTACACGTGACTTTTAGTTTTATGTGTTAGGGGTTTAGGTTGTAGAGTTTAGAATTTAAGGTATAGGGTTTAGTTTTTTATGGTTAGAGTTAGGAATTTAAGATTTAAGTTTTATAGTGTAAATATGCAAGCTTGTGTAAAATTAGTTTTACACAGCTTGTATATCAAATTTTTACCATAAAATTAATACAAAATAGAATTGGCTTAAAACACAAATTAACGCTTGAATTTGACAATTTAGTCAAATTAGTCCATGAATTTTTTTTTTCGTCGAGTTGAGCTATAAACTTAGCAAGTTTAGTTAAATATTTGGCCTCTGAACTTTTTTGGTCAAAACATCCCTTAAACTTAGCAACTTTGGTCAAATTACCCTTGAACTTGAAAATGTGACACAAAATGGCACATAATGTGGAACATTAAGGTGTTGACATTTTTGACAGTTAAACTCCACTTAAAAAATAGTGTGTAAATCTTATAGGATTCATGTTGTGTCATGTTTTCAAATTTTAGGGGCAATTTGATCGGAAAACAAGTTTAGAGGTCAATTTGATCAAATTTACCAAGTTCATGGGTCAATTTGAAAAGAAAAGAGTTTTAGGAGCAACTTGATCAAAACTGCCAAAATTAGGCGTGATTTGTATCTTAAGTCAATAAAAATAGTTAAGGATTTAATTTAAGCATCAATAAAAAGTAATCAAGAAGATATTTTCCCTTTTAAATTATTAAATTTATTATCGTCTAATTTTTAATAATATATATTAATTATTAATCCCTAACAAAATTCAGCTAGTAGCCCTGATTCTGAGACCCCTATTAAAAATGGTTTTGGAACATAGAGGATAGGAAAGTTGAAGTTTGCTTCATCATGTCATCGCTAGCTAAGCAGGGATGGAGGGTTAGAGTTTGTTCCTAACAATTTAAAATTTATATATAATTTAATAATTTTTAAAAAAAATTATATATATATATTTTTAAAAATTTATTTTTATTTTCCTTAAAATTTTATAAATTCACGCTACTTCAAATTTTATAAATTCATTATTTTTAACGTAAAATTCTACGTCTCTTAATTAACCCATTAGTCGGCCAAACGTGTGGGGGCAAGACAACATGTCAAATAAAAGTGGTCTACGCGCTTTGAATTTTCATCAAAAACCTCAAAACAAAAACCCCTTTCTATTTTGGATTGTGCAAATAGTCATGGTTAGGGTTAGGGTTATCAACAATTCAACATGACACGAAATTTAAAAAGCTCATTATGATATTAGAATATAAAAATTATTTATAAAGATATTTTTTTAAGTTGACACAAATATATTATGTAAGGATGGGCAATGGTCGGGTTTTTGACCAACCATAATTCGACCCGAAAATAATTACCCTAAACCCGATCCAATTCGATCTTATTCTTTAAAAAAACTCGACCATACCGACCCGATCTATATAAAAAATTGATTTTAGGAGCTTAATTGTAAAATAAATTAATTTTAGGACTTAATTGTAAAAAATAATTAATTTTATGAACTTAATTATAAAAAAATAATTTTAAGGACCTAACTATAAACAATATATAAAGAGAGATATTATTACAAAATATTCTTAAAAAGTATAAAAATTGATCTCGAGTTGGGTCAGGTTAAATTTTTTCACCTTAAACTCAACTCGAATTTAAATTTTTCACAAATAAAAAACCCGACCGGATCAGGCTGGGTCGGTCCGGGTGTCATCCCTAATATTATGAGTGTCTATTTGCTTTAAATAATGTCAATTATTTTTAAAATGATATCAATGTTATTTTAAAGTGATGTTATTTCATTGTGTTTTTATATATAATTTATAAAGATTTTTTTAAAAAAAATATGGGATACCAATTGACACCACCGGTGAAAGGGTGGTTTTGCCGAATAAAAATCACTTGTCCCTTTCTGGTATTTTTTTTTACTCGCATTAACAAGTTGAGTTTAAGGTTTATGTTTAATGTTAGGGTTTAGGACATTAAGGACAATATTTACTTTTTAAGGCTTATTGTTTTTAATTTAGAATTTAAGATTAATTATTAGAATTTAAATTTTTAGTGTCGAGCATAAAAATAGACATCGAAAAGAATAAAAAAAATTGTTCGTTTTGCGCCTGGTTATCATAATAAATAATTATTTAGTACGTTAGTGGTAGAATTTTTTTATCTTTCATATGTGTTTTAAAATTTATAGTCACTCATCTTCTAAATCTGTATCTATGGGCTCTATTTATAAATATAATATATCTTACCACAGAAGCTATATATATTTAAAAATATGATGATCAACGGTCTATACTCGACGGCTTGGAGGAGATTAATATGCTTTGGATTGGTTCAAGTTCACTCGGTAATTACATGATGGCTTATTACTTCTTCGAGTTGCGGATTAGACCTTTGGAAGGTGCAAATACAACATGTATTTAGAGATGGTAATCATGTTGAGGATGTTTTGGCTAAATTAATAGATATACAAATATTTTGAATATACTATAAGTATTTTGTTGAATGTTAGCATATGTATTCTTTTCTTCCGTTTAAATTAATTTTTTTTAACGAAATATATACTAAAATAGTAGGTGTTTTATTGATCAATAGAATCACACCTATTTTCATTAAAAAAACTTTTTATTATTCAATGTTCCCCATTTAGCGCGTGTGTTCAACCTTAGAGCAATGCGAGTGGGTAAGAAACCAAAGTTCAAAACTTCAAAATTGGCAAGGAAGCATTGACCAAATGACAAACGAATCAAAGCAAGACACCAAATTTAACACCTAAACACATTAAATATTTTTAAATTATTAAAAATAGTTATTATTCAATTTTCAAAATACAAATTTATTAAATTCTATCACTTTTTTGTAAAAAGATCAATAAATTAATTGAATAAAATTTACACTAATCATTTTACAAAATGTCATTAAATATTTTTAAATTATTAAAAAATAGTTATTAAATTTATCAAATCATTACAAAAAGTCATTAAATTTTATCAAATTATTATAAATTACCAGTAAATTAATTGAATTGATACTCTATGTTATGACATCCAATAATCATTTTAAAAGTCAATAAATTTAATGACTATCTTTAAAAATGATAATATTTAACAAAATTACTTTTACAACTATTTATGTACTTCAACCGATAATCCCCCCCCTCCCCCTCTTTTTTAGTGTAATAAAAACATATTTTAGTCATTTAAAAAGGACAGTACCTAAACCAGCAGTATTAAATAGTTTCAAATTTCAAAGGAATCTGTGAAAAGCCCGAGGTCTAAACCCCTTCTCTATCAGCAAAGTCCCACAGAAAACGACCTCCAAAAGAGAGAAGGAAAAAGAAGCTCTTCTTTTTTTCTGTTCTAAAATCACTTCACACTTCACAAACTTCCATTCCCAGATTTTCCCAGATTTTAGTTGAAGAAAGAAAAGAAGCTGAGATTCTTATGAAACTGAAAAAACAAAGGCATGGAGGGAGTGTGGTGTAAAGAGGAAAAGTGAAGTATAAAGGGGGAGAATATTTACTGTGTTATATAGTCATGCCATTGCATTGAAGGGATTTCTTCCACTTCTTTTTTTTCGATTTTCTTTTTGTCTTTCCATCGATTCTAAAAGTTGGATCGTTTGATTCTTATTTGAAGAAGGAAATAATAATAAAAAGGGCAATGAAAAGTTTTGGGGTTCATCTATTCATCCTGGTCTTTCTTGCTGCAATTGGTACTTTCTCCTTTACTCTTTTCTTTTTCCAAGGTTTATAGTCAATTCTTTGTTTGTTTTTAATGTTGTCTGAATTGGGTTGATCTTGGAATTTGTTGAATTACTTGTTTTGATCAGTTTATATTGTCTTTTCAATTGAAACTTTACCTTGTTTTAAAATTGAATTCATACTTTCTTAATTTGGGTTGTTCTTATTTTTTTTTGTTGTGTAAGTTATGGTGAAAGTTTCTGTTGATGTACGACATAAGGGGTGGTTGTTTACGGTGGTTCAGCAGGTGGAAATGAGGTGGCCGGTTAATGATATGTTGATTGGACAGAGGGCCACCGTTTGACCAACCATCTATGTATGTATTTTTCTCTCTCTAATAGATGGTTGGTCGTCAGCAGCTCTCTGTCCAATCCATGCCCAATCCAGAAGGGAACACAAATGGTCAACCGACCACCTCATTTCCCACCAGAAATAAAGATGTTGTCAACTAAGAAACTGCTCTTTTGCTAGAATTTTGTCCGTTTTTAAACATACAAAACACTTTCTAATTAAATTTTACTGCTTTTGTATCATGGTTACTTAAATACTTATTTTTTCTTTGAAGGATTGCAGTTTTTTCAAGTTGCAATTGTATTCTAATTGCTGTATGTATTTAGTTGGGTTTGGGATTTGAATGCTAGGGTTAGTAGATTGAATAGGAAATCAGTTCGTGGATAATGTTTCGATTCACTTCTCTTAAAGATATTAGACTTTTCTTCCTTAGAACTTTGATTCATAAAGATGGTTTTACTAGTGTATAACATTTATGTGTTCAATTGTTAATGGCATTCGTTTGCTTTCCGTGCTGGAATTGTTTTATTCAAGTGTTCTACGAGCTCGTTGTATTTGTCTCTTGGTCGCAGGCGTTTCCTTCTTTTCAACCTATCTTTCTATCAGTTTTGAGAATTTTTAATGTGTTTTAGTGCCTATGGTGCTTCAGAGTGTTTTTGCTTACAATTTATGATGGACATCTTTATTGCTAGAGATCTTACCAGAAAAGTATAAATAATTTGATTCGCAGCGTTGCTCCACAAACAGTTTCCTATATTATTGTAGAATTCATGGGAACTGAAATGCATTTGCAAGGGAAACAACAGCTTTAATTTTCTTTTTCTGCTATTAAATTTAAAATTTGCTCTCTATTATGTCGGGATTGATGAGTTAAGACTATTGTTATTATGATTGTTTTCATGTTTATTGCATGGTGCTTAGAAATAAAATGACTGATTAAAAAGTTGTGTTTTGAATCTTTTCTCCAGCATCTGTGAGTGTGACTGTGCAAGCATTCACCGGAACATACGGCATTAATTATGGAAGAATTGCAAATAACATACTTTCACCTGATGAAGTTGTCACACTTCTTAAGGCGGCAAAAATAAAGAATGTTCGCATTTATGATTTTGATCACAATGTCATCAAAGCTTTTAGTGGGACAGGGCTGGAACTTGTGGTTGGACTCCCCAACGAAAATCTGAGAGACGTGAGTGCAAATGCAGATCATGCTATGAATTGGGTCAAGGACAACGTGCAGGCATATCTTCCTCATTCGCAGATTCGTGGGATCGCTATAGGGAATGAAGTCTTGGGAGGGAGTGATGAATTTTCGGGATTTCTTCTCGGTGCAGTTAAGAATGTTTACAATGCATTAGATAGGCTCAAATTGAGTCACGTAGTTCAGCTTACCACAGCACATTCGCAAGCTGTTTTTGATGATTCCTTCCCTCCTTCATCATGTGTATTCAAAGATAATGTTGTTCAGTACATGAAGCCACTCTTAGAGTTTTTTTCGCATATCGGCTCGCCATTCTGTTTAAATGCTTACCCGTTTCTAGCCTACATGTATAATAAAGACCACATTGATATCAATTATGCTCTCTTCCTACCAACGGAAGGAGCAGATGATCCGAAAACTAAGTTGCATTACGATAACCTGCTTGATGCTCAGATTGATGCAGCCTATGCTGCATTAGAAAAGGCCGGATTTGGAAAGATGGAAGTCATCATCACAGAGACCGGATGGGCTTCACATGGAGATGAGAATGAAGCTGCGGCAACAGCAAGTAATGCAAGGACATATAATTACAATTTGCGGAAAAGGCTTGCAAAGATGAAAGGAACTCCTCTCAGACCAAAAAATGTGGTTAAGGCATATGTTTTTGCAATCTTTAACGAAAATTTGAAGCCCGGGGCAACTTCTGAGAGGAATTTTGGACTGTTTAAACCCGATGGGAGCATCTCATATGACATTGGGTTTCATGGATATAAATCTTCATCTGCAGATTCATCACTGCCGTCTTTGAAGGTATGAGGTTTTCTCCCACCCTTGACATAGTACTAGATTTGTGTATTCTCAGACAGAATAAGCATTTCCATAGAACAATTTGAAGTTTTTCATGTACTTGGTGTGCTAATTATTTTGTTTTCCTTTCTTTGGTTTCCACTTGATGAAATTAGATTGGAGTAAAATTGGGTGGAAAAGGTAGACTGACACCTCGGATCTAATTATTTATTAGCTTACATAACTAAGAAATATTCTTTGACTTCCTAATGAAGCTTGAAGAGAAAGAACACGAGGATATAGAAGAGAGATAAATGAACAAGAATGAGTGCGGAGAGTATTTCTGATCATGAAATTCCACCGATCAAAGCTCGAGTCCAAAATTCATAATGAAAAGCTTCTAAAGGAAAGAATAGGCTTAAACTTCAAAGGGAAATGGTGCTAGTCATAAACAAATGAAGAAACAGCTTAGCACAATCCTAATTTATATAATTGTAAAAAAAGTCCTAATTTATATGCCTAAAACTCCTAGGTAGTGATCCTCCTGTATGACTTCCTCTCTTCGTCCTGCATGACCAGATGTTTCTCCAAGTTATATGAACCGATGAGTAAGCAAATCGTAGCTAGGTACAGGAGTGCAGTTAAAAGTTTGGATAGTACCTCTTAGTTATTTTCATATGATACGAATCTTCTCCGACTTGCTGGAAACATGCTAAATAATCATAGGTGGTCAATTTATTAGCAGGAATGTTAGTATCGCTAGGCCAAGTCAATGCAGTCTAACTGTTTCCTGAACTACCTGTGACCAGATTAGCTTCATTTTGCTTCTGTGCCTCGTAATCATGTGGTAACAACCGAACAATCAAATCGTTACTGCATACATATGTGGTACCTCTGGATTGGTTTCTTGATAGCATGAAACACAATCCCCCGATGCAGCCTCTCTGAATCCTTAAGATTTAGAATTGACCGTACTAATTGCCGAATCATGTCCCTTCCCACCTGACTTTACCTCCAATGCAGCAAGTTTGATATTCTGGATTTTATTTGGTAGGTTGTTTAGTTTGTTACAAGATCTTCCTTCAACTATGATGCATGCATCCAAAATTATTTGTTGGCAAAGGGAACAAAAAGATGTTGCTTCAGCATAAAGCTCGATAAATGTAGACTTGCACATAGCATATATGTGGTTTGAATGATTCACTTGTTTGTGATGATTCGTATAACATCACATGAAAAATAAAAGTTGCTGTAGTATGTTCTTTTTATCCTCCTATTTCATTGTATTTTTTTGTGAAATTTCACAGGAAATTCGAGCTGCTGGTTGGTTTGGCTCCTACTCTGTATTATTAACAATGGCTACTGCATTAGTGCTTCTATTCTGAAGATGGTGACTGAACATTGAACATTGAATATCCGTTGGGTCGCATTCTGTTCAGTACTTGCATTTGCATATGATGCTAAGCCCGAACCCGGAGATTCAGTAGTTTTAGGGTTATATATATATTTCATGTCACACTTGAAAGAATAATCCAATACACCTGATTTTTGTACCTCTAGAAAACACATGATGGGATTGGGAAGTTGCTGATTACTTTACAAATATCACAAAGAATATATGTTTCTTGTGCCTCAAACAATCTCTCTTACAACTTTAGTTAGTATATATATATATAACTTAACTCCAAAAAAATATGAACTACGAGTGTCTATTATCTATTCGTTTAACGGAATAAACAGAGATTAATCTCGTTGAGTTGATTTCTTTATGAATTCACCTAAATAGGTTGCGAAATAGGCCGGAACGTTTTATGTCACACTTTCGGTTATCGTTTCACCATCAACTTATTACTAGTGTCTGCATGGATTTGAACTGTTGCATATCCCACTTTAGTCACTGCATTTTTATAAACATCTTGGGCTTGATCAAAATAAAATTTGGGTCATATATAGCTCTATCAAATACGATATTTTTATTTTACGTAATTGATAGATCATTAATTTCGCGATTTATATTTCTCTCTTCTTTTTTAATTATCTTAAATCACAACAGATATACGAGAATTATCAAATAAGATTGTAAAAGATAAAGTTGTACATTAAAAGTTTTTTAATTTAGCAAAGCTTTCAATTAATTAAGATTGAATTATTAAAAAGTATTAAGTTTCTAGTATTAAAATGTCAATTATTTGTGTTGACGAAGCATCGAGCTAGGACTTTGGGGAGGTCCGGTCCGGTCCGAAACTAGGTTTTAAGTTCACGTGCGTTTGAGCATATTCGAAAATTTCCGGACTTTATTTGATCCTTTTGTAATGTTTGATTTTTATTTGGAACCTTAAAGGTTGCATATAAGAATTATTAGATTCATATTACTAATATTTATTTTACTTTTTCGGATTAAAGTTTAGTTTATTTTTCAATGAAATCTATTAGAATATAATTAATTACATTCCTAACAAATTAAACAACATTAATTTACGGTGTTAAATATAATTAACAATCATGCAAAAAGGGTTTGAGATTTAGAAGTTTAGGTGTTTATGATTTTAGTATTCATGGTTTATGATTTTATGGGCCACGTCTTTAGGGTTTAGAGTTTAGGATTTTAGGGTTTAGGGTTTAGTGCTTAGTTGTTAAGATTTAGGGATTTATAATGTTTATGAGATTTAATGTTTATGTTTTAGGGTTTAGGGTTTTAGGTTTTGAAAACCCTTAAAAATATTAAAATCTTATTCAACCGTTTTGAAAAGTTAAGTCATTATGTGAGGTAAAAGTTTAAAATCCGTTGATCGAGCATTAATTAATTTTTTTTTTGGAAAAAGAGCATTAATTTAGTTGGCACTATTATTATTACAATATTTAAGAAGTAATAAGTTTAAGTACATTCAAATGTAATTGTTTTCTATGAGGTTGAGGGGTCCTGGGTAGTTTTGGTTAGAATCTTTTTGAACATTTAGCCAATAATTAATAATATAAAAAGTAATTCTTACACTGGTGAGAGGAAACTTTTTCTCCACGAGCGGAATTTCAAGATTGTCGCCCTATTTTATTTAGGGTTTAAGCCCTATGATTTTAGTGGTGTGATTTAAAATTTAAAATTTATGATTTGGCATTTAAAACGACGAAAAAAACTTTGGTATACAGGTCGTGTAAACTTTAGTTTACACGTGTCTTTTAGTTTTAGGGTTTAGGGTTTTAGTTTAGAGTTTAAGATTTAAAGGTTTAGGTTGTAGGGTTTAGAATTTAGTGTATAGAGTTTAAGGTTTAGGGTTTAGTTTTTTAGGATTAGGGTTAGGAATTTAGGATTTGAGTTTTTATAGTGTTACACAGCCTGTATATTAAAGTTTTACCCTTAAAACGACATTCAAGTAGGGTATATGGTAGCTTTAAAACCCACTTTGGAAAAAAAATTTACCGTTAGTGCATGAAATAATTATCTTAATAATGATACAGTTAATAAGCACTTGTAAGATTTTTTTTATACAAGTATGCATATTTAATCTCCACGATATAAAATCTAAATATCTAACCTTAAATCCAAAATCATAAACCCTAACTTCTAACCTTACCCTTCATACTCCAAACTAAACAGCAAACTCCTAAACTAAAACAAAATATTTCCTATAACAATATTGTGAAAAAATTAAAATAAAGAAATGGTAATTAATTATATTTTACAGCAAGAGCAATAGGATTAAAAAAAAAGAGAGATTCTTTAGTGTGAATGATTCAATTGAGCATTTCTCCATAATTCAATGGACTGGAGCTTCCTAATGTAATTGCCCTCTTAAATTTATAGCTTTTCACTCCAGCTGAAGAAGAAATGCCAAAACTTCGGCATCTCCAAAGGTTTGCTGAGAAAGATCTACTCTTCATCCCTCTTGTTACATCTTCATGTTCATAGCAATTTCCATCTTCCATTGGCTTCACACAATTGTGGGTAAATTTTGATTTTAATGGAGATTGATCTTCATCTAAACTACTTGGCTTGCTACCTGTAATGTATTCAAGAGTAGAAACCACCTGAAATCAAAGATAATACGAGTCAAAAAATAAAAAATAGAAAACAAGCATTTGATTCTGTTAGAGTTGTGGTTCCAAACAGTTCAAATCCGTATGGAACTCTGCTTCGCCCTTTGCATGTTTGATAAAGAGTAAGAAATTGAATTTTTTTGCAAACAAATAACTCATCCCTATAAATAGATACTATGGATTAGAATTTAGAAAAAAGTTGAAAAAATGCAATGTCACCTTTAGACGCAAACTCTCCTGTAAATTTTTTTCCGTGATTTTTTTCTTTTTTTGGGTTTTTCATGTTAATCTTGGTGATATTTTTTTGTTTTTGCTTTGCCATCGTTTTCTTTTCGCATTTATCATTTGTTTGATTATAACATATTCAATTATAAGCACATGCATGCATGTATGATCTAGCATGACATTTACCTTATCCATGGACAATCTTTTCTTGGGATTTCTGCTTATACATTTTTGTGCCAGTTGAGCCATCCTGTAAAGCTGGAAAACATCAAGGGAATCACCAATTCTGGGATCAGCTAGCTCTAAATACCTCCTTTGTTTAATTAGTGTTCTTGCCTGTAGAAAAAAAAAAACAATACATCTTTTCTTAGTTTTGTCCATGAATTTATTATAAAATGTGTGACATAATTTACAGTGTTTAAGTAAATTACCCATGTCAAAAAACCTGTATGTCCCAGAGTCTCGTCCATGGTCGTCTTCCCAGTAATTATCTCTAGCAGAACCATACCAAAAGAGTATACATCTGTCTGAGTAGACAATGTCCCATTCTCAAGAAATTCTGGGGGTAAATACTTAGATGTCTGGATCTTGTTCTGCTTCGACTTCGAGCATGGCTCTGCCAGCCCAAAATCTCCAAGCTAAAACAAAACATGTGTAACATGAACTTTCGGATGTATTAAGGTTTTACATAGATGTAATTGTGACATATAAGTTGAAGTTATTACCAGTGGTTCGAAACCATGTGTTAGAAAAATGTTACTTGATCTTATATTTTTGTGAATGATGTTGTTTTGATGTAGATGGCTTAGACCCTTGGCTGCACCAACTGCTACTTTTACCCTTTGTGTCCAGCTCAATGGCATAGGTTGACGTTCTGCTTCACATTTGTATAAAATATTAGCTTTCGACGTTGTTTATAATGCCGAGTATATGCTAAAATGCCTGAACCAGAATTGCCCTTACTTGATAAATGTTGATCAAGTGAACCGTTGCAGACATACTCGTACACGAGTAGCCTATGAGTTCCTTCTGCGCAGCAACCTAACAGCATGACTAAGTTCTTGTGTCTAACTCTGATGAGTTTATCTATTTCCGACTTGAATTCCATCGTTCTTGAAACAACATGTTTTTTGCAGGTTTAATGACAATAGTCTGCTTGTTTTCTAGCTGACCTCTGAAAGTACATTCGAAACCGCATTGTGATAGATTGTTCTTTGATGAGAATCCATCTGTAGCTGCATGGAGTTCAACATATGTGAAATCTTTTCTCCATTCAGTGCTATGAATTCTATTATCACAAACGCTGCATCCTGGATTTTCAAGGGTTTCCTCGGCTTGCAACCTTATGTTTGAAGAACTGCTGGTATGTACAAGTCTCTGATTTTGACTTACTTGATTAGCATCCGATCCACCTGCATAAAGACGTATGTTTGGTGAATGAACGCCATTTCTAGACGCTGACATGACGTTGATCTGACATGCGGTAATTCAATATAGATCAACTAAGTCGCTTCTGAATTTTAAGCAATGGCATTAGGCCTTACTGGTTAAGTTGCTTGATGGAAACAAAGTTTAGATACCAAATTGTGAAGAAGATTATACATTGGGGGCTAATTTATATATTAACCTGATACTAAACAGGTTTATCATAATTCATCTTACATGTTGGGAAAAGTTCAATGCTGAAAAGATCATCTTCATCTAGGAACCCTGGCATCATATCATCATAAGTTGCACAAAACTCTGTTGTTGGTCCTCTTAATAGCTTGATGCCATTGTTTTTCTTCATCCTCGATAAGCCACAAGAAAGCTTTTCCAGAAAGATTTTCTTGTTTTTCTTCATCTTCCTGGTTCAGAAAATGTCCTTCTGAATCAAATTTATTTGCATTTCTATTTATACATCTTTGGTTTTTCATCTATAAATATTGCAAGCTAATGCAATGTTTTTTATGTTGGCTTCATATTTTGTGCTGATTGCATAGCCACAAGTGCTGGTGATGTTCCTGATGTTACTTCTACCCTAAACTCAACCTGAGTTACCAATGGTGATCTTTCATTAGCTTATTGTTTTATAAATAAAATACAATAAAAAAACTTCATATTTAATCAGAGCTGTTTCGGACATTTTGGGACACTCAAAAAAAAAACTCAAAAATAGAAAATGGGGCCTTAGAAAACAGAAAATTATATTTAATCCAACTTCTTCTGCTGGAGAAGGAAATTTTAAGCTAGATCTGTCCATGGCCTGGAATGGCCTGCCTGGACCTGTAGTCTCGGTCCAAGGAGGGTCTGGATGTGATATTTTTCACCTAGGGACGGTTCGACCTGACCCGAACTGAATTAAAATAATTAAAAACATTTTTGACTAACCTTTTCAGCTTTGCAGAGCTTTGAAATTTCCAAAACTTTAGCATTATTCTCAAACTCCTTCCTTGCTGCTTCCCTATCAACAATTCTGTGATTTTCTGCAACCTTTGAACTGGAGTCCACTTTCTTCTTATATCCCACTTCAAAAACACAGAGCAAGAAAACAAATTGGATTCACAAAAATTCAATCAAACTGATATAAATAATCTCATAATATTGAGAAAAAAAAAAACAAATCATGTAAGCTTACAAAGCTTCCTTGTCCTAGGATCATTAGGCTGATGAAGAACTCCAAGGAGGACAATCAAATCTCCAGGCTTAAGAAATAAGCCATGAATTGCCCATTTAATGGCACTTGAACATACTTGTTTAGCTGCATCTTGGATTACCATTACTCTTTGATATTCCATTGCAGAATAAGCTAATCTGTCTCTCATTCTCTGATGTTACCATGTTAAATTTATCTACTTATAGTTCTGTCAATTGTCAAAGTTTGACGCCAAATTCCTGGAAAAGTGTTTTGTCTTTTTGTTCAAGAAATAACTCATTAAGAACAGAAATTGGAGGATTCCAAAACTAAAATCAAGGAAAAGATTCTATTTGTTTGGCTGTTTTGGTGCAAAACATGTTTGACTCAAATGGTTTTTTTTTTCTTGTGTCTTAAAAATTATAAAAAATTAATTCACTGCATGTTCATGCCATGATAATTCCAAAGCCATGCATCTTTAGAACTATTATTGTCTTGATTTGTTTGTTTGTAGAACAAGAAACCAGGGAAGCTCTGATGTTTTAAATTATGGGTCAAGAGCTGCAAAATTTATAAATTTTACTAATATGTTAAGATAGAATGAGACAGGTATTTGATTCGAGATTAAATTTTTCCTAGGAAGAAAATATGAAGCCTTTATTAGATATAATCCATCTTTTTAAAAAAATCTATGTATTTGATTTTTTTATAATGTGTTCAAATGTTAGAAAAAAAGGATAAAAATTTTTAAGACGGGACTATATTGAAGGAGCTAATCTTAGCACAGGTGACATGCATTTTTCTCAAGGTGATGGTAAAGTCTCATTCTACAGAAAATTGACAATGATTTTAAATATATTTAAAGTAGTACCAAGAATTTAAAATAAATCTGATTTATGATTTTTATATTTTTAAAAATCAATAATTTTTTTCTCAGATTTTTGCATGTATTTGATTGTTTTTAGTAATTGTTATAAATTTTAATAGATTGAAATTATATATATATGAAATTATTAAAATAAATCCTATTCAAAAAATATTTTCTAATTTAATTAAAAAAAAATAAAAATACAATCAAATTTTAGACTTTTAAATCTTGCTTAGATAAAGTTTAAATTTATTTAAAATATTTTAATTTTAAATTGATAGAATGTGAAAATATCAGTTATTTTTATGTTTTTACACATCTTAAAATTAGCCCAAGTTCACCTTTCCATCTCAAGATTTTTTCCTTTTTTTTCGATTTGATCATTTTAACTATGTGGTAATTTATTAAGATTGTATATAAAGAATACAATTATATCAATAAAGACAAAAAAATTTCAATTAGTCAAGTTGAAGAAAGGTCTTTTTTTAGAGAACCAAATTTTATTTACTTACCAATGCCATCTTATCAAGTTTTTAATTTTAGATTAATGTCGAGTTGTTTGATTGAGAAAAACAAATATATTAAAATTAAAAAAATAAATTAAAATAATTAGTTTAAATTTATCCAATTGAATGATGATAACCATATACGTTATACGATTATATTGATTAATTTTATTTTTTTATATTGAAATATCAAACAAAATTAATACCATTTTTTCTTGATCCGCAGGACTAATCCATAAAGTGAAGATTAATGGGTCAAAATTTTGAATTATTTAAAATTTTGATTTTCCGATTCAAACTTTATTTAAAATTTTTTGGTCAAATTTATAAAACCGCCCTCAAAATTTAATGGTCACCTGATTAGTTTAACTATTTTACTAATATATGTTTCGTTCTTGAAATTGTTAAAATTTGAAAAGGGCTTTTGGATCAAATTTAAAATAAATTATAATAAAAAATTATTTTTTAAAAAATATATAATTTGATTTTTTGAAATGGTTTAATATACAAATAAGAGTATTTCAAAAAAAAATATTGAAGGTTGAATATAATTATATATATTTATATATAATGTATATAACTGGTTTAAATAAAATAAAGTTCTAATAATTTTGGCATTAGTGATCCACCCATTTAATTAACCAAATTAAAATTAATTAGAGAAAATTTAAGGGTTAGAAGGAATTTTTAGAGTACAGCAGGAGTTAGGATTCCGCGTTTTCATCATCGTCGTAAATTATATCTTCAAACATCTGATCTAAGAACGAGTACTAAATGCCAAAATTCATCCTGTAAAACCCTAAACCCTAAACAAAATCTTTAAATCTTTGCCTAAATCTAAAGTGTTTTCCTTTTTTCAGCCATTGGAATAATTATCCTCCAAATATGTTGTCTTTGGTACATCAGCGTTGGGGATCGAGCCTGTTTGGTTCTCCTCGCCTGGATCACCATGACTCCCAAGACGTTTGGTGACCGATGATGGATGATCGAAGAAGAGAATATGGGAACTTTCTTTAGACGTTTTTTAATGAAATAATCCTTCCCACCTTTGATGGAGACTTGGCTTCTGCTTCAAACGTAAAAACATGTTTGATTTTGTAATTTAAAAATAAATAAAAATAACATCAAATATTTTAGATATATTTTGTAATATGTGAACAAAATTGGTAATAAATTAATAATTTGTGCATCATGTTGAATTTAGTGTAATTAAAGGTCTATAATTATATTCTTCAATTTTTAGGAGAGGGTGAAAATTAAAAGTAACTCCAAGTGTAATTAATTTTATTTTTTTAAAATTGAGTTTATGCAACTGTAGGGGTTATAATTACAATCTGTAATTACGCATCGTCAGTTAAAATGATGGTTATAATTTAGGGTTTAGGGTTAGAGGTTAGAGTTTATTTTTAGGGTAATATGGTGAGGATTTAGGTTTTAATCTATAAATCCTAAATTATAATCATCTCTAAATTCTAAACCCCTACACCTAAATCCCTAAACCATGCACCCTAACTTGAATCCCTAAACCCTAAAACTAAGAGCTTATATAAACTTTTAGTTTTCACCGTCAGTGTATTGAATAATCACCTTATATATATGACTTATTCATACAACATAGTATATTTTATTATTAAAATAGAATGATTGATAAATAGTAATAAATGGTTAATCATAAAAACTAACGACTTTATAGAAAAATGCTTTATAGTATATGGTTTTCTTTAGGCATTTAAAGTTTAAATCTTCAAGTTGTAGCATTTAAAATTTAAATCATAATTTAAATTAACAAATTTAATGGTTAGCACTTAGGTTTAGAACGAAATTTTAAAATCAAAACAGTACATGAACTAAAAATATCAAATCAGAGTGTAAGGACTAAATTCACAGCTTATGCATAGTACATAAATTAAAAATATTTAAATTAATGTTTTTATAACAATCATAGTACCAAATTTTTTTATCATTTTTAAATGTACAAGGATAAATTTTTTGAATTATATATTCAGTAAATTAAAGAAAAACAAATAAAAATAAATTATAAATCTCTAATTTTGCATTTTATTTTAAAAAATTAAAAAAATATTATGGTATGTTTCCCTGATGCAGATTTTGTCATAATTTTCCAATTTGATCATTTGAAGCCCCTGGCCATTTATTTTTATTGTATTTGTACTATTTAGATAAAAGACTTTTTTTTTGAAAAGTTTTGCCAATAAACTTTTTTTGAGATTAGAGTTTTTTTAAAATTAATTTTATAAAGTCTTTTATTTACGATTATAAAAAAAACTCCAAATAACCTAAATTTAACCTTTTATTTTACCCTAAAAAGCTAAAGTATTTACACTGAATTTGTAAACACTACTTTTTAAATTTTTTTTCTCACACATTTAATTTGTATTTAAATTTAATAATTAAATTGTAAAAAATTAATTATATAAAAATAAATTAATATTTAGATCCTTCAAATTTTTCAAATATTTTTAGTAATTTTATTGGGAAAAAATTAATTTTCATAAAAGATCAACATTAATAGATACAAAATATTGATAACTAATAAACTATTCAAACAAACCCTGTAAAAAATCATAGCCTTATATGTCATTTTTCTTGTTAAATAATCGACGACTAACAAAAGAAATTAATTTTACCAAATACTTTTATATACTCCGCAGACTAATCAAGAGGAAGAATCCTCTACAGCGCATTCTCATCATCGTCGTCAATATCAGCATCATCAAACATCTGATCAAGAACGAGGACCATATTTTTAACATTAAATGATTTTATGTCTAATTTAATTGTTTAAGGCAAAGTGAAAATTTTTTCTTTGTCCCAACATCACAAAGTAATAGGGGTTTATTTTTTTCTTAACTATTTGATCTCAGCCATTGGTTCCTAAAATAAATATTATTCAAATTCTATTGAAGATGGTACATTAGCGTTAAAATATTTTTTTGTTTAATTTTAGATGGAAAAAAATTAACCTTAAGTGTTATATAATAATTTTGACCGTCCGTTGATAAATTGATCGACGTATTAAGAAAATCGGTATTTTTTTTCCACTTTTTTTACTTTAAATTTATTATTGATAAAAATGTAAAAAAAAAATTAAGTTTAAAAATATTTTTTATAAAATTTAATTATTTAAAATAATTATGATTAAAGTTTAAAAAATTCAATTATAAGTTTAATTTTATTGTAAATTTTTAATTAAATCAATTAAATCGTGATACAAAATCCGACCGGGAGAGACTGACCTTGCGAACAAGGGTGAGGAGACAGTTGCCGGTGGCGTCCATGAGAACAAGCTCGTCCTTGGGGAGTGGATGGGGGCCGTAGTAGGAATCAAACCTCAGCATCACTTCTCCTTTGGGGTTGTACACTATGAATCCGTCCCCAGGGGAAAACACCGACGTCTTGTGCACGATCAGCTGCGTTTCTTCCTGAAACAGAACTTCTCATCTACGATCACCGCTCTTCCCATTCTCTTCTCAATTATCAGCTCCGGCAAAGAAAAAAAACTGAAATTTGAAAGGAAAGGAAAGGAAAGCAGCAGGTAGGACTTGGGAGAAGTGGGTTTATTAGTTTTGTCGCATCGCATGGGAATGGGACTTAATCAAGTTGCTTTGTGAATACGCCGAATTAACAAAGAAATTGAGTTCGTGGGGTCTTCTTTGTAGGCCCCATCATGCACTCAATATCCAACCCAAGCTTTTCCTGGTCTGTCCATCCACTTTGAGTGATTGAGTGGTCTCGGTAATAAAGTTGTTTTCTTAGGTTCAGCAATTTATACCGTGTGTATACGTTTTAAAAAAAATAAGAGTAGAGATTAGATATTATTATGTAATCATATTAGAATATTAAAAAAAATATAATATGGTCTATTCTTGTTGGGACCGGTTGAATAATGAAAACATGGAACATTTTGTTTATGGTGTTTAAATAGATTTTGAAAATGTTGAATCTCCATAAAAATAGGATTGGGGTCATTGACGGAATTTATGTGTAGTCAAAGTGGGCATGTGACTACTTTGAAATCTGAAATTTTATCGGTTACTTATCCATTTTAGTGATTATTTGAACCACAAAATTTAATTTTTCTTAGGTTATTTATTTATTTTATTAATTGTGATTACCTAATATTTATATAATATATTATATGTCCATTCTTAAAAATAATTTTAGAACCGTCAACGTCCGGGGAAATAAACAAGCCCTAAGTGAAGAATAGTAAGCTGTAAGTTCTGACTTGTGGTATTAGGCTTTGATGAATGATGGGTGGGGAAAAGAAATGGAGAGAGAGAGTAGTGTAGTGAGCATTAGGAGTTATGAGAGATGGGCCTTGTGGGCAGGGCAAGTCAACAGGCACCGGTCATGATCCATCCATCACTCATTAATTTGATGGCAGCCAGTCCCATTCGAAACGGGACCCTAGGAGCATTCCTAAGAGCCCATCTGGATAGGCGAGGATATTACTTTTAATGAAATTGATTCTTGAATTTTTTAATAAAAGCATTAGTCTAACAAATAAAATATTAAATTATTTAAATGATATAAGGTTAAAATTTATAATTATTAAATGGAAAAAATTAAATTGATCATTTTCTTACTTAATTATTTTAGATCATAAAGGATCATATATAATTGTTAAAAAGGTTTCCAAAATAATATCAGTCTTTTTTTTAAAAGTTTTTTCTTTCAGAGCAGCGCCACTTTTATCTTTTTTCATTCATCGTTTGACAATCGAAAAACGTTAATCACAAAAAGATTTTTTTCTTATTTTTATATGTTTCGTTTTTTTATTTTTGCATCTTTGTTGGTTTTTTAAAACCACAATTAGAATCTCGTTGTTTCATATTTCTAAAACTATCCACAAACGTTTATTTATTTGTATTCAAATTCAACATGATTACAAAAGTACAATTTTAATTAATCGTAACGTCGCTAAATCTAACCCTAAAAAAATATAAAATAAAAAAACAGTTAAACAATCGGAAAAAAAAACTTAAACTCTAAATTTTGAAAAAAGTAGTTTGATTCTCTTGTGGTTTTTTTCTTCGCATTCTTTAGGTTTTGAAAAGAAAGACAAAACATCGTATAAAACATATATCTAATGAGAAAGGAGTTTTGATTTGTTGCGTTTTTGTTGATTATTTTTTTTTATTCACTTTATATCTTTAGTTGACAATCCGGCAAGATCAAATATTCCATTCTTTAAATAATGTTCGATGTTAAATGTTAGCGTTACAAATAGAATAAATTAAATTAAAATCTTTTCAATTTTTTTAATTTGTTGGTCTATTTAATTTTTGTTTGAATCTCTTTGTTTAATAAGTAATAATTGGATACTTTCAAAAAAATTGTTAAAGAAAAAATTATGGATAAATTATAAATTTCATCACTCAACTTTATTATAATTCTTAAATTGATCATTCAAGTTAAAAAATTAATTTAATCACTGAACTTTTGATTTGCTCATATTTCGGTCACTCAGTCGTTAAATACTTAATGGCATTATGAACATCTATTTTTTATAAAATGTCTCGAAAACTATTTTTTTTTATTTTTTTGAAAAACTCCATAGTTTTCAGATTCCTTGATTTTTCTCAACGATGGAACAATTCTTTCAAATTCAAATGGTTGAGAGGTGAAAAAAGTGGAAGAAAATAATATATCATGATTTCACGTTAATCGAGTGATGGATATTGTATATTTGAGTATTTTAGAGTTTTGCATATTTTAGGTCGTGGATTGATTTTTTTCATGTTTTGAAGTGATATTGAGAAAATATAAATTGGTAGGGCGATAAATGACGATGAGACGAATTTGTTGATGGCTTGATTGGTCATAAAAAACATTGGAGAAAAGTTATTTTTATACCGACGTGATAAACGAGTGAAAATGTAAAATTTTAATCATTAAAAAAAGAAGATAAACTCAAAAAAAAAAAATTATATGGGTAGCATGTAGATATCATGTCAGCAAACAAACAGTCAGACTTCAATAAAAATAAAGGTAAATATGATTTTACTTGAAGGTTAAAAATACCATTATACAATTTTTTAATAAAAATGCGCATAAATTGCAATATATGGACACTGTGTGATTGTTTTAAGAAAAACAGTTTGATACACTATTTTTAAAATGAAAATTATTTTTAAAACATATATAAATTACAATATATAGATATATATTTTTTTTACCTTATGATGGTGTAAAAAAATGTACCTTCATCATTGTAGCTTTAAAAAACAATTTCATTGTTATGATTGTGAAAAGGCAAAGTTAATCGCTTTCGTCAATGTTGACGGATGATCTCCATACGTTATGCATGCCAATCTGCTGTAAAAATTGATATCTTCAACAAGATTACTACTTGACATTAAATATCATAATCAAATTAAGTTGGTTTTATATTATATGATGGATACATGTATTTAGTTTATTTAATTAGATATTCGAACTTAACTTTATATATTCGATTAAATACATGAAGTTATTGGTTTAAATTAGTATTCGAACTTTACTTTTTGACCCAAATCAATATTTAAGATAAATGACTTATTTAAACTAATATAAATCATGAAGTCAATTTTATGTACTAATTTAGACCCAAAAGTCATGTTTCGGTACCTAATTAAGCAAAAACTTAAGTACCAAATTGCACCCAAAAACCAAATTCAAATATTAAAATATATATTTACCCCATCCAAATTAATAAATATGAATGACCACTGCTAATTATAACTTCTTATACAAAAATAAATATATTTAAAGGGTAAAATTTTTATACATGTGTTATGTAAAATTTATTTTACACACAAACATATATATTTACATTATAAAACTTAAATCTTAAATTCATAATCTTAAACCTTAAACTATAAATTTTATATCCTAAATTCTAAACATTAACCTTAAATCTCTAAACTTTAAATCCTAAATTATACCTATAACCCCTAAAACTAAAAGGCTTACATAAACTAAAATTTACATAACCTGTATATCAATTTTTTTTTTGTATTTAAATTCTCTGGAACTTTTAAAGCGAATGACATAACGAGTTTTTTTTTGTTAATGGCCACAAATGATATCACAATTACAACGCATCCAGGAAGGAAAAGAATGAGACTAATCTACCCAAATTTCTTACAACCTAAAAACAAAGAAAAATGAAATTTTTTCTATGGAGATAAACATACCATCAAAATTCAAAAGCTTCCTGAAACTCTTTGTTTCTATCTAATCGGGACTCATAACTTATGAAAAAGGAGTGGCGAGTGATTCAAACGATCAGGCAGAATGTTTCGCTACCCATGACTGATTACATCGACAAACAACCATCAACCGAGCGGGGATCTAACTTTGCGTGACCACCGACAAAATCATAATCAAGAACTAACGCTGGTTAAAAACTCTATGCCAGCAACGATCGACCGCTAGAGTATGTTGAATCATGCTACAAGGACAGATGAAACAAAAACCACAAAAAACATGTAACAAGTACAAAAAAAAACGCCTGCCATAAAAGCATAGTTTCTTATTAAAAACAAAAAAAAAATATTAAAATACGACGACCAACAACCAATAACTAGGTGATTGTCGATTGCTGGCTAACGCAAAAAAATTAAAAAAAAATTGTAGGCGGCACATAGTTGTTAGAAAGAAAAATTAGGGTTGCTATAGAAAAAAAAAAACTAAGATGGTTACAAATTGAAGTAGATTGTAATTCAAGTTTTTTCATGTGCTCTTAAATAGTGTACTAATAAGTATAGCTGTGTTAAACGAGTAGATAAATCACGATTAACCCTCAAAATCATACTTTTTAAAAAGATAAAGTTTACATAACAAATTAACACTTAAATTGCACACAACAATTAAGTCGTTATATAAAATGATATTTATATAACGACTTACTCAAAATATAATTTCATTTCGAAATATTGTTTGATTTAAAATTTTAAATAAAAGCTGAATCGAAATATTATTTCACATAAAAAATTGTTAATATACGACAAAAGTTACAATAAAACATAAAGCAGTCATCCGTATTTAAATTTTATTTTAAATTATTAATGATTTAAAACTGCTATTAAAGCAATAAAAGTTGCCTTTCACATGAACCGACAGAGTTACCATGAGTGCAGTGCAGCACATAACCATATGCAAGTGACCATCGAAAAAAGTTAAAATAATCGAGAGCGCTTCCTGCCGACGATAACTTTATACTTGTAAGTCAATGAGCCTCATTTGCCTAATAATTATTCGCAGCAGCAATATTTCCCTAATTTTGCCTATTATTACATCTATATGGACAGACAGAGTAACGTTGGAGTCAGCAGTTCAGCTTGAAGGAAACCATTGTATGTGTACGGTGTACCCTTCCCCTTTCCCGCATCCGCTTTTGGACAGTCAAAACTGAATTCCCGAAATTTACTCTCATTTCCCCCAAAAATGTCGATCCCGATCCCTCGACCGTTACCCAATGACTCCTGGGATACCACACTCCCCGGTCCTCCCACTCGCAACAACTTCGGATCTGCCGATCTAAGCCCGTCCGGTCTCCTCGCTTTCGCCTCGGCTCCTCCGTCTCCGTCGTTGATTCCCGTTCTCTCCAGCTCGTCGCCACCATTCCTCTCCCTCCTCCTTCCTCCTCTTCTCTCTCCCCTTTCGTCACCTCCGTACGCTGGACTCCTCTCCCTCTTGGCCGCGACCTCCTCTCCTCCGAACCTTCCTCTTCCCATCTCATCCTCGCCGCCGCAGATCGTCACGGCCGTATAGTTCTCCTTGATTTTCGCCGTCGTTCGCTCATCCTTTCCATTGATCCTCCCGATCCTTCCTCGAAATCCGGTGTTCAGGACCTTTGTTGGGTGCAGGCCCGGTCCGATTCTTTCCACCTCGCTTCTCTCTCTGGCCCTTCTTATCTTTCCCTTTACAACACATCCTCTTCTCGGTGCATCTTCAAGTACGACGCTTCACCCGAATATCTATCATGTATTCGCCGTGATCCTTTCGACTCACGCCATTTGTGTGTCGTTGGACTCAAAGGGTTTCTTCTTTGATCAAAGTGTTGGGAGAAGGAGAAGACGATATTGCCCTCAAGGAACTCCAGATTCGAACTGATTGTACCGAGTTACTTAAGCTTGAAAAGATGCTGCTGCTGCTGCTTCTGGAGGAGGAGGAACTTCTTCCTCCTCTCCCGTTTCTGCTGTTTTTCCGCTCTATGCAGTGCGTTTGGCATTTTCGCCGAACTGGAAGAACGTCATTTACGTGACGTTTCCTAAGGAGCTGGTGGTTTTTGATTTGAAGTATGAAACAACACTTTTCTCTGCCGCATTGCCGCGCGGGTGAGCCAAGTTTCTTGATGTCTTGCCTGATCCCAATCAGGAGTTGGTTTATTGCGCCCACCTTGATGGGAAGATCAGCATCTGGCGAAGAAAGGAGTACGGATTTTCTATTTCCATCTTATTCCTGCAATATATGGCCTCATTCAAATTTAAAATTTACACGATTAAATGTTGTACTTTGGGTTATTTAAAGAATCATAAATGTTGTGTAACTAAATTAGGAAAAGAGATCTGAAGTTTTGAATTGGGGACCAGACAATGTAAATACTTGGAAAGACATTGAAATATCCTTTAAGTTATGATATAATGAGAGATTCTCATCTTCCTGCACATAAAATCATTTTAGTGGATGAATGTTTAATGTTTTGAAATCTATCTCATTGGTTGAACTATGATATGGTTTTCATCAACTTGTAAACTATATATCTACTGCTTCAGTCAGGCAAAGCTGTTTATTAGCATCTTATCTTGTAGAGATAGAATCATATCGGCAACCAACTAAAGTTTTTGAATTCTTTTCCAAGGTGATACTTTTCTGTTACAGCAAGTTGAAGAATCAGATCATATTTTTCACATTTTATCTCTTATCTTCTATAAATATTTTTGTTTTATGGAGTTGCTTGTTTTTTGCCTGGCCGAAGAAGTTAACGATATTTAAATTCCCAAATTTGCCTTTAAGGGAATGCTCTCATTTGGCTATTATCACAGAGGAGAACAGATACATGTAATGTGCACAATGGAGGAGTTGATGCCATCAATTGGCTCGCCTGTCCCTTCACCATCAGTTCTTGTGGTCCTTGTCTGTGTTTGGGGCATTTTAATCGTAAGCTTAAATCCCTCATTTGAAGAGTAAGTTTCACTAGGCCAAGTCTGTGTTTTTCTCTGTTCGCCACACTAGTAATTATTCTTTGTATCTGGCATGTATAGGCTTGTCACAATTGGAAACTTGGAAGATGCTGTCAGTTTATTGCTTTCTACTTCTCCAGAGTCTCCATACTTCTACCCAAATGCTCTACGAGCAGTTGCTCTTTCGTCTGCAGTGTCAAGATCTCTTCTTGAGCTGGCAGTTAAGGTGAGGGTATAACTTTGTTTTCTTTTATCTAGATTAAAGCATGTGATTTTTCTAGCTTTAACGAAAATGCCCTCCCATTTTGGTATTATTTCGAACTTTCCTTGTATGTCTAGGGTGCTATTTACTGCTTTATGATGATGATCTAGGTTGTTGCTGCAAACATGGTCCGAACTGACCGGTCACTATCTGGCACCCATCTTCTTTGCGCTGTTGGAAGATATCAGGAAGCTTGTTCACAGGTTTGGTTCTGTTTAAAAAAAATCTGTTTTCAGTTTTCTTGAAGCCAAACATCAAAATCCAACCAAATGCTTGTTTCGTGTATAACAGAATGTCCTGGATATTATTGTTGTATTCTATTCTTATCCATGATTTTATATACATGTAGGTATACATTTACCTAAGTCTATATTTGAAGCTTGTAGTGGCTAGGGTGTTTGTGAGTTGAAGAGCACTGAATGAGTTTGATTTATGCTCATTTGTGGTGGGTTATCATGCTCAATAAAACATATATCAAGCAAATTCAACCTCATTGAATAAATGAGTACGAGTTTGAATATATGTGAACTTGGCTCATTTAGCTTCACTAACAAGCTTGAAAAGAACTTCACACGCAATCTCAACAAGAGCTTGTTTATCCTCTTAAGTAAACCCTTTTTGAGTGTCAATATTATTTCTCAACATTTCATAGAGCAGCTACATATTATGTTTAATTCTTGTAGTATGTCTTTGACCGATGGCTATTTTAACCTTATGCAGCTACAAGATGCTGGACACTGGACTGATGCTGCTACTTTAGCTGCAGCCCATTTAAAGGGATCTGATTATGCAAGGTCTCTTTCTTTTTTTTTCCGCCTAGAGGACAGACATCTTAGATTTTTTTTTCTGGCATTTAAATTCCTAGAATTAGCATCACCCCTTTTAATTTCCATAGATTTGCTAAGTTTGCCTGTGTCTGGCTTGATCATGTACCTTTCTTTCCATGTAACATGTTCATCTACCGTGTTTGATGCCAAGCCAATGAAATTTTGATCCCTTGTTGCAGATCAATCAATTCAATTTCTTAATTTGCTTTCAACAGAGGTTCTGCCGTCAACTTAAGATACCTTTATTGAACATTGTTCTGATTGCAGGGTCTTACAAAGGTGGGCAGAGCATGTCCTTCATGCTGAACACAACATTTGGAGGTACGCCGATTTTTCATATTGTTCTTCCAATACTTGGCATCCAGTGCCTAATTTATATTCTAAAGCTCAAGATGTGGTTCGGCGCAGGGCTCTTATCTTATTTGTTGCAGCTGGGCCAAACCAGGAGGCATTGGCAGCCCTCCGTGAGGCACAACAGCCAGCCACAGCTGCTATGTTCATACTGGCTTGCCGTGAGATTCACACAGAGTTCATCACTAATTTAGTAGGCTCAGAGGATGAATCAGGATCATCAATCAATGATTCAGTAGTTGATTTGCCCGGTTTAAACCCAGCAAACGATGATGTTATTGCAGTCGGGGAATATTTTGGGGAGTACCAAAGGAAATTGGTGCACCTATGCATGGATGCTCAACCATTTTCAGATTGAACCAGGCTAAGCCAAAGTCGTTTTGAAACTTGGTTTGGTTGTTTTGTTGGGGAAAAAAACATACCACATGAGGGCTAGCAGAATGGTCCCAAGATTTTTCCTTGTATTACAGTTGGGTACTCAAAGCCATAGCATGATTACTGATGGTGAAGCCTGGCTGTTGTAGAAACCATTAATGAAAACGTCAAATATGTTGTAAGCTGGATGTACAAATTTTACCAAAACTTCATCCCTCAGAATTTGGTTTTTGGGGAGTGAGCAGTGGTTGCACCCGTAGGGTAAGAGGATAACAATGGCCGAGTCATATTCTTTGATTGATGAAATTGTTTACTATAATTATCAGTTAAGTTTTAATTTTTAAATCAGCTACATTAAATGTTAAATGTTTGTATGTCTCACGTTCCAATTCAATTGAAATTCTTTAATAAAATTATGAATTGAACATTAACAGACCTTTAACTATTCAGCAGAAAGTGGCAACTCAAGAACGGAGCAAAGCTGAATTTATTAAGCTACATAGTCAAAACCTGCTATTTAAGACAATATCGTCCGACTCATGACTTCAGCTAATATATGCCATTTCCTTCTCATGCAAGTTTCTCTATCAGAGCGACGGAGACTAAATATATCTCCAAGATGCTCTGTAACAAGCAGTTGATGAGCATTACTAAATTATCAAAAAGCTCTAGAACAATCAAACTGGCATGATTTAGCTCTAAATTACCAAAGCTAGAAACCTACACGAGAGATACAGATGCCGAGGTGCATTTAGATCTAGTAGAGACAAAATACCTTCAAGATCTTGAGTATTCAACGAAAGAACCTCCTCCGACATCGTGCAGACCCAAGCTCCTCATACTCGGCCTTAGTTACACGCATTGCATCATATTCAGGACTGGATGCCAAAAGTGAACCCCTCGCCACACACCTAGGATTGGACTGACAATCATCCCAAAGAATTTACCACGTGAGAAGAAATAGCTTCCAAAGACGTGTAACATATTAAAACCAACTTTATCCAAGGTGAGAGTTTACTCTTCTTGCATTGTTATGTTGACTTGATAATCATCTGGAACTAGAGGGCGGAGATCCTTTTCTCTGAGATTTTGGCAAAAAAATGACTGTAAATCAAAGTGGAAACTATAAATCGATATTAACACAGGCCAATGGTGAAGTGATCGAGCTTACAGTCTCTCAACAAATCTAGGAAACAATGTGCTTCCACCGGTCAATATTATGCTGTTCAAGCACAACATTTAAACACTTTTAAGTGGCACAAACAAATTAAAAAAAGAGAAATTCAGAGGCTTTCTAGAAATGTACATGAAGAATATTAAACACACCTTTGGTAAAGTACAGGATGAAGATAAGGATGGCAGGCATTGACAGCTCGAACAATACATTCCGCTAGTCCAGCCTCGTTCATTCCTGTAAAGAGAAGGGGGATTGGCACTTTATAAGTATTTTTATTAAGCGAAAAACAAAACAATGTTCCCATTTCTTAAATCATTAGTCATTTAAGCAACAAATTTTTTCAAATGATTTATTCTCTATCCCATGCTTTAACAAATTAGACTACAGGTTCTAGTGTTAAATTCCAAAACTTCAGCCTCTGAACCCCAAATAACTTCTTGAACATCTCTAAATGGGTTCCTTCATAAGCTAGAAAACCCTAAACATTACTCCACAATTAGCAAAAAGTGAATATGATACACACCCAAATCTGCAGGTTGGAAGATCATCTCCGGAACAAGAAACCGTTCATTTGTTAAGTCAAACTCCTGTAACAGGCAGCCAAGGCAATACTCTCAATAAAATTTAAAATGACCAGGCAAAATCACCCATTTGATAAGAAATAATAAGCACTACATTTTTAGTTAAATCAACTCTCTTCCTGTCTGTCATTCTATCAGCCACTTCCAATTGATCGGCTACAGCTTCTGAAGGAGATGCCCCGTCCGTCACCGCAAGATGCCTCTTCGCAGCTTCGGGTCTTTAACAAAACCCTTTGTGTGAGTAACCCCATCAGGCAACACATAAGTACATCTGAAAAGATTGTCTTTTCCATGTTTCCTGTAAAGATTGTCTAACGCCATTTCAAAATAGCAGAAACAAATTGTTTATTTAATTGTAGTGTTTAAAGAACACATATTGCTAGCAAAAATACCAAGTTGGGTTTTAAGAAAGGGTTGTATTTTGAAACCCTAAACCCTAAAAAATTACACATCAAAAATACTAAACCAAATACTTTTAAAACTAAAAAAGTCTTATAAATTTTGAACAGTAAATTCTAAATCACTAAACCCCAAACTTGATAAGATTGTGTATACTAGCATCAAAGTATTTTCCTTCAAGAAAATACAAATGAAACCTATACAATTGCATATGTTTTTGGTATTTACCTGGCAATCTGGAGATCTCTTTCAACATCAAGAGAGACAAAGCAAAGCTTCTCTTTAACATCGTCCATTAGAAAAGTTTCATCCATGACATTAATCGCCCGATACGAAACCAATTCCTTGAGGTAATTAGTCAAAGCTTTCCCACCCAAATCAATTCTCTTCACCCCATAATTCAACGTATAGTTCTGAAACACAGGCGCCGCGTGCGTGAACGAGAACCCACAATCCACCACCAAACTACACTGCCCCTCCGAAACCAGCCCGTCGGGACGGCGGCTGGTCTCGTAGAGATGGACGAGGGAAGGCGAATCGGCGACGACGAGGGAGCTGAAGCCGAAGTCCTCGAAGACGAGTTCGTCGGTGGCGCGTTGGATGGAAGGGAGTGAGAAGAGAGGTTCGGTCAAGAGGAGGGAGGAAGTGGAAGGGGTGACGTGGAGGAGAGAGTTGAAGAGGTGGGACCAGATGTCGCGTTGGAGGTCGGGGTTGATGAGGTAGCCGCGGTCGATGGGGCGGCGGATGGCGGCGGAGGTGAGGTCTTCGGTGGAGGAGGAGAAGGTGGTGGTGGGGTGGAGGAACTTCTTGGAGGAAGGGGGCGGTAGAGGCAGTTAGGGATAACGACGGCGGGGTTGCGTTCGCCGCCGAGGCCGGCTTTGATGAGGCCACCGCCGTTGTCGAGTACCACAATGTTTGACATTGTGGGATTGAAATGATCGCTGGAAATGGGACCAAATAGGGTTTGAGGTTTCTGTCATAAATGTAGAGTTAAATGTAGAGTTTAAAATTTTAATTTAGATTTATAATTTAGAGTTGAAGCTATTATATTTAATTTAAGATTTAGAGTTTAAAAATTTAAATTTAATTATTCAATACATTTAGAGTGAAAAAGATTTAAAATTTATATAAATGATGGTTTTAAATTTAGTTTTAAGAAAAATTAATTTAGACTTATGATTTAAAAGTTTATGGTTTATAATTTAATTTAAAATAAAATTTAAATCTCTAATCTTTAATTATTATTGATGAAAACAAAATGTTTTTAGTGTTTTAGATTTAAATTTATTTAGTTTGTGATTTAGGGGATTAGGTTTAAGGATTTAGAATTTAGTGGTTTGTGGTTAGAATTTAATAATTTTGAGTTTATATGTTGGTTTATGATAAAATGTTTAGGGCTTAAGGTTAAATTTTAACTTTTAAATTTACTTATAAACTTAACCCATAGTTTAAACCCTAAATTAATCTCTAAACACTAAATTAAATATCTAAACCCTAAAACTAAAATATTAATAAAAAAGTTTTGTTTTTACAACCGGTACATGATATCTTTTCTTAACCCATAAAGATTAAATTTTAATTTTAATCATTAAACCATACGACCTAGGCCCAAAACTTTTAACATAATCATAAATTGGACCTATATGTAGAAAATAAATTTTCGAAATGTTTTTTTTTTCAACTTTCACCTATTCTTTATTAACAATTTACTAATTTAATTGGTTTTAATGGTATTTTAGATAGTTTTAAGATCTTAAAGTAAAAATGATTTAATTTATAGTTTTGAATTTTAAATGATTTTTTTTTAAATTTTATGTCCAAAGGTTTTAAAAACAATTTTATTTAGTGTGTTAAAAAAGTTAAAAACCATTTCAATTTAAAAATTTTTTCTTTAAATTATTATATTTTTTAATAATTGTAAAAAAATTTTACAAAACCCTTCTATAAATTTTTAAAACCTAAAACAATCCTAAACCATTAAACCTATCCCTAACCATCTAAATCTATCTAAACCCTAAAACTAAAATATCGATAAAACCTTTTTGTTTTGGCCCCAGTATTTACATAATAAATTTCCAAGTTTTGATCAATAAATGATCAAATATTAAACCTTAATTATTTATATCATAAACCTACAACTTTTAATTTGACTTGTAGTTTAATAAATTACAATTTTGAATTTATTATATTAGTTTGTGATAAAATGTAGGGGTTTAAATTTGGACAATAATCAATTATGATCATTAAATTAAATGTTTACTTTTTATATTTATAGGTTTTATAGTATATAAAAATATTTATTTTTTAAATCTTTAAATAAACCATAATTTTTAAGGTTTATGGTTTAACATTTTATTTCAATATTATAATTTTCAATTAGTTTTGTTAATGAGATTAATTTTGTTACTTTGGTTTGTGTTTTAGTGTTTAGTTTAAGGTTATTGATTTATGTGATTAATTTAGATTGTTAAGGTTAGTTTAGTATCAATGGTTTTGGTTTCCAAAATTGGTTTTATGAGACAAATTTTTATTCTTTAAGGTTTATAAATTTTGTGTTTAGTATTAACTATTTATGGTTTAGTTTAGGGTTATTGAAAAGATTAATTCCAATTCAATTTAGCCAAATTATACATTTGAATTGATTAAAATGCTTATTTTTTCTATCTTGTATACTTTGAAAATGACCATTATTTAATCATAAAAATATTTAAATCAAACCCTTCATTTTTAAATGAACTAAATTAAAGTTTCAACTTTTATGTTTACAAAATGTTTAATCCAAATCAAAATTTTGTGCATAACTATTTTAAATCAAAATTAATATCAATAATTTTAATTTTAATTGAATTAACTTTTAAGATCTAATTGGCTAAAATTAAAACCTATAAACATAAATTAACACATAATTAAAAGAATTTTAAAACTAAATGTAAAATTTCAATTAAATTAATTTAAATTTTGACTTAATTGAATCAAATTAAAATCTAAAAGTAAAAATTTAAGTTTAAATAAAAAAATCGGAAGGACTAAAAAATAATTTCCCTAACCTTAAACCATATGCTCCTTCTCCTCCCTTTTCATTTCAATTAAAAAAGGAAAACATAATAATTGGTTAAAAAAAGAGGGAATCGAACAAGAGCCACATTTCATATCAATAAAAAAAAGGAAGGAAAAATATTTTTAAAAGATTCAAACTACTTCTGAGGGAAAAAGTCCTTTATTTGTACATGTTTAAAATTTATTTGTACAACGTTTAAAAAAAAATCAACAATTTAAAAACCCAATTTTGAATGACCCATTTAAAATTTTTTATTTAGTACATGCATTTTAAATTTTAGTTTAATTCAATTTAGTCACAATTAATATTTTTTAAAACATATTTTCATCTAAGGATGTTTTTGATTGCCATAAAAATTTATAAAAATACAAAATTTACCCACAATTATCATATAGATGACAATTATGACAAAACTTCAATCGAAACCAATAGGATTCATTCCACCCTCTGATGCAGGTAGCTCTGCAAATACAAGTCCAGTAAAAAATTAATGCCGTTAATTAAAGTTCCAAATTGCAACTATTTTGGTGCCAAGAAATAAATAAGATTGATGAAAATGTCAATCTAATTTGAAATTGAAATAATAATCTGAAGTCAAGAACAACTCCAGAGTGGACCATTAAATTCACCTAACATAACTTGTATCCCATTGACGGACTCAAACCATTGCATATGGCATCATCCCTAGTTTGTGCAAATGATTAATAGCCAATGATTGTTGATTTTGAAACATTGAATGATTAGAATTAAACCTAAATGATAATATTAACAAATAAAAAGACATGTTTTTACAAGAATATATGTTAATTATTTATATAATATGCTGCTTCCGCTCCATGTCCGCTATCTGCACATATGAAGGTGGTGGCACCGTAAGCGATGCAACAAAAGGATCCTGATTTCCCACTGGTTGGACTGTCCCGTCTGGGGCAGGCAATGCCAGCACTTGAGTAGCGCACTCTTTCCCGGGCCAGGCATTGCGACACTACTTGCACTCCCACCACTTAGCTGAGTAGTGCTCACGTGCTGCCTCACTGCACCTTGATCATACATGCCATTCAATAGCAATGGATCAAATCCACCAGCTAATGCAGCTTTCTGCTTCGATAAATTACTAGCCGACTCAACCAATGCCAATTCCCAATCTGCTTTACCAGTCTCAGCAGCCGGTGTTTGCCATGCTGAAGTAACCTCTGGTTCATCATTTGAAGGAAACGCTTCCCACGAGCCATTAACATTTGAAGTGGGTGGTCCGGAGAATAAAGCCAAAGCCAACTTATTCCCTTGCTCATCGGCTGAAACTGCATCATCCCTTAGATTCACCAGGTCCTCTGTAACCTGTTGTGGCACTGTCTTAGGTTGTTCGGGTTTAGGTGGTGGAGGAGGTGGCGTATAATTTTCTGGTGCAGGAAGAGCCTTTATTTCATTCATGTTCATTTCAGCCTCCTCCTTAACTGGTGGTTTCTCTTCCCTAATTCTCTCCGGACTCTTTCGGCCATTGGACATTTCCTTCAGAAAACCTTCGAGTGTACCCAAAAGCTTATCTGTAATTCTCTGCACCTCAGGATACTCAGAAGACCTAGCAATTCCCATGTCCTTACACCAACCATAAAACCCCACAAGCTCATCAATCATCTTTGCAGCACTAACATAAGCATCAAAACCCTTTACACAATCCGCATGCTCCATCTCGGTAAACCTATCCAGCAAGATCCCCAATGCCTCGCATATCTCGAGGTAAAGCCCGAAACTCTCCTTCAAAATCTGATAAAGTGCAACAAGCACCAACCTGCTATTTTTTGCCATACCAGCCGGCTTGCAACCCAACACTTTATCAAGAATCTTCAACAACCGATGCAGCCGCCCTAAAACTCTCTCCGGTCTCATTTCCCTCATTGGTGTCGCCTCTCTCCTCTGCTCTCTCCCAACAGAATCATTCAAATCACCGTAAGACCTTGATCTACTATCGGTTCCACGATCATAATCAGTCTCTAAATTCTCCATACTCACGCCTATTCCTCTCATCTCTCTCAACAAACTTCTCCTCCCCATCTCTCCTCTTCTTCTCAAACACTGAAAACTCAACCTTCTCGTCGAGATACATGGCATAAAACCTAACAAAACCAGCATGATCCCAGGAATTCGAATGCGCTTCATCCCTAAAATCAGACAGATTCAAAACCCTCATCCCTCTCCTAGTGGCAAACACGATCTCCTCTTCGAAACCAGGGTTCCCATCAACCAAAAGCCTATGAACAAGCATCAAAGACTTAAGTGCGACAATCCAATCATGAGTTTTACTCAATCGTTTCGACACCGTAGAGATGCATGCACTAATATAACCCCTAGAATAAGATGTAAGGCTTATGATCTCCCTAAAATACTTCTCATCGGCCGGATCTTCATCGTGGCTCGTGGCTTTCACCACCAAAACTTCGAGTTCCGGCGCTATGTTTCCGGCAACTTTGGCTATGCTTATACTCGTTTGATCCTTCACCGCCCCGATCGCTTTACGGATTGTGCTTGGCGCCATTAGTAAAAGACTCTGCTTTTCTGTTTGATCTTGAAACTTTATACTTCTTACATATATATATATAAAAAGAACAGGACATAAAAAAAACAATGAAATCTTTATGGTCCAAAACAAAACGTCGGCAATAAAAAAAAACTGGGATTAAACTTTTATCCATCAAAATTGAAACTTTAACAAAAACTGAAATTGGGTTCTTTTTGTTTGTTCTTGTAATAGAGATAATCTTGATCCCAAAACGAAAACGAGAAGGGGGTATCGGGGTTTACCTTTAAAAGACTTTCTTTGATCACAGACGGTGGTGGTGGTGGTGGCGGCGGTGGTGGGTGGAAGCGGATCCAGCGGTGGCTAACGTATAAAGTTTTAAACTTTGCGGTGGTTTCAGTGCAAGTGAAGATAAGATTGAAGAATCTAAAGCATCGTGATTGTCTCCATTTCTAAAGCTGAGTTTTAGCAGAGAGAAAAAGATTTGCAAAAGCGCGTAATAGACGGCGAGATTGCTTCCCCTAAATTTAAACTCCCATTTATATGTTACAAATTTAAACATTTGTAATCGAAGATCATAATATCATTTTAAAATATTATGAGAGTTTTATTTACAAATTTAAAACATTTGTAGATGAATTTCATACTGTTAAAGATTATTATTAAAATTTTAAAATTAATATTTATAAAATAAGTATTTGTTAAAAATTTAAAAAATTATTTAAAATATTAAAAAAAAACATTTAAATTTTTTTTATGGTTTAAAAATATTTTTTGAAATTTAACATTTTTATTTTTAGAAAATAAATTTTTGGTTTTTCAAAAACTAAAAACATGTTTGGTACCCTTTGAAAACATTTGTATTCAAAAATAAAAATTAAAAATCATGTTTTATTATCTTTAATTATATATATATTAATTTCTCCTTGGTCAATATATATATATATATATATTAATTTCTTAAAAATAATAAATAAATAAAATAAATAAACATTTTTTTTCAATTGAATTAAAAATCAAATATTTCATTTTTTATTTTTTTCATTTTTTGAAATCTTTTTGTTTTATTTTAATTTTTTTCATAAAAACAACATTACAATTTAAAACTAAACTCTAATTTTATTTAAAAATTTAATATCCTATTCTAATATACCTACTAATTATTGATAAATTATATAAATTTTAATTAATTCATTTGTAAATTTTAAAGCTAACATACCATATTTATTTATTTATTTATCAAGGTCATTTCATATTTATTGGTATCTTATTTAGGATAGGAAAATTCAAAATGTCACTATCAATCTATAATTTTGTATTAAAAAAGTTAATATTTCATTGATTTTTTCCATTTATAGAATTCAATCTTTAGGCAAACATGATATTGTATTAAATTTTTTCATATTTGGAATTAAATCAATTCAAATTAAAAAAAATGGCTGAGATTTAATTCGGTGATGTGTTTTAAATATTTAATTTTTATTTAATTCAAGGTGATTATTTTATCTTGTTTAAATATAAAAATATAATAAAGTGATCTTTTAATTAAAAATATATATAAATACTAAAATTACAAAAAAATCCCTTTTCACGTGCAAGAAACCATTGAAAGTGACTTCTTTTGGGAAAACTTTGACATAAAAGGAAGGAGATCTGTGGCTATAAATGAATGAAATTAATAGTGATGGACTATTTAAGAAATAAAAAAAAATATTTGTACGAATGTTTAAAATTTATAATTCAATTGATAACAATTATTAATAAGATAGTTATTTTTATGATTACAACATTTAATTTATTAGTTGATTAATTTGAATCAAATATTATAAAAATTTATTATCATAAGACAATTTCAATTCAATTTGTTTTAATTTGAATTCTTGATTTTACTCAAAAAATTTTGTGCTTCATTTCACTAAATGGATATGGTAGTTGATGATGGTAAAATACCAATTTAATTCACAAATAATTTAAACTAAATAATTTAATAGAAAAAAATCAAGAGAAAATCTTGATTTTTTTAAAAATCTACTTGAATTTAAACTTAATTGACAAATAATTAGAAAGTTTATATAATTTCAAAATCGGGTATTTACCTTTTAGATTACTAAATTTAATTTTAACTTTTATTTAGAGTACAAACTTTTAATTTAATCAAATTACATCATTTATTTTTTATTATTAATAAATTAAGTCACTTATAAAAACACTAATAAATAATTCTAACGACAAAACTGAAATTGAAACTTTTACCTAACATATTTTTTACATATAACCCTCAAATAATACTTCATTGACAATTAAAATATTTTTTGTTAGATTTCATAAGAAATTTAATTATTTTTTTGAATTTATTTAAATGAAATTTTTACAAATTTTTCGCATAAATTTATTTTAATTTTCAATTAAATATTATTTAATAATAATATGTGAAAAATAATGTAAGAAAAAATGTCAATTTTAATTGTTTTTTATTAGGATTATTTAATAATGTAATTTGATTAAGTGAAAATTTTATAATCTAAAGGAAAATGAATATTCAGCTCAATTATTTAAAATGTATGGTATAAGAATACAATATATTTTTAGATAACTTTAACTTTCACCCCACTTCCCGACATAAAAATATAATACATTTTTATTTAATATATTTTAAATTTGACAAATTTACATATCCAAGTTCAGTTATCTAAAATACTAATAATGCTGATTATCCAAATTCAATCTCTGTATAATAATATAATATATTTTTATTTTATAAAAAATATAACCATAATAATTTTTAGATTTTTTTTGGGGGGGAAATCTAGAAAGTATAAAGTATTCGTTTCGAAATAACATTTTCAATATTGTAATGGAAGTCAATAGTCAATAGCCAATTGCGTACGAGAAAAGAAATTTTCAAGGACTGTGTCAGCCATTCCGAAAAGCGAGTGAACTCAGTTACACGCCATGTTCATCCTCCGAGTTCACTCAGTGGACACCGAGACACATCTAGCCGACGCCGAAGAAATCGAATTCTACGCCACCACTTCCCCATCAGTCCCTAAATTCCGCGAAAGGAGAGGGGTCGTTCCACCTCTATCGGGAGGCCTCCCCAGCCCTAGCTCTCGCTCCACTTCCCTCTTTGTCGTCGCTGTCCCCAACTATCTCTCCGCCGCCGATTTCATCCGATTCGCCGGCTTCCACCTCGAGAATGTCTCCTACCTCCTCTTCATCCGGTATGATTCATCTCCCTTCACAACTCTTAAATACATCATTTTTTATCCCAATCTGGAAAGAAAATCTTTATCTTCGCATTATACTTACGTTTAAAAACCCTTTTCTTTTTCGTTTCTGGTGTATGTTTTTGAATAATAGGAATGATGGAATGGAAGATAGGTATAGCGTATTGATAAAGTTAGTTAACCAGTCGGCGGCTGATGCATTGTATTTTAGCTTGAACGGGAAGAGATTTTCACCTGCTGAGGTTGATAAGCTTTGCCTCATAATCACTTCATTTTGATCCTTTAGAGCAACGATTTTGATTAATGAGTTGAATCCCTTTTAGGCTGAATTATGTCACATCCTTTTTATGCATTCCGTCGAATACACGGAATTGGCTGAGATTGCAAGCACAGCTCCTGAAGGATTTTTTGCATTGCCTACTTGCCCCATTTTTGTCTTGGTTAGTGATAAAGCGGGAATTATCGTATTTGATCTAATGTGTTCATGCTGTTTTTTATATATTTATGTTATTGATTTCACTTCTGTTTTCGGTGTTCGATGGCAGAGAGATTGGACCCGGATACTAGTGGGATACTTGGTACATTTTGTGACCATTCGTTTCAATGTTCTTGTACTTCGAAATGGACTTACTTGTCCTGTACAGTAAGCTTGTTCTTGGTTCCATGAAATTTTGCACTTTATATTGTATTCTTGTCTGTTATCATTTTATCGTTATCCCGGAGAAGCTTACTCTATATTTTTGGGTATCAGTTATTTAGTTTAGGACTCGTGTTCGTTAAAATTGGTGTGCAGTTTTTTCCCCATATGGAATGATGTTCTAATTAGCATCATTTGTGTTGATAGGTCTGCCGGTTTTGCCAGCAGCAGGACGAAAATCCAGTCTGTTCTATTTGTGGATCTGGGGAGAATCTTTGGGTCTGCTTGATATGTGGTTTTATGGGGTGTGGAAGGTAATGCATTATAAGCTGTCCCTTTCTTATTGTGTCTAAACACGATAACGTTATCTAAGCGCAGTTATTACTTGTGTTTTGAATTTTTTTAACCTGAATTCATAGTCTTTTATGGGCACTGCAGATATAAAGAGGGTCATGCCGTTAGACATTGGAAAGATACACAGCATTGCTATTCCCTCAGGTTAATATCACAGCAAATATGGGATTATGTGGGTGATGGTTATGTTCATCGATTAAATCATTCAAGAGTTGATGGCAAACCGGTTGAGATGAACTCTCGTTGCACATCAGTCAAAGGAACTTGTTGTTCATATGGCTATGGTGATGATTCCGGAATTAATGAGGTCATCTATAGCAGCAAAGTTGAAGCGGTTTGTTCCTATTAAATTACTTCTGGCAGGTCATTTATTTTTCAATTATAAATTATGGATATCTTAAACTAGCCGATTGGAAATCTTGACCGTATGGATCTTGTAAGTTTAATAGGTTTCCTTGAACAAGCAGAACAAATTCATTAGCTTTAACCAACACATATATGACTTTGGCACCCATTATTCGAATTTATTGGAAAAGCCTCTATAGTGAAGAGTTGTAGGTCAAATTATATTGTCATACTTTGTACTTCTTGTTTTGAAACTGTCTTTAGTTGTAGATATGTAACAATTTAACGGCAGAAGTACAGCCAACTTTAACATGTGCGACTTTAACATATGTGCCAATGAAACAGGTTTTTGATGAGTACAGCCAACTTCTGGCTACTGAGTTAGAGAAACAAAGACAAGTAAGTGGAACACTCTGATATTGTTTTAGTTTTAAGGTTTTCTTTCTCTGTTCTTGTCCTACTGGTGCATTGTGATTTTTACTGTTCCGCTCGAATCCCCATCCTACAGAATTATGAATCTATGCTCTTTGAAGCCAAAAGCAGAAGAGATAGAGTACCATTGCTGAAGCAGCTGAGAAGGCTGTGACGTCCGAAATGCAGGACATCCAGAGTAATCTTGATAAGTGCACAGAGGAAAAAATGCTCTTGCTAAGGTGTGTTTTTCAACATTTTCCGTTATACAGTTTCTGCATGTGCTTAACTTTGCGCGAAGCATTTGCATAGCTGGTTCTGTATAACATCATTATCAGTTGTACAATTTGTTGCATTTGTTACCATTCTAGTTTTTCCATTGCAGGTCAATCTTAAACTCATAAAAGAACGAGTTTGGCGCGAAAAGGTCAGGGAAATCGAAGAGAGGTACCCTATTTTCCATCCTGGATCTATTAACATAATTATCATCTACTTTTCTTGCCCCCAAAAGGGGAAACTTGCTACCAGTGCACGTGCAACTCACTTTGTATTTACTTGAATATTTTTAAATTGTTATTTCATCTGTTGATTGGTTGCTTGTATTTTGCATCACGAGTATTAGCATTTGACCCTTATTTTCGTTTTCGGCTTCCAGATCTTACATGGTGTTTTTGTTATTAGGGAAAGATTCTGAGTCGATGTTGACGGATGAGAAGATATTTGATCTGCAAGATCAGGTATCTTAATGACCTAAGTTTAGGTTTTATAGTATCCTATGCAATTGCTTGAGATTTTCCAGCTTTGGCAGTAGTTTATTGAGACAGATACGTGATCTTAAGGTCTATATCGAAACTCAGAAGACTTTTGTTGACATGAAAGATTCAGATAGTATCAGGGGAGGAATGGTCTTGCCTGTTCTGTCCACACAAAACGGGTCGAAGATGGAACTAGGTTAAATATGACATCCCCGAGGAAAAAGCACAAATCATGATTTTTTTTTGTTTAGTTGAATAATATGCAGTGATTCAGCAAAAGTTTCTGAAGATTTAGGATTAAGTATTTTGGAATCAGTTGCCATTAATTTGTAATACATACAAATTTTTGGCAGCCTCGGAAAGTATTTTGACCAAGAATTTGCTAGATGTCAGAAGTTGTTGATTTCACATTATCTCTACTTATCAAGGATTTGATCAACCATCCATCGATTAGTCATCAACATAACTTTTGCTCAACTAAAAAAATGGTGAGATATTAAACAATTTAAAAGTTTCTAAAAAAGCTAAATAATAAACATACAGACATACAGACTCCTAACTATCTATGATTAAAAACCAAACACATAATTGTCCCTAATTTCCTTTTTCCAAGTGCCTGTGTAGTCGGCAATGCCTGCCTTACTTGACTGACCAACCCCTACATTTACAGCCCATCCCTCCTCAAGAAATAATGGAATCAATGATCGCAAACCCTGCCGTGTCTGCCCTTTTAAATGTAAAACCTATTATTGCTTTCCCTCCAAAGTCACATTGACATGGGAACCATTTGGGGGTGGCAGGAATAATAGCATGGAAAAGAGAGATACGTACTTGGGTATCCTTTGCTTGTGGACTGGTCACCTTTGGGGTGGCTCTGAGCCAGTTGGACCAGATGTGCTACTTGGTCCAGCACCATTTTCAACTGGAGGAGAGGTGCCCCATTTTCCTTCAGACTCCAATGGTTCAATTACATGGACTCCACCATCTGTTAGTCCCAAAGCAAATTGATTTGGGTCGGATGGGTGTGCCGCAATGACAAGCGGATAAACTTTCAAGCTGTTCCAAGGTGCATTGTTACAAACGTCAAAGAATGACTTGACACATAGGGTATAACTGATTCAATAAATAGTCAAGGAAATAGCACCTTGGATTGGGAGGTAAATATGCGGCAGGACTTATTCGACATCTCAATCTTAGTGTTGAAGCCGTAAGAACACCAACACCTCCGTCTTCAAAGCTCACGTATATTGATTGGCTATCACAGGAGTATGTCGCGTGTGTGATGGAACCACTTGCTTCTCGAGGGACCCACTGTTTGATAAAATAATTGCAATTGTAACATTACTAACCTCAAAATAAATCACTAGCCAACTGTACTGGCAACAAAGCAATTTCTTAACACTCATATTTGGCATTGCAGGGACACTACTTACTGCATGCATGAAAGCAAATACCTCCTGTAGTGCGCTTGATTTAAACATAGATTTTAAACAATGATTTTTTTAAAAAATATATATATGTAATTTATAATGCAGAAAAATAAGCTCAGAAACCTGCTTTAGACATTCTAGTTTCGGTGCTTCAAATATAGCGATCTGTGATTCATGTACTGCCAGCAAATGCGTCTGATCCAGGTGAAATTGAACACGAGTATCAGCATGAGGAGATGGTGCTCGCCCATTTGGGATTTGCAAGAACTTACTGGCTTGTTTCTCCCATCCATCTGTGCTCCAGACACACAGCTGCAGGAGGAAAAAAAAGGATTTGAAATAATCAGAAGATGATAATGATCCAAACAAATACTAAAAATCATTTGTAAGACATGAACATCCACGAGGTAGCTCCAATGAAATTCTATATATTTTTTAAAAGGACAGCTAAACAATAAAACATGCAGGAAATACCTCATATAGGCATAATAAATTAATATGTTTTCAGCAAGAAGCTTATCCCATGTATCCTTGACAAGATTAACTTAAAAATAATCCAATTGAGCTTTTAACATATCACGTTTTTTGAGAGTTGGATTTAAACATATATAAGTTTCCACGTCAAAGTATCAGTTACTTTACTTTTCTCCCAGTGGGTTGTTAAACTGTTTTAGGATAAAACAAGCATACATGGGAGAAACACTGATATTTCTTACCTGACTGTCGGATCCAGAAGAAACAAGCACATTTAGAGTATTAGAGAATGCAAGGCCGGTTATTCTTTTCTGATGACCTTTCAACTTTGTTTTCACCTGTGAAAATAGAGCACACAGTTAATCAAACAATTTGGATTTATTTCTAAATAGTCATCAAAGTTCTAAGTCAATTAAGGACCTCATCCACCCGAACATTGTAAATTTGGATTGATGAATCATCCATGCCTATGGCAATGATGTTATTGTCCTGAGGATGAAATGCAAGGAAGGTAGCTGCAGGTGGTGGGGGCATGAATGTTGTCATCGTCTGCACATTAAGAAAGCACAAAGACACAAAATAAATGTAAAGAAAGCAAGATTTGTATTAAACAAACTAGTCCCCCCCCCCCCCGCCCCATTCAAAAAAAAAAGAATAACCTCATCATCAGTCAATTTCAATCTAACAATCCAAATGAAATACCCTCATTTTTAAACATAAATTCTTTTGAACTGTGTGATTACACTATGAAAGTTTAGCCTACATGTGCTATACCCGTAAAACACCAGAGCTTCCCAAAAAAAAACAGTCATGTCCGAAAAATGAAATGAATAGAGAAAGGAGCTACCTTAAATGTCATCATATTGAATAGTGAGATTTTACCCCCAGATGCTGACATTACATAGGAATCATTCTTTGAAAGTGCAAAGCATGGAACAGCATCTTCAGGATTTGTATCACTTATATCATTAGTCATTAATATTCCACTCATCGGCTGCCATAATCGTGGTGCAACACTGGTTGTGGCCTACAACAGGCAAAATCTTAGTTAATACCTAGTTTACAATAATATCAAGGGGGAAATACAATACAAAAACATTATGATACAAAGTATGCAACCTAGTAAAGAGTTGTTAAAGAAATTTTAATACCTTCACAGTTAAGTTGCGATCACTCTTCTGCCATTTCCAAAGCTTGTGTACAGCATTAGATGCTAATGCCAATATGGCAACTCCAGAATTTGTATATATTAGTCTAGAAACCTGACATCATAAAAATTAAATGATTGTCCTTGTCTTTAAAAATAAATACATATTATAATAATCTACTCAGAATAAAATTACAACCATAAATAATGTGAACTGTGAACTTTTCTACAGATAAATTTAGCCCCAATTGTTTAATATATCATGAAAAACATAACAGCTGTTTTCCATAGAGTGAGTAGAGGATAAAATTTAATTGAATCATTCCTGAGCAGATGATTTTAGAAAGGCCACAAAAGGTGAAATTCAAGCACAATTATTTCCAAATTTTATAGAAGTACACAATTTGGGACTTAGGTTTACCCTCATAGCTGTCAAACTATCAGGAAGCCTTAAGGAGCGGCACTGCGATGGTTCATTGATTTCTGTAAGTTTCCAGATCCTAGATTTCTCCACAGACTCATCTGCAATTTTGGGCTTTATATCGGCCACGTTTCTACCATCATTGATCTGAAGTGACCCAAAAGCAAAAAGATCAGATCATAAGTTTTATCATGCATAAATTAATCTGTAAACATTAACATTCAAAAGACAGGTACATCCATGTCAATTTCTGCAAAAGCATTTAGGTTATGATTATGATAGAAACTCACCATTCCAACCATAGCAGGTACTGATGCAGCCCGATCACCCATGGTTGTTCCAATAGTTGCATTGTTGGAGCCAAATGTATTTGGAGCCTGTTACATAAATCGGCCACTTAGAAAACATATTTTCATAGAATATGTATGTACGTGAATGAAAAGATATATTTTGTGTGTGTGTGTGTGTCTATATAAAGAGCTTTTACCTTTACTATAGCAGCAGGGGCAACTCTAGAAGCATCAAATGAACGATTCTCCACCGTCCGTAGCAACCTAATGCCATCTGAATTTGCTAGAACTTTAACTCCATTATCATCAGTTGAAACAGCTAGCAATGTTCCTTCCTTGTTAAATCTAATGCAAGGGGAAGGCTGCATTTTGTTATAACAAGTACAGTTAGGAGGTTGAAGTTAGTATCAGACAACCTTACAAGGAATAACGTAAATGCTTATGTACCGGCAATCCACCATTTGCTGGAGTACTTGTTAATAAATTAAGATTGTCCATGTCCCAGAATTTGACAGTGTACTCATCACCAGCAGCTAAGAACCGATTCTTTGTGGTATCAAATTGAACAACTCCCACAGATCGCTTCCCAAGACCAAAATACGTCCTCTTGACAGCTCCTTCACTTTCATTCCATTCCACCAAGAATGATTCCCCTTCTTTATTTGTCCCGCATGAGAACAGCCTATAAGTAGCCAATAAATTGAAAAGGTAAGTACTACCAATAATGAATAGAAAGATAGATAAGAACAACCTTAAAAGAAGAAAGACCAAAGTCAGAGAGTGGACATATGACATAAGAACCTTGTTCCATCTGCACTGTATGCCATTGCTGTGGAGGACTGGCCTGGTGCATTATAGTCAACTCTTGAACCCATATTATCATACAACCATGCCTTTATTTTCCCATCAGTTGCTGTTGAGAAAATGAACTGAAAAGGAGAATAAGACAGAAGATGGAAATCTTTAAGCAAAACAACAATAAAATATGAAACTTATAGAATACCAACTGCTAATGATTAGAATGTGTAATTTAAAAATTAGCATTCACCAAAAGAGAAATTGAGAGCATCTTATGAAGAGTCTTCAGAAAGGAGTTGTGGACTCTATGGTTGAAAAAAAAGAATGCACTAAATCCTAAAACTGATTGTTCTATGACAAAATATCCCAAAATTTGAAATACTTTCACCAATTCTGATTTCCATAGAATATTTATACTTTCAAATACCTGTTAACTCAGGTACATTATTTAAAAAGATTAAAGCAGGAGGTGGTCATTGGGGGTAAAACTAGCTTAATTTACATACTAGATATCATGCTAGAAGCCAAAAACAAATTTGCACACAGTATTCCAGAACACTGTAAATGAAACACAAGAAAATACTAATCACCAAGAAAAGGCTAAAAACAGATTCGGATTGAATATAAATTAAGTGTCCACTGGTTGTGGTTTAACACAAACTGCATAATTATTCAATGTTACACATTTCATCTGCTAAGATCTATGAAAAGACTAGTCAGAAACTTTAGAACTTAGTTTTCTGAGCATGATATTGGCTCATTTTGTAACTAAGAGGAAAATAATTAATAAACCCCCTTTTACTCTGTTGAAATGGAAAAGAAATCAAAACAAAGGGACAAATGAGTGACAATCTTCATTCTGTTGTCTGTTACCTGAATATTTTCCTTGTGATGAGGACATATAGAATAGACAGGTGCTTCATGACCCTCAAAAGTATATTGCTTAGCCCCAGTATTAGCATCCCAAACCTATAAAGATCAAACTGTTAGTAATGAATTCAAACAGATGCTGTAAGATAAAAGAAATGAAATGAACAGCAACCTTAATAACCCTGTCCTCGCCACAAGTGATAATGCTCAACTGTTTGTTTGGATAAGAGAATGCAAGATCATTGACACTCCCAACATGAGCATCAATCTAAAACAGAAAAGAATTCCATGAATGTATTAGGAGAAAGAAAGGAAGATATCAGCTTAAAAATCCTTGCTGGACATAACTGTATTGACTAGTCACACAAACCTCTAGGTGGTTACGTAGATCATCGCCACCATGGTAGGAATATATGTGCACAATATGCTTGGAATAAGCAACACCTGAAAATAAGGAGAAAATTTCAAATCCAGTGTTTAATTAGATGAATTTACTTCCTTTGCATAGTGGCAGACTATCAGAAATTCAATTGCTACAGCCACAGGCATTACCAAAAAGAGCTCCATCAGGGCTCCACACAACACGGTTGACTGCTGCAGTATAATCATTTGCCAGAGATGCCTGTTTGAGAATCAGAAGGTTCACATTTGTGACTACTTCAAGTTCAATAAATCCTGTTAGAGGCAAAAGAAATCCAAACCTGCAGAGGCATTGAACATGCTGAAAGGTCCCAGACCTTAAAAGTTTTATGAGCTATCTTTTCACCACTACCTACTTCCCACACCATGATATCACCAATTTTTGTTCCCACTGATATTATAAAACCAAATATGGAAAAAGAGAACACACACAAAATTAGAACACAACAACAATGGGAAGCAAAACCAGCTTATGAAAATATAATTTACAGAAAAGGATTCTGAGCAGGCAATGAAAATTTTTGTTCTTTGCTCACCAAGAAGTAGAATTTGTTGTACTGGATGAAAATCCATGGTCTTGACTGTAGACCCCTGACTTAGAGTCATAACAACAGTCTTAGGCAAGTCATCAGGAGAATAAGAACTTTGACCATGGCTCTGGCCGGTATATGGAACGGGTAAAATATTTACAGGCAAATTATTGACCTGGTGGTGAAGCATAGCTGATTAGGTACCAATAACTAATAATATACAGTTTCAAGAAAAAGCTGGAAGGATGCTGCTATGCTACAAGATGAAGCAGATCTCCTGGTTACCAGCCAAAAGACTAGTGGCAGGAAGAAAAAAAGAAAGGAAAAAAAACCTTAAGGTGAAAACAAGACAACTAAAACTCTAAAAATACTATCAAAACTACATAAACTGTAAAGTACCATTTTCTTTCTTTCAACTATAAGGAAAACAAGACGAGGTTTAAAATTAGGTGAAAATTTTTTTATTTGATTACCCATCTTGAGAGAACTAGAGAAGCAACAAAATTTTAATTGCTAATTACTACAACCAGGCCATAATATACAAATAAATTTTCAAAATAATTGAATTTTTTATTTAAATCACGTTCTTTACATGAATTAATTAATATCTCTAAACCTCAATACAAATGCATCATGTGCATCTCACAAGCCATACTTCAACATACAAAAATAGATATGTATATGTTACATCAGCTATTCAAGAGGTAAATAAATATTATAAATGATCACATATGGTATGATTAGCTTGAAATACCTCATCTGGCATTCCAAAGGGCCTTGGTCTCTTCAAAACATGTTCAGAATCTGCTGACTGGTAGTCCAGAGCTGGGTTATTGGTTGGAGGAGTTCTAGGACGTTTTAAGATTGCAGCTAGCATGAGAAAAAAATATAGAAGGTAAAATAAGAATCCATCAAGATATGCATTTCACCAGAAAAACAACCTGTTTGATCTGATATCCTAAAATCTTTATGCTCTGGTGACTTCTCAATGTATCATGGTCTTACATCTTAAGAACATATTAGCAACAAATATGCCTTTTCCTAACAGGTTTATGCATTATTATCTTGTCAGAGGCAACACAAGTAATTCTAAAATACAAATGAGGCTGTACAACATGCGTATTCACACCAGCATGATAAGTGTAGAACTTGAAGTTTGAACACAATGAACAAATTCTCTAAATAACTACCTGCATTGTTAGGTGCAGTTAGTCCAATTGGTCCTGCAGAAGCTGCAGGGTGAGGCACAGGAGCTGGGTTAGCCATCCATCCAGCAAGAGAGATAGGAAGAGCAGCAGGTGTGGGCTGAAAAGGCTGTGCATATATGCATAAGATGTCAAAAGAGATGCACAATCCAGAAACAACTTAATTACTTGGGACTACTACAAACTTACACCATGAGCACCCAGGGGAGGAAAACCCCCGCCTTTGGGATGGCACTCATTAAAGGATTAGTGACAGGGGATGGAGCTTGTGCACCGTTTGGTTGTCCACAGCTGTGGTCTACAAATAGTGTTTTTATGTCCGGATTAGACCTTGGATTCTTACAAAGCTGATGCTGCCAATTCAAACTGCATTATAATAACAAGAACAACTGTCAAGAAGCTCAAAGAGGAAGGAATTAATGAAGTTTAGAATCAAGAAACAAGAATATGACCTTTGATTTATTAGTGTCCGCAGTCTTGAATTCTTCAGGGAAGGAAACTGAAGCTTATCGGAAAAGGGGTTAGCCTCTATTAACTTCTTTAATTCTGCAAGCATTATGCCTCTAGCAGATTTGGTATCCCCATATTTAGATAGCTGTTCATTTTTCTCTCTGCATATTAACATAAGCCATAAAATTGCATGAACTAATGAAGTAGAGACACAAAGATGCCAAAGTGTTGCCACAATGGACAAAAAATAAACTGAGCATCAATATCTCATTCATACCTAAAGTTGTCCAACGTCAACAGATGTGTAATTTCCTTAAAAAGTTCCTCATTAAATGCTGAAAACACTTTCAAGTCTTTAACTAAAATCTCCACAGCTTTACCACGATCTAGCCTGCATTTATTTCAATAAAAAAAAAATGAACTTACAACATTTCCCCTTTTTTCTGTAACTAAATTCACTAGCAAACTTGCAAAAAATGATAACAAACAAACAAAACAACAAGATTAGACGACACTCTAAGCTTAAGGAGAGAAAAAAACCCGCTTACTTGTCAAGAGCTTCAAGGTATTTCTGTTTTCGAATCTCGAAAAATATCTTCATGGAATATCTGTTATCATCAACCTTTGTAAACCCCGAGAGATACTTCTCTACCTCATCCCACTCCCCATTTGTCACCATGTCCTCAAAATACCTCAAATTGAAGAAAAATCCCGACTCTTGCTCCAATCTATTAATTTAAAATTCATTAATCAACAAATACAAAAAAAAGAAAGAAAATAGAAAAAAAAACTGCAAACATTAAAGCATACTTGTGAACAGTGTCTTTAAATTTCTCTTCATCAAGGAATTGAAGTATAAGGAACACGAGTTCTCTGCTAAGCGAGGACATGATCGTAGTTCTGTAAAAAAAGAAATCAACAAAAAAAGCAACGAGATCTGAACTTCTCATAGATCAATTATACTTCAAAAAAACAACCAAAACCCCCTTAGAAATTAGGGTTTCAGCTCGAGAAATCCACCAACTCAAAATAATTATCCAAAAACCTAACTGAAAAATATAAAAATGATAACGAAAATTACCAGATTTAATTTCACAGATCGGGAGAATCTTTCTGGAGAAAAGAGCGGCCGTTTCGCTGCTTTTCTCTTCAGTTTTTGGAATGTTACTTTGCTTCTCTCTCTTTCTTCTTCTTTGTTGTTGTTTCTGGTTGAATTAACAGGAAAGGTGAAAGAAGAAATTAACAGGAAAAAGAGAAGCAAACAAACAAACAAACAAACAAAAAAGAAATGTGCAGACATATCAATTCAAATTATTGTGATCAGAGCGAGACGATATATGAGATATTGTGAGAATTAGAAAAGTTAAAACTGATTGATAAGTTCTTGGGCTTATGAAATGATAAGATCTGATAAGTACATGTGCTTATAAAGGTTATTAGTAGATTAGATTGGACTTCCAAGTTAATTATTTTTAGTTTTATTGCCATTTATATAATATTTTGTTTAATTATTACATCATAATTAATGTAATAATTTTTTGACAAGAATTTCAACAATAAATATGTAACAAAACTATTGTCAGTTTAAGGTTTAAGGTTAAAGTTTAAGAGTTTAAGTTGTAAGATTTAAAATTTATAGTTTGCGTTTAGAATGTAGGGTACATGATTTACGATTTAGGGTTTAGTTTTTAATATTAGAGTTAAGAATTTATTATTAAGATTCTATCGTGTAAATAAACAGACTTATGTAAAATTAATTTTACACCGTCTGTATATTAAAATTATACTTATATATACATTAGCTTGTTATCCTAGAAACAATAAATATTTGTTAGAACCTTTGGTGCTCGTCTCTCACGCGAACCTTTATTATTTTTCTAATATTTTGATTGTAACACCCTTGTGATCATAAAATATTTTTATGACGATTAGAAAGGTGATTTTCGAGCCCCAACGAATCAAAGTTAGTTCGATTAAAGAATATTTGAATTGAGATTAAATTGAAAAAACGATAAGTGAAATTAAAGTTTAAGGACTAAATTGAATAAAAAGAAAAAAAGTGAAAGTTTGCAAGTGTTACTAATCCAGGTAAAAGATGGTGGTTTAATTGCTTAATTATCATGCTAGGTGTCTTTAAAGTGATTTAATTAAGTGAGTAGTGTTTATATTAATTATTAAGGACTATTTTGTAAAAGAAGAAATTGAAAGGTCTTGGGAGGCAAGTTGATCAAAAAACTAAAGTGGTGGAAATTTCTAGAAAGTGACATGGAAAGAAATAAAGAAAGTTAGGTCATTAAGGGACAATTTGACTATTTTGCTATAGCTTTGGATTTAGTTAAAATGAAGAAAAAATGCAAAGTCCTTAAAGAATAAATACCACAATTTTCCTACCCTTAATTAAACAAATTAAAGATTAAAATTCATTTTAGGTGTCATATTCTCCATGAGAAAAGATAAGAGATATAAAAGAAAGAATTCCACCATGAATGAATGCTTAAGCTAGAGAAAGAAAGCTTTAGCAAACTGTAAACCATGTTAGAGTGAAAAAAAATTATAAAAAAATAACGAGTTGCTCAAAAACTCGATAGTTAGACTTTGTTCGGCTCATAAAGATTTCAAGTCAAATTCAATTTCAAGTCGAGTCAATTTGAATCGAACGTTAACAGAATTTTGACCGAGTCGAGCTCAAGTTGTTTGCAAACTGGTCAATTCAATAAGCACCCTTAATATGCTCCTTGTTGTATTAGATGTCTAATTAGCAAAACTCTAAACTCGATTTAAAATTTTCTAAATATTTTAATTAAATTCTCTTCTAAATTATTTAAAGTTCTCATTAAGTATAATTTTTTTGATGATTTTAGTTTGACCCTAATTTAAAAAGATTAAATTAAACTCTTCAGTTTTTTGTAAAAAAAAATAGTTTTGACCTTTAAAATTTTAAAATAAGCTCCCAAATTGTGTTGCCGACCCATGTTTTCCACACTTTTTTTTCTTCATAAATCTAGAGGAAAAAGGATTGGAAAAAACAAGAAACTTCAACACTTGAGATTGATAAAAAGAAAATGTGTCAGCACCCACTAAAAACGTTAATTTTTTTATAAACCAATTTTTTTTAACATGGAATGCTTATTTAATAACTCACATCAATATATATAAAAAGTTAGATACTAGCCCGCAGGAACACAAAAAAAATGAGAGAAGTCTGTGTTTCTAAATTTTTTGTTTAATATTAATTTTAATTTACGCTGGTTTGAATATTTGTAAATTAAACATTATTTTTATTTTTATAAAATATTTATTAAATCTCTATTAGTTTTTAAATTATATAATTTTACCTTTTCCATTATAAAGGTCATGTTTGGTAAACATCATTTTGAGTTAAAATTAGACATTCAAGTTAAAATTAGAGGTTTGACCAGTTAAATCTGTTATTTTGGATGTTTGGTGAATAGAAGATTGTAATAGTAAATTAGGGTGAAACCTCTCGAATTGAAAAAGCTGCTAATAAGAGCTTTTTGAAATTAGAAGTTTTGACAGAAGAGTTATAAAGACTCTTTTACCCTTAACAATTACAAATAATCTCCAAATAACCTAAATTTAACCTTTGTTATTTTTATTTAAATTTAATAATTAATCAAATTACATTAAAAAATTATATAAACAATAAATTAATATACATATCTTTCAAATATGTTTTTGTTTTTGCTCTTTTTTTCTTTTTTGCATTTACATTACATGACATGAAAGCGTTGATTCAAAGATGGTTTCCCCGACTAAAAATCTTTCATAATGAACGAGAGGTGTCTTAGGAAAGAGGAAGACTACATGAGAGTTCGACATCGATCCGAAGTCATTCTTTTGAAGATACTTAATTTGGTATTATCCAATATGTTTTAATCGAGCTTTTCCCCCGTTAGAGGATTTTTAGCATAAGAACAACAAATGCTCCCAAAGACGAAGAAATGGATTGAGGTTTTTGAGGACTGAGATCAGTTCAGGATGACAGTCATGAACCAAATTCAAGAAACGGCCAGACACGTGAAGATGTTAGCCGCGAAAACAAGAACCCTTTACCCCTACATCAACTTAGAGATAGAAAAAAAGACCGAGATACTTCCGGCCACTTGAAGCCATCGAAGAGTTGGGAGTTAGGGCCGAAGCCTATTTGTAGGAATTTGTTTTATCAGCTTTGTAACGAGAACCTTTTCTAATTCAATGAAAGTTGTTCTAAGGTGATCATTTATAGAATCAACGCCTTTATTTGCATACATTCTAGTATTTATTTTACCATTTGTCTCATGCATTTCATAGCTAATATATCATGCATTAATTAATATAGCAAGGAAATTAATTGTTTGGGTTCTATGGCAGAATTCTTAAGTAATCAAAGATTTCGCATTCACACTTTACTCGACACCAGAAAAGAGAAATGGAGGGGAGTTTTGCTAAGTTTAAGGTCGATTTGAAGGGGCAGTTGGAACGTGCTCAAAAAGATTTGAGGGACACTATAATTAAATCCCAACAAGACATGATGAAAGAACTATCTGAGTTGATCTGACTTAAGAAAGCGGAAGACCTACGAGGGAAAAGATCCATTGAGAACCTTATTCAGAACACGGAAGACCCCTCATATTCCCCCGCTTTTATTGCTAGCACCCCTAGGCCCCCGCAAGGGGTGGCTACTCAAGGAGATAGGACAACATCGTATCAGGCGGGCGCCTCTACCCATGCTCTACCGGGTTTAATTTTTAGTAAAAGGGAAAATGTCAGGGATAGTGTCCCAGATTTAGATGAGTTGGAGAAATTGAACAAAGTTAATGCAGAATTCTCGAAGTAACTAGAAGAGACACGAAATGATCTTGAAGAGAAATTTTGAACAAAAAAAGAAGAAGGGTGATTATATGGAATTAATGCTAGAGATTTAAGTTTGGTTCCAGATTTGGAAATTCCACCCAAGTTCAAGACACCGGAGTTTGAGAAGTTTGATGGGACTACTTGCCTTACTACCCACATAACCATGTTCTGTAGAAAGATGACTGGTTTTATCGACAATGAGAAGTTGCTAATTCATTGTTTTTAAGACAGCCTAGTGGGGCCTGCCATGAGGTGGTACAATCAGTTAACCCGTGCTCAGATTAGGTCGTAGAAAGATTTGGCCAAGGCTTTCACAGACCATTATAAGCACATAACCGATATGGTCCCAAACTGACTAATGCTAAAAGGGTTGGAGAAACGGCACAATGAGAGCCTTCGCGAATACACTCAACGTTGGCGGGATGTGGAGGCACAAGTACAACCCATATTTCGTGAAAGTGAGATTTCTCCCATATTTGTGAATACTTTGAAGGGGACCCTCTATGACTGTATGATAAGTAATCCTATTGGTAATTTCTCGGATATGGTTATGATCAGTGAACGTATTGAGGTGGCTATCAAGAGTGGTAGAATCGATGGAGGAGAAAATGCTCAAAAGCAATACAAGAGAAAGGATCACGAGGTGAACAACACAAGCACCTACGAGGCCCTTAAGAACATTACAATCTCACCACCTTATCCCTCGTGGTATGATGCTAATGCACGCTGTGAGTACCAATCCGGAGTACCGAGGTACATAATAGAAAATTACACGGTATTTAAGAAACTTGTGCAAAACATGATCAAGAATGGGATCGTGGAGTACGAGGGACCCAACGTGGCGGCTAATCCACTTCTAAATCATGGAGGTCGAGGCGTGAATACCCTTCAAGAGGTAAATGTGAAGAGGGTAAAGATAGATGTGTAAAAAATCAAGTCCCCTCTTAGTTGGGTGTTCAAACAGCTATGCATGGCGGGTTTGATCGAGAACGACATGAAGATAGTGCTTGATGGGAATGGGTCATTTTGTGAGTACCATCAGAATGAGGGACATGAGATTTAGTGTTGTTCAGAGTTCAAGCATTTGGTTCAAGAATTGATGGACAATAAGGAGATTAAGTTCTTCGAGGAAATTTAAAGAGTTATGATGAACGACCAGTTTCACGGTGGTTGAGAGTTTTAATGCATCCATGTTTATGTTTAGTGCCGACTTGTTTTCCATTTCCTTGTATTTTAATTTTTCTTTTGAAGTAATGTGTAGACTCAACTTTGTTACCCTTTGCTCGAAAGTAGCAAAGATCATTTTGTAAGGGCCTATGTTGTTTACGGATTATCATTTCAATGAAATGATGCATTTTTTTTTAAAATGACCTTAAAATCAAGAGCACATACATGTATATCCCATTTTACCCTCGTAGGTCTCTGGATATCACGTGCATGATTTGGCATTGATGCAAAGATCAATCAAATGTTGTGATAACGATGAGGTGTGATTTCTTACTCAGCATACTTTGGTCGATAAAGCGCGAAAAGCAAGACTACTACTCCTTTGATGTTGTTCGATGATGAAAGAAAAATCTCCAAAATTCATAAAAAATAAAGTGAACTAGGCAAGTTTAACCAAGTGGAGTTGCTTGAAATTGAAGTTCTAAGCGTAGTCTTATATGCCCTAATAAGAATATATGGATTGTAACTAGCTCCCAAAATTTAAATGAATATAAAATCCAAAAAATGAAAATAAAAATGAAAAAAATGAAAAATGAAAATGGAAATGGAAATGAATGAATGAATGAATGAATGAACAATCAAATAAGTCTCGGAGTATTCTGATGAAGCTGTGGGGGGTGACAAATCTAATAAGGAGCTATGATCCACCTGTCCAATACCCTGGCTTCAGAGATGTATCTTTGAAGATATGTGTAATAATAATATAGTAATGGCTAGTTATAATCAAAAGCACACACATGCACTTAGAATTTTATTCTTAGAATGATATTTTTGCACTCCACCGGTTAAACAAGTTTGGTAAGCTTGTACACATTTATGAAGGGAAAAAAATGAGAACTAAAAGGAGTAGTTTTCAAACGGATCAAGCGATACGGTAATCATGAGGATGAACCGAGAGATCTTCGAAAAAATTCACAACTTCTAAATATCGCCACAACAGTCAGTGAATACATAGACACAAGCTATTCTTAAAATGATCACCGAAGGGTTGAATCTGACGCACTCTTTCATTCAATATTCGGGGCATCATATTCTTTTTTGTGATTTTGGTTTGCTAGGACTTGTATATTAATCCAAAAGCATCCTCATTGAAATGTTGATCAGCAATCAACATGTATAAACAAAAATATTTCTTTGCATTGCTTCAGGGATAAAATTCGGAATGCAAGGTCGTTGATACAAATGATCGACCTAACGTGAAGGAATAACCCAACAATGTTTATGGTGAGAATAGTAGCAAGATTTCATATGCTGGATAGTTCAATGACTTAACGCAAGTTTCTACCGAAATAATTTGATTAATTCGAAAATGAAGAATGTACCTTAATGAACTTAAGATAAAAGTTCAGGGACTTTGGGGCATATGCTCCCCCTAATGTTAAGATAGCGGAAAAATCATCATGATGAGTCAAGGTAAAGAGAATAGTTGAACCCCAAGTTGGGTGGGGCAATGTCACAAGAATGAACACTAAGAGAAGTGTCATATTCTGTTCTGGCCAGCGAAAGCCATCAATCCTCTTTCAAGACGAGACAAATGATGAAAATTTGGGAAAATTAAAAAGCCAAAAGAGATTAAGAAGAGGGTGAAAGCAAAGAGAAAGTCAAGATCGACCGATCCAGAAAGTGAAAGCGTCCGAGCAATTTTGAGATGTCACAATTCATGCATCATTTGTAGTTAGACATCCCTAGGATATGAGCATGCTAACACATACATCAAATCATTATGCTTATTTTGACAGGTATTCAAAGATTATAAAAGATTTCAACCACGACTCCGTTTTTGAAGGAACAGATCCCAGCAAAGAACCAAGAGTTCCTAATAAGAAAACTCACTCGGTAAAGATGAAGAGTTCCTAATGAGAATAACTCGCCCAATGAAGATCGAAGAGTTCGTAATGAGAAGAACTCTTCCGTGAGAACGAATAGTTCATAATGAGAAAAACATTTTTAAGCTCCGAATTAGCCTTTGCGGGAAGACGGAAAGTTCATAAAGAAAAGAACTTGTTCATGTTTTTCAGAAGAGAAACAAAGAATTCATAATGAGAAGAATTTGTCAACCTTTCAAGAAGAAATAGTTCATAATGAGAAGAATTGTTCAGTCTTCAACATTTTCGGAGAATGAAGAAATCCGTAATGAGAAGAACAACTTCAAACTCCACACTATGGTAGAAAATTGAAGAAATTCGAAATGTGAAGAACAGCTTCAGACCTCGGAGAATGACGAAATTTTTAATGAGAAGAACAACTTCAAACTTACACACTTTGGCGGAAGATTGAAGAAATTCGAAATGAGAATAACAACTTTAAGCTTCAGCAACTTTGGTAAAAGAACGAGGAATTTCGTAATGAGAAGAATAGCTTCAGACTCCAAATTTTGGCGAACGAGTGAAAAATTTATAATGAGAAAAGCTTGTAGCTCTAAAGCTTCATAAGGATAAGAGGGATAAAATTAGTGCTATTAGTCTTTGCTCTATTCTTGTTTCACCATAATGAGCAAAGAGGGGCAGCTGTAGACACTAATTTTATCCGGGTTTATAACTCATTTTTTATTTCATTTAAGTTAATCATTTTATATATCATTACTATCTATTTATTATTATTATTATTATTATTATTATTATCATTGCTATTATGTATTAAAATAAAAAATATTATTAAGTTTTAGTCTATATATATATATATTAATAGTACACTTACATTTAAAAAAACCCAAAAAATATTACATATTATACATTTGGCCCGATTAGAGCCCAAACTTAAAACCCTAATATCCGGTATCCTTTTTTTCCTTATGCAGCCAGACGCCCACCGTTAGATCAAAACTGATTTGACGGTCCAGGATTGAACCAAAGCAGACCACCCAACTCCAAACGCGCGAGTGTCAATCACGTACTTGGCCCATTAGATCCTTCACGCGCGGGTGAACTTCACGCACACAGTAGTAACGTTTCAGATGCCCTCGACTCCTTAGTTGTCGGAGCCAACCATCGTGCGCCACGATCGAGCCGTCTTGCCACGTCGGTCGTAAAGCCACTAAGAGTCTTGTACACAAGACCCTTTCTTTGGTCCCCCTTGTACGAGAGCCACAACACATGCATACAAGGGATAATCGGACAATGTCAGACGGTGCAACCATAAAAAATAGGGATTTCAAAGATAAACCTGGATTAGCAGATGAATATAGACAAAAAGGACATAGGACAACCAATCACATATTTTTCCTTTATTTTTTATTTACATACAAAGATTGTAACTCGATTATATATAAACTGAAAGCAAGCATTTTTGTAACCCTAACGAGGAATTTTTCAGAATATCAATAGAAAGCAAGAAACCTCAATGATTTCAGAGGTAAAAAAAATCTCAGTTCCTATTTCATTTAAAATACGTGAAAAAGGGAAGGGAATTAGGGTTTCGGTTTACCTTTGAGTCTCGAACCATCGTCGTTCGTGGTAGGTGAGGTTGGTGCCGCCGATGAATGACACATTTCTGTCGATCTCCTTTTGCTTTCATTTTCATCTTATCATCGGGGAAAGGGTTTAATAGTTTGAGTTTTCAAGAAGACTTTTTAGAAAAAAAAGGGTTTTGGTTTGATTCTCTTTAGATCCCGGCAATAGGACGTGTTTCTCAAAATTTTGGGTTCAGATCAGTGTTTTACGATTAAAAAAAGAGAGATTTGGGTTGGGTTTTTGAGTTTGCGGGCTATCGGCTAGCGGTAGTTGAGGACAGAGAGGTCGTCAGTTTCTGAAAACCGCGGCGGTTGTTCTTAAGTTCTCATGGACTCTCCTTAACAGTTGAGAGAATTAGGAAAAGATGATTTTGATTCGGTTTTTCAAATGAATGAAATGAAGAATCTGTTAACCATTTGGTATTTATACTTGTTTTAAAAATAGGTTTAATTACCTCATTAAATCCTTCCGTCTTTTTAAAACTGTTCTCATACATTTTAAAGATGTTCATTTTGGTCACCTATATCTTCTATTTTTGAGTTTTTGATTTTGTTCCAATTAAGTTCGAATACCAGTAGGGTTTACTCATTCGAATTCCATCTCTTATATTAGTACATTTATGCACCATTCGTTTTGGTTTTCTCATTTTTTAATGCTCTTGTTTTATTTGGTTTCGTGAATCCCCTTGTGTATATGTTTGTGTAGATATGTATGTATGGACGTATATTTGTTTTTTATTTCATGACCGGTATGCCATATCTTTATTTGCTTCGCATGTCTTGCATTGTATAGCATGTAGTTTGCCCTTGTTATTTTAATTCATGTTTTTGTTTCTCGATTGGTAGTCAAGTTTAATTTTTCATGCCTTTGTTTGTATTTTCCATGTTCATGCATGCTTTGTTGTTATGTTGCATCCGAAATATAAATTGCTAATGCGGTGTCATTTTATTCGAGAGTAAATGTGGCTAGTACCAATCATAGTGGTGGTGGCTTTTCGTTTATTCTCGAATAATGAGGCCCTTAAAATTTACTCGCATGTATGACCAAATGTTGATTTAATCGTCACTTTAACTCATAAAATTCGATATTAATAAAATGGTAATTGTTTTGGTACCAAGTTTGGGCATGGTGGGGGTGCGAAACCTTCCCCACTCGTAACCGACTCTCAAACCCATTTGAATCTCTGGTTTTGTTTTCTGGTGTCCGGTCTACCTAACCCAAGTGACCTGTAGCGACTCCAAGTTTTTTATTCCAAATATGGTTTTTAAAGAAATCCCCCTGAAATCAATTTGTTAGTAAAAAGTAGGATAACCTCGTATCGAGTTTTTTTATAAAAAAACATCATAACATTTATAAATAGACTGAATTATAATAAAGTCATTAGAATAATATAGTTATTCTTGAATGTCCTTAGTCGAATATTATTGTGGGCATGGAAAACAATAATATATTAAGACTAATATGTAGTTGATTGATAACAAAGTGTTGTCATTGACATGAAGATGTCAAACAATATATGAGTATGTGTTAGAGAACGACATACTGGACTGACCCGCTATGAGCATGTTTCTTGGATTATTATGTGTCAGTCACAACATTGCTCATAGTGATAACTACATGCATGATCCTCAGACTTGAGATCGTCATTATTTCAACATCGTGAGTGACATATTTCGATGCGGTCAAACGTGTGTCGTAACTGACTACACTATAAAGACTGATATTGGATATGTCGCAATCTATGTAGCAAAATATGGTTGATCAAGATAGATTTGTCCCTCATACATAATAGGAGTAATATCATAGGCCACTTGATTGCGTGAGACTAGGAAATGCATAGCCATGCTCGAATAAATTGATATGAGATATCATAGTTATTCGTTTATAATAGTCTACTCAAGATATCAAGAAATATTAGATGGACTATATAAGTGTGACTATTCCATGACTTGTGTCCGATCTAGATATGGGGACAAAAGGATGTAATACATGAAAAGAGTTAATCACGGAAAAGGTTATGTCGAACCACGACTTTCTGTAACTTAGGTGGCAATGATGCATTGCTAGATGCCACTCATTGTTTGTAATATTAGAATTGTTCTAGATATTACTACTAATGTTACATGAACTTACAAAGGTCACACCCTATGATTAAACGAACAAATACCGACTAGATAGCATGTGTACAAACTTGTTGTACACGTGATAAGTAAAAACCAAAATTATTATAATTATTGTAATTATAGATAATCCCGTTTATATATATTTTAATACTAGATAATTATTGTAATTATCAAATAATATTAAAAAATATATATCTCTAAAGAAACCTAATTAAAGTAGAATCAGATTCTACATATTTAATTATATTCGGCTAAATATATTGTATATTTAATGAATCTGAATTTAATTAGAATTAGGTTTTTGAATGCTATATAAAGGCATAAGGTCTAGCAGCTGAAAATATGTATTTTGCGAAAAACCTCTCTAACAGTTAAAAAAGTAAAATATTGTTCGTTTCATTCAAGTGGACTGTGTAGAGGTTGGAATGCAGTTGCGACGACTTGAATTTGATATCGTGCTAGAAGAATTGGATTCTCCTAACTCCCTGCGGTTTTTCAGATTTATTTAAGGTAATGTTTCATCCCTTTCACCCCGGATTCGTTCCTCGTACATGGATCACTGGCGGAATACGCATAATTTTTTTTCTGTTGCGCCATGGGGTGTACTGGCGTTTCCCAACAGGTGATGGGTTTGAGACCTTACCCGCCCCGTATCCGCTTGCCCCGTATCTGCCCGCCATATGAATTTTGGACCATTTATGTTTGTAGACTTTGATTATATCTTTTATTATGGCGTTTTATGTACTAAGATATTGGTTTGTTTTAAAATCTACGTTAATCCTTAAGTTTGTAGACTTTGAACTCAATTAATTTAGTTTAAAAAAATGATTTATGATTGAGCTTGAATTTATAGTTTATGATCGAGCTTAAATTAATCAGGTTGTAAATTTGTAATATGTGTGGGTAAGTATAATTTATACATGTGTAAATATGCTTTAGCTAAGTTAGCTATAGTTAAGTAGAATTTATACTGGTAAAAACGTGCTTAGTTACGTTAGCTATCGTTAGTTAGTTAGCTGTAGTTAAATTTATACTGGTGTAAATTTATTATATATATACACTTGATCAAATAATAAAGTATGTGAAGTTTTACTCTTCTTTACAAAAGCCTATGGTTTATTTTTACATAATTCGATATTAATGATTGCTTGTAGGCGGGTACAAACGGGTAGGGGTTGGGTGGTGGATGTCCAGTTGGGTAGTGGGTGTGGGGATGAATTTGAGAATGTACCCGTGTGGGCGGATGTGAATTTAAAATTATACCCGCCGTGGGCGGTGGGTAGGTGGTAAATATGAAAATTTTAAGTAGGTATGAATATGAGGAGAGGATATCCGCACTCACCCTGCTCGTTTGCCATCCTAGTACCACATCTCTCTTATGATTATTAATTTATATATGGTATTGTAATAAGAGTTTCCTATAAAACATTTGTTATAATAAACTATAGAATATGACGAAAAGCATGGGATAGTGAGAGAAATGGGGCATGAGGATGTTGCCTAACAGTAGCAGTAGCAGCCGCATTACCTTTTTTGGCCACTATTTTTTTCTCTTTTGGAGGTTTGTGCGCACCGTTTTTTTTCAGCGACGACTTAATAATTTAAATTTTTTGTGTAATTTATTAAAATAAGCAATTAATTATAAAAATTAAAGTTCAAGGGTATTATAAGTTTTTGAATTTTTAAAAAATTAATTAAATGCTTAAATTTTTTGGCAACCAATTAAGTTTTTATGCTCTAAAATTTTATAAATTTATAATTTTGATCAATGTTGGCCGTTAAATGTAACAATTTTTTGAATCAGTTAATGAAAAGTGTCGTGTTATGTGTTGTCACTTGACATTTTCATAATTATTTTTTTAAAAAGTTATAAAAAATTTAAAAAAACTTATAAAAATATAATTTTTTAGAAAATTTGTATATGGGATATGACAGACTTGGAGTATATCACGTAATATTTCAAGGAAAAAATCGTCAAAATTTGATGGTCAAAATTGGTCAAAATGCTTAATTGATTTAATTTATTAGTTCAAGGGCTGAATTGGGTGCAAAAAATTCAAGGGATTAATTGTTTTTTTCCTTAAAGTTTAAGGGCTTCAAGCACCCTTAATACTTACTCTTTTGTTGCTCGTATGGTTTCCTGGGGTTTGTCCTGACTATTCATGATTGATTCGTGTCGTACATCTGGTCTTGGTGGGTGAGACCGTTGATAAAAGAAAAGCGATATTGTATATGAATCACTCACATATTCTTCTGAATTATAAGTATCCGCATGATTAATTTGGAAAACCAGTAAAGATCTGCAAGAACAAACAATTTTTATCGGAAACATTCCTTTAATGAAACTCCCTCAAAACTTCTATAGTAAATGGAATATACAGAATTGTGATCAATCAAATATTGCAAAGCCCCGGTATCTATTATTGATCAGAATTAGATCATAACAAAATTTCGGTCTATATTGGTACCATAATATCAGATGGGGGGAGGAGGTTAGAATTATAGATTGATAGAAAATCAAGGATATGAGCTCGTATAAGTAGGAAACATAAAATATCTATTCTAGTTCTATCATCAGCTATGAGTTTGAATCTAAGAAAACATCAATTTTTTTGCATACACAATGTCTCGAGAGAAATGAAAATCGAGATTTACTTTATCCGGTATCAAACGCAAGCTGCGAGAAAATAAAACACCTTTCAAGAGTATCAATACCGTGACATAAATCGTGCATGCATTAATGTGATGGACTAAAATATTTGTGGTTCCTAATGGAATAGGTAACAAAGCAACTTTGCCACTTACTGCTACTAAATCACCACCTCCCCAGGTCAAACTGGTGCTTGTTGTCGCACTAGGAGTCATTGTACCGAGTGCTAATGTATGGGTATTTTGTATCCATGGAACAAAGACAAATTGTAATTGTATAGTGGTATCAGAAAACATATCTGCGGACGCCCTAAAGCGCACATAGTATCATTATGAATATACAAACAAAAAATGTGAAAGTCTAAAAATATACATACCAGTTCATATGTGAAATGATTGTATCGTGATCTAATAGATCGTTGTATCAAGTAGTTGGATCATAGTCTCTTACCATAAAAAATGGTTGCACGTGCAACAACACCTATTATGAGAAATCCACCAATCCACATGTGATGCAAGACCTGCTTAAGTGATGCCAAGTTGTTTACCACTTGGAGCAACCTCTGTTGGTATTTAGTACCTTTAATACTTATTGATTTCTTGTGTACGAGGTAGATTAACTTTTAAATAAAAATAAGCCTAATAAGACTCAAACTCATAAGTACAACAACAAATCACTTTCGTCGTGTGCTTTTTCACTGGTATAAAATTAATCTTATATTTCTCTCTTGAAAATATTTAATTTAATTTTTTATTTTTTTTAAATCATGTATGATCATTCTCGTTATGTCTGTCCAAAACCACTTTTAAATTTCTCACTATCCAATTTTATGTAATTAGTTTATTACATAAAACGGACGGTGGAAAAATAATGTAAAAATTATACGACCCCAACTCTCTCATTTCACACCTAACTTTCGTCCCTGCAAAATATCATTTTCACTGAAGACATTTTAAATAAAATAAAAAAATCTAAAAATGTCAAGTGACAACACTGTGATATGACACGTTGCGCCAATTGATAAAAACTCGTTAGATTCAATTAGGGATGTGCACGGATTGGGTGGGGTTTTTGGCCCACCGAACCCGACCCGAAAATAAATACCATAAACTTGAATCTGACTCGAACGCTTTCTTTTAAAAAACCCGACTAGACCTAAAAATAGATACACTAAGCCGACCTCGACCCGACCTATAGAAAAAATTGATTTTAGGGACCTAATTGTAAAAAAATTGATTTTAGGAGACTTAATCATAATAAATTATTTTAAGAACTAAATTGTAAATAAAAATTCAATTTTGAGGAGCTAATTATAATATATATATAAGTAGGGGGTATTATTATAAATATCCCTAAAAAATTTAGAAAAAAATTATACAATTAGTTTCGAGTCGGACCAAATCAAATATTTTCCACTTTAAATCCAAACCCGACCTGACTTCACCCTTAATAAAAACTCAACCCGAACCCGATTTTTTCATTAAAAAAATCTGATCGAACGCTCTTTTAAATGTTACCATCGCTCTTTTAAATGTTACAGTTTTAAATTATAGGTTTTATTGACAAGGTTTTGATTCAATGGTAAGATCGAGTTTTTAGGATTTTTGATGTTTTAAATTCAAGTTTTTCCAATGTAAATTTATGTATGCGTGGATTCTCTTTTAGTTAGGGAAAAAACAACTTTTGGAGATGACATATTGTACTTATAATGCTTTCTAAGGGAAAAAAATTTAAATTTGAACATAAAAATAATATTACTGAGAGAAACAACTATAAACCTCAAGAAAAATTATAAATTAAATGTCAAACGCAAAACTTAATGATGAGGGTTCATTTCATAGCAATGGGAAATTCTAGCAATCTTTCGATTGGAAACCAAAGTAGAACTTAATGATTTTGTTCATGGGTCGAGACATACATCCATTTAGATAGGTCCAACAAGCTCAATTTGAGAATCTTTACAAGAATAAGATGCTTTTATCTTAATTTGACCCGATGCAAATTAAAATTAAATAAATATGTCATCAAAAATTAATTATCGACTAATCTAATGAGATTAGACATTAGATCTCTTCCGTAAAATTAAATTTTAAATTTTGATGTTGTAAATGGAGCAAATTAAATCAGAAAGTGCTAAATATTAACTCTAAATTCGTTGAGCTTAAGCTTTTATCTCGTTATTACAACCTCTATGAATAATAATGTTGAAAACAACCCGAGAAAACGCAGTTACGGTGGATTTGAACAACTAATATGCGAATATGAAGATATATTTATGGTGGTCGGAGTTGAGTTAGATGAATGACATCAAACAATGAAATGTACTAAAAGAGGAAACTGAAAGCAGGGTGCTTAGGATCAACATGGATTGGATGCAATGGCAAAACACATTATTTTTCTAATAAGAGAATTCAGTTTGAACATTGAAGACGATATTGTTAGAAAAAAATCTCAAATTATAAATATAGACTATCAAATAGACATGTACTATGAAAGGTGAAGTGTTTAGGGTTTAGACACAAATTGAGAAGGGTAAATCAGAAATGCACATTTCATTGTGGATAAAAAGGTTAAGGGACTCGAGCCAAATACATCAGTATTTAAAGTCCATAAATAACGACCCACTAACAGCCTATAAAACGGCCCAAAACTGACATGTTTAACACAAGGACTAATCTTTCACATTATTTTATATTTAAGACTAATCGAACTCTCAAGCACCAATTAAGGTACGACAGACCCTAACCATAATGCGGCTCAAGTAGAATTCAAATACTATCTTCTTTTTACCAACTTACTACTATATACTATAACACAATCATACTAAATTAAGCCTAAACATGGCCCGACGATGTGGTTGCTTTGTAGAATCCACTTCGAACTAACTTGATGCAGTTCAAGGAACGGATGAAGGTACTGAAAACAACCCAAGTTCCTTTTTCTCATTAGTTTGTTGGTAACCAAACAAGAGAAGGAAAATATATGAAAGAAAGGGTACCTCCAGGGAACATCTTCAGCAAGTAATAAGTCACCTTCTCTGTCTTGATAAGAAAGTTTAAAGTTTTTCTGCCACTGCTCCTCCGCTGTTACCGAAAACAAGATTGGAAATTCATATTTTCTTCATCGAAAACTTAATGTCTGAAATTAGGATTGAATTTAAGAAACTTTTGGGTGTTTCTACTTACATATATTGAACATTCTCTTCAGGGTTGATGTAAGCGATTCAAAGGAGCGATGGACGCTGAGGTCAATTTTCCTGCCAATTGCACTCCCTTCCATTTTCACCTTCACGTACGTAGAGTTTGAAGCTTTACTACCGCAGCTATTGTTCGCCGCCGCCACCATGCGATTGTTATTTGCTCTGCCGTTGTGTACGTGGCGGCGTGGCTTCTTTCTCTCTAAACCTTCTTCGCCATTCCTTTCCAAACCAAAAGAATTCATTTAAATTAAAGAGAAAACCCATAAACGACGAATTCTCAAACAGTTTAGCAGGGATTTGAAGTGTAGTTGCGGTTGCGTTTTCGGTGTTGCTGCGTCTATTGCAGTCGCGAACGTAAGGAACACTATTCCATTTTTTAGTAAAAATAACAGGAATAACCTGATAATAATGAAAAACGACCTGTTATATCGTAACGGATCGTTACCACTATTTAAATTCCTGCAATTTACCAAGAGAGGGAAAGAGAAAGAGAAAAAGAGAAGTGTACTCGAGAATGGCAGAAGAAGAGTCGTCGTTGAGATCATTCGGGTCATCATCTTCGTCATTAGGTTGGTTACTGTTCCAAAGAAAAAGACGCAGCGTTTTGGGAACAACTCGAGTCTCTTCATCAAATCCGACGCGTTGCTTATTGCTTCCACCGCCGCCGCCGCTGCTGGTAGAAGTGCTGCTGCAACTGCCATTGCTGTTGTGGAATGGAGTGGTCGGAAGGGCGAGACCCAGTTGGACCTCCATGCTCGACAAACAACAAAAAACACAGAGATTTGGTCCAAAAATAAAATACTTGAAAAAGAAGGGAATGAGAACTGGTATCGGAGAGAATCGAATCAGGGTTGATGGGTAAGAAAGGGGGGGATTTTAAGACAAGGTTGAAGCGTGAGATTGAGAGCCCTTAAAAAGAGTGGGTTTTAAGTTTAAAGTCGAGGTTGATAGTTAAAGTTTAGAGAATTTTTTTAAATTCGTACTTATTAAAAAAATTTATTGCTCGATTCAACTCGATACTCCTTAAACTCGGCAATTTTTTTACTTTTTTTTAAATATAGTAAAATCTAGTGATATTATTTGAGCTTAATATAAAGAAATTCAGAAAAAAATGTAAGATTTAAGGAGATAAATAAACAAACATGTCATAACCGATTAGAGATGAAGTTGATATTAAAGTGTGATTCTTTTTAGTTTCACAATAATCTTCGATGAACAACAACTTACAGAATGTTTTAGGGTTTTAAATTTCAATCGTATTTTTATATGGGAAGTGAAAACTAAAGACCTTTCACCTTTTTATACTTTTATACATAAAGTAATAATAATAATAAAAAAACTCATTATTGTAATTTAATTTCTTATTAATACAAATTATTTTTTTAAATTCTCAGGAAATACAACACATTATAGAAAATTGAAACCAAAATTTTATGGGTAAATTACCTATAAATTCATTAAACTTTTCTAGAGTTTTAAACTATTATTTAAATTTTTTAGAACATGATTTTTTTTAAGGTAGCAACTCAAAAATCGTAAAAGAATTTATAAAAAAATAACGAGCTGCTCACGAACTTATCGAATTGAATTAGACTTTACTCGACTTAACTCGTTAAGATCTTGAGTTGAGCTTAGTTTCGAATCGAGTTAATTTGAGTCAAATATTAATTAAATTTTAACTAAATTAAACTCAAGTTATTTGCGAGCTGCTCATCTCAATAAGTACATGTAGGTACCTTCCTCTTCTCCGCTACCATTGTTTTCTGTACCGCCCAGGGTTTCACGCGCATCAATACTGGGGGTTACCTTACACTTTGACGGCATATCTACAAGCTGTCCAAGCTTATTGCCGAACACTCAACCTTCATATGTTTAACGGGCAATGTTGAGGTTAAAAGACAGTAAGTTTTGAAATTTAACTACGAATCGAAAATATTAAATTTTTAATAATATTTTTAATTAATTTTTTGAGTTTTTTTTTAAATTTTTTGATAAATTTTTAGTTTGGGACAAAGTCTAATTTTTTAGTTAAAAATTTTATCAAGAAGTTTAATCTTTTTAATTCATAAACAAATTTTAAAATTTGTCATTTTTTAACTGCACCCTAGATATGTCGCACCCCAAACTTGCTCATATTTAACACATAGACGAAAGGGTTGTTTCATAATTGGTCTTTATAATATTTGAATTTAAATTAGTTGATGATGAATTGGATAATTATACAAAAAAATATTTTTTACTATTCTAATATGACTACTTTTTAAAAAATTATATCAAGAATTAGGAGCGAGTCAAGATTTGAGGTTGAATAATAAAAACATAAATGTCTGTAAGTGAGATAAAATCATAAATAATCAAAAAATTTAATATTTTTATATATAAAAACAAAGGTAAAAAAATTGGGGGAGGGCAATCCCACATACTTCCGTCCCTATCATAAATTCTCCTTATCACATTAGTCATAATCTCGACCAATAGAAATAATCTACTTCGCCTTTTTATGCTAATTTTATAACACATAATATTCACTGATATTTTTTCACACTAGTCTTTTAAAAATTATTATTTGAGTGAGTCAGATGATATGAAAAAAATAACGAAATGAGTAATTTGTTTAACTACAAAATTCGTATTCAAACTATATATATTTTATTTTAAGCGTATAAAATTTTTCTTGTCAAAGTAAGTGTTTAAAGTTTACTCTGTGACCATTTTCATATAGTGGTCGTTAAAAAGTAAAAAATTAAAATAATTATGTGCTCAAATTATATATATTTTTATTTTTAGTGTCTATTTTATTTAACTATTACCTGAAAATTGTAACGAAATAAACTTTATACATCTATTTTAATAAAAAAAATTAAACACATATAAAAGTATAATTTGAATATTTATTTTATAATTAAGCTTAAACACAATGTGAAAGTTGAATGAAAGTGAGAAACACAGCTGTGGTGGGAGAGTGAGAAACATGAGATGGAAAGCAAAGGCTTGTAGAGAATAACAGGGACTTTAATTCCCGATTAGGTTACAAAATTGATGGTCAAACAACCCTACGTGTGTGTGGGGGCACAATTTCTTTTTATGGAAACACTTCTTTCTTTCTCACGTGATCTTAACTACAAAACTAAAGATTTATATCCGGCTTAATTATAAAATAAGTGTCCAACCATGCTTTTTTTACGATAGGTGCTTAAAATATTGTTGGTTGAAATAAGTATTTAAAGTTACCTTTTTGACTAAAATAGATGCCTAAAATTTTATTTTTGGCTGAAATAGGTGCCAAAGTAGGTACCTCAGTTGACTTTAAAACAAGCAAAAAATGAAACTTTAGGCACATATTTTAGCCAAAAAACACTTTAGGTACATATTGTAAAAAAATAGATATATTTTGAGCATTTATTTTGTAGTTAAGCCTTTATATCCAATACACTGTGGCGGTAGAATCTTTTAGTTTCCACAAACGCTTTAATTTTAGGTTGTAGAGTTTAGGTGTAGGTTTTAGAATTTAAGGGTAATAGTTATAAATTAGGGATTAAGGTTTAGGTTTTAGGGTGGTATGTTAAGGATTTAGGTTTTAACCTTTTAACCCTAAATTCTAACCATAAACCCTAAATTCTATTCACAATCACTAAATTCTAAACTACTAAACATAAACCCTAAAATTAAAGCGCTTGCGAAAATTTTTAGCTTACACTGCCAGTGTATCAAATAATTATCTTAAAATTAATATTTTATTTTTCTCTCGCAAGCATTGAACTTATTTTTTTCATTTTTTAAAACTTTGTGCATTCTTATTACACCCGTTCAAAACACATTGATTTTCTTGGCTTTGTTAGGTATTTAGAGATTAAATTTAAGAAAATAGGGCACATTCAAAAATATTTAAGAATCTACGACAAAATGAACGTGGGCGGAAGAAATTATACTAATTATTAAGTCAAGTTTGAATGTTTAGGGAGAAAATCGGTGGAAAATACTGATTATTTCTCCTGATTTTCACCCTTAAACACCTTGTTTTTCATGCAGTTTATGTTTGTGTACTTACTACTTAGTTTATTATGGTCCTGTTTAGCAATTAGCGGATTACATTAGCTGGTTGCTGATAGCTGATTGTATTAGTTGATATGGCTACCAGATTGTATTGGTATAAAAGTGTTTGGTAAAATTAATTGATAGATGATAGATTATTTAAACAAGCAAAATGACATATAAAGACATGATTATATGCGATGCTTGTTTGAATAGTTTATTAGTTATCAATATTTTGTATTTATTACCGTTAAAAAAATTTGTATCTATTAATATTAATTAGATTATGAAAAATAATTTTTTAATATAACAATACTAAGCATATTTGAAGTATCTATATATTAATTAATTATTTATAAAATTATTTTTAATAAAATTTAATTAATTATTAAATATAAATATAAATATGTGAGAATAAAAAGAAAAAAAATAAAAGTATAACTTTACAAATGTCACAATATAAATATGTGATGGTGAAAAATTAAACAAAAAAGTTAAATTTAGGTTATTTGGAGATTTTGATAATTGTTAAGGGTAAAAGTGTATTTATAACTATTATGTCAAACCGCTAATTTCAAAAAGCTTCTATTAGTAATTTTTTCAATTAGAGGTTTCACCACAATTCGCTTGTAATACCCGATTTTTACCTAGGGTTATATATGTATATTATCTCTTAAATAAATAAATAAATAAATCCCAAAGTTAGTCCATAAGTCCATTACATATAGTTAAATGTCCCATATTATAATCCAAAGCCCAAAATACAGTTCAAAGCCCATTATACATGATTCCTACTTAAATCTATGCAAGAAATCAGAAAAATGGCCCAAAGAAACACAAGTGTGCTTCCTCAGGCCGCCTAAAATAATACACGTGTCAACCCGGGAGTGGCCCGTTCAAGTATCTCGTGGATTAAGCTTTTGGATGACGTCATCATTGTCAGCCTATATAAAGAAGAGAGAGAATTAGTGGGGACAGACATTAATTGTGCAATTATTACTAGAATTGAAGAGGAGGGAGAAAATGGAAGCTGAAAAGCTTACCAGAATTCAAGGAGTCGCCCAGAAAAAGAAAGATCGCTGGAGCTCGTCCGCCACTATCGAAAGGTAAATCCTTCACCGTCTTCTTCATTTTCCCTGAAAAAAAAAATCAAATTTGAGCCTAAAAAAAAAGTAAAGTAAAGTAAAAACAACTGAGATCTTAACTTTTATGGTGGTCAGTGAGAATTTTTTGGTTTGGTCGGAGTTGAAAATGAGCGCCAAGAGAATAGCCTTAGGTTTAGATCGGGAAAGATGGGTGGATTCTTTCGAATCCGGTTAGATTAGGTGCGATTTTGGGGAAGTACTGGATAAATTTTAGGATTTAGGGTTTTAAATCAGAAAAATTAGAGGATTTAAAATTTGGTGCAGCGGAAGAGTGGTGGTCGGAATTTGCCTCACGGCAGCCGAGATTCAAATTTCTATAGCCGGCGAACACCGAAACTTGGTCGGAGAATGGGGGTGGAAGATTGAAGTGGCTGAAGCCACGGCGTTTGGTGGCCGTGTTCTTCGTTGTTCTTAATGTTCATGAAGAACAATGAAGAACACCGTGGGAAATTTGGTGTTTGATCCATTCCTAGATCCAATTCTAGGTTTGAAAGTGTTTTCTTCATAGCATTTGGGTGAGGGGGAAATAAAGAGAGAGAGCGAATGTGGATTTTGATCGAGCCAACTCGGTTTAGGGTTTAAAAATTCTTTGCAAAATGATGCTGTTTTGGCACTGAGTTATCTTAACCCGCGCAGCGCCCTACGGGTCGGATCATAGGATCCGCGCCCTATTTCAATGGGTTTTATATTGCTGCCCTTCTTTTTTCCTTTTCTCACAATTTGGTCACTTAATTTTGTAATTTGGCACTTGTATTTTGATAATGGTTCAATTTAGCCCTAGTTTTAAGTATTAATTCATTTAATTTGCTCAATTTAATTGTTTAATTTAATAGTTGTCTAATTTATATGTATGATACACATTTTAAATTGCATATAGTATATTTTGTTAGATAAATTAAATACATATATCTAGTAATTAATTGTTTAGAGTCATAGTTCTAAGTTTACAATTAGGCTTCAATAATTAAATTGGGAAGATCATTGTAGTAAATTAGTGTATTTTAAATGACAACTTTGGGGTTCAAAATTGGATGGTGCTCTACTTGCTTGCAATGGAGTGTTATCTCAAAATTGGCCTTAAAGATGTACATTTAACATACATTACAACTTAAAATTAAGTAAATTCACTTAGTCAATTAAATATAACCCTAATTAGGTCATTACTTTAATTAATTAGAATGACACTTTAATTAGTGAATTATCATTTGAATATAGGGGATATGAGATGGATTGTATTCGAGCAATTGGTATTGTCTCATAAAGGCTTTTAAATTTCATGATATTCATAGTTTAGTTAACGTAATTAAATAGAGCCTAATTAAGTTAATACTTAAAATGAACAAAATGATAATGAATCTTGCATTCAAAATGTTTTATGTTGAAAAAATATTTCTATGAATATGAATGGGGTGCTTCTTAACATGGCGCTTTTAATCTCATATTCGATATAAAAATGAATTTTCTAGTAAAATGATATCTTCATTTGGAATAAGAATTCAGTTAATAATTACGGTCAAATTAAATTCAAATTGTTATTTTTAAAATGCCAAAATGTCATGTAAAATTAATAGGTACTGATAACAGACATTTTTGGGGTGCTAATCCTTTCCCACACGTAACTGACTCCCGAACCTAAATTTTAAAAAGAATAATCTCTAGTTGTTTTTATGGTGTTCGGTCTACCAAAGTGACCGGTAGTGACCCAAATTGTTTTCAAAATCGAATAATGGAAAATTAATTTTAATATAAAAAAACTTTAATTTTCAAGATCAAATTAAAAATGGTAAAACTCCAATTTCAAACTTAAATTTCAAGATTAACTAAAATGAACAAAAATACTAATTTCAAAATCAATCGTCAAGCCATTTTCACACGTCGGTTCAAAAACGGCAACGACACTGCTATTTACCAAACATTCGAATTAACGAATTTGACCAGTCAAACATTTAATATTAGCTCAAACCTCTAATTTTAATTCAAACTGTTATTTATCAACGTGGCCTATATAAAATGGACGGTGGAAAAATAATGTGAAAATTATACGACCCCATCTCTCTCTTTTCACACCTAACTTTCGTCTATCGTCACTTTAGAATTTCACAAGCTTCCAATCATATGACCAATGCAATCGATACTGGATCATATTTATCAAAAAAATCAATACCTCCAATCATATGACCAAGGCAATCAATACTTCCATCATATGACCAATGCAATCAATACTGGATCATCTTTACCAATGCAATCAATACTGGACCAAAACTGCAACGTCCTGTTTCGCATATGAATGCCGTGAGCTGGTAGCACCCTCCAGCGGATTGCTATGCTCTTAATACGGATGCTGCGGTTTCATCTCTTTCGGGACATGGATTTGTTGGTGGAGCCATTCGCGGATCAGCTGGTGAATGGGTGGTTGGATATCACAAATTTGTTGGATTTGTTTCGCCGTTAAATGCTGAGTTTTGGAGCATCTTTATTAGTCTCCAAGTTGCTTGGTCGCAAGGCATCGAGCGCTTACAAGTATAATCAGATTGCGCACATGCTATTCGTCTTTTACAAGATGTCTCACTGGATCGTCACACAATACCTCTAGTTCGTGCGATTAATTCGCTTCGTGGTCGCGGATGGTATACCGAGTTCTAATGGATCCGTCGCGAATATAACATGGTTGCCGATGCCATGTCCAAGTTATCATTCTCCCTGCAATACCAGCTCTCATTGCTTGTTTCAGCCCCTGAGATAGCTCAGCCGATGCTGGCTCATGACTCTACTTGTCTACCCTATCGAGGACATGTTCAACTATAGTTTCTAAGCTTTGAGCTCTCTTTCATTCAAAAAATAATAATACTATATTCCATAAAAAGTATTCTATACGTAAGGCTTAAGGATGTAAGCCTTTAAATTTTTGAAAAAAATAATAAGTTTTTGAATTTTTTATCTAATTAAACCATTGAATCAATAAATTAAATTATTTAAGTCTTTTAACTAATTTTAACAATTAAATGTTGACATATTTTTTAGAGATTACTGCCACATGATAAACTACAGTTATATCACGTAATATTTACATTTTTTTTTAATAATTTTTAAGACTTTCAAAGAAAATTTCAAAATAGAAATTTCGAAATGTCAAGAGACAATACTATGACACAACACATTGTACCAACTGATCTAAAATAATTCCATTAAATTTAACAGTCAATGTTTGATTCAATTTAATGGTTAAATGACTTAATTGAATGAAAAAAAAGAGATTCAATCATATTATTTTTTTAAAAGTTCAATAACTTTTTACACTCCTAAACCTAAATTTTATTATTGTTTTGTTAAATGTTACACTTTTAAGATGATATTTTTATTGACAATGTTTTGGTTCAATGGTAAGATCAAGTTTTTAGGTTTTTTTTTATGTTTTAAATTCAAGTTTTATCAATGTAATTTTTTTGAAGAATTATCAATGTAAATTTAAATATGTGTGGATTCTTGTTTAATTAGGGAAAAACAACTTTTGGAAATGACATATTGGTATTCACAGGGACGGACGCGAAATTTTTTGTTAGAGGTAAACTTAAAAAATTTTAAGGGGTGTAAATTTATAAAATTTTAAAAGGACGAAAATATATTTTTAATAAAAATATATATAAAAAATTATAAATCATATATGAATTTCAAATTTGTAGAGGGGAGAATATCTCCTCCAACCCCTTCTGACTCCATCTCTGGATACTCATATTGCTTTCTAAGGAAAGAAAATCTAAATTCGAACATAAAACTTAATGATAAGGGTTCATTTCAGAGCATTGGGAATTTCTAACAATCTTTCGGGTGAAAACTAAAGTAGAATCCAACAATTTTGTTCATGGGTCATTTCAAAAAAAAATGTTCATGGGTCGAGACATACACCCATTTAGATAGGTCCAACAAGCTCAATTCGATAATCTTTATATTATTAAGATGCTTTTATTTTAAACTGACCCGATGCAAATTATAATTCAATAATAATAAAAATATGTTGTAAAAAATTAATCATTGACGGGTCTAGTAAAATTAGACACTAAATCTCTTACCTAAGGTCAGATTTTAAATTTTAATATTGTAAATGGAGCAAATTCTAAGGCCAAGGCAAGAAGCACTGCTTATATGCTAGCTTCGGCCTTTGAAATTTTTATTAACTTCAAATTCGTCGAACTTCGTTTTCGTTTACTCCCGCTCATGAGGGAAAATTTTCGTACCGATGCATTTTTACATCCCACAGCTTTAACATATTGTTTAACCCTAATCATCTTCGACGAAAGAATGCTCGATTAGTGAGCTATTACGTGTAGATCTGAACAACTAATGTGTGAATCTGAAAATACATTTACGGTGGTCGGAGTTGAGTTAGATGAACGGACATCAAACAACGAAATGAAAAGAATAGGGAATTGAAGGTGGAGTGCTTAGGGTTTAGACACAAATTGAGAAGGGGAAAATAATCAGAAATGCACATTTCATTGATGGATAAAAAGGGTAAGGGACTAAAGCCCAATACATCAGTATTTAAAGCCCAGAAATAATGACCCACTAACAGCCTGTTAAACGGCCCAAAACCCGACATGTTTAACACAAGGAACCTGTTGGACATAGAGTTAAGGTATGTGCCAAATTTTCCCATTAAAAGGAATCTACCCCGGCGACCCAAAAGTTAAGGGCTCGTTTAGTTTGAGAAAATATAATGTTATTTTTATTTTTTGAAAAATAAAATATATTTTAAAAAATTTATTTAGTTGTAAAATTTGATTACTTTTAGAAAACAAAAATAAAAATGAGTACAATTTAAAAAACATAAAAAATATTTTCTCAATTTTTATTGAAAATATTTTAGAAAAGTAAATTTAGAAAAGTAAAAAGGATGAAAATAATGGTTTTAAATTTTAACTCAATTTAACTCAGATTCGATCCTTTTAATGTCAATTTTAAAACTTTGGTTTATTTGATTATATTTTATTTTTATTATAATAATATTTTTTAATAATTATTTTTTATTTTAATTATTTAATGAGTAACTATTTATTTTTTTATTTTAAAAATTGGATATCAAACACATTTTTTACTATTTTCATTTTTGAAAATAAGTTTTTATTCAAATTGTGTTTTTTAATTTTTTAAAAACTGAAAACTGAAAAACAAAAACAAAAATATTTTTTAAAACCAAACGGACCTTAATATTTTTCTGTTTTGTTAGTTTACATTGAGAGTAGTGGCTTATTATAGATTTTAAAAAGTTACTTCATATTCAAGATGAAAATTAAATTTTTTACCACATGTTAAGGTATGAAAGATATTTATCATCAAATACTATCTTTTACCAAGTTATGATTTGCCATGGAACTGGTTCATGTTTTAGATTTTACACAACAAAAAAAAGTGCCAAGTTACTACTATATACTATTACACAATCATTCTAAATTAAGCTTAAACATGGCCGGACACTTTGACGATGTGATTGCTTGCTAGCATCCGCTTCGAACTAACTTGATGCATTTCAAGGAACGGATGAAGGTCCTGAAAACAACCCAAGTTTCCTTTTCCCAGTTAGTTTCTTGGTAACCAAACAGAAGAACGAAAAAATAAAGAGAAAGAAAGGGTACCTCCAGGGAACATCTTCAGCAAGCAACCAGTCACCTTCTCTGTCTTGATAAGCAAGTTTAAAGCTCTTCCGCCACTGCTCCTCCGCTGTTACCAGAAACAAGATTGGAAATTCATGTTTTCTTCATCGAAAACTTAAATGTCTGAAATTAGGATTGAATTCAAGAAAGTTTTTGGTGTTGGCGTGTTGCTACTTACATATATCGAACATTCTCTTCAAGGTTGATGTAAGCGATTCAAAGGAGCGATGGACGCTGAGGTCAATTTTCCTGGCGATTGCATTCCCTTCCATTTTCACCTTCACGTACGTTGAGTTTGAAAAAAGCCTACCACCGCAGCTATTGTTCGCCGCCGCCGCCGCCATGCTATTGTTATTTGCTCTGCCGTTGTGTACGTGGCGGCGTAGCTTCTTTCTCCAGGCTTTCACCGGTGGCCACCCTACTAAACCTTCTCCGCCATTCCTTTACAAACCAAAAGAATTCATTTAATTTAAAAAAAAAAACATAAACGGGGAATTACCATACAATTTTCCAGGGGGTTTAAATTGCAGTTTAACTGTTTTTCTTGTTTTCGTTTACAATATAAAACTGTACAGTATAACCGTTTTTTAATTCAAATCGATTTTTTTAAATAATGAAACATTATAAAAGAATACCGTTTTATCGTAATAAAAACAGAAAAACGGTCGATATCAACAATTACTGTTCGTTATATAATATACCATTATAACGACAGTTATCCGTTAAATTACAACAATTACTGTTGGTATAATTCACCTCTATACCATTTGAATTTCCACCAATTTATTACGATTGTGGCAAACCACTTTAAATTCCTATAATTTACCAAGAAAAGGAAAGCGAAGGGTACTCGAGAATGGCAGAAGAAGAGTCGTCGTCGAGATCATTCGGGTCATCATCTTCGTCATTAGGTTGGTTAGTGTTCCAAAGCAAAAGACGCAGCGTTTTGGGAACAACTCGAGTCTCTTCATCAAATCCGCCGCGTCGTTTATTGCTTCCACCAACGCCGCCGCTGCTGCTAGAACTGCTGCTGCAACTGCCATTGCTGTTGTGGAATGGACCCTGTTTTAGCTCGTAACCGATGGGGAAAAAAGGAGTGGTCGGAAGAGCGAGTCCCAGTTGGAGCTCCATGCACGACAAACAACAAAAAACACAGAGATTTGGTCCAAAAATCAAAATACTTGAAAAAGAAGGGAATTGGTATCTGAGAGAATCAAATCAGGGTTGATTGGTAAGAAAGCAGGGGCGGGTGGGGATTTTAAGACGAGGGTGAAGCGTGAGATGGGGACAAGTAGCAGACAGAGGGTAACATTTGGTGAAGGTGGGTCAGAGTTTTGCTTCACTTTTAGCCGACCTAGTTGTCCCCTTCCCCTTCTCCGCCACCATTGTTTTCTGTACCGCCCAGGGTTTCACGCGCATCAATACTGGGGGTTACCTTACCTCTGTTCCTTTCTTTCACCACTTTAACAGCTTATTTCCGAACACTCAACTTTCGTATGTTTAACGGGGTGAAGTGTGAGATTACAAGACGCCCAATTTTAAAATTTATTTATAAATTAAAAATGTTAAAATTTTTATAATATTTTTAGTTATTTTTTTAAATATAGATACTTATTACTAAAAAATTTATCAAACAAATTTTAAAAAAATACTTTAAAAATCAACTAAAAATGCTATTAAAAAATCTAACATTTTCAGTTCGTAGATAAGTTTTAAAACTAATATTCTTTTAGCCATACTCTAGACCTACCTATATTTAACACATAGATGAAAGGGTTATCTCATAATTGATCTTTATAATATTTGAATTTAAATTAGTTGACGAAGAATATGATAGTTATACAAAAAAAATGTATTTACTATTCTTATAGATCACTTTTCAAAAAATTATATCAAGAATTAATGACGAAATCAGGATTTGAGGTTGGAGGATAAGATATAAATGCTTGAAAGTAGAGCAAATTTATAAATAATTAAAATTTTATTTTTTTTTATATATAAGAACAAAGGTAAAAAAAAATTGGGGAGAGACAATCCCACGTACCTCGTCTCTGTCATAAATTCTTCTTATTACATTAGACATAATCTCTACCAATATAAGTAATCTATTTCACCTCATTTTTTATGCTAATTTTATAACACATAATATTCACTGATATTTTTTTACATCGGTATTTTAAAAATTGTCATTTGAGTGAGTCGAATGATATGAAAAAAATGGTGAAATGAGTAATTTGTTTAATTACAAGTATCTAAACTATATATATTTTATTTTAAGTGTATAATTTTTTTGTCAAAGTAAGTGTTTAAAGTTTAGTCTTGGATCATTTTCACATAATAGTTGTTAAGAAGTAAAAAATGTATTTAAATTATATATTTTTATTTTCGGTGTTTATTTGATTTAATTATAACGTAGTAAACTTTATACATTTACTTTGATAAAAAAAAAATGAATGTGAGAAACACAGCCGTACAGGGAGAGTGAGAAACATGAGATGGAAAGCAAAGGCTTGTAGAGAACAAAAGGGACTTTAATTCCCGATTAGGTTACAAAATTGATAGTCAAACAACCCTACGTGTGGGGGGGGGGACCTTTTGATTTTCTTCTCCATTTGCCCTTTGCATTGACGCATCATTTCTTTTTATGGAAACTCTTCTTTCTTCTTCACATGATCTTCTAACCCATTCATTCAATCTAAACAATCCATTTTCTTTTCTTTTCTATTCAACTTTGCTTTTAAGTATTGGGACTTGGTTTTGATTTTTATGGTTATTAATTGGTTGGATCGTATCTCTCATATCTAATTCAAGATGCCTTGAATTTGAAGTATACACATTTTAAGTTTAAACACATTGGATTCCTTTGTTATTAAACATTCCAAGTTTTGATGTAATATATTCGGAGCAAGATTCGAATATGCATTCTCAAATAGAGAACGTGGTTGAGATTCACTAATTGATTTAGAAGCCAATGAAATTCATGTTGTCTCATACAAATCAAATCCTGACATTTGTCTTAAGAATGTAATATATTTTTATTTAATAAAAAAAATAGAAATAAGTAGTTTACCTCTACACACAACAATACTATTGTGATTAGCTGGTATCCACTCAACTAATATCTGTAATTTGATATTTCAAAAGGTGTAAAATATAATATGTTACCGGCGGCGGAACTTTGTGACAAAGTTTAAGGGGTCAACTTATATTTTTTAAAAATTTAGTACTGGGACAGAGTCAAAATCAAACATTGAGAATGACAAATGTCTATTAAATCTTTAAATTTGAAAATTGGAAAGGGTAAAAACCTTATTTCACTACTATTTAAATTAAAAGGACCTCAACTGCAATTATACAAAAAAATTTGAGAGGGACTACATGGCTCCGTCCCTGATTTAGTGGATTAAACTAAAATTTTCAAAATTTTGAGGGTCTAACAAAAATTTTAATACTTCCGAGAGATTTAATAAAAAAATTTAAAAATTATGAGAGGAGATTTTAATTAAAATAATAAAAAACTTAAAGTTTAATATATACAATTATACCATGAGATAAATCACAAATTATTGATCATCACCTCGTTTTCCTAAAACCACTATTCCAAATATTGTACATCAACATAATCTTTTCGAAATAGGCATAAAATATAACAATGCAATGCACGACAATATGTTATTTATTAATCAACACAGAGTGCTTACCATATTCATATTTTTATATTTATCTTTTGAAGTACATGCTTTTTTATAATTAATTACACTGCACGAACATACAAGAACTCATTAAATAATAGTTCTTCAATAAATAAATGGGTATATTAAAAAAACCTTTTTTTTGCCATTATTTTATGTTTAGAATCATTGTGGAGAATGCAATCCCCAGCAAAATTGTCTTCTCAAAAAGACAAGTTTGTCTTTGTCATGTTCGGAACAAAAGACATGTTCCCCTATGTGCTTTGTTTGTTTTATGTTTGGTGCTGAAACACAAACATAAGTCGCCACAATTTCGATTCGATATTTTAATCTAGATCTTTGTCTTGGCTCATGTCAACAAAATTAGTCCCAATACCATTGAGTTTGGCAACACTGCCCCCTTCAAACCCCAAACACATTTCGACCCATTGCTAGTTTATGGATGGACAAGATTAAAGTTGAGAATTTGTTATATCTGTTAGTTTGTAGTTAGGGACGGTTAGTTGGTTGAGATTACTGTATAAATATGTATGCAGTCGTTGCCCTCGGTCAACAATGCCTATTCGATGATTGTTCAGGAGGAGTCTCACCATTTGCATATGAGTGGGGCGCTGCCTCTTGGTGATTCCACTGCATTGAAAATCTTCCTGTTCATCGAAGACGTTTTTCTAGACTCTGTGATTACTGTAAGGTCAAAGGCCACAAGAAAGAAGATTGCTACCGTCTCATTGGCTTCCTTGCTGATTTCAAGTTCAATGGAAAGAAACCATCTCCGGCTGCCAATTTTCTCTTGTAGTTACTTCAGCCTCTAATGTTGGCTCGTTCGATGGCTCATTCTTTACTGGAAGTTCTCCTACGCCACCTACTTTCACTTCGAAACATTACACACAGCTTTTGGGGCTACTGGCCAAAGCTCTAGTTGTAGATTCCTTTGTGAATCTGGCAGGTACTTTAACTAGCTCTTGTTTTAATACCCACTCTTTAATTGATTGGATCCTGGATACTGGCGCAACGAATCACATATTATCAGACTTTAATTACTTGACTAATCTTGTTCCTTGTCATTCAGTTTCTCGTTTTGTTCAACTACCTGATGGTAAATCTTCTCTTGTTACTCATATAGGTTTTGGTCTTTCTGGTCTTTTTCCTCTCGTACCATGCCTGTTGAAAGTTCCTTGTCTTAGACTCTACCTTCTAGTGTTGACAAGGGCTCCAACTCTTCTAGCATTTCTTTTCCCGTCCCAGACCACAAAAAGAGAATAGAAAAGGCACGGATCCCCTTTCTTTCCTTTCCCTGAGCATGAGGCGAGAGCTTGCTTTACCGAGAACTAGGCTTTTGCTTGTCACTTTGCCACATGGTCTTCACTTGTCCAATGTTTTGTTTGTCCCAAACCTTAAACACAATCTTATTTTGGTTTCGAAATTAACAGCTGAATTGCAGTGTACAGTTTTATTTATTTTTTCTTGATTTTTGTTTCTTGTAGGATCCTTACAGTGGCATGATGAAGAGGATTGGTAAAAAGTCTAGGGGTCTATACTTGCTTGAGTCCTCTTCGAGTAATATTTCTGGTTGTAAGTGTGTTCATCCAATTTTTTTCCTGTTTCTTCTATGAATTCTTCTCAAAGTTCTATCAATATTTGTAAATCTGTTGATGCCAATAAAATTCATGTTTGGCATGCTCGTTTAGGGCATGTTCATGCTTCTCAATTTTATGTTTCATGATACTTTGATTGCTGATGATTTGTTCCTTTCTTGTTCTGTTTGCCCTTTAGCAAGACAATCTAGGTTACCTTTTTCTATTAGCCATTCTAGGTCTGAAATTCCTTTTAGTCTGATTCATATTGATCTTTGGAGGCCATATCAAGTTGTTACTCATAGTGGTCATAGGTATTTTCTTACTATAGTCGATGACTTCTCTAGAATAACTTGGGTGTACTTATTGAAACTCAAAAGTGATGCTATTCTTTGCCTTAGAAAATTTGTTTCTATGGTTCACTCCCAATTCTCAGCTACCATTAAAATCATTCATAGTGATAATGGTAGTGAATTCTTCAATTCTGCTTGTTCTTCTTTTTTTGATTCTCTTGGCATCTTTCATCAAAGTTCTTGTGTGCATCCGCCTCAACAAACTGGGGTTGCTGAGCATAAGCACATGCACCTTTTAGAGGTGACTCAGACTTTAAAGTTTTATTCTCAGGTTCCTATAAAATTATGGGGGGAATGTATTCTCACTGTTTGTTACATCATTAACAGACTTCCCTCTTCTGTTTTACATTGGAAGTCCCCTTTTGATGTTTTGTACAATAAACCACATGTTTTTGATCATTTTAAAGTTTTTGGTTGCCTGTGTTATACTACCAAACTTAATTCCTCTGATAAATTTGCTCCACGTGCTATTCATTGTGTTTTTTTGGGGTTATTCCCTAACTCAAAAAGGTTATTTTTTGTTTAATCTTGAAACCAAGAATTTTTTGGTTAGTCGAGATGTAAAATTTCTTGAAGATCAGTTTCTTTTTCATTCTTCCTCACCTTTCATGAATTTATTTTTTCTTTTTCCCCTAAATGCTTTTATTTTCGATCTTGATTTTCTTTCTCTTTCACCCATCGCGCTGTTGGAAAACACCGGTACACCTCATGACGCAACAAAGAAAATTATTCGGCATATTTCACCAGTGATCTATGTACGAGGAATGAATCTTGGGTGAAAAGAGATGAAACGTTACCTTGATTAAATCTGAAAAACCGTAGGTATGTAGGAGAATCCAATTCTTCCAGCACGATATCGAATTCAAGTCGTGACAACAACGTTTCGGCCTCTACGCAGTCCACCCGAATGAAACGAATAATATTTTACTTCTCTAACTGTTAGAGAGGTTTTTCGCAACTAGGCAATTTTTTGCTGCTAGACCTTATGCCTTTATCTAGCATTCAAAAATCTAATCCTAATTAAATTCGGATTCATTACCTATACAATATATTTGACTAAATATAATTAAATATGTAGAATCTGATTCTACTTTAATTAGGTTTCATTAGGGATATATATATATATATTAATAGTATTTGATCATTGCAATAAATATCTAGTATTAAGATATATAAACAAAATTATCTATAATTATAATAATTATAATAATTTTGATTTTTACTAATTTCATGTACAATACAACAAGTTTGTACACATGCTATCTAGTCGATATTTGTTCGTTTCAATCATAGGGTGTACCCTTGTAGGTTCATGTAACATTAGCAGTAATATCTAGAACAATTCTAATATTACAAGCAATGAGTGACATCTAGCAATACATCAGTAGTACCTAAGTTACAGGGAAGTCGTGGTTCGACATAACCTCTTCGTGATTAACTCTTTTTCATGTATTACATCATTTTGTCCTTATATCTAAATTGGACACAAGTCATGGAATAGTCACACTTGTACAGTCCATCTAATATTTCTTGATATCTTGAGTAGACTATTATAAACGAATAACTATATCTCATATCAATTTATTCGAGCATGACCATGCATTTCTAGTCTCACTCAATCAAGTGGCTTATGATATTACTCCTATTACGAAGGAGGGACAAATCCTGTCTTGATCAACCATATCCTGCTACATAGATTGCGACATATCCAATATCAGTCTTTATAGTGTAGTTAGTTATGACACGCGTTTGACTGTATCAAAATATGTCACTCATAATGTTGAAATAATGATGATTTCAAGTATGAGGATCATACATGTAGTTATTTCTATGAGCAATGTTGTGACTGTCACATAATAATCCAAGAAACATGCTCATAGCGGGTCAGTCGAGTATGTCGTTATCTAACACATACTTTTGTATTGATTTTGACATATCCATGTCAACGACAACACTTTGTCATCAATCAACTACATATTAGCCTTAATATATTATTGTTTTCCATGCCTGCAATAATACTCGACTAAAGACATTCAAGAATAACCATATTATTCTAAGGACTTTATTATAATTCAGTTTATTTATAAATGCATAAAATAAGACTGAAATAATAATAATGGCTTTATATTAATAAACAAGATAAGATAAGTATGTCTTTTACAATCATCTTATGATTGGTCTTTGGGCATACTCCAACACGTGCATTCTTCTGATTCCATGCCTTCTGACCAAGTTCTTCCTACACCTTCTACTCTTGCATCTTCTACTCCTACACCTTTTGCTTTAGCATCTTCTACTCCTACACCTTCTGCTCTTGCATCTTCTACCCCCACACTTGCTACTCCTTCAGCTGCATCTTTTACTCCAACACCTCATATTCATTCAACTTCTTCTCCTTCCATTCATCCTACTACTATGCCTGCATCTGGTCATTCTTTGGGTTCTTTGAGTGCACTTAATCATTATGTTCCCCTTTTAGATCCTGTTATTACTCAAAGGTCTTCTAGAATCTCCAAGCCACCTGCTTGCCTTGCTGATTTCACTGGTTCTTGCCTATCTTTTTTATTAGTAGGCCAATTTCTTCATCTTTCTCCTTCTGTTTTCTTGTATTCTATTTCTCAAATTTATGAACCTCAATCTTATTCTGAAGCTATTAAGGTTCCTCTTTGGGTTCAAGCTATTTTTGAGGAAATTCAAGCTTTAGAGTCTAATAATACTTGGATTGTTGCTCTCTTACCACTAGGGAAGGTTCTAATTGGATGTAAGTAGGTTTATAAGGTTAAGTACAAGGCATCATGTGAGGTTGAGAGGTACAAAGCTCGTCTGGTTGCCAAGGGGTATAATCAACGAGAAGGCATTGATTTTGTTGACACATTTTCCCTTGTGGTTAAGATGGTCACCATTCGAACCATTTTAACACTTGTTTATGCCTTCCACTGGCCTCTGCTTCAAATGGATGCTTTCAATGAATTCCTTCAAGATGGTCTTTATGAGGAAGTGTACATGTAAGGATGTCAATAGGATGGGTTTTGTGGGGATTCGCCCCACTTCGCATTCAATTGGGCAGGGATGGTTACAAATTTTGCGTGTTGTGAGGCAGGGATGAAGATAAAAATTAGATTCGTCGTGGGTGGTAGGAAGGCGTGAATATGTAATTGTACCCGCCCCATCTCCACCCGCCTCGCATCATCCCCACCCGCCCCAACAAATCTTATAAAATGTTATTAAAAATACAATACCGGTTTGTATCATAGTCAAATTTAAGATAATTTATATTGACTTTTTCTTGGGATATTAATGAAAAATTCAATATATATATAATTGAGTTTGAAATTGATCATATCAAATTTATAAATATTTTTAATATATCAAATTGAATCAGAATCAAATTTAAAATAATTTACATTGACTTATCTTGAATATTTATGAAAATTTATATATATATATAACATTTATTATGTTTATTGGTTTATTCTTTATTGTTGTTTGTTGTTATACCATCTTTTTAAGGTTTTTCTTCTCTTCAGTCCTCACCATATATATGTTATTCTTCTACTTTTTTAATTTTATTTTCCTAATATTGTATGTTATTTAGATTCTATCGGTATTTGTTCTTATTTTTTAAGGTTTTTTTATTGTTATGTTTTTTTAGTTCTTTCTATAATGTTTATTTGTTAAGCAATTGAAATATTATTTTACATGTTATTTATGCTATTTTCGATCCTTTACAATAGACTTTAGTATCTTTTTAGTCCAAACTTTTGTGTTGTACAATTTTAGTTTCTTATATTATTATTTTTTTAAAAAATTGTGACAATTATGATAATTTCACTATGCGGCGGGAGTTCGAATGATGGGTATTTTATACTTTTTTATAAAAAAAATTGATTTATATTTTTAACTAATAGTTATAAAAATATTATATGAAAGGGTTATGGGGCAGGTAGAGAGGGGATTAGGTGGGTCTCATGACCTACATAGGTAATGGGGCGGGGCTGATTTTAGTCTTGCAGGTTGTGGAGCATAGATGGTTTTAGATTTTGTATTTGCAACGAGTCGTGGGGCGGGGATAGAGATGAAAATTCTTGATGGATATGGATGTGGGAAGAGTACCCTTCGCACCCTCTCCGCCCAATTGACATCCCTATGTACATGCAGTTGCTTGAGGGTTTTTGCAGCCAGGGGGAGAAGATGGCATGTAGACTGCAAAAATCCTTGTATGGCCTTAAGCAAGCATCTAGGCAATGGAACTTAAAGCTCACTGAAGCATTGACGTCTGCTGGTTATGTACAAAGCAGACATGACTACTCCTTGTTTATCAAGAGGCAGCAAAACAAAATGGTGTTCTTGCTACTCTATGTAGGTGATTTACTAATCACTGGAACTAGTGATGATATGATAGAAGAACTCAAGCAGATATTGAATCAAAGTTTTAAAATGAAAGATTTGGATGAACTCGAATATTTTTTGGGATTTGAAGTGTTAAAATCAAAAGAATGAATATTGTTAAGCGAAAAAAAGTATGCACTAGAATTGATCAATGATATTGGGTTGGAGAATGAAAAGATAGCTTTAACTCCTTTAGAGCAGAATTGAGACTGGCTTCTCAAGAGTATGACAGATTGGTTCAACAAGATGTTGAGCATCATTTGATAGAAGGATAAAACAATGTACCAAAAGCTCATTGGCAGATTGATTTATCTGACTTACACCAGGCCATATATCACTTTTGCAGTAAATTTTCTAAGTCAATTTATGCAGCAACAAAAGCAATCTTATTTGGATGCAGCCTTAAGGGTGGTTAGGTACATAAAAGGAGAACATAGGCGAGGAATTTTATTGAAAGCCACTGATGTGTGTCAAATTACAGCTTATTGTGATTCAGATTGGGCTACATGCCCAATGACCAGAAAATCTACTACAAGTTTTTGCATCAAGATTGGAGATTCTCTAATTTCATGAAAATCAAAGAAGCAAAATGTGACAGCAAGGCCTTCGGCAGAGGCAGAATACATGGCTACGACTGTTGTGTCATCCGAGATAGTTTGGCTAAGGGGATTGCTTGAAGAACTTGGTCTGAATCTATATTGTGACAGTAAAACAGCACTACAAATAGCTGTGAATCCAGTATTTCACGAAAGAACGAAACACATAGAAATAGATTGTCACTTTGTGCGAGAGAAGATTCAAGGCATAATACAAGCTGAGCACATTTCAACTCATGACAAGCTAGCCGATATTATGACTAAAGGTTTAGGGAGTCAGCAACATTACTATCTTCTTTCCAAGTTCGGTGTTAAAAATGTTTCTGATGCCCAACTTGAGGGGGAGTGTAGAAGTTAGGAAGTTAGAATTTGTTATATTTGTTAGTTTGTAGTTAGGGACAGTTAGTTGGTTGAGATTACTGTATAAATATGTATGAGGTTTTGTAAATTAATTCAATGAATGAAAGAGATGAAATTCATTATACACTTTGTATTCCCTTCTTTAATTTTCAACAGTATTCTAGGGACGTTGAAATAGTGTTATGGATATATCGGGTTTGAGATATGTATGCTAGATTATAGGATACATTGGATGAAATATCATATATTTGTACTTTTCATGATCGTCATGTTTATAGTGGAGGTAGACAAGATCGAGCTACGTTAAATCTCGTCTCTTTTCACATATAAATTTCTAACAAATGATACTAGAGTCGCGGGGGTGAAGGCCACAGCGACAATGACAGTCAAGGAGGGGCAATGGGATGCACGCGGTGGTGCGATGGTGGCCGATCAACATCCAATATTGGTCCAGGCATTTGAAGAGAGTTAATGTGTAGGGAGACAAGGTGGACCATATGTGGGAGTGAGTGTGTGGCAGGGCTTTTATCACAGTGTCTGAGGGGCACAATGCTTCATTGAATAGTCGATTCAGATGAAAGAGCATGCGCAAATCGTCGATGTGGGAAAAGTGAGTCCAAATCAATTGGGAAGTTTAATGGTTAAGAATCGAGATGAATCTGAGTTGAGAGTGAATGGGTTGTTTTGTTAGCCTATTTTTCAATGAGTCTACAAGTGTAGGTTGGGGGCAATCTATATCGACTAGGTTGTTTGGGAGCTTGATTTTTTAATTTTACCCATCCAAAGAGGTCCCCAAACTTCTTTTTGGACTCAAAGAAAAAACAAAACTTTAGCTTTTAATTGAAACCGCCACTTTAGACTCAATTTTTTTTTTAATTTTCGGGAAGAATAATCACGAATCTTGAATATTGATTGTAAAATGAATATGGAGTAATATAAAAACCTATTTGGTATCTCACATTTACTTGTGTTTCTGTTTTAGTACTTCAACTATATATTTTTTTTGTAAGATCATACTTGATGTTACGTTTTGTTTTTATTTTGGTATCTTTGTCGTTAAAAAATTAACGGCACGTTAACTAGGCGAGAGAAAGTCACAAGTGACAAGTTGATTATGAGAGAAAATCACATGTGGTAGACTGCCACACTATTTTCTCTCTTCTAGTTAGACTGTCACGTGATTTTTAAAATGAATGGCGAGCTGATTAAGAGAGAAAATGATGTAATAGTCTATCACGTGTGATTTTCTCTCTTAATCAGCCCACCATTTATTTTTTAACAGCGATGTACTAAATTATAAACAAAACATAACGTTAAACATCATTTTGCCAAAAAATAGGGGAGTATAAAACAAAAACAAAGCAATAGGTTGGATACTAAATGGGTAATTTACCCGAGTTATAATAAGGTGAATAATTGGTTAAATTCTTTTCAGTCCTACTTTTTAAGTGAAATATGTTAAATGAAATCCTGCTATTAGTCTATATAATTTATAGGTTATTTCATGTTCACTAATATTATCATTTTATGTTTCGATAATTTAATCATGTTATGTACTATTTAGGTAAGAATTTAAATTTCAAAAATTCAGAAACAGTGGAGCAGATCCGTTTCTTTGGATTTGAGTGAGAGAATAGAGCTGGGCCACACCTCCACACGAGGGGCAGAAATCAGAATTGATGACAAAATTGAAAAATATGCATGTGATCTAGGCTTCTGTAATAGATGGGAGAGTATATCTTGATTCGATTCAAAAAATTATTTTTTTTATTTTTATTTTATGAACTTACATTGAATTTTATAATTTATAATTGATTTAAGAAAAAAATTTAAATAAAATTTAAATAATAAAATATTACTTGAATAGCTTAATAACTAAAATATTTATGTAACTTTAATTTTATGTTTTAAATTTGCTTTTGTTTTTTTTTCAATTTAGTCTTTTAACTTTGTATTTTATTTAATTTAATCTTTTGACGAAATTTTTTTATAATTTTTTTATTAATTTTTTGACTCATTTATACCTCAGTTAATATTTTCCCTCAAAATTCTTTTTAAAATAAAAGTTTAAATATTATATATATTTATATATATACACACGTGAATTGTGTTGTCCCTTTAGACAGCCTAGCTTTCCTAAATTAACCATGCATAGACTGTTCCACCGAATGGCCTAGAAAATTGGTAGTTGGTAAATTTAAGCGAGAATATTGGAAATTGAGATTTGAATAAATATAGTTACACGTGGATTTATATATTTAATAGAGTAAACTACACTGGTAGTCACCGAACTTTTAGAGTACTTTTATTACGGTCACCTAACATTTAAAACTTTTATTACGGTCATCCAATTTTTATTTCGCTTTCATTACGATCACTACCGTTAACTACCGTTAAAAAAAACGCTGACTTGGCTAGTTATCTCCTCATTTTCTCTCATTTTCTTCCTCTTCTCTCTCTTTCCTTCATAAATATAAGAACGGGAAAAACATGGCAATTCTTGTCTTGATTTCCTTCATTTATTCTTCTTCAAATATTACACTCAGTTTTCTTCTTGATTTCCATGGATAATATAAGAAGCTTAAATGTAATTACAGAGACCACATAACAAAAGAGATGGTGTCGTTGGAAGACAACAATGATGTAAAGATCCATATGGCAATAATAGTGGGACAACCAATAGTGTCGATGGAGGTAGTCAGGCAACAGAACAAGCTCCGTGCTGCAGAGGCGATGGCCGAGGCGAGAGCTATGGCTGGACGTGATGATCTAACCAGTGCAGTCTCTCTGCTTGAGTATTGTTGCAGGGCTTTACCAGAAATCATTTCTGCACAGGTTGGTGACCGGTTACGTGCTGAGCTAAAGGAGATGCAAGAAAGAAAGCAAAGGGTATAAACGAAAGTAATAGACAAGGGTTGTTGTCTCTTTAAACGGTGGATATATTTTCTTGTTTAGATATGTAAGTAATAAAAAAATTGTAAACAATTGAAATGACTGGTTTGAGATTGAGAAATTAATGGGGGTGAGAAAAAGGAAAACCTGGGAGTTTGGTAGTTTACATTGACAATGGAGCAGTTTCGTTTTTTCCCTTTAAAAATGAAAATAACCCAACAATAATCTATAGAAAGGAAGAAGAAAACTGATTGTAATATTTGAAGAAAAATAGATGAAGAAAATCAAGAGAATAATTACTCTGTTTTTTCCTTCTTGTATTCATGGAGGAAAGAGAGAGTATTGGAAGAAAAGGAGAGAAAATGAGAGATTTTTTAACGTAGTTAACGACAGTGGCCGTAATGAAAACAATATAAAAGTTGGGTGACCATAATAAAAGTTTTAAATGTTCGGTGGCTATAATAAAAGCGCTCTAAAAATTTGGTGGCTACCAATATAGTTTACCCTATTTAATATATTTTGATATATACAATTTTATAACATTTACTTGGGGGAATGAAAATATATTATAAAAAAACATTTATTAAATGGTCACAAATGGATCGGATAAAAAAATTGTATATGAATTTATTAGTCACATGTTTGAATCTTAAGAAATGATTTTTAGTTATTTTATTTGAAGATTTTATATAAAAGTATGATGAGATAAAAAAATACCCATATAGAAATATAAATTATAATTTATAATGAGAGTATTTTCCTCAAATTAATTTAAAATTCAATTAACCGATGACACTAACTCAATGATCAAATATATTATATACAATATACACATTAATGAGTACCTTAAAGATTTTAAATAGTTTGTGGATTTATCATCATATATTTAATTATATCATAATATTTTAAGGTATAATATATATAAACAATTTATATTATATAAATGTTTGTTTAAGGATGTATAAAGTTCTTAAGTATTTTAAAAAAATAAGTTCTTAAATTTTTATAGCTAATTGAATTTTTAAAAGAGAAATAAAATCAATTAAATTATTTGATCAATTTTAACCGTTTAGCTTTAAATGATTTTTTTTTTAAATATTATTTCACGTGGTATACTGTAATTCTGTCACGCGATATTTGAATTTTTTAAAAAAAAAATCTAAAATATTATTTTAAAAAATAAATGTATAAAAATGTCATGTGAAAATATCATGACTAAACATATAACATCAAATGATATAAAAACAATTAAATATAATGATCAAGGTTGGTCAAAGAGATAAATTAATGAAATTTTAAAATACAAAATTTAACTGAATGTAAAAGTATTCATGGGCTTAATTGATTTTCCTCCCCAAAAAAATCTTCTATCACCTTTAAACTTATTTTTTAAAAAAATTTCATATCGACCATGTTTGGCAATTAGCGGATAGCTAATAGCATTAGTTGATTTGACTAGCGGATAGCATTAGCTGATTGTATAAAAGTGTTTGATAAAATTAATTGATAGTCGATAGCTGTTTGATTATTTGAACAAGCAAAATGACATATAAGGACATGATTATATTTGATACTTATTTGAATAATTTATTAGTTATTAAGCTTTTGTATCTATTAATATTAATTAGATTATGAAAATTAATTTTTTAATATCATTACTGAGCATATATGAGGATGTACATATTAATTTTTTATTTGTGAAATTATCTTTTTAATATAATTTTAATAATTATTAAATTTTATCTATGAAATTATATTTTGAATATAATTTTATTAATCATTAAATTTTTATATATTTAATAATTTATATATTAATTTCTTATTTATTAAATTATTTTTTATTAGTTAATCAAATTTATGTTATTTAGAGATTTTTTTATAATTATCAAAGACAAAATAGTCTTTATAAGTCTTTTATTCAAACATTTAACTCAAAAAGCTCCTAAAAGAAGTTTTTCAAAACGAGAGGTTTCATATTAATCTGCTATTACAATATTCTATTTACCGAACATCCAAATTAGCGAATTTGACTGGCATAACCTCTAATTTTAGCTCAAAAAGATGTTTACCATCATTTTCTAACTAAATTTTTTAAAAATCTCATACCATTTTTAGTAAGTTTGTGTTATATTTTATCCTATTTTAGAATTAAATTATCATGTCATAATTTTATCTTGTTTAGCATTTAATATCAAACATATTTTTCAAGTGATGGGTCATTTTCAAACCAGCCATATCTTGTGGCCTATAAGTTTTCATCTTTAATTGGTTTGACGAGTCTTTTACTTTTTTGGTTTCTAGCAATAGCAAAATTTATTGTGACAATATTTTACACTATGTATGAATTTGACTCAAAATATCAGTAGGGTTAGTACATTAATTACATGTTGGTCCGTGAGAGGACCATGGTTTAGTAATTTTAGGTATGAGATGAAATTAAAAGTAACAATACAAATGTAGAATTTAAAACTGACAAGGTTTCATTGCAAAAACTTATAATTAAATTAATTATCGATTGGTGTAGTAGGACATGTACTAAGTTCTTTTAAATAAGATTATAAGTTCAAATATTGTCATTATAAATAAAAAAAATTAAATAAAAAATTGCTCTCATAACAAAATATTGTAGTACTATATAAAAAAATTTAATTAGAATTTACATTTTTTGTAAAGTGTATTGATAGCAATGGTCGTTCTAGCGATAGGCAGTAGCTTTTGACAGTGTTGGGTCTATAAATGGAATGGAAGAAAATACACCCAAAGAAAAAGAAGAATTAATGCATGGGTGAAAGAAGCATCCTAAAATTTAACTGAATAATTATTTTAGTTTTTATTTTATTTTGAATTAATTTAATTTTAACCTTTTATTTTAGGTCAAAACGGCTCTTTTGTGAATGAAAATTGTAAATCAACTGATAATAAACGACTTAAAACAATGTGATAAATTTACACAGTGATGGCAGTGCACGCCGCGGTTGTAGTGTCATATAGACAAATATGTTGACTTTACATAATGACACATCAATCAATTTTTTTTATAAAATTGTATAAAATATAAAATATTTTTTCTTCTGACGGGTCATTTTGTCAAGTCATTTCAAGTTGTTTATCGTTGATTGATTAATAGTTTTCATCCGTAGAGGGGCTATTTTGACCTAAAATAAAAAGTTGGGGAGTTAATTTGGTTCAAAAAAAATATAGGCGTCAAACGTTATTAACATTTTTTTGGCTTTATACCTTCCCAAAATTATAAAAAAAAACATATTTAGATATAATTAAAATATAAATTAAATATTTGAATGTATCAAAACTTTTTTATAATTATAGTGTGCTGACATAATAATATATGTATACTTTAACTCTTTAATATATATATATATATGGGTAAAACTTTAATACATAAGCTGTGTAAAATTAATTTTACATAAGTCTGTGTATTTACACTATAAAAATCCAAATTCTAAATTTCTAACCCTAACCCTAAAAAACCAAACCCCACATTCTAAACACTAACATTAAATTCTAAACCCTACAACCTAAACCCCTAAACCTTAAACCCTATACTAAAACCCTAACTCCTAAAACTAAAAGGCACGTGTAAACTAAAGTTTACACGGCCTGTGTATCAAAGTTTTTTCCTATATATATATATAGTTTGTAGACAAACCGTGAACACTCAACATATTATGCGTATTAAAATTAATATAAACGTACAATACTTTCGAAGAATTATAAATAACATAAAAACACAAATAAGATACTAATTAAAATAATCCGAATGGTATTAATCATCCTATTATTAAAATATCTTTTTTTTTCTTTCATAAATAACATTTAATGCTACATGACGATCTTTTGTGAAAAGGAGTTGTCTAAAGATTGATCTCGATTATTGATTGTTTTAGTTTATTATTAGTTTCAATTATTGATTATTTGACTTTGTGCATGTAATTTTTGGACGGGTTTTCAAAAGTTTATGTACTTATGTATATAACAATAATTCTTTCTTCATTGAAAAAGATTGATCTTATATTTAATAAAATTACGTATAATTTTTTACCATTCCACCTATCATCATTATCTATATTATCATTAAGTCTGTGATTGAGTTAATGTTACTGATTAATCAAGTCCCAGCTCAGTTGAAAAATTACTAAAACACTCTATCCTTTAAATAATAACTAATACCATATGATGTTGCATTTGAATTTTCATACACTTTTTAATCTTTAAATATAATAACTAAAAATCATTGTTAAATACTTTATCATTCACACAAATTTTTTCCACTTCACAAATGCTCATTATTAAAAATTTAAAAGATACAGGCTTAACATAAAATAAGTGCTCAAATTATCCTAATTTTCCCTTTTAAGTGCCTGAACTATTTTTTGCCTCTTTTAGGTGCCTAACATTTCATTCCGCTACTATTTTAAGCTCTTACTCTAACTTCCATTAAAAAAACGGTATCCATTGAGAGTAAGACACGTGTCTTGTTTTTAATTTTCTTTTTTATTTCTTTAAAAATACACGAAATTATAGAATTAAAAATTAAAATTTAAAAGTTTGACCTTACCTTTTTACCGTCCATTCTCAAGAAACGACTCACAGATAACCCTAGCTCTTTCTTTTTCATTTACTTGTCTTCTCCAACAGGCTCTTCACTACTCTTCTCACTGATAGTTAATTTAGTGTTTTTTTATTCATCTCTTAACCAAGTAAGAACCCCTAAAATTCATTTATTTCGTGTGAAAAATAAAAAAAATGTGAGTGAAATGTCAAAATTACATAGTAGTTCAATGGTCGTGTATTGTTATTGCGGATTGAGAGCTTTCAATTGCAGTTCAAATAGGCCTCGGAGCAAAGGGAAGAAATTTTATAGGTGTCACAAATTAAAGAGGTAGTTTGTGTTTTTCCCCGGGTAATTTAGAAATAATTACAAGTATAAGTCTCAAATTGTTAGTTATATTTCACTAATTTATCACAAATTAGTTTACTGATATAATTTTACAGTAAGTTTAAATGATAGTAATAGATTCTTTACATGTGAATTTGGTTTATGTATAATGGGTTTGATTTGAATTTGTCTTTCTTAGAATCGTTGTAAATTCTTGGAATGGCTTAACAAAGAAGAATTGAAAGGAAATGTAGTTGAAAATTTGAAAGCTCAGCTGAAAATGAAAATGGCGGAGAATAGAAAAATCAGAACTGAAAACATTGAACTGAAGAAACACGTTAAAATTGATGAAGTCCAAATGTTGCTAACAAAGGTGAAGGTTCAAAAAGAGATACACTTACAAACGTGAAGAAAGAGTTAGGGTTATCTGTGAGTCGTTTTTTGAGAATAGACGGTAAGAAGGAAAGGTTAATGGATTAAGATTTTAATTTTTAATTTTTAATATTTTTAAAAAAATGAAAAGAAAATTAAAAACAAGACACATGTCTTGTTCTCATTGGATACTGCTTTTTTAACGGAAGTTAGAGTAAGACCTTAAAATGATAATAGAATAAAACGTTAGGCACTTAAAAGAGGCAAAAAATAATTTAAGCACTTAAAAAAGGAAAAATGTGATAGTTTTGACACTTATTTTAGTGTTAAGCTAAAATATAACCTAAAATATTTTTCTTTTCACTTGCATTTAATATAATTTATAAATGAATTATTTATCATTCAACTTTTGATTATTGTTGAATACTTTTTAAAAAAATATTTTGCAGATAAAATGTTTTCTTTTACCAACAACGTAGCTGTGACAAAATCTAATAGTATAAATCTAAGTCAATATAAATTGTACATAATTTTACATTTTAATGTTAAAAATTAATCTGATATAAAGTTACATAATATAATATATTATAATTAAATATTCTTCCTCTTTTTTTTTTGCATAAATGTGTTTTCATTATAAAAAAAACAGTGTTATGCTCAATCAAAACAAATGTCAACAACCAGCCTATAAATGAATTATACAACTAATTCCATCATGAATGAATCTCCATAATAATAAAGTATTAAAAATATATACTTTTATATTAATATATAGTTATTTTTACAATTAAATTTAAATAAAAATATTTTTAAATAAAAAATTTAAATTACAAACACTAAACTATAAACACTAAATTTTTAAACACTAACCTTAAATTCTAAACCCTGCAACTTAAACCCCTAAACTCTAAACCCTAACCCTTAAATTAAAAGGCTTGTATATTGAAAATTTTCTCTTTTATATTAATATCTAGTTATTTTTACACTAAATCTAAGTCCGAGCTCGGCTCAATCCATCAAAATACCATGTTTTTAAAATAATAAAATGTTTTAAAAAAAATAATTTTATATTGATATTTATATATTTTATAAATAAATTTAAATATATATTTTTTAATTATTTAAGTTACATATAAACTGGGTCGGCCTACGGGTTGAAAATCCTTCCTCAAATCCAACCCACTCCATGGACGGATCCATATGGTTCCAAAAATTTGTTACACTCGAGCCCACCTAAATAACCATTTTTGACGCTCGAACTACGTAAACAAATTTCCAGCTTTTTTTTTTTTTTTGTGTTTAACCACATGTATCATACTCATTTGCTGATTAATTTGTATCAGACTCTGCATATGTTTAATATGGGGTACTCCTCTTAACCCAGTTTTTTCTATTCACAATATTAAGATTCGAACCCATAACCTTGCTTAAGAAACCTAGTGCCTCATCCTACTAGACCAATAAATTGTTAGTATTTTTTACTTTTCTTTTATCAAAGGTGCGAGATTGCATTAAAAAAGTTTAAATGAAAAACTGGTCCCCTAAACTATACTGTTAGTTTTTAACTCTTAAAATATTTTTTGGTCAAAATAAATTTTTGATTATTTTAAGCACTTAAATTATTTTTTAGACAAAATAAGTACATAAACTATGTAATTTTTTTTTTAGTCCCTAAACTATCTCTTGGTCAAAATAACCTTTGTGTCGTGTCGACATTTTCTTGGCCGAAATAATTATTTTTTAAACTTTTATAACTACGAGACTTAATGTAACTAGAAATAATAGTGTAGGTACTTGTATTGAACAAAAAAAAAACTAATTTACAAAACTAAAAGCAAATAAAAAATAGGCTTAAATGAAGAATAGGTGCTCAAAGTATACATCTTTTGAACTTTAAATTACATAAAGTTTTTTTTTATAAAAAAAGGTGTCTAAAGTTTAAAAGTTATAATTTTAGGTAAGAGGCAACCTAACATCAACCAGGGTGTTAAAAAATTTAAATCAATCAATGCAGCAAACAAAAGCACTAATTTTATTTTTAAGGAAAAATCCAATAATTTTTAATTTTTCAAAAAATCCCAAAAGTTTGAAATTTTATTTTAAAAATGTAAATTTTTTTATTTTTATAAGCAGGTTTTAAAATTGTTACATGTTTTTAAACCCTAAGCATTAAACTTTAAGCCATAAAATATATTTATAAATCTTAATATCTAACCATAAACACTACAATCCTTCTTTAAATCTTAAAAATTAGACATTTGTGAAAAAACAAATTTTCAACGAGGGGAAGTTATCCTCGGGGTAACAAAAGAAATTGTTGTCGAGAAAGCTCCAAAGGCGAAGATATCCGCATACGTATTGTACCAAATCCTGAATTTCGATTGTTTTGTAAATTTTCTAAAGTTTCAGGATTTTTTGAAAAATAAAAAATTATGAGTTTTTTCCTTAAAAAAATTAAAAATAAAATTAGTGCTACATGTCAAGCATTTATTTTTTAATTTTTTAACACCTTTTTTTTTTTTTTTTTAAAAATTATTGTATTTAAATTTTATCCACCTAAAATTATAACGGTTGAAACTTTAGGCACTTATATTTATAAAAAAAATACTTTGATCACCTATTTTTTATTTAAGTTTAAGCCTAAAAAATATAACTTAAAGATTAATTTTTCATTTAAGCCTATTAAAATTTACAGACATCAATCAGGCTCCTTTGAAGCCCAAATCACAACATAATGCAACAACAACAAAAGCCTACGTGGATTTTGAAGGAAATCCAATAGAACAGGAACAAAAACACGAAAATATAATAATAATTATTTAATGCATGCTAATAAATTTTTTGTCACAAGCGAATTTCAAAAGTTTGGCACAAATTCATTTCAAGAGTCCTAAACTCTAACACTTAAATTTTAAACTTTAAACTATAAAATTTATTTATAAACCTCGAAACTTAATCACAAACCCTAAATCATAAAAAATATATACATGTTGAAAACAAATTTTCTACCCAGTGAGTGCATAAAATATTTTTTTCAAAAAAAAACCCCCCTAAAAACTGATTAAGGATAGATAAACAAAAAAAGTTTGGAGAAGAGCCAATGACCGTTCGATAAGGGAAGTAGTCGTCGGGTAACAGAAGAAATCATTGTCGAGAAAGCTCCAAAGGCGAAGATATCTGTATACGTCTCGTACCAAATCCTAAATCGATTAATTTTCTTGAACTAAAATTAAATTTTAATACGTACTGAAGTAAAATCAAATTTCTATGTATATAATTACATAAAATTGAAAATTACATTTCACATTACACCTGTAACTAAATTCTTTGATATTTTATCTTGAACATTTATGTCTTAATAGTGCACAAAATAATGTTCAAACATTCTCAATTAAGTACAGTAACATGACAAAACATTAATTTTCCTAATTTTGCTGGTCATAGTCTTCCTCCATATATATAATATATGTACTGTAGATTTGCGCTATCAGCAAACACAAACACACGTGAATCTTGTCACACTACTTTCATATGACTCAAATGCAGAATCTTTGCACAAAAGAAGATAGCTTTGAAAAAACACATACACGTATACATACATACATACATACATACATACACACAAAGAAAGTCGAACCGATGAATCTAGTTTTTAACATGAGATAAAATCGTTGATGCCTGCGGTTGATTGATCATCGAGTTAAGATTTGTTTCTTTTGATTTGAACAAAGAGTTATCAACAATAATCGTATGTATGATGAGCATTTCTTAGAAAGAATATAATGTTCTGGATCATAAGATGATAGTCATAGGATAACTGTTGATATTGATCGATCGAAACTTCGATGGTTTCCACTATTATCTTTTGTTAATGGTATAACATTAAACTTGGAATTTGATGGATAAAAACACCCAATTTGGAAGCAAGATGGGGGATGTTTGAGAATGACTGAATCCGGTCGCTTTCAGTTGTGAAGAGTGAGGGCGATTTTATGTGAACAAGAATGAATAAATAAAGGGGAAATATGATAGCAGAAATGATGGGAAAAAGTGAAGGAATCCTGATCTAAAGCTTATCCCAACATGCCAGCTTAAAAGTATACCAACACATTTCGTAATATGTGCACACAAATTGTTTCTTTTTTCGAAACAAAACAAATCATTTTTTTATTTAATTATTGATATCCGACTTATTGATTATTATTTTAGATAGAGTTTTGTAAAGGTTTAATATGAGGGCGGCCTTTTCAGCTTATTTTTTCCCATTTACAATACTTAGTATTCAAATCTTTGACTTTGCTTAAGAAACCTAATTTCATTTTTGAAAACAAAACAAAACATTCTTTAATTTCCAAAGTAATTAACTTGCTCATCCCATTATTTGTTTTTTCTTATACACAATGCACCATTGGGAGATATAGACTGAGATTTTGTTGCAGTTTTGATCATGTGTGCAGACGGGGGAAAATAAATCCCACTAAAACCACAGATATTGAGGAATTAAACCCAAAAACCTAGATTGCAGTGCAGTTTCACGTAAAGTTATCATTTTCTTTATATTTCGATCTAAATTAGGCTGTAAAGGGGCGTGAAATGTTGGGAAAAACTTTACACTGTGACAATGACATGAAAAAAGAAATTGCAGAAACCATGTATATATGGATAAATGGAAGAGAATATAATAATGTAGCAGTAGTTTCTGACATGCACAGAGTTTCCCAACTTTCAAATGGGGTTGTAAGTTGGCAACCAACTTTCTTGTTCTTCTTTTTCTTTAACATCCATTGCTTGTTTTCTCTTGGACTGGTTTCATTTCACCTCCTAGTTAACCCCTAAGGGCCAACCCCATGCTTACTCTCTTGTGTGTTTGTACCCTAATATAAAATTTTACGTCCGCCTGCCATAAACGAATGATATTCATATTTGTTGCGAATTCCCGGGCAACAGCTAGTCAAATTCATAGGATGATGGTGTGTTGAGATAATAAGTTTGGGGAGTTTGGAATGAAGATTATGGGTAGTAGTTAGAAATGACTGCCTGATTAAGACAACATTTGTTTGGGTAAATCAGTTTATTTACAAAAGCTTATTGCTTTTCTTGTACCCTTTGCCGTAGTCAACTTCTATTAAGTGTTTCTAGTGAATGGTCCGAGCAGGAAGATGCTTTTTTTTGTTGTTGAAAAATAAAGCACTATAACTCAATGATAACAGCTATGATTGTTTGGTTCTACTTTGTTTTGTCTTGGCAAAGTATTTTGAGACAAACTGTTGCCAATTAATGCAATGAGAGCTTGAAAAAGAGATGGTAAAACATATTTGATAGATAGATTTTACAACCTTCAACATTATCCATCACTTCCAAAGAATGATCAATTCAACACTGATTTACATAATTTATTTCATTCACATCATCAGAATTTAAATTATGATATCATTTAAAAATTTAATATTTTATCCTACTAGACCAATTGATAGTTTGTAGTATATATATATATATTTCAAACACAACATTTATGAGTGAAGCCTAAAAAATTTATATTAATTTGTTTTGAATTGAATTATAGGTCTTTAGAGTAAACAAAATATTATTCAATTATAAATATATAAGTTCAAAAAATAATATAAAAATATTTTTATTTATTATCAAAACCATCTTTGATCGTAGGTCATGAAATAATGCATAGATTCCATTCCTTCCCTTAGAGTTTCCTCTTCCCTTCCCCTCTAGGTAGGATTAGGATTATAATTAGGCTTTGTCATTTTTTATTTATTATCAAAAACCAGTTGATATAGTGAAATGATGCACTAGATCTTTTAAGCAAGATCGAGATAGTATTAGTATTGTAAAAAAAGAAGTTTTATTTATTTATGCTAAATAAGTAATAATTTGTGTTCATTGATTGGTCAATGGCAATGATTTTACAAAAAATATATTTTTATTTATTTATGTTAAATAAGTAATAATTTAAGCCCCACAATAAAAAATATGTTTAGGGTTAAGATTAAGGTTTAGGAAATTAGGTGTATGGTGTATTTTTTAAAATTTATGGTTTAAGATTTATAATTTTTGGTTAAGATTTAAAATTTATTTTTTAGTATTTGGAGACAATAAAAATACCAAAAATGGTAGAAAATTTTTGTCCTTATTAGGTGTGGACCAAAAGAAGTATAAGTAATTATTTTGATTATTAAAGAGAGAATAAGATTTAAACTCTAAATAAGAATGGATCAATGTCCTTTAGTCATTAGAACAGTGATCACACCTCATCTTTCCCTCCATATCTTGAATTTTTAAACAAAATGACCACATTCTCCCCCCAACCAAATTAAGACAATCGCACACCTAACAAAGAGAAGAAAAAAAGGGGAGAAAAACACTATATAATGCATGTCATTTCTTGGGGCTCACAAAAGCTGCAATGGGGGAGACATATACATTGTATTGCCTCGGAACATTAACATATCCCAATACTTTTAGTTACATTATTTCTTATCTATTTTTGTTTCTCTCCATAATTATTGAGTTGCATCAATGAAGTTAAACAAAGTCCTTGGAAATCAATCAATTGCTTGCAGGGGCGAAGCTACTTGGGTGGGGAGGGGATTTTTTTTTCACCTTTGTTTTCTTATATATATATTTTAAAATTGATTTATTTATAATTTTATTCTCCACTTTTAAACATTTATGTTTTGCCCCTTAACCTCAAATCCTGACTATGTCCCTAGTTACTTGTTTAGGATTTCATAAAATTTGGTAGGGAAATGGAGATCAAGTGAACACTCGTTGGTTAAACTATAATTAACGTTAAGAACATGCAAAATTATGTCAAAAAATTAAACTTACGACAAAATGAATAAGTATATAAGATGGTGTTAGAGTTCGACATGAATTTTGTATTATTTTGGTTCGAAAAGTTTGTTGTACGACTTCATTGGTGAAGAAGTGGATTTCTTTTAAGTAATTCAATTTTATGGATAGATAAAGTGCATCACACCCTCAATAGTGTGATCAATCAAAACCAGAATACGAACAACTTCTATACTTCTTTAGATTTTAGTTCAAAATAAAAAACTTAGTTTGAGTAGATTTCTTGATATGAAAATTTTCTTTGTAAGCTAAGTTATTGTTAATGTAGTTTGAGATTCTTTAAGAAAAATAAGTCACAAGCAGTTTAGCTGCACAAATTTATTCTCTTGTAATTTTTTGACATTATAGTCAATTTTTTTTCCTGTGTTTGATTTTTCTGGTCAAGTGTTTCCTATAATTTTTTTTTGACAAATCCTAAATCTAATCTTATTAAGAGGTGAGATGAATGAGGACTCTAGAGGAAAGAAGGGAATGCTCTTAGTGAGTCTAGAACCCATGAACTAAAGAAATACGAGGGAAAAAAGATGAGCAGCTTGACCAACTGACCAAATGTGTTTGCTCTTCTTACGTAAAATCTTGATATCTCTTTTATTGCACAATCGTTATACTTACCACTATCCTATAATATGTAGCTTGTACGTGTACAATTCTTTTAGAATAGCTAGTAGGTACTACAATTATTTGGTAATAATGAGACATGTTCGGTTGAATGCCATCTTATTCTTAACCTCTTTCAACATGGTAATAATAACACATGTTTAGGTCTCTCTCTCCCCCCTAAGAATATCTAAGGAGAAAGTGGAAGTGGAAGCTCACACACATATACATACACATATATATGTTTTACTTTGCTTTACAGATTAGAGTGTGTGTGTGTGAAAGTAAAGCAAAAGTTAATGAAGAAAGGGCCCCTCCAATTGTGTATCCTTTCATGCACGAATGCCTTGCATTTCTCAGTCGGCAATAGACTTATCATTTCCTATATACATATAAATATAATCATCCATTTCTCATTTAACTCGGTCTATTAATCATCATCTTTCTTTCTGTAGTCGTGTGAGTCAACAAGAGAGAAAAGATCAAAGAAGCAAAATTGAAGATGGAGAATCGTAAGGAAAACAAGGCACAGCCCAAAAGAGGTTTATGGAAACCAGAAGAAGACTTGATTTTGAAAAATTATGTCGAGACTTATGGCGAAGGCAACTGGGCAACCGTCTCTAAGCGATCAGGTACATATATCACACACACACATATATCATTATATATACACATATATATATAGCTTATACAAAATGTTTGTATATGTTTTCAGGGTTGATGAAAGGAGGGAAAAGTTGCAGACTTCGATGGAAGAATTACTTAAGACCGAACATCAAACGAGGAGGAATGTCCAAGGAGGAAGAAGACCTTATTATCCGAATGCACAAGCTTATTGGTAACAGGTTAGTATTCAGTGGCAGATCTAGAAATATTTTTTTATAGTGGACACACATATGAACGTCTTTAGTCATCATTTGATTATAATTTGCACGTGGGTGGACACATCACAATCAATAAAATAACTGACAGAAAAGAATTCAAATTTCAGGGTGAGCACTTATCTACCCTGAAATACATGTGGATCCTCCTTGTTAGTATTTGAATCTCGAACCATGTATGTCACTCTTAAGGACGATTGTATGAGTCTATTAGATTAGACCGTTGTTCGAATTGGAAACTTTTATATTTTTTGAACAATTCTTACCTAGGGAGGGTGAGGGGAAATTTGCTCTTGAGTAATGAATTCACAACCTAGTGGAGAGGAGAGGGTGTCAACTAAAAACTTTTAACCACCTGCTCTTGAAATTGTTGAACTTTTATATTTGTTAGCATAGTTTATACACTTTTGTATGATTGTTTTTTTTTAAATGTAGATGGTCTTTAATTGCTGGTAGACTTCCTGGTCGGACCGACAACGAGGTGAAGAACTATTGGAATACCCATTTGAACAAGAAAACCATTTTAGGACAAAAAAGAAAAACTATGGACTCAAACGCACAACACGATGACAATATTGAGGGCACTATCGAGAACCATGAGGGCAAGAAGCCAAGGCAATCGCATAACTCTAGTCATCAGCCTATTTTCAACACATGTCCAAAGGCAACCGAGGGGTTCGATTTGGACGGAAACAAAGACGATAATGGCGGTGTTCGAGATGTACTTGCACATGGATGGAGCGCGTGGTTCAATGCTTCGACTACGGTTCGGGTTCGATTACAAGACAGCGCACCAAAACTACTCAAATTTTGTGTTTGATGAAGAGCCTTTCACATCCTACATGGACCCTTTTGTTCTGTTTGAAGCATTTGGGACGACGAATGACCAAATGGTTCAAAACTGCATTTTTAAGACATTTAGTTTAGGAGTTTCGATACTTCCTTATCTTTATGAAACAAAAACCATACGCTCTTTTTAGTGTCTCTATGTGTATTCCAACACAAAAATCTAAACCTTTAACTTTAATCTTTAAAATTAATTTTTTAATGTGGAGCATAAATAAGGCACTAAAAAGACAAAATATTTCTATTCATAAATATTGATATTTTGGAGCTCTTTTGGGTGTTGTAATTTGCTTTGTGGCCTATATATTTGAAATGTATTACATTTTGGTCTCTCAATGTCAATACATACTAATTTGTTTATTAAAAGTTAAAATTTGATCATAAAAAAAGGTTAAATTTGAGTTCCGACCAAATCTGTTTCGCCTCGACCTTTGAATGCAGCACCCTCAGCATGATGTACTATTGATCAGGGTATGAAGTGTTACATGTTTTAATGATATTTTTATTATCATGTCAGGTCTTAATTCTATTATCATATTTTATTTGAGGCCTGTAAGCAAATCAAACAAACATGAACAATGGTGTGTTCATGTTCGTTCATTTATTTTTAACCAAACAACTGAACGAATAAGGACAATTAAACGAACATAATTTTTTGTTCATGTTCATTCGTTTAAATGATAAACGAACACAAACGAACGAACATAAAAGAGCATGTGTGAATAAATTTAAACGAAAATAAATGAAAGAACATATGTGAATAAATTTTAATTTTTTTAAAAAAAATTATAATAATTTAGTCATTAAAAATAATGAATATAAATGAATATATGAGAATAAATTTAAACGAACATAAATGAATGGATTACCGAACGTTCACGAACGTAAATGAACGAACAAGCCCTTTGTTCGTGTTCGTTCATTTAATTAAACGATCAGAAAATCTTGTTTATGTTCATTTGTTTAATAAATAAACGAACATGAACGAACTTCCCACCGAACAGTTCACAAACGTTTCATTGAACGTTTGGCTCGTTTATAACCCTATTTTATTTTTTGAATATTATTATTATCATACTTTATCATTTTTCAGTTTATTTCATATCTATATCTATAATATATTTAAATATCTGGTTGAGTTGGTGTCATCGATTAGTGTCAGTTTACTTAAAAATTATAAAAGACCCTTTCTTAAATATTAATAGGGATATTATTATTATGCACCTTTTTCTTTTTCATACTTTTATATAATTTTTAAATGAAATAATTAAAAATCAATGATATAAGAATCCAACTCATGTCTAATATAATTTCTTTAAATATTTTCTTCCACTCACAAGATGATTGAAAAAATCCAATTTTATATAATTTGTCAATAATTTGTAATATGAAATTTATTTGTATAATATACAATATATAGTATTTAAATAATAATTATTTAGTATAACTAAAAGTGATCTTATTTATAATTAAATTTTTAGACCCGGCCCCCGAGCGTTGCTGGGTAAACCGAATCTAGTGTGTATGATTTCAATAACTGGGCCGAAGGGAGAACTAATAAGACCTTCGGTTTCCGGTCCAATCAGCTCAACCATTTGAAGTCCGGTTGGATATTAATTAAAAAATAAATTAGAATTTGTAATAACTGCTCTTGGTTTCGTACCCCAAGATTTGAAATAAAAGAGAAGAAATTCGGGAAAAAAAGGAAAAATTAGGGAAAATAAATAATAGAAAATTTTAATAAAAGCAAAAAAATAATAACCTAAATATTCAAATTTCAAATTAAAATAAGAAAAATAACCTATAAAATTATTCAACATTACGTTTTAACATAAATGTTCAACATATTATAACAAAGGAGTCGCCACCGGTCCTTTTTATTGTATTAGGCGGACCGGAAACATAAAAACCAACCAGATAGAGGATTCGGGGGCAGGATTACGTGTGGGGAAGGATTAGCACCCCCATGACGCCCGGAGACCGACGCTTACTTGATCACTAATATTTTCTTTATAACCCGGATGCGTGCATGCAAAGATTAATACAAAAATCCACGAAGTTCTAGAATTGGCTTGACCTCGCTTACGGCTGAAAAAATTCGAATCAATTTAGACGCAAAGAGATTAAGGTATTAATCCTTAAAATTCAATAATGCACTTTCGCTTAGGAGTCTCAATCGTTCCCACAACGGCTAGGGGAAGACCAAATTAACACTAATTGAAAATACACCCCGTTTTCATGATAAAAAGAAAGATCATTTTTAAATGATGTCTTATTAGCCTTTTTTAATTTTATGGGTGATTTAATGTTCAAAACTAATTATTTACAAATTACCTACTATTCTAAGAATTACCTTAAGAGTTAATTATTTACACATTATTTACTTTTTTAAAAGTTACCTAAGGAGTTAAAGAAACTAATCCTAGAAGGCTTTATTAAAGTATTTACAAATTACTATATTTAAAAAAACCACCTAGAGAGTTTTACTTACAATTAAATAATTATTTACCCCTTTTTAGAGAATTACCAAGTTAGTTTTTATTTACCATTATTTACAAATAATAAATTATTTAATAAAGATTTTATTTAGCTATTTACAATTAATCATTTACCTTTTTTAAAGATTTACCTAAGGATTTTATTTAGCTATTTACAATTAAGGTATAAAATATCTAAGTCATTTATTTAAGAAACTAACCTAAAAAGTATCTATACTAAATTATTTAATAACTTCTTTCCTTTTAAAAGAACATTGATTATTTAAAGATTTACTTAACTTAATATTTTACCGATTTAAAATACATGAGGTTGAACAAAACATAAGATATGGTAAATATACACAAATCAAATAATGAATTTAAATGCATAAAAATAACAAAAACTAAAATAAAAGATTAAGGTTGAGAAATCGCAAACATTGAGATCAAGTTCGAGCTTGCCGACGAGGGTACGTCCGTTGGTACTGCTGTCGCTGCCGCTACTGAATATCGTTTACTGCTGCTACATGCCGTCAGCCACCACACATCGGCGGCGTGCCTCCATGAGGCTGCTGCTTCAGTAGTGTTGTCGGCCTTCCCTTTAGGTGATGCAGGATTTTTCAAGAGCTTTGATTTGGTGAGGACCCGTACCCCTTCTCTTCTTTACCCGAGACCAAGTACTCAAGGAAACAAAAGAATAAAAATAAAAATATGAAGACAAAATTTGGGTAAAAATACCTCAAAGAAACTGCTTGTATTTCTCTTCAACCTCTGTATTACAATTGCTTCTCTTTGTGAATGTGTTTCTCTGTGTGGTGTGTATGTGAATGTGCATAATTACAATGGAATAAAACCTATTTATAGGCTTCAAGAAACCCTAAATCAAAAACCCTAAAAGCATATCCCCTTTTATGCTCAACATTCTTTGAAAGGGAATAATGCAATTCCTTGGGCAATCAAACTCTTTCCTTACATTCAATATGAGTTAAAACAAATAGGGAAATATCTAAACTTGAATTTAATTACAAATATTCAATAAAATAATTGAAAATTCGTAATAAACTCAAATTCCCGTATTGAACCCGTATACAATTTTCTGCACGCGCTGTCTTTAGTAAAATAAGCGTATCTTGAGCTTCTGACGTTCGATTGAGGCGTTTCAAGATGAGTTGTAAAGGTAGCTAAAAGACGATCAATACTTGAGAAGACACCTTGACTCGAAAATGCTCATATCCTATCAAAAATTTGTCGTGAGTCCACAGTGAGAATTCCTTGCGCATCACTTGACTTTCCATATTTGTTGGATATGATCTCTTGTAATCTTCCCATATCTGAAATGGCTAGGACATTGTGTGATCTGATTTGCTTGATAAGATTGATTCGTATTTAATCTTCTTTTCTTTGCTTGCAAGGCATGACTGATGATGTGGTGGCTTGGTAGGGAGAGTATTGCACAAGAAAAAGCTAGGGTTTCTTTGCGTATGAGGCCTAATTGAGCCCACTGTACATGGGTTTTTTTTTTCTTGTTTTGCATTTTATATATTTTTTGGGCTTTTGTATCGTATATACATGGGCAGAAAAAACAGGTGACTACAGCTGCCCCTCTTTGCCTATTTTAGTGAAACGGGAATAAGGTAAAGAACAAAAAGGCACTGATTTTGTCCGGCCAGGTCGGTTGAACAATGTGTTCCTTCAAAGCAGCAGTGAACACTTCTTCAAATGATGCAACTTGTTTCTCTGGAGCGGTAGAAACAAATTAGCTCGTCTTTCCGAAGCAACAAAGACTTCAAATGACATGTTTCTCCGGAGCGGCAGAAACAAATAGAATAACTGGTGTGTCCCTTCAGAGCGGTAGTGGACAAACCATAAAACAATTCTTCATATGAATGTTCCATTCTCTTTGGGCCTGAACAGATAGGCTATATGCTAAAAAAATGTTTGTATTCTTCATGGGCCTGAACGGATAGGCCATATGCTGAAAAAAAGGTTTCCACTCTTCATGGGCCTGAACGGATAGGCCATAAAGGTTTCCATTCTCCATGAGCCTGAACAGATAAGCTATAAAGGTTTCCATTCACCATGAGCCTGAACAGATAGGCTATAAAGGTTTCCATTCTTCATGAGCCTGAACGGATAGGCTATAAAGGTTTCCATTCACCATGAGCCTGAACGGATGGGCTATAAAGGTTTCTATTCTCCATGAGCCTGAACGGATGGGCTATAAAGGTTTCCATTCACCATGAGCCTTAATGGATAGGCTATAAGGACTTCCATTCACCAAGAGCCTGAACTGATAGGCTTCGAATAATATACTTCTTCCAAGGATGGCAAGAAATGTGGTTTGTTCTTCCGAAATCAATCAGGTAATCTTGTGCTTCTGATTGGTAGTAGTTCTTCAAGGATTCTTGTAAACGCTTTTTGAGTTCTTCGTATGAGAATCTTTGCAGGAAGGCTTGTTCCCCTCTTAAATCTCTTCAAAGGACTAAGAAATCCTTATTTGGGCAAATACCCCTAAACTTTGAACTTCCTGAGCTCTCTATTGCTCAAGTTGCTTTCAACTTCACATTTCGTATGTTCGCATGTGAACTCATCTTGTCGTTCCATGGGTAAAGATGCCCTACTACCAAAGGCTCTAGGAGGAACTCTTTATGACCTCTTCAATATGGCTAGACTTAGGCATTCTATCATGGCTTGCTCATAAAGGGAACCTCTGCCCCGCTCTTGCATTTCTGATATATTTCAAATATGAGCTTTTCACGTGTGCCCCTTATATGAGGTAATGCCACATTCGACCTCAGGCCCAGCTATCTTCAACGTGATTGAGTCGTCTCTTGATTTAGTTCATGATGGTTACACCATTTCTTAATCTCTATTTTCAACAACAAATGAATTCTTTCAACGCCTCATTCACGCGAGTATGAACATTTACTTCTGGATCCTTATAATTGGAAGTCATACCAAGAAATTTTTTGTTTTTTTTTTCATGAATCTATGTTAATATACTTGTAAGATGCTTGTGAATAAGATGAAAGCTTGAGGTGAGAATTCATGAGAATTTAAAAGAAATTTAAAAAAGTCATGACAAACATAGAAAAGGTTAAATAAAAAAATAAAGTTAGTTGCCCCCGAATTCATAGCACGAATAATTCATGAGCCCATTGACCGGATAGCGTTTCTAATTTCTACCTATTTAGGTGGCTCTCTTTGACCCATCACTCCCTCAAATTCATTTTCCCTCTTTTCTAATCTCAAACAAACATCAGAAGTTTTGAAGTCCTTGGAAAAAGGTGAACTCAATTAGGCAGAATATGTTCTGAAAACAAACCTCTCTCTTCAGATATCTTTATACGATCGAAATGGTATTTTAAGGCTTCTAATGTGGCTAAGGTTCATGGTTACAAAAAATGATGTATAGGCCCAAATAAGTGTTTGAGGGTGAATAAACCAATGATCAATTCTTCTTGATGAAGTCCATGCTTTTTATTACTTCTTCTTTTCTTTTCCTTCCTGGATTGCTCTAGACTGCCCATTTTGGGTTTTCACCCTAGAGTTTATCTCCTTTTTGCTTCGAGAATCTTCAACTGACACATGGTTCATGCAATGCTTTCTTGAAAACTTGTAATTTTCAACTTGGCGCTTCCTCCCATGGGTATATTTTCAATGTTTTTCTTTCACACATTTTTTCTTTTTCTTCTTTTTTCTTTTTTTAGATGCCCATCATGGTCTGCACGTTGTTTTGTTCAAGTTGTTTCTTGCACTCATTCTTGTTATCTTCATAGCATGGTCAGAACCAGTCACCTTTCATCACCTTTGCCCCTCAGTGTGGGGAGTGATCATTGGTTAGGGTTCAATTGAAAGAAAAATATCAGGCTCAAAATGGATAACAAGGGATACTTTTTTTCTTTTTTTGCAAAGGGAAATGAAGGAATGCCAAATCTCCTCCCATACATGGATATCATTGAAGAAAAGTTATCCTTGGTTGGTAGATGTTTTAGAGTTATCACTTAATACAAAGACCTTAAACATCAATGTTTGAGAGGAAAGTTCTCTCAAAATTTTCATTTGGGATCTTTCCCATTAATCCTGAGCACATTTTTGTTTCCTCTCTATCGCGAGATTAAATTCAAGAATCGTTCATGCAATCAATCATAGGGGCTTGCAAAAAATATGTTTTGGAAGAGAAATGGATGTAATGAATGAAGAAAATGAAATGTTTGTCACTTGAGAAAATAAAGGAAATGCATCTTTGAAACAAAATAACATAGAAGCCCTTACAAAAGATCCCTAATGCTCGCGGGCAAAAGCAAAAGGGTTGATTCTTGGTATGATTTCACAACAGCAGAAAAATCTTCTACTGTCGAATTGTTAAGCACTACTCCTGAAAGGCATTAGTGAATTCTATCCAAACTTGCCCCCATGACAAGATTTCATTGTTTGTGTAGTTCGGGCAGTGGGGGCTCGTCATATTTGCTTGGTATCTCCTCAAGTCTCCCGCTTTTGATGGCAACTAGTATCAACTCTCCGCTCGTGACCATGTTGGCGAAGAGCTCGATGGCATGGTTTAGCATACGGTCATAGAAATGACCATTTAAAGTCTCCACAAACATTGGAGTAATCTCATTTTCCAACAGTGGTAGCTAAACCTGGGCGGCCACGTCTCACCATCTCTGTGCAAATTGGCGAAAGCTTTTATTGGCTTTTTTCTCCATTCCTTGCAACATATGCCAGTTTGGGCCATATCAGTGACATGCTTATACTACTCGATGAAAGCACTTGATAGATCCATCCATGTCTTTACGTTGACTCGGCTTAGTTAAGTGTACCAACGAGCGACAGACCCAGACAAACTATCTTGAAAACACTGTATGAGTAGTTTCTCATTGTCGAGATAGTAGGAAATCTTCCTGCAGTACATCGTCAAGTGTGCTGATGGACAAGTAGTTCTTTCGTACTTCTCAAAATCTGGTGTATAGAACTTGGGGGAATGACCAGACCTATCACCAAGCTGAGGTCTCTTACGTCTATACCGCGATGAACGTTGACTCTTTGTAGGGCTTTAACAATTCCCTCCAGTTTGTCGTAATGATCTTCTAATTTCTTATCTAACTTGATCTTGTCGGTCATTTAATCAAGGTTTGAAACCTCGATGTCTTGATCGTTGCCTCGACCTGCCCCGAACTCCACCAGAGCAGTGGTCGAGGCTCCTAGAAGATGAGTTTGAATGTTCTTAAGGGCTTTGACAACTTCAGGGTTTTTGTAGCCAAGCATGGTCGCTATCTGGAGTATAGTGTTCTCTTGGGCATTGGTGATTTCTTCCTTCAGATCCTTCTCAATCTTTGCAAGTTGGTCTTAAACGTCTTTCAAGCTGACTTCTATTGTCGCCATTCTATTTTCTATATCCATTTTTTGAGTCTGGGAGCGAGTATTGTACGGGTGTATGAGTACAAATGCAAATGTATGCTCTAAGGATTCAGAAAAGTGTTAGTACGTGTAAATAATGAAATAAAATACATGGGTAAGATAAAGAAAGTAAAACAATAAATAATAATATAGAAAATAAAACATATGGCTTTACATGGCTTAATGGGGTGGGCTTTCTAAAACATACATTCATCCAGGTTTGGATCTAGAAAGGGTTCTCGAACCGTCCATGTCCCCTACTCCAAGGTAGATAAGATGTCTGATTCTTGCCCATCACAGGCTTGAAAATCGTACACGGCTCAAGGGGATGCATTTCCATTATGCCCGTGCGGAGGGTTACTCACGAAAGCATAAGTACTCTGGACCCCGAAAGACTTTCACTAGCCTATACGGAGATTTACTCACGAAGGCATAGCTATTTTCTTCCACTTAAGTTTGATAAAGCCCGGGTAGAAGGCTTATGTTATGATGCAAACAGTTTATAGCACCAAGAAAATGCACACATAAAAATGCAACGAATTAGTAAAGAAAGTAATTTGTGACCAAGTAAAAGTTGTATCCTCTTATATTGTCCACAGCGGAGTTGCCAAGCTGTAACAACGAAGTTGCCACCGGTCCTTCTTATTGTATTAGGCGAATCGAAAACCTAAAAACCAACCAGATAGAGGGTTCGGGGGCACGATTACATGTGGGGAAGGATTAACACCCCCATCACGCCCGGAGACTGGCGCTTACTTGATCTCTAATATTTTCTTTATAACCTCGATGCGTGCATGCAAAAGTTAATACAAAAATCCACGAAGTTCTAGAATTGGCTCGAACTCGCTTACGGCTGAAAAAATCTGAATCAATTTAGACGCAAAAGGATTAAGGTATTAATCCTTAAAATTCGATAATGCACTTTCTCATATAAGTCTCGATCGTTCCCACAACGGCTAGGGGAAGACCGAATTAACTCTAATTAAAAATACACCTCGTTTTCATGATGCAAAGAAAGATCATTTTTAAATGATATCTTATTAGCCCTTTTTAATTTTATGGGTGATTTAATGTTCAAAAATAATTATTTACTAATTACCTACTTTTCTAAGAATTACCTTAAGAGTTAATTATTTACACATTATTTACTTTTCTAAAAGTTACCTAAGGAGTTTAAAGAAACTATTCCTAGAAGGCTTTATTAAAGTATTTACAAATTACTATATTTAAAAAAAACTACCTAGAGTATTTTACTTAAAATTAAATAATTATTTATCCCTTTTTAGAGAATTACCAAGTTACTTTTTTATTTACCATTATTTACAATTAATGAATTATTTATCTAAAGATTTTATTTAGCTATTTACAATTAATCATTTACCTTTTTTAAAGATTTACCTAAGGATTTTATTTAGCTATTTACAATTAAGGTAAGGTATAAAATATCTAAGTCATTTATTTAAGAAACTAACCTAAAAAGTATCCATATTAAATTATTTAATAACTTCTTTCCTTTTAAAAGAACATTGATTATTTAAAAATTTACTTAACTTAATATTTTACCGAGTTAAAATACACGAGGATGAACAAAACATAAGACATGGTAAATATACACAAATCAAATGATGAATTTAAATGCATAAAAACAACAAAAACTAAAATAAAAGATTAAGGTTGAGAAATCGCAAACATTGGGATCAAGTTCGAGCTTGCCGATGAGGGTACGGGCTGTTGGTATCGCTGTCGCTGCCGCTAGTGAATGCCGGCTGCTGTTGCTGCTACACGTCGTTAGCCACCAAATGCCGGCGGCGTGCCTCTATAGGGCTGCTGCTTCAGTAGTGTTGTCGGCCTTCCCTTTGGGTGATGCAGGATTTTTCAATAGCTTTGATTTGTTGAGGACTCGTACCCATTCTCTTCCTTACCTGAGACCAAGTACTCAAGGAAACAAAAGAATAAAAATAAAAATATATGAAGATAAAATTTGGGTAAAAATACCTCAAAGAAACTGCTTGTATTTCTCTTCAACCTCTGTATTACAATTGCTTCTCTTTGTGAATGTGATTCTCTGTGTGGTGTGTATGTGAATGTGTATAATTACAATGGAATGAATAGGCTTCAAGAAACCCTAAATCAAAAACCCTAAAAGCATATTCTCTTTTTATGCTCAACATTCTTGGAAAGGGAATAATGCCATTACTTGGGCATCAAACTATTTCCTTACATTCAACATGAGTTAAAACAAATAGGAAATGTCTAAACTTGAAATTAATTACAAATATTCAATAAAATAATTAAAATTTCGTAATAAACTCAAATTCTCGTATTGAACCCGTATACAGTTTTCTGCACGCGTTGTCTTCAGTAAAATGAGTGTATCTTATGCTCCTGACGTCCGATTGAGGCGTTTCAAGATGCGTTAGAAAGGTAACTGAAAGACGGTCAATACTTCAGAAGAGACCTTGACCCGAAAACGCTCGGATCCTATCGGAAATTTACCGTGAGTCCACAGTGAGAATTCCTTGCGCATCACTTGACTTTCCATATTTGTTGGATATGATCTCTTGTAATCTTCCCATATCTGAGATGGCTAGGATCTTGCGTGATCTGATTTGCTTGATAAGATCGATTCGTATTTAATCCCATTTTCTTTGCTTGCAAGGCATGAGTGATGACGCGACTGCTTGGTAGAGAGAGTATTGCACAAGAAAAGCTAGGGTTTCTTTGCGTATGAGGCCTAATTGAGCCCACTGTACATGAGTTCTTTTTTGAGTTTTGCATTTTATATATTTTTTTGGCTTTTGTATGGTACATACATGGGCGGACAAAATAGATGACTACACATATTAATATAGTTAAAACTTAAAAAATATATAAATTTCAATTTATTCCACCACTTTAGTTTTACAATTTTGCTTTAATTCAAAATTTATTTATTTTTACTTTTAATGGGTTTTCATTGGGATTTTAATGGATTTATAATGTCTTTTATCCCCTATATATAATAATCAGTCCCTTTTAATGGGCTTTTATTGTTGGGATAACATAAAATTAGTAGCCTTTTAGGTTTCAATTAAAAAAAATCCAAATATTTTATTTTTATTCTTTTTGGGTTCAACCAGGTTGCCATGCACATATGGTTAATGGCGTGTATGCTTATTTGGTTATTACATTGGGCCATAAAGAAGTGATCCATAAAGAGAATTTTGAGTTTGGGCTTAACTTTATTATTTAACAAAGTAAAATATACCGTTCATCACTCAGCTATCTTCTTACTCATATTTTTTGTCGTTCAACTTTTAAAATTTTTAATTTAATAATTGAATTATGCGTTATTTTATTAATAATTTTGCATTATTATTATTATTTTATATAAAAATAATTTTAAAATAAAAAATTAAACACAGTTCATTGTTCGCCGTCCTAGGATGCCACCGTCGTAGATGGTGATCGTTCAATTCCCGATTTCATCAGTCGTTTCATCTCAACCCTTAAGTTCGAGTTCGACCTCCACTGTATCGAAAATTGCTTCGAAATTCAGGAATAAATATATCAAAAGTGAGGATATCGAAACATTTCAGTCGAGATTTGTGGGTTTTGAAACATTTTCAGGTGAAACGCCACCAGATTCAGACCCAACGTTCGAAATCGAGACTCATGATGTAATTTGGAATCAAACGGTCATCAGTTCCGAAGGTTGACAGTGATGACAAGCGGCAATGAATTTTTTTAATATTTTTTAAATTTAATAATAATATAATATAATATGATTTTATTTTATTTTTATTTTAAAAATATTTTTATATTTAATAATATTAAAAAAATTGAAAATAGTAATAAAATAATTCAGAGTTATAAAAATGTTTAATATATAAAGTTCTTTTATGAAATTGAAATTTTTTAAAATTAAGTGACCAAAATAAGAGAGAAGATAGTTGAGTAATGATTTGTGTAATTTATTCTTATTTAACATGCACATGATTTTATTTTGTATTTTTTATTCTTATTTAAATTTTTTACGTAAAAAATACATAAAAACATTTTTTATTATTATTTCTTGTCGCATTCATGCCTCTATTTTAGAAAAATGCGTGTGTTCTTAAAAAAATTGGATTGAACATCGGTCGTTTTAGATTAGGTACGATCGAATATTCATAAAATCATCGTTTTAAAAGTTTTTTTTTAAATGACCGTCTATGTTTAAATTTATAATTAAAATTAAGTTTAAGAGTCGATTACGTGCGAGACGATTAAAACACTCGCATGACATCCAAAATTGATGCATTTTTACATCTAAAAATTCTAAAAAATTTGTAAAAATTATAAAAAATATTTTTTAATATGTAAATGCCATATGATAGAATTGTAGTGTGTCATGTGATAATAATATATAAAGAAAAGAACTGTCAAAATTAATCAAATTACTTAATTGAGCGCAAAAAAAAATCATGAACTAAATTAATTTTCCCGAAAATTCAAAAACTTCTTACACATTTAAGCCTTAAAATAAACATGCATTTGAAACTAGTTACTAGAAACAAATACTTTAACCATTTTTGTTGATTTACTTTTTCAAAAGACCATATTTCCAAATATTTATAGATCTTTTTTATTATTATCAAAATCATGATATCTATCGTCGAAGTAATCAGTCCCTACATCGTGAGTGAATTTTTGCATTTTCATTCGATGAGATTTAAACCCTTTATCTTATTAATAAGAGACGAAAAGTACAACCATTACGCTATATCTCACTTAGAAAATAGATTTTACTGTTTGTCGATAAAAACTACATAAATTTTAATTATTAATTATTATTTTATTTTTAATAGAATCTAAAAGAATGTAATTAATCACATTCTTAAAAAATTATGTTCCATTAATTTAGTGAGTTTAATGTAATTAATATTCACCTAAAGGGTTTTGGGTTTTATAGTTTAAAGTTTTAGGGTTTAGGGTTAAGATTCGATGTTTAGTGCTTTAGACTATATGGTTTAGTGTTTTAGGGTTTATGGTTTTATAGTTTATGATTTAGGGTTTAGTGTTTACTATTTAGTGGTTTAAGGGTTTAGTGTTCATTGTTTAGTGGTTTAGGGTTTATGTTTGTATGGTTTTTAGAATTTTAAGGTTTAGTTACATTAAACACTATAAATTAATAAAGCACAACTTTTTAAGAATATAATTAATTACATTTTATTAAATTCTATTAAAAATAAAATAAATATTAATGATTAAAATCTACGTAGTTCTCGAGTTCTGGATAGTAAAAATCATCGGAAAATATCAAAAATCCACCAAAGTGTAAATAGTAGCAAGCAACCAGAGTTCCTGATGGAAGTATGTCGTTATTGTCTCCACAAGCTGACAACTGGGTTTGACCTAGTTGCCTCACCCACATATTTGCTTAACCTTAAATCTTGCTTCAATGTCCTCAAACTCACTTTGTTGACTACCAAATAGCCATACTAAAGGTCAACCTCGTCTTTTGTTCACTATGATCCACAATGCCATTGATATTGATGTTTAAGGTACTACACATTAAGTCCGAGAAATCGTGCTAATCTCTTTTGAACAGAAATTTCTCTTTTTTATAATGTTCATATTTTTGTCTCAATACTAATAAATTTGATTTAAGGTAAAGAGTTATGACGTAGAGCTTAAAGTGTATGTTTTAATTTTTAGGTTTATGACTCGAATTTATAATTTAAAAATTACAGTTAGAGCTTAAGATTTAATTTTATAGTGTTGAGTATAGATAAATGCACCAAAAAAAGAAAGTAGGATTTTTGTTTATCTCTCCTTTGATCGGACAAAAGAAGAAGAGAAAAAAAAAGATAAAGATAAGAGGAAATTTTAGGGAAAAGAAACATTCAACTACTACATTATTGAGAAAAAGATATTAAGAAAGTATGTTTGCTTTTTATTCCTGATGATAAAAGAATAGAAGCCAACATGGACCCTATAAATATGAGTAAAAACAATTTGTCTCATTCTTTAAACAAGGACCCTCAATACCATCAACCCATCCTTGGAAAATCTATGTTCCCATTTCACCAATTTTGCAATTCCTACGTTAATAGGTCGAATCGGATCAAAATGAATCGGGTTAATATAGTATGATAAAGTGTGAATTACACAGGTTTAAATTATTGATTTTTATGATCAAATTCAATTCAATTGAACTTAAATATGAATTTATCGAATTGAATTTTTGAATTCAAATCAGAGGGGCTAGGTTTAGAGTACATATAGAAGAACACTAGTTGGTTCCATAGGTAATTTGAATTTGACTTATTTTATTCATATAAAGCATGTGGTGCTTCAAAAGTGTCTATATATAAATGTTGAGAGATGAAAAAGAAGGGAAGAGAAAGGCCACAAGTTATGTTATTATTTGTTATAACTATCGATACTTGGCTCGTTAGATGAATAATTCGGATTGAATTTTGCAGATGTTTATTATTTTATCAACTTATTTTTTTATTCACAACAAAATTCAAACTCATAATCTTATTTAAGGAGTCTAACGTCTCATTCCGTTAGATCAACGTATCGTTGATTAAGAGCTATAGTATATTAGGTGGTGGCATGCCCACTTATCCCTCAAAATCATGAGTGTGTGACTTGACTGATTGAATCCAGCTTTGAAAGAAAGAAAAGTATAAAATAAAATAAAAAAAAAAAAAAGTAGGCAAAGCAAAAGCCGAGGAGTGTGTTCCCTAGTGCAGGCCCAAGGCAAGGCTCGTTCAGCGCCGGTGTCCCCGCTTCGGGTTGCTGCCAAAACCAAATCTTGCTTATTCCTCCATTGCTTTCTGCTTATTTAATGTGTCTGGGAATTAAAAAACAATCATCTTTTCCTCCATCGGAAACTTCTTTATACACAATCAATCCCCTTCGCTGACATTCTGCACTCATGTTCCCAAGATTCACCCGCCCTAATCTATCTCCTCCAATATTTGTAGTGATAATCTTTTGCCTTAAAAATATTCATTCGGTACCTAATGAAATTTTACTCTCAAATTGGTACTTAAATTAGATATATTCTTTCAAGTTGACACCTAAATTTTTTTTGCTTCAAGTTGTTACATGACCTTTAATTTCATCAACTATTTTAGTACTTTTATTAATAGTTCTAGTTCCCCAAAACTTATACATATCAATTTAGTACTACTTTGAAACAATTCAATTAATTTAACCACTTCATATTTTAAAAAATTCATCATTTTAGTCATTTTTGTTATATTGTCAAACTAAACAAGTCTATCCGATCAAAGAATCAGTTGGATAAATGCATTATACCAAAAACAATGGGTTATTGTTGGACTTTTATTATAACAGGAAAGTAACATAACATTTGTGGGAGAAAAACAAATAAATTAGAAAAATAACAAAGAGTACACTGATAGAGGGTTAAACTTATTCTAGCGTTTCAAATTATGACCAAATTGATAGAACGTGTAAGGTTTGGTTCTAATTAAGAAGAAAGTATCTATTTCATGTATGAGCTTAAGAGGAAAAATCTTTTACGTACCAACTTGTGAGAAGATGTGTAGTTCAGATTAATCGTTTTTTTAATAGAATTATTTGCAAACAAATCAGTTACGATATAACTAGGCCTAGTTTGATTATATATATACACGTATAAGCCAACTATCATATTCTCCCTTCAACAATATATATCTGTTACTTTATTAACCAAAATGCAAGCGAAAGGTGGGGAAGTTAAAATAATCCACCATGATTCTAGAAAAAAAAAAAAGTACAGTCAAAAGGGTTTTTGATTTCCTTTTACGTTGGTTTTTTAAAGGAGAATATTTTGAGCTGCATGCGCAATAGAAGGAGTTTGAACTGTGTTGAGTACAAACTAAGCATAGGCAAACCCTAAAAAGCCAGTTTTGACATCATTCCCCTCACCTTCTCCCCTCCCCATCCCTAGGCAAAGACACCCTCCCTTCCTCTCTTATATCAACATTCCCTCACCTCTTCCCATCTTCACTCAATACTAATCTCTTCTTTTTTCTCGGAAAATATAATTTTATTAAACGAAATCATACCAGCCCTAAACCCGTAATCTCCCCTTCTTCTCTATCTTCCTTTTCTTTACATTTTGTTGCCATCTTTTTCTTTTCTTTCTTCGCTTTAAAACCCTAATTAAGTTCAACCCTTTTGAAAAGTCTGTTCAACAGTATAATGATTATTAATGCTTTAAATATATAGTTTGCTGAAAACGTTGAGGTTTTTACCACTGGACTTTAATAAGAAATGTCCCTTTAGTTTGTGTTTTCTTTTCAGACGAATGATTTTATGTTAGCTCATGTTCCTAAATGGTGACATGTTCTGTCTTAGTGCACCCAAAAACATCATATCTTCACTGTTTGATTCACTGTCTTGCTTTTGGATTTTTAGTTGGTCTTGTATCATAATTAATTTGCCTTGATTTTGACTCAATTCAAGGAACACGGAATCATGAATTTGAGATCCCACTTTGTCATTATCATTCCCAACCACCATTACCACCTTCTGCTCCATGAAACTAGCTAGCCATTCTTTTGCCCTACCAAAAAGAACATCAAATTCATTGTCGTGGGGACATGTCTAAAGACTTCTTTATTCAAGTACAGCTTCTAAATTGTTTTTCCCCTCTTCTTTTTCTGTTGGTAAATGAGTATAAAAGCACCAATGGTCAGTACGAAGTGTTTTAACACCGATCGTGGTGTGTTTCTAGTTGCATTCGTGGGAATTGGATTTGCTGGGTGCTTGGGAAGCAGAAAAGAAAAGCGATGTTGGTGAGGTTCAATCCGATGACGGATTTACGGATGATTCGGTAGTAAAATACGATCTCAGATTGAGCCGCGCCAATATCACTTTTCCATTGATCTTTAGTTTGCTTCCTAAACTCACCCTCCATATTCTCTTTTGAGTGCATGCATTTTCTCTATTTCATGAACTTGTTTTTTTTGTGTGTATAAGTATATTGATCTCTTCACCCTGCAGCAGAAACCATGAAGTATGATGAGACAATGGTATGATTTACTACAAGTATATATATGTGTGTATGCAGCAGGGATGAATCGAGGTGAGCTGGGAGCAATCGCACCCTTAAAATTTTTAAATTATCCGTTAGTTCTGATATTTCTTTTGTATTTTTTTTTTGCTCAGCAACATTTGTCTTTCCTTTGTACTTTCTATTAACAATCTAATTTCACACTCCTTGCATTTTTAATATAACTTCATAATAGTTTGCACCCTCTTACATAAAATACTAAGTCCGCCTCTGTATACAATTCTCTTTAGTGATCAATGCAATTACGTATGATATATTCGTATAGATGTTCATGTGTGTGTATAGATATAGACTAAATGACAACGCTTTATTTTACTGCTGTTTCTGATTGTAGGGCTTGTTGTAATGGTTTGATTGTGAAGGTGCTCGTGCTAATTACGATCACCCGTAATAAAATAAATCGAATTGAGAGAGTCATTGCATGGATGTCTCCGAGCCTTTTTTATGTGGATGGAGATGGTTTCGGAGGGAGTGTGAAAAAGGTGGTCGCCCTGATTAATCAGTTCATTTGAGAGGGAGAAGGTTTGAGCAGATTGTGATTCCTGGAAAAGGTAAAGATGCCGAACCTCCGTTGGAAAAACTAGAGAAGATTAGGTATGAGTAAAATTTAAAAAATCAATTTTCGATTTGACACGAATTTTATACTTGGTTCAAAAAAATTTAAATAAAATTTTAATGATAAAATATGACTTGAATAACTAGAATATCAATGTAACTTTAATTTCATATTTTGAAAACAAATTTTCTCATTTTATAGTGTAGTCTTTTAACTTTTTATTTTATTCAATTTAGTCCTCTAACTATAACTATCTATAAATTCTTTCTTTTCATCAATTACTCCTTCATACTCCTATCAATATTTTTTCCTCAAAAATTCATTTAAAAAATAATATTATAAATATATTTTAGAATTTTTAGAGGATATTTTATTTATTATAATAATATATATACCGTATATGGTTAAAGAAAGCCTTTTAAACTAGAATCAATCATTATCATACCATTATAAATATTTACAATTAAATTTGAACATAAACTTGAAACACTCGACTCGAATCTCATAAACTCAGCTTGAGTCGAAAAAATTCAAATAAAATTTGAATGATAAATCAAGATTTATCAACACCATTAATTCAAAAAAAACCCGACTCAATCGAACCCCTAAAGGAAATTAACTAATAGCAAAATTAAAGATGGTTAAATAGTTATTTGATTCTCATGTCGATGCAGGAAGGTACATCGTTAAAGGATCGTTTAACTCTCATCACTTGATCAAGAGTTGTGCACGAAGCATCAACTTGATTCTCATCATTTACGGTTAAGTGATTCTCATTTGTAGGAAACATCGACTTGATTTTGACTCGACTAGTAAGTTTCATTTGAAGCATCGATTTTATTCTCATCATTGTATGAAGGTACATCATTAAAGGCACTTAATTATTTTTAAAACAAATTATTTCAGATTTAGAAACTATGGAGATTAAGTATGATCAAGAGGATTTAGATTTAATTATGCTTTGTTTATTGCCCCTTCGTATTCGACTTTAAAGATACTAGCTTGTATTGTCATGATGCTATATACTCGTATGACAAGAGGAGACATCTTATGGTTGAACCCGACTCTTAAGAAGAGTATTTTTTATTTTATTTTATTTTGATAACGTTTTCTTATGAGTCCTAATTGGGATTGGTTTATAACATATGAAGTTGTATTTACATGTGTTATTTTTGGAGAATAGTTTCTCATGTAAAGTTGCAGGTATTAATATAATTATGATTAAGATGTTCGATGAAATTATTCAAACACTTGATAATGTAAGACACATTTTAGATTTGAGAAAATATTTAATTTCGTTAGGATTCAAAAGGATACAAATACTTTAGTGAAGTTAAAACTATTTTAGATAATGCAACTGTTGTTTCTTCTTTCAATTCGAATAAGTTTAAAGCAGGGATTAGATTCTTGTCTGCAGATGCAAACATTCAATAAGCATAGATTTTTTTTTTTCTATAAAAAAATAATGGTTTTATGCTTCTTTTCTTCTTCCTTTATGTTTTCTAGAAACTGTTGATTTTGCTGCGAATATGGCAATGCCTTGTCTTTGACAGAATCTTTAGATGCTTTTGACATTTCAGGGGAATCATCTGCAAATAATAACATTCTCCCTCTTCATTTTTTCTTAAAATATCCGTATTTCGTACATGTTAAAACATGAATATTAAGATATGAGCTTTAAAAAATTTCTTTAAATTAATGTAAAAACGTGAAAATAAATTAACATATCCGTATCAGACACATACCGAAGAGTATGCAGATTTGAAGCAAAAGCATGCAAGTGTCAATGGAGAAACATACTGAAAATTTCCAAAACTCAAGAAATTAGACATTCTGGTAGCTGCAAATACCAATCTTTGAAATGGGAGGTTTGATCTAATTACAAGAGCTATTTCTCAATTACAACAGTGGCGAAACCGGGACGAATGGTGTCCCACATTCATGGTTAGCTCTCTAGGGAACGAAACTGGTTTATTTCTTCCAATCCTTCTGCCTCTAGCAAGTTTCTCCAACTCCCTGAAATATTGTCTTCACACAATCGAAAATGCGACCCTGGCATCTCAACATCTGTTTCCATATGATATGGAACGAGTACGGATCATCGACATCTCTGTTTGCCGGTATTCAAGGGAGAATCTCTGATGCTTTTAGAATGAGCATTGAAGAGTTGCTGAGATCCCTCTGGTTTCTTCTTTCGTCTCCCGTGTTGAGATAGGCGTGTGTGGTAAGATAAGATGGCAAGATCATTAAGATCTTGCAATGGAGTGAGAACTTTCACTACTTCATCCATTGTAGGGCGGGATTTCGGGTCCCGATGGAGGCAGTTGTGAGCTAATTGAGAAACTTTCTGCACCCCTTTAAGAGAATAGTTCAGCTCCAAGCGGAGATCCACCAGTTGGTAAAGTTTTCTCCTGTCAGCTAAATATGGTCGAGCCCAAGTGACAAGATTCTGCTCGCCACTAGGCCGCTTCTTGTCCATTGATCTTCGGCCTGTCAAAACCTCAAGTAATACAACACCGAAGCTGTAGACATCACTCTTAGACGTCAAGTGTCCTGCGATAAACAATCCAATGGCATACATATAATCAGTTCATATATTAGCATGGTGCAGAAAAGTTGAGGAACAAATGGGTGCAGAAGCAATCAAAATACAGTTTGAAAGCGGCAAATCTCCGTGCCAAATAACATCATAACAATGACCTTAGAGAATGCATATATAACACTAAAGCTTAAAGCTTCGAATTAGTCTACATCATCTTGCACAAATTTAGATACCTGTCATAACATACTCAGGTGCAGCATAGCCATAGGTCCCGACAACTCGGGTAGAAACGTGAGTTTTGTCTCCTTGAGGACCAGCTTTTGCAAGACCAAAATCCGAAAGCTTTGCGTTATACTCCTGGAAAAGAAATTCCATACTAGTGATTCCGTGGAACATATTATATATATAGGACAGTTTGAAACAATCACCTACATTAATTCATCAACTTACATACCGAATCAAGTAAAATGTTGGATGTTTTAAAATCTCTATAAATGACCGGTTCTGGACCACCATGGAGAAAGGCCAAACCTTTTGCTGCCCCGAGTGCAATCTTAATTCTGTTGGACCATGGAAGAGGTATTGTCCCTTTGCAAAATTAGACAACAAAGCAACATCAGTATTTATGTCATGTGAACTTCTGTAAATATACAATAGAGATCCCGGACAATGTTTATCGAAGTTATATAATAGGCCTCAGGTATACAGGTGAATCCTGATCATTGGTATAACATTCGGACAGAAAATTATCAGTCACACAGCATGTATTATCTCAACTACTTTTTTCTCATATTGTTATTCATTTGCAGTTTAAGCCTCATCGTCCTATGCCGTGTATTTCTTGAAGTCCAGCGAAAAACTTATACTAGCTTCATCTCCTGAGAATTTTACTACTCGTTTTTATCATCAACGAGGTTTATTTGAAGACTACAAAATGCTTCTTCATGATTATAAGCTCGAAACAAGAAACCAATCTGAAAATCCCAAGAACTTCCTATACAAAAATGAATATATCAAGAGAAAAAGAACATGGGAGCAAGTTTTTGGCTTAGTGAACTAAACTTGTCAAGTTCCGAAAAGGTAGAGCCCTAACAAGAAGGCATATTAACAAATCGGATATAAATATATCAGAACCTAAGTTGGAATGACAGAAGGAAACAGTGAGACTCACTTCTAAAAAGATGGTTTTCAAGGCTTCCTCGGGTCATAAATTCATACACAAGCAGCCGTTGATCGTCTTCGATGCAGTAACCGATAAGTTTAACAAGATTAGGATGATGAAGCTGTCCAAGGAAATCAACCTCGGCCTGCATTCGAGAAAGAATCATTCAATGTTAAACTCTCAAGTTTCAGAATTTCACCAATAGTCTCTTTGACATTGAATCTACTAACCCAAAGCACATTTTTTTTCTACTAACCACCCATTCTCTATGGCCTTGAAGACCATCTGGCTTCAAACTCTTGACCGCAACCGTGACCCCCGAACCAGGTTTCGCTGGAGCCGTCCCATTTTCCTCTATCCACCCTTTGAAGACATAGCCAAAACCACCCTCCCCGAGTATGCTGTCGGGTCTAAAGTTCCCGGTAGCCGATTTCAGCTCCTGAAATGTAAATTGGAGAAGCTGGCATGGAGATTTGTCATCTGTTGGGGGTGGATCAGGCTTATCAGATGAAAGATGAGCTTCATTTGAGGGTACAGCTCTCTATTACTTGCATTTAGATATCTTGTCTCAGTAGCTGCATATATACAGGGGATTGAATCATAATTTCACAACAGCAAAGGAAACAACATAAATTCCATTTTAAGTTCAATGAAGTTCTTAACTACAATGAATTATCTGCAAAGCTAAATTCATCTAATGAAAGAAACAAATCCCATTTTGAAACTGATACTAATAGATATGAAAATACTAACAGTCTAACATTCAGTGCCATAAATCATCAGAAATTGTTTAAAAATCCCATTTTGAAATTCGTGGGACTCAGAAAGATGTAATCTTTTTGCAAGAATCAGAAGAAAAACCAAAGCTTTTTAGACTGAATGCTCATTGAACTGAAAATTCTTGAACTTTAAAGCAAAAACAAAAAGCCAAAAGCTTTACCAGTATCATAAACAAGACTAGTACGAGGAATGGTGTTAGCAGAGTCACGAGAAGCTGCAGAGGGCTTGCAAACGCCGCGTTTCAAGACAGCCCAACAGCCGCAGTTGTTGTCATCCATGGAGAATAAACAAAAGTGTTAGCTTAGTTACTTCAAAAAAAGAAGAAAAAACAAGGAATTTGGTTCATGGGATGGTACTATAATTGCATGAAAGCAAGAAGAAGAAGAGTAGCCATGGGTAAAGAGGAAAGGAAAGGATGAAGGAGAAGGGAAGGGGAAGGAGAGAGAAAAGAGGAGGGAAAAGAAAGGAAAGGCATCAATTGATGATCACCATCATTACAAGTGTGTACAAAAAGAACTTTTTTTTTGCCACCACCTTATGCCCATTCCCTTTCTCTCTCGCTTTCCATGATTGATGAATTCATCAAATTTAAAGAAAATGCGAAAAGCAAACATTTTTGATTTTTTTTAATAAAAAATATGTATTTTGAGATAAAAATTATTAAAAATTTAAAAAAAAAAATATTAATTTTTGGCATTGATAAATTAAATTTTAAACCAACAAAGCAAAACAGTGATTGAAAACCATTCTTTGATTTTGTATACCAACAAGATTTGTCAATGACTTTGAATGACCATCAACTTCAAAAAGGCTCTATCTTTAAAATTTTTAAATTGTTTAATATTTTAAAATGTTAAATAGGGGTTTGTCTGTTTTTTTATTCTTATCGACATTGAAATACAATTTTTTAGTCTAGGCACAAATTTAAACTTTGGTGTTTAAAAATATTTAAAAATTTTAAGAAGAATTTAAATTTTATTTTTTTTTTAAAATTTTATTTAAAAATATAAATAAAAATAAAAATAATTATTTGACCAACCGATTAAATATGCTAATGAAAAAGTAAACATTTGACAACTAATATGCTGAGTTATATTGATTGAAATAGTGGCATTGATTCTTTGATTTTATATATGATGTATGTAGTCAATGACTTTGATCGACCAGCAACTTTGAAGGCTCTATCTTAAATCAAATTAATATTTAAAATGTTGCATAACGCATTGACATTAATACGTGAGATTTAAATATGGGGTTTGTAAGTTTTCAGGGTTTTTTTTAATTATTATATGGGTAAAATATGTAAATTATTATTGAATTTTACTCTTAAATTTATTTTGGTTATTGAAATTATAAAATGTTCAATTTACTCATTGAAGTTTAGACATTAAAAATGTTTAATATATTTGACACATGAACTTACTATTTTTTTATTAATTTTTTAATAACGTTTATTTACCGGCGAACGAATGAACTTTATTAAGATAAAGTTAGTTCCAAAGAAAATTCGTTTAAATTTTCAAGTGTTTGTCGGGAAGCAATTTGAGAAATGGACTTAATTGAAAAAATGGAGGAAGGAAAAGTTTGAGAAAAAATTGCAAAAAAAATGTAATTTTCATTGAACTTTAAAGCACTAACTTTTTCCAAATTGAGGGTCAATTCGACCAGAAAAAGGGGCGAGACAAAAAAACAAATATTGTGAAATCAAGAACAATTTACATATTCTATATGTCCCAATAAACGTTTGAAGTGACTTAAGCATTCAATGCCTAAACTTCAATAAGAAGAGATGTTTAATATCTAAACTTCAGTGAGTAAATTAAACATTTTACAACTTTAATTATCGAAACAAGTTTGAGAATAAAACTCGGTGATGATTTTTGTAATTTACCTTTATTATAATAAAATCCAATGGATTACTTTTATTAAATATATAAACAATGTTATAGATATTATTTTTTGTCCCACCCACAATGTATTATTGTATGGCTTTCGGTTCTTTTATTCAAAAATGTTTAATATATAAATTGACCCATGAACTTACTATTTTTTTATTAAATTGACCTCTAAAATTGTTGGGTCTAAATTGGCCCCTGAGATTGACAAAAGGTACACAAGTTAGTTCCAAAGACTAACGTCGTTAAATTTTGAAGTGTTTGTCGACATGGATCACTAAAACGGCCTGACACGTGAGATTAATTTGACAAAAATATCAAGTTCAATGGTCAATTTGACAAAAGTTACAAAATTCTAGGGTCAATTTGTGCATTAAACCTTTACAAAATGGGGGAGGCCTAGCTTGTATTAACTTTTTCCATCCTTGAGGGTCAATTCGACCAGAAAAAAGGTTTATGATCCAATTCAACAAAGATTATCAACTTCAAGAACCAATTTACATAGTAAATAACCTATTTAAAATTTATATAAACTATGAAAGAAAAAATGTGTAAAATTAATTTTACATGGTTTAGTGTATTTTTTTTGTTGTTAAACTGTTTAATTTTGGTCTAAAAAACTCAAAATTTTAAAAAAAGTTTAAATTTTAAAACTACAACTTACATTAAACTAAAATTAGACTAAAACTAAAAGTTAATAAACTGTTAATTTTAAAATTAACCATCAATTTTGAAAAAATTATGTTTTAATTTTTTTCACCATCAACACACTAAAAAAATTAATTTTAAAATTAATCCTAAATTTTGAAAAAAAAAACCATCCAACAAAAAAACCTTCCCTAATCCAAACCCTAACCCTAACCCCCTCCACAGCCACTGCCTCCTCAAAACTATTAGATCCTGATTACTATAGATTTGAGCTTGATCAAACGAGAGAAAGCTTTCTCAAAACTATTTTTTCTCGAACACCAAGCTCTTTGCAAAAAGTTCATAACCTTCAATAAACTTTGTCAAAAAATGCACTATACATTTTTCAAGAAATGGGTTTAGCCATTAAGGGGTAAATTGTTTGAATAATATTGTTTAAAAATGATATTTGTTGAAATGATGTATTTTATTGATTATTTGTCCATCTAAGGATAAAACTATCAAATCAATGGAATTGCTGAAATGACTTGAACCGAGTACATTTTATGCCTAAAATTGGTCTGTAGTGCCGCCAGCCTTAAGGTGCAACCGACTTCTCCTAGTATTATAACAAAGTCCCTTTTTCAGCAGATAATTTATAGGCACTCTATTTCACTAATTATATTTTCAACATTATTATTTAGTCAAAGAAGTGGTCAGTAAAGGTACGAAAAATTACTATATTTTCTTCCAGGCTTAGAGAGTGAAGTTGAAATTGCTTGGTATTAAAAGAAAATAATAGAAGAAACCATTTTTGTTCCGTGAAGTATAACGTACAACAAAGTGACGGCATGGTTATAATGTGACATAACTAAAATGTTATAAAATGAAGAATTTAAAATGTTAAGTACCAACTTAAAATATTATATTTTTTTATAATATTTTAGGTTGATGATCATAATAAGTAACATTTTAGAGACAAATTTGATACTTAACATCCTAAAAATGTTACAAAAAAAGTTTAAAAATTATAAAATTTTTAAGTTTAAAATGTTACTAAAAATTATAATATTTTAAGTTGTTGGTAACATTTTAAACTTCATATTTTGTAACATTTCGGTTAGTGTCCCACCTTAACTATACCGTAACCCTGCTGCACCTAAAAATCACTTAACATAATAGCATAAGTGATCTTTGAACCACTTGAGGAAGCATGGCTCCTTGTTAGGTGTCATCATGATGATGGTTTTGAAACAATTGATCTTTGAAGCAGTAATCGGTGGAAAAAAATTGCTAGAAAACAGAAACTAATAGAATAAAAAAACAAAAACAAAATCCCTTTGATTGATGTTGAGATTATTCTTGACCAGTCCAGGTTCTACAGATCTTTTTGATTACTAATGAATTTGAACTTTGAAATTGAAGCCAACTCAATTAAGTGGATACTGCTGATTTCATGTCTGAAGTTAGGTGTGTCTTTTTCGGATAGCCTTTCAGTTCATGATGTTCCCCCTCTGGTTTACATGATCTTCGTGGCCCCTCCTATTGGCCGACTTGTGCAATTAGCCTTTGTCGACATTTCAAAAGAAAAAAAAAAAAGAAACTTCATTTGCTTAGAGGATCAGTTGATTTTTTTATAATTGTATTAATTAATTAATTTAGATCAAATATTATAGAGGTTTACGATTCTTTAATCTCAATTTACTTCATTCTCAGTATTAAGATTTAAATTTTTAACTCTATTGATGCAAAAATGAAAGATAACCGAACAAAGAAGGTAGAGACATGGACCAAGGTAGTTGTATTAGAATCGGATAGGCGTTCGGTTCATATAAAATTTACCCCCGGAAAAGTTATAAACAATCATGGCCCCTGAAATAGAGAAGATGAAAAGAGGAAGAAAGGGGTATATCTTTCTTAAATTGGTCTTGCCTAGGTATATCATACTCGTTCTCTGATTTATCCCTCTCATTGGGGCGTGTATGTTTATAACCCTATAGTGCAGTTGATGACTGGATAGTGCCACACTATGTGACAACTTATGGATGAATTGGCAGGGCTAGGCTCACCTACCAGGTGTTAGGCATTGCATGTCGGTCACGTAAGAGTGATTATTGTAGTGCCGGACAGTGTTTATTCCCAAAATAGCTTGGAGCCTCTAGTAATATTACTTTCTGAAAGGGTTACTGTCATGGACTACCTCTTGAGTGTATTAAATATGATGAATTCGAAGGGTGTTTTTATTTGAGATTTAGCAAAATAGAACCTCAGTTAACAAAAACAACTAGTAATCTATAAGTTTTATTACATTTTGTAATTGAGAAGATTTTATTAAAAGACTTACCTTTTGTGATACATTAAGAAATAGTGATTAAAAAATGCTCATATTGTTCCATCTTATATAGGACTAGTCCCTCCCTAGGAAAAAATACCTTTTTAATTAATCAAAAAAAACTTACCTTCTTTTTTACAAGGGATTATCTTTTGTTGATTATCACTACTATCTAATTCATTAGCTAATTAATCTGAATCAGATACTGCAAAAGTTCATTAAAAACTATCTTTTCAATTAAATTTATTTTATTTACAATATCAAAATTTGATGAGCCGATTTTACTTACATTTAATTTATTATTTTCATATAATATTAAAAACAGTTGCATCATTTTATTTAAAGATGATATAGATTAAAATTTTGAAAAACGATAATTATAGATTAAAATCGATGGAATTAGAGTATCGAAATTAAATCAATAATAAATGTAAAGATTAACAACGTAATTTGTCAAAAAAAAAGTTACCGAGAAGTTGGGCTGAGACAGGATTTTCCCGAAACGCGAGGTCCTCATTTGCCCCACACTCGTGGTATGCGCTTCACTCGGCTTCGATTTCGCGATTGGGCACTTTGTTAAGCCCAGGCCGGGGCGGATTCTCTCGTTCGCGAGTTACGTAAAACTCAGTTCGACGCTAAAAAATTTGATTTATTTTAATTTAAGTCCTAGTTTTATAAATTTAATTAGAAAAAAATCAGATAAAATTTGAATTATAAAATTAAAATTTATAAATAAAAATTTTTATATTAATGGATTATTTTTAAATTTATTATATTTCAATTTTTTTTTATATTATATATATACAGAGTTAGGTTAGTAATTGTGTAAAAACATTATAAATTTTTACATTTTTAAATTGGATGATGGTAAAAAATTGCCTCGATTCGAATTTTTATTCCATCCCTAGGGCTGAGACAAATACTTTTTAAATTATAAAATAGAAGGTCCTAAATTCGTGTAATTCAAACTTTTGGCTACTCAACTCGATCGAATGTTAATCCTACCCATTGGCGTGGCTCCGTTGTGAGTTTTAAGTGCATTTGACCAATCTTTCAGGTTGGCTGCTGTCTCTAGATTCGCGATCCAATTCATAAGTTTGGGTATACGGGCTATTTGCGTTTTGGATCCATCTAAATCGAAAGACGAACAATGGTTTTGAAAAAATAAAATTGGACAATCGGTTCAATCAATTGAACCGAAGATTAATTGGTATAACACTTTAACTATATAAGTCGAGCGAAAAGAGAAAGATCCAATCGGAACCATTTAAAAGTTGAGGTCCAAAATGAAAAATATGCTAAAATCATGCTTTTTAAAAATTAATGTTTAATTTATGGTAGAAAAATTGAACTTCTTCCTTATATTTTGGTTCATTTTTTAACTATAAAATATTTTCATATTTTTTAAAATTTATTGTTTTATGAGAGTTTTTTTATTATTTTAAAATTAGTGATATTGTTTTTTTCATTATTAAAAAATAAATCTATTCGACTGTCGTCAGAGCTAATTGTTAATGATGGATGTTTTTGTCTTGTCTTGAACAAATTTTACTTATGTTTTTACAAGTGTTTTTATGAGTTAGACTTGCCATTGTCCCTTCAGTTTGTGGTTATTTGATTTTTTTATTGATCTATCGTTGCTATAGAACTTAGATTTGTTCTCTCATCTTTGCAGATGCTCGCAGTCATCCAATTGTGTTGTACTTGAGTGCAATAAAACTAGTCATCAACCTAATGTATTTTACCAAGTTGAAACTTTATTAGTGTTGACAATACTTATTTTTTATTGTCAACAATAATTTGTTTCTATATTTATTTTTAACGAGTTGTTTGATTTTATTTTTAAATTTTCTCTTTGTATGATCCCTAATTTCTAGAATGAATAACAAAACTCATAGATGAACTAGAAACTGAAAAACCAGTTGATTTTATTTTTGCTTCGACCACCATTATAAGTTATGTTAGGGATCTCCAGATTGCTCGGTCAAAATTTCAACAACAGGAAGATATTATGTTCCTAGGAGAACACAGTGGAAGACTTAGACATGGTATGTTAGAGGATCTCCATATTACTGATCTTTAAGAGGGTCTCATGAACGTTTCGATCGAGGAGAACATGGTATGTAAATTGTGTCATACTTTTCTGGCTTACCTCGAGCGTCGAGCCACTATGTGTAGCTCAACCTTTTAATTTAGACTGAAAGTCACGATAACTCAAATTTAAAATTTTAGAGACTTGAAAAACTTAATTGGTAAAGTGGCAAACCTTGGAGGACGTATTGCCATTAATTATGCAATTGGTGACCGAGTGTGCGTGAAGTGAATCGAACCAGCCCAAGCAAAGGCTTATACCCATGTTGCATGGCAATGCCCTGTGAGCCTTTGCTCGGGCGGGTTCGATCCCTTCTCACACACTTCGCCACCAATTGTGTATTTCATGCCAATTGGTCCTTCATGGTTCACCATTAGCCATTTTAGTATCTCTAAAATTCTTTAATTTATATTTTGCGTCTTTTTATTTAAATCATTTTTAAATAAACCTCAATAAACAACTTGACGTTTTGAAATAAGCCACAATAAGTACGATACAATCTACGAATCATACTCTCTTCAACTCTTCAACTGAGTTTAAGAGTCGAGAAACAAAATATCGGGACTAAAACAACAGCACAACACACCTCGTGAACACAATACCTTCTCGTTGTTAAAGATTCTGACCGAACAATCAGAAGATCCTCCAACAATTTACATAAGCAAATAGAGCATAAAACGATAAACTTTCTCCATCTCTTTGGTTTCACAATTCAAATTCGACATGAAAGACAAATAGAGCAGACAAAATTGGAGAGATTTAAAACTAATATGATGAAGAAAATGCCCAAAAGAGATTGCTTCAAAGTTCAAACTATATATGTACAGATGTCAGATGCAGTACATTTATATACACAGACAAGTCAACTAAAAATCTCGACCAAAACAAAAGTGGTTCAACCAACTGTTACAAAGGTAATGAAAGTGTATTGTTGGTAATTAGCAGAGAAGTTTCAGAAAACTGAAACCAATGCGTTTTTGGTTGCGTTGAGTTTTTAGTAGTTGTTGACATAGCAGAAATTAGTGTGCGTATTGTGGTCTTAAATTTTTAAAAAATATATGCTACTCTGCACGTAACTGTGGGTATGGGTATCGTCAAAATCATTATATTGCGGACCGCTATTTTAATCCTGAAGTACACCACCACCACTTTTCATCATCTTCTTGAATTCATCAAAATTAACCATTCCATCTCCATCCACATCAACTCTCCTTATCATTGCTTTGCAATCTTCCATCTTGTTCCCTTCCTTCAACCCCAAAGAACAAAGCACCGAACCCAATTCCTCGTACGAAATCAACCCGTCTTTGTCTTTATCAAACACATCGAAAGCCTCTTTAAGTTCATCTTCACCGTCAACTCCATTAGTCCAATCCCCTCCTGTTTTTCTCGCCCCACTCTCTTCATCACATAAATTGCAGAACTCGTCGAAATCGATCAGCCCGTCGCCGTTAGCGTCAACTCTGAAGACCATGTCTTCGACTTCTTTCTCCGTCGTGAACAGCCGCATGTCCTTCAGAGATTCCCTCAGTTCCTGCTTCGTTATGAACCCGTCGCCGTTCTTGTCAAAGGTGGCGAAAACCCTTTTCAGCTCCACCTTGTTTGAATCCCTCTTTTCCTTCACCGAAACCACCTGAGTCGCCGCCGCAGCAGCAGCAGCAGAAAGCTTGGGTTTATTAGGGAAGAAAGATTGAAGCCATGCATGGAACTTCTTGCGGGAGAAATAAAAGTAAACGTTGACGAAGCCGGCTATAAAAAGAAAGGCCAGAAACAGTGGAGATGCAACCATGTTTTTCTTGTCTGAGGAAGAAGATAAAAACAAAACAAAACAGCTGATACAAAAGGGATTAATAACAAGAAAACCCTTTTGGGGGCTAAAAGAATAGAAAATAAAAGGAATTTGAGAGAGAATACGCGGAGTTTGGTGCGACTATTGGATCCCACAAAACCGCGTGAAATGTAAATAAAAAAATAAAGTTTGATTTAAAATTAAGAAGGAATTTATAAAGTTTGTTTTTTTAGTATGATTTTTTTGAATTAATTAGTAATTTAGATTTAAGAGTTACTTTTTTTAGTTTTGGCAAGTTAGGCTCCAACTTTAAACATTTTGGGGGTTTTTTATTTGTTTTGTATATATTATCAATGAAAATACTTATATATATATAATATATTTAAACCAGAAATTAAAATGAGAAAGATCATATTTTTGGGGAAAAAAGCTCTAAAGCTATTAAAAATTCCTTTAAAATTGAGTCCAATAACTCAAATTTTTAATAATTAGTAGGTTATTTTTTAATTTAGAGTCAAGTCTTTTAACTCTATCTATATATCATATATGAAGAAATATATACTTCATGTATATAGAACATAGTTATAAAAAGTTGTTTGAAATGAAATCAATTAGTATTATATCATTATAAATATTTACAAATAAACTTGAACAAGAACCCGAACAACTCAAAATTTTGAATAAAGTTTGAGTCACGAAATAAAACTCGTCAACTCAATTAACTCAAAATTTTAACTCAACTTGACTTGATCAAATATTCGCTCCTATCACCAACTATCAATTGGTCTAGCTAAAATGAGACATTAGGTAGGGGTGTGCATTTCGGATTTCTAATTGATTCGATCCCAAAATTTATGATACCCAATATTTTTAGATCGACAAATTAGCGATCCGTATCCGATCCGAAAAAAGATATTCAAGTTTCGGATATTAAATTTTTGGATCGAATATTTGGATACATGAATATCCGAACTAATGACTTGATTTAAGTTTTTTTTAACTTGGCGTCATATCCATAAACATTTTGGATTTTTAAATATAACAAGCAACAAATTATTCAATATAACAAGATTTATATCCATTGAAATTTTAATTTTTCATATATAACAAGTAAAATATTGAATATAACAAGATTCATATACATAAAAATTAAATTTTTGAATATCCGATCAGAATGTCAAATAACTATCTGTATCCGATCCGAATTATCTGAAAAATAAAAACGAATTGGATATTCAAATTTCCGGATCAAATAAGCAGGTCAGATCGGAGTTTTTTGCACACCCCTAACATTAGGTTCTTTTAATAAGATTAGAAGTTTGAATTCTAACATTAAAACCAAAACAAATTAAGTGAAAATGGTCACCCCATAATAAGTTTTTGCGGTACTAAATTTAAATTATTCAATCAATACTTTAAATATTGATGGTAGGAAAAAATCTTCTACAAATATATAAGTCAAAATATAATTTTGGTCCCTCTACTATTCTCAAATTTAAAACTTAACCTCTACACTTGGGGGGCAAGAGTCTATATATTTTCTTTTAAAAGAGAGAAGACTATATTTTAATCTAACATGATTAGATTTTTTACCTTTTTGAACAAAAGAAAGAAGACTGTTATTATTGAGAATTGACCACTTAGAGGAGAGTGGTCTTGGTAAGTTTAGAACCTAAAACTTAACATCATTAATTTTTTAATTAAAATATTACATAAAATTTTCTCAATGCTTTCTTTCTAACGTTAAGAAAAAGCGACATCAATGTTTTACACGAAATAGTCAACTATGGTAACTATTTGGAACGACTCACGAAATTATAAAACAGAGGACTAAACAACTAAAACACTTTTATGTTAAAATAGCTTAAATCAAAATACATTAATTGGTCAAATAGTTAAAAATATTTATGTTATCTTATGTATTTTAAATCTCGACATAAAAACTTAAAACATCTCAATTTAATAAAAATAGCTTAAATCAAGTTATTAATTTTTAGAGGAATAAAAAACACGGTTTCTTTTTAAATTATATATATTTTTAAATGGCCTCTTTAAGAATTTTATATTATAACATATATTTATTTCTTTTAATTTGTTCATATTGGTTATGAATTTTATTCCCCTTTTAAATTCCTTTTTATTCTTTTATAATTTTTTTTAAAAATCTTTTTAAAAGTATCTTTTCTCCTTTAAATCCGATACTCAATTTCTAAATATGTAGTAGTTATTTTCTTTGTGTACATTTTTTTATTAAATATGTTAAGAAAATTGTTTATTATGTGAAATTGAATCAATAAAACCAAGAACATTAACTATATGATTGCTTGATAATTATTAATTGTTGATAGTTTGATAAATTAATTGTTAATCTAATTTTTTTATATTTTTCGTGTGATATTAGGGTAAAATCATGAAGATAAGAACTTGATATTTTTTTTATCAAAAAGTTGATAGTCATAATCTTGAATTAGTGATTCGATTTAGACTCTTTAATTGATGATTTCGCTAGTATGAAAGTACGTAAGGTGCAATATAAATAGATTATTGTATATATTTGATTGACAATTAGAGTGAAACTTGACTTGATAGTAGTATCGTATATGTTTGATTGACAATTGGATTGAAACTTGACTTTATAGTATTATTTTTTATATGAGTTTTGATTATTCGTAATTTTATTTTAAATTTTCTCGATCCCGTTAACTTTGAAATCCTTGCTTTGCCTCTAATCTCACCTAAGTCTCGTAGTTATGCTAAATTGAATTATCAGTATCTAAGAAAGGTTAAAAGTGTTATTAGATCATTAAACAAAGGGGGTAAGAGCTCCTACCTACGCCATATCCCCCATTGAGTACAGGGACTAAATCTTCAATTTGAATATATTAGAGATCAAAACCGTGATTTTACTAAATTTGTACAGGAGAGATAACTACACAATAATATTTTATTAAAAATTATTAATCTTTCATTAAAAAATTTAAAAATAATTACAAATGTATCAGTAAACTTTGTCAACGTTGTACTTGCTCCTCGTACTCATATTTCTGTGAGTTTTTTTTTTAATTTAAAAAAAGATTTTAGGGTTGTTTGGTGATTTTCTCCGACCTAACAAGTTCTGACTTAATCCGACTTGATTGTGTTAAGTATTTTTAATAGTAGGTCATGATGGGTTTTTTATGAAAATTTTTAGGGTCACATTTATATGAAATTTGTCATTTTTTCATTCCGGTATACTTACTCAAATACAGTTTTTCTTATTTTATAATTATTTTTATATAACATATTTAATGTTTTATTAATTTTTTTCGGGTTGAGACAAATTTAGTCGAGTGTTTTGATTTAAAAAGTGTTAACTATTGAGATGTTCACTTATGTTTCTCCACAGTACAGAGTTGGTTACCAATTTTCAAAAATGACCAGTAAGGTCACTTACGTTTTCGATCTGTAAACTTTTGGTCACTGAGATGTTTGTTGCCGTTAAACTTAAACGGGAGGCTGATCTGGCACAATAAAAAAAAGATAAATTACTTAAATTATCCCTAAACTATTACTCCCTCTCTCCCACTTAAATTGTCCCTTATTGATGTCAATTTTTTTTTAACTTTGACGGTTTATTGTTTAAAAAATATTATTGATAAAAATATGAAAAATATATTTTATAAACTTTCAATCAAGTAATTTTGAAATATATTTTTATAAAATTTAATTTTTTAAAATATTTAAAATAAATGTGGTCAAAGTTTAAAAAATGACTTTTAAAAAGTCAATAAGAGACAATTTAAGTGAGACAGAGGAGGTACTTCACTTTTATTTTGACTACCGAAATAAAAACAATTTGTATAATTTCACTTTTAATCCTCCATATTTACAAATTTTTTATTTCTTCTCCCCTCCACCATCTTCCATATTCTTCTTCATCTAACTCAATCCCTAACTTTCTAGCATATTAATCCCATTAAAGTGTTTATTTTTGCTTTTCAAAGATTCTTGCAATCAAACTGAATCCCAAATTTCATTTCACAAATTGTTTCTCTTCTTCTTCACGAGTTCAATAGTCTCAAAACCTCAACCTTTTTGCTTAGCCTCCATTCCGATTCGAACCCAGGATGACTTGATGGATAACTCACCCACCTTCTCCAGCCATCTCCATGCATTCTCCGAAGCTATCATATAATTGACTTAGTTCAGTTTGTCCCCAATTTAAGCCAATTGCAAACAATTTAAAAAAAAAAAAACTAAGTAAATACCCCACTATGAATTAGTAAACCACCTTCTCAACTCCACTCGGCCAACTCGCTTGTTTCAACAAATGTGTGATTAGTTATTCACTCGAGCGAACTCAGAACTGAGTAAAATAAACCCGGGAAAGAATCAAAGCCCTTTTCCTTTATGTTTTTCCAGAATTACCATATTGTTTTCTCAGCGAACCCATGAAGTAAAGGTCGAGATTCGGTCCACAAATGGTAGTACCCTTTGAAGTCCTCGATGTTTACGAACCGACCGGAGTAATCCGAATTCGAATAGGAGATAAACCGGATTACTTCTTCGAAAACGGACTCGTCGCTGGGAATCGACAATGGCCTTGGTTACTGAAACCTTACTCTTCCTCAGCTTGGCTAAGGAGCTTCTTGAATACGGGGTGGTTCAGGTACGTCAAGCGCACCACGAATCCTCTACAACTCATCCCCATATAGACCACCACGTGTCCCGCCGGCACATCGGCCGGGACGCAGCCGGTAGAAATGCGGGCCTTGTTCCTCCACTGCCGCAGCATTTGGCAGAGCCTCACAAGTCACAATGTGGTGGATTTTGCTGCATTTTCCTAGCCCCGCAGACATTTTCCCAGAAAATTAAGAAAAATCGAATGGAGTATTTGATTTGTTCAGGTTTTGATTTGATTGAGAAAAAATATAGAGAGATTTTCAAGGGAGGGTAGAGTGTTTAGGAGGAAGGAGGATTTTATAAAGGATTTGAGAATAAGGGCGAGATTTGGGTTAGATGTGTAATTATAAAAATTATTTTTATTTCGGTTAGATGGAGAAGAATATAAAAAATGGTGGAGGGAGAAGAAACAAAAATTTTGTAAATATGGAGGATTAAATATGAAATTATACAAATTGTTTTTATTTTGGTGGTCAAAATAGAAGTGAAGTAATAGTTAATGGACTATCTAGGTAATTTATCCTTTTTTATTGTGTCAGATCAGCCTCCCGTTTAAGTTTAACGGCAACAAACGGCTCAGTGACCAAAAGTTTATATATCAAAAATGTAAGCGACCTTATTGGTCGTTTTTGAAAATCGGTGACCAACTCTGTATTGGGAGAAAACATAAGTGACCATCTTAGTAGTTAACCCTAAAAAAGAGATCGTATTATGCTTTTACAATGTCAGGTCGGGGACGGGTCGGATTACATTATATTGAAATTGATGTCGGGTTGGGATTCATATGTTTTGGGTCGGGGTGGCCAAAATTTTAGTTATTATGCACATAAGTGACCATCCTAGTAGTTAACCCTAAAAAAGAGATCGTATTATGCTTTTATAATGTCAGGTCGGGACGGGTCAAATTACATTATATTGAAATTGATGTCGGATTGGGATTCATATGTTCCGGCTCGGGGTGGCCAAAATTCTGCTATGTCTCGTTATCATCCCTATGATTAACTCACTAAATAGAATAAAAACTATATTATGTTATTAATTTATGTATTATGCACATTTGTGGATTTAGTCTATATATTATAATTTGATCAATTTTAGTTATTTTACTTTTAAAAAATTGAAAGTTCACTATTGACCGAAATAATACATGGATAATATGATTATTATAAGGACTTAAAATTGAATAATAAAAACTAAATTTACAATTAACGCATAATACAAAGGTTGCTAGTAGAATTGGACTTAACAAATTTTACGGCTATTGTTTGTTTGGAACATGACCGAAATTTCAAAATCTAAATATGTACAAAGGCTGCTAGTGGAGGTTATGGGAGTGATCGATAAGGCGTGTCACAGTATTGGGTCGGTTTACTTTTATCATATATTCAGAGAGGCGAATGGTTTAGTTGATGCTTTAGCTCGGGAATGGGTGACGCACGGGACAGTTTTTCAGGCGAGTTTGTGAGGGACTGCATGTGTATCTAATAGTTGTTTTGATTGTGGTGTTTTGTTGATCTGTAGTTTGTGCCGTGTTGACGTGCGTTGTGCTCAATCGTTTGGTTTTGTTTGGTGTATCGTTCGTTCTTCGTCAATGAGTCGTACTCTTTTCCTCCATTTAGGTTTAGGGGGGTTTTTGACGAGGCGTTTGTTGACGTTAGTTGTATATTTTTCGCTCTAATAAACATACAACGTTTGTCGATAAAAAAGGCTAAAAAGGATCGAACTAGAATTCAAGGATTAATTTTATAACTTTCAGTTATTACATGGACTAATAGAAAAATTAACCATCAAATTTTTAATTTTTTATTCGAAAAACTCAACTCAATTTTTTTTAAAAAAATACTCTATATGCTATATATGAAGGAATTTATCAACTTATAGAGATGGCGCTTTATAGTGATGGAATTAATTATATAATCATCTTAAGTATTTGTTGATCTAGTGGGATTAGATATTAGATCTTTTAAAAAAATTAATTTTTTGAATCCTTACAATATAAATGAAATAAATTAGGTTGAGAGGGTCACCATTAACGAGTTTTTATAATACTCGATTCTAATTAGTCGATCAATGAATCATATGTTAATGATTATAAAATTATAACAACAAAAAGAAGATGATCCAGTTACACAATATAAAATATTTTAGTTGCTATACATGAGGTAAATTTCTAAAATTGTTATTTTTAAATAAATGTTTGATTATCAAACAAGATATCAAATTTATGGAGTTTGAGCCATTTTTTGATGTAAATGGACATTATATTCACGTTCAGGAAGACAGAAATGAGTGAAGTGAAAGTTTTGAGATCTAACGGTCATTAGTTTTCAATAAGCGGCAGTCGACAGCAACCGAAGATGGTGGTGAGTGACGACCAAAGATGAGGAACTTTGTCAGATTTAGAAATTAATTTGATATTTTAGCTAAAGATCAAAGGTCAAATTAAAAATTAACCTATTTTATTAATATACAATGTCATCCAACTAACGACATTTAACACCTCAATAACAAAAATGTTATAAAATATATTATAATATTCGGTGAACAAAAATAAATACTTAAGAAAAGTGATTATTGCAATAATTTATTCTTAAATATATAAATCTCAAAAGGAAACCACGAAGGTAAACATCCTGCAATTCAGGACCAATTTTTTTTTAATAATTTAGGACTAATTTTGTGTATGCTTTACTTGTGTCTTAATTTATTCCGAGAAATGATGTATTTTAATAAGAAACCGTTGAGTGGTTCCAGTGGTAAAGGATGATGTGTTTCATCTAAATGGTCCGTGTTCGAGCACCATGTGTTTACGTTGTGTGTGTTATTAAAATAAATATTACCATGTAATCACCCCAAATTCAAAAACCAAATAAAAATTACTGCAAAGTATTGACTTTTGGAATATATTATATGCCGTTGAAGATCCGGGAAATTGGCTTTGGCAGCATCGGATCCGTTGCTTTTGTTGGGGCAATTCTTGTTTGAAAATTTATGATTAATTGAGTTCTTTTCCTTACAATTGTCGTTTATCACACTAATTTGGGACAAAGCCAAGATTTAACTGTGAGAGGACAAATTATTTAACTCTCAAACGAATTGTGTCTTAAAAAGTAATTAACTATAAAAATTAAGGAATTTAGGGTTTTATTTTACTAATTTTACAAATGAAAGGACTTAAACAATAATTAAAGTAACAAACTGGGAGTCAAAACTTAAGTTCATTAATTTTAAAACTCAAAAGATCATAAAAATAAATCAAATCAGTTTTGGGAGGGATATTGATTTAATTACAATAATTTCAAAACTATAAATGAGTTAATATATAATTAAACCATTAAAATTGGAGGCACAAATGCCCTTATCACGTTGAACGTGCACTCGTCTCTGCTAATTGTCGTTAAGTTTGTTGATGTGGTACTGTCAAATTGGCTAGAAAAAATCTGTAAAATGATAAAATTTATTTAACATTATAAATAATTTTAATAATTATAAAAATATAAAAATAATTTTATTCATTTGAGAACATAAAAATAATTACAAAAATATGGTATTGAAACTTTTTATGTAAATATAAAAATCATAATTTCTTTATTTTTTTTGGATAATTTGTTTATATTATTATCATCCAAGTAAAGTAGTTAAAAACTGCTACAAAGAACAGAAAACCAGCTGGGAATCATACTAATTTCCAGTTATTGAAAAGCCTATCATTAACATCCCCCTTTAAGCACATCGACAAAGAAAGTGATATTTTTATTATATATTACGCGATTAAATTGTTAAAATTATTTACTTCACTAAAAAACTTCAATAGTTAATCTAATTGTTTTCTATACTCTCGAATGAATAAAATGAGTTAAATTAAAATTTTTGAATTATTAAAATTATTTATAATTAAAATATCTTTTAGATTTTTATTTTTTTATATTTTAAAAAAATTAAGATCCACTAATTAACCTAGTGGCTAAAAATGTTCATATTGTCTCATCTTTTATAGGTTCGAATTCCAGTATGAGAATATAATACCTCTCTATTTAATCAAAGAGAAAATTTATAGTCAATTTGATGCGGCACATTGACAAATTTTAAAGCAATTGGTGTGATTAACGATAATTGCAATTAGAGAAATTCAATTGGTCGTGTTTTTCAAATAAAGACCCTATTGATTTATAATTAAAAACGACGTCTCACTTAATTTTTTGAGTACAATAGGAAGAATTAAAAATACATTTGATTTGAGCCTTAAATTTAAATCAATTTTTTGAAATAACTTTTAAAAAACATAAGATAAATAAATAACAAATCACTGAAAAAGAGTCTTGAATGTGATAAGATCAAACTCCATCCTAAATTAAATTTTAAACTTCTAATTATTTTCCAAGATAAATGTGATATAAAGAGGGAGGATTATAATAATTATTTCATTTTCATAAGAGAAAATAAGGAGATAATTGAAATATATATATAAAGAGAGGGGCATTGTAATAATTATACCTAAATATTTAGAATAAAATTAAACTAGGTTTCAAATGGTGATTTTTCAAAAAAGAAGAACTACCTTATCCTCAAAAAAAATCAAAATTTAACTTGTTATTTTACAAAAAAACCTGATTGATTAGGATTAGGTGGTGGGTCCAAACTCATGAATAAAGTCAAATGACCATTTGGAACAATAATGGGTTATGATTTTTCGGTTAAAATATATTAAAAAACCCGATTAAGCTTAATAACCATTCAATTGGATACTATTGGGAAGTTTGACCCAAATTTAGGTATGGATTCACAAGCCCAGATCCAATATTAAATTCCCCCTTTTCAATTTCCTTCAACCGACTACATGCCCAAAGGAAAACATCATTCATAGCACTGAGAAAAGCCCAATTTTCATCCATATCCAAAGTAGTGTTATATATATATATATATATATATATAATCAGCTATTGTTTTTGTATTAACGTTGGTCAACTAGTTCTTATAAAAATGACAAATAAATTAGTTTATTTAAATATAATTAAATATTTATCAATTGTGTCTTAAATCAATTGCTACGATAATTATTACAACAGTTTGAACCAATGATCTTATTTAAAGGATTAAACATGCATTTTATCGATTTTAGACCATGGTTATAGTTGTTGTCGACAAAGTTCCCCTTTTTTGTCATGGTAATTGGTAAAGAAAGATAAACTATTATAGTCCATAGAATATTACTATTTGGCACAATTTATCTACTGTTAATTGACAAACAAAATTGATTGATTATTTTCCGTTGTGTGGTGGGTGACAAAATTGTGAATAATGTATGGTCTATTTTTTGAACAATAATTGTGAACATTGATTCTTTGACTTTAAACTGCTTAGCTAATAGCTATTGTTTTAGTATTAACTTGTGGGCTATATATTTCTTATGAAAATGTGAATTAAATTAGTTTATTTAAACACAATTAAATATCTATCAATTGTGTCTTAAAACATTACATTCCTAAGACAAATGTTGGGATCTCATTTAGGATTACATTTTAATATATATTATATGTAAAAAAAAATTATACAATCTTTCCTTAAAATTTAAATTCTAAATCCTAACTCTAAACCATAAAATCTTAAATTCTAAACCCTAAACCCCAACACTAAATCTTTAATTCTTAATTATATAATCTAAATCTCAAAACCCTAAACTAACTCATAACCCTAATTTTAAAACTTTGTATAAACTTTAATTTGCGCAACATGTATATCAAAATTTTTCGATAATATTTTATCCCTAAGGTTCCATCTTGATTTGGTCTATGGTTAATAAGGTTAATTATTCATGTCAAAGTATTGGCATTTTTTCTTTTTATTTTCTTTATATATATATATAACCTTTCAACATATACGAGTTAATGTTAGCCTAGTGAGTTGGAAATAGTATTTTTAAAGAGAAAATTCACATCAAATTGTGCGAAATTAAAGTAAAAACTAAATTTTTAAATTTAACATAATAAAAGAACAAAAATATTTGGCAAAAATGCATTTAAGTTTGTGTGGTGCTCCATTTGTGTAAGAGCGAAAAGAGAATCCAATTATGTGGGAAGACCCACAAAGAATATATTATTAATCATAAATGCTTTGCTTGAAGATATTATTAATTACCAGTTTATTTAATAGATAAAACGTTAAATTTATTAAATAAAATTAGATATTCAAATTTTAACATTGTGAATAAAAAATAGATTAAAAGAATCACTCACATAATAAATTATGCAGTATTAATTTAAATTTATCGAACAACAAATTGGATACTAATAATTATAAATAAAAATAAGAGGGGTTATATTTTGATACACAAGCTGTGTAAAAAAATACACAATCATTCTATAAAATTTAAAACTTAAATCTCAAACCCTAGCACCCTAAACTCTAAATTCTAACCGTAAACTTTATATTTTACACCCTATACACTAAACTCTAAACTTTAAAATTAAAAGATTTGTATAAACTAAAATTTACACAACTTATGTATCAAAGGATTTTCAAAATAAAAATATCATCCTTGATTGAATATAGGAGGTGGATGCATCATGTAAATTCATAATTGAGGCTTGGGCCCATTTCACAAAATGACTGTTTATAGTGGGCCCATTTTATATTAATTTACTGAAATTTGCTTTTTTAAAAAAAAAAAAGGGGGCCATGTTTTTGTAAGAAATGAACAGGCTGTTATATGACAGTACAGTGTCCCACAAAACGGAAGAGGACAAGCTTTGCCTTTGCCGTCTCCATCAACCCTCCATCCCGTTTCAACGTACGCCTTTATTCTTTTCGATGCTTTACTTTCGGACAAAAATCAATAATTTTGAATATGATATATATATATAAACATATTAATAAAATAATAGGAAATATATATATATAAATTTATTAAATTAAATATAACGTTTAAATACATTATAATATGAAAAGATACGAATACTGTACTGTAATACGTAAGATCTACTGTCACATGCCCCATTCCAGTAACGTTGCATTAGGATGGTCCCATTTCTGCTTTGTCTTGTCCATATAGCTCAACTTAAAATAAATCGAATCGGTAATAAGATCCCAATCATAGTCGTATATAGTTGGATTCTGAATTATTGTTACTTAAAAATGAAAATTAAACCGACGGAGTTAGAAACGAACTGTGAGGGGTAAGTTATTTAATTTCGAAACAAAAATTGTCTTAAGATGTAGTTAAACTGTACAAACTAAGAAGTTGGGGTTTAGTTTCGCTAATTTTAAAATTGAAAAATCTCAAAAAATAATTAAATCAAAAAATTGGATGCCAAGCCTTAATTTTTTTTAATTTTAAAATTGCTTGGGTCAAAAAATTAAAAGTTTGAATCACTTTTAGAGATTGGGATGAACAAATAATTGTAACGGTGGATTGGGATGAAACCTTTCAAATCGAAAATACTAAGAGGGGTTTTTGAGTTTAGAGATTTTGACATAAGAGTTGTGAAACACTCTTTTTTAAATAATCAAACAATTATCAGCTATCAGTTAATTTTACCAAACACTCTTATACAATCATCTAATACAATCCACTAGTTAAATCATCTAATACAATTTACTAGTTAAATCAATTAAAGCAATATGTTATCAATTATCCGTCGTAATTCACTATCAGTCGTCCATTAGTTCTCGGACGTGATCAATAATTATAAAAATAACCGAGTGTAGTATCCAAGTAAACAAATCAAATAAGGAAAGTAGAAAAGGAGCAATAATGAAGTGGAGCCAAAAGAAGAAAAAGGAGAAGGAGAAGGAGAAGGAGCGTTTTGGTTAATTGGGACAAACAAACTGTTGGAGATTGAGATGATGAAGCATGCTGGTACGTATGTGTGCAGACGGATGGATTGAATGGTGTCATGGATATGTCGTATTTTTATTTAAAATTTTTAAATTTTTATATAATTTAAACATTTTATTTATTTTTCATTAATAATTTAATTACATATTTCTAAAATTTTTAAATAATTTCTTATACATTGCATACACACATGAGAATGTGATTCAATTCAAGGATGGGCTCCCTTTCAATTATCACTTCATTTTACGATGTTTTATAACTGAAAACACCTAAAATCCTTATTTGCCTATTAATTATGGACAAGTTTAACGTGCGTCATGTTTAAAGTGTGACTAAAAGACGGTAAGTTTTAAAATTTGTCCTTGAACTAAAAATGTTAAATTTCTTAATAACATTTTTGGTTGGTTTTTCAAAATATTTTTCTTGCAAGCATCGATACTTATTTTGTAAGTTTCGATATTTTGCTCAAACTAAAAATTTATATATAAAAAAAAAATTTAAGTATCGAAGCTTGCAAAAAAAAAAACTCAAAAAATTAACAAAAACTATTATCAAAATGTCTAACATTTTCAGTATGACAAATTTTAAAATTTATTGTCTTTTACCGCACCCTAAACATACTACACCCAAGACCTTTCAATTAATTATTCATTTTGTTTTATTTTGTCCCTCCTTTTCTCTGTCACCACACGCTTGGGAGTTGGGTGGGAGCAATATTTTACTTTTATTCTTCTTGTTGATGTACAACAAAAAGATGGTAGTTTACGTTAATTTTCATGTTGGAGAACCAGAAGGTTACACACATCATAATAATTACACAATAAATTAAAACAATACAACGTTAATAATTCAATGATTTGGATTGTCATGTTCATAGCTACCAGGAACGTGGAACGGTCCACCGACCAACGAATTGAAAACAACGATCCAAATCGTGAAATAAAATGACGCAAGACACGATTTGGGATGTGACTCGGAGTGATTGTCATGACTTTGGGAGAAAGTGACGAGGAAGCAAGAAGAAGAGACTGTCGAAAAACAACAGAATGGTTACAAACCCTTGTTGCTAATTAGGTTTTAAAATGACATGTTTTAAAAATAAAACAAACTCAAATGTATAAGCTCTCTTTTTAGGCTTAAATTAAAGGATAAAATTAGGAGCTCAACACTTAGAGCAGTCTAGAGTTCAAAGAAACGATCCAAAACTTTTAAAATTTATGAATTAACCTCAAAAATTCGACAAAATTTTAATTTAATCCAAGAATTTAATAACTTCAATTTGATTCTAAATTTCAAAATTTATTGTTATATTATTATTATATTTATTAGTATAATTAGTTATATACCTCATCCCCGTCATACTGAATTCGGTAAAATAACATTCCGCATTCTCGTTTTTGTTTCCCGTTTCGTATCGTATTACGTTTCAGGTAACTATAATCATGCTAGTGCAATTGACAATCAAAGTTAACGATCAAAGAAGTTGGCGGTTGCTTACGAAAAAAAATTAATAGATAAAAATAAAAATATCTAACATAGTGGAATAAGATAATAAGACCCTTCGTTAACTTTTGAACTATTCTTCACTGAGGGTTTTTTTTTCTTAATCATTGGTATATATCTCGTTCATTGGTCAATTAATTTAGATTGAGTTTTACAGAAATTCAATAGGATAACTTTCTTAATCTAATTTTTCCATTTACAACGTAAATATTCAAACTCTTAACCTTACCTAAAGAACTTACCATCTAATCCCGCTAAACCAACAGGTTGTTGGTATTCAACAATGAGCTTTCCATACCATTTAATCTCTATCAACAATATCCTCTTCAATATCAAACTTAAATTTTATTAAAAAAAACATAACGTATTTCACTATTGCATCCAAGACTAAAAATTCATTGACTGGGCGACTATGGACAATTTAAGACAGTCATGTTGATAGAATTGACAAAGAGTATAGTGCATAGCTGAAATCCACGTGCATGTTCTGAGCACCATGCACGTACTCCCACTTGCCATAGACTTGCAAACAGTGGCCGATGTCTCTCATCATTCATCCTACAAGCAACAAAAGTATTTGCTACTTCCATTAGTATTTTCATTTTGGTGTTTTGTTCAACGCATATACAGAGACCAAAGGTGTAGAATCGGGGCCTATTTATTAACAATAATGCAGAGAAAAAGAAGAAGAGAAAAAGTCTAAAATTCCGCCGACGGGTAGCATGCCATTGCCAGCCCACGGCCGATGGGAAATTCATGAGAAGGTATGTTTGGCTGTAAGCTCACGTGATTGATTCCTTTCCATTCTATGTTACACATCTACTTCTAGCTATAACCCCTATCTATTTTTGATCAATATATACTATTTGATAGTTTGGATGGTCAAGTTAAATTAGGGCCGTAAATGATTCGAGTTTGAATGAGTAAATATATGTTCACGTTTGTTTATTTGTTTAAAAAATATTGTTCGTGTTTGTTTACTTTTTTGAAAGAAAACAAATGCCTTGTTAAAAGCCATTTTCATAATTAAATTCTATCTAAATGAGACCCAGACAATTGAATGAAAAAAAGGGTGTACTAAAATATTATTACTTGCAAAAATAAAGACAATCAAATTTGAGAATACAAGACAACTCAATCCAATACACCTCATAATCACCGACAGAGTTATATGGGGTGGGGAAGGGCAATTGCCCCTCACCTTCTAATTTTTTCTCCTTTGTCCTATATAATTTTTAAAAAAATTAATTTATTCATGAATTTACTCCTTTATTTTTAAACATTTATTTTTTTGTTTTTTCAAAAGTGCTCAACAAAGAACCATCTTACAATGGAAAAGCCTCAAATGTGCTCAACAAAGAAACTCATACAGATCCAAAAATAAAAAGAAAACATACGACGAGAGTCAAAAAACCAAAAGAAGTATTGCCAGAAAGACAACATGAAAACTTATGTTTTTGTTTATTTGAAATTATGTGCACCGCTCATTTGTTTAATATTTATAAACATGTTCTATGTTCACAAGTAGTCCATCGAACACTTAATAAACTAGTATAAAAAAATAGTATTAACATGTGGTGTTAATAAAATTCTTTATAATTAAGAAATTATCAAGAGATTTTAGCTCAATTTTACTAATAAAAGTCTTTTGATTTGCACCAAATATTCAAGTCACATATTCGGCTCGAAATTTGTGTGTGCAAGTGACCCAACTGTAATTTACTAATAACATAGTAAAATGTGGTGTAATTTACCCATTAAAATTATGCACATGATATGGCTTGTACATGAATAAAATATTACAAGTCAGATAGTAACTTGTTTGTTATAATTTATTAATTAAGTGACTAGATTGTAACTTTTAAAATATAATGACCAACTGTAAATTTACTAATAATAAAGTGACCTTACTGAATATATTTGAATGAAGTAACGTGTTTTTTGAGAATTCATGTCACATGTACAGTCAGTTTAGGAAACAAGTTGGCTACTGCATGGTTGTATGTTTGTTTCGTACCCTGACTGATTTGTAAAGAAGATATAGGTGTTAAAATTTATTCTATCAAACATTTCATCAATCGTTTTTTGTGTTGTTTCCTTTTCATCCTTCACCAAATATTCCACTACCTTTTCCAAATCTTTTAGTTACAATCAAGGGCGGATCTTGGTAAAATAAGTTGAAGGGTCAAATTAAAAATTTCAAAAAATTTTGAGACTCAATGAGAAATTTTCAAAATTTAAAAGGGATTTAATTAAAAATATTTAAAGAAATAGAAACATAATAAAATTTTTAGATTTTTTAAAGGGGAAAATTAAAAAATTTTTTAAAACTTTGAAGCACCAAATGTAAATTATCCCTGATTTTAGAGGAACTTGTCCCTCTAACTCTCACCAACATCCGCCTCTAGTTACGATTCAAATTTCAATTTTCTTTTTCTCTTCTTTCAATTCATCTTGAAAAATTATTAGAACAAATGTTCATTTAGTTGATTAATAGATTGATTATCTACATTAAAAAAACAAATATTCAATTATTTCATTTATTTGTAGAAAAATCAACACAAAGAAAAAAACTAAAGATTGGGGGACCATAAACAGCCCATATCCTTTAGTTTCCTATAATTTTTATTCTTTTCTAATGGAGAGAGATCGAAATCACATGGTTACATGTGATGGGGATGGGCTTTTTTATATTTTAGGAATGTGAATTTTGGGGTTTGTTTTAATTCTTCTTCATGTTTATTTGATCTTTTATTGTTCTGTGACGTTTTTTTTACTTAATTATTGATTTGATTCATAAATCGTTTAATTTAGATTAAGTATTGTGGAAATTTATTGTGAAAACGACTCTCTCAATTCATTTTACTTCATTCACAACATTAAAATTAAAATTTTTGACTTTACTTAAAAGACTTAATACATCATCCAACTAGAGTAGCCAGTAATCAATGACAAAACCATATGATAAGTGGGAGGGGCTCTTTCACCACACACATATTTTTTTACCTTTTAATTATATATATTTAAAAATAAATTAATTATAAATTTGACCCTACTTTTAATCATTTATGTTTTGCCCCTCAACCCCTAATCCTAATTCTATCCCTGTTTTTAATGATGGGTTTAAGTATAATTTTACTTCCCCTTAATAGGGGCAGTACTCAATGAAAACCTGTTGGGCCAAGCCCCTCCCAAAAAAAAATTAAGATAATAATAAAATTATATTTTAGTATCTAAAAAAATATAATTTATATTATTAGCCCACTTAAATTTAAACCTTTTAAATGATTTTAATAAATAATGTTAAGTTAGTGCATTTTAACCATGTAATTATCTAAAGCTAATCTGGCTGATCATTTGTAGTCCATTGAGCACTCACCGGTACTAAAACAGGCCTTTGTTTGCGAGTAAATTTTGGTTATGTGAGGGTGAAAATAAATATTGGTCTAATTATGCTCTCAGTCCCTGTATTCTCTGCACATTTGAAATTCAGTCTCTTTAACTTGGGTACTTTTTGACATTGGTCACGTGTGTGCTTTTTTTAACTTAAAAATGTCACACAATCTAGTTTAAAAGAATTATTTTGACATTGGGTGTCAAAATCCCAACTAAGTTTCAAATTTGTGAAGAGTAAATGTACTAGGACCATAATTATATAGGTAAAAAATATAAATAAACCCTACGCCCCCACCCATCCTCGCCAGGCTCGTATTTCTTTCCCTATAAAGCAGCTTTTACACATATTACACCTTGTTAGAGTGGTCCATCAGATTTTAGATGGATGGTCTTGCTTTCTTCTTCTTCTTCTTCTTCTTCTTCTTCGTTTTGAACGGTGTTGTTACCACTACTGTAGTAGCGGATTGCTATTTGAATTCCTGGATCTGGGTATCGAGCAATCTCCTTAGAAAAAGTCCTGGTCATGCTTTCCACAGCTTTCTTGAACTTCCTTCCGGCATTAAAATTTTGTGGCACGCCATGGAAGCTCAAGAAAGCTGTGGGAAAACATGATGGTAATTCAGGACCTGGTTTCTGCAACAAAAGAGAACCCAAGAAAATTGCTCTTTCATCTGCAAACAAAGCATGGTACGTGAGCTTTAACTTCTCTCCAGTTATTATTATTATTATAATTTAAGTGTTTTTTTTCTTCTGAATTATGTTTTGCAGCTTTTTCCTTCAAAGAAGAGTTCTTTTTTTGAACAATGTACATTGCTTGTGCTATCCAAACTCAATCTACTCATAGATCCGAAGATATTGAGCGATTAAACATGTTTGATCTCATGTCTTTTTATACATTATACTGGTGATAATATCAATCGAATTATAGCTACATTCAACCAGTCAAAGAAAAGTTCTTAGGTATAGAATGGAATATGGTAATTTCATTTATTGTTCCAAGCATTTGCATGGGGGATTGAATATGATTTAAGTCATATTATATATAATGGAATATGGAATAAAAATCAATTTCAATTTTTTTTTTTATTGTTTTAATCATAATCATGCGTGGGGATTAAATAATGATTTAAGCTACATATTATACCATTTTTATGTACTGATATGTAAAGAGTAAAAATCATGTACTCAATTGCTGTTAGATGTTGATTTGGTAAGAACATCTAATAAAATCATGATATGTGACTTATATAATGGTTGGTGGATTCATTGCCACGTCAGCATAGAGAAAAAAAAACATTTTAGCTTTTATATTTTCTAAAATTTTAAAATATAAAAATTAAAAATATATTGGGATAAGATCAGGACGGAGGTGGGATCAAGAATTTTACCCTGATATTAACTCATTAGCCCTATTGTTAATTTCAAAGATCATATTTAATATTGTGTCAATAGATCCTACCCATTTATATATGTGTAAATTGGGATCCAGTTATACAGTGTAAGACTATTTATTTTTATTGGATTAATTGAGTTTAATGGCTGATATTAAAACTTTTCAATAGAAGATTATTCACTTCTTTTTTTCCGTAAAAATCTCATCAATCAATTTTACATTGTGTCAACAATTGTGTATATAAGGGTATGATCCACTTACACAATGAAAAAATCTTCTCATTTCCTATTGTTAATCTTATCAACTCATTTTCACTCATCCAATGATTCAAAAAAAATATAAAATTTAAAATTTTTACATTTTGCCAACAAATCCTACCACATATATATGGGTAGGATCCACTTACACAATGTAAAAAATAAAATGTTTTTTATATTGATTATGGAAAATTGGATAAGTGTAAATTCATGGTTGAGATTATTCGCTTATTTTTTCTTAAAATTCTCATCATTTTACACTCATTTAATGGTCCAAAATCAGAATAAAACTAAAGGATTTATATTGTGTAATTGAATCTTATCTATATATGAGTTAAAATCCACTTATAACATGTAAAACTTATTTAGTTTAATACATTTTTTGGACCGTTGGATGAGGGTAAATAGATAGTTGAAATTATCTATTTATTCAATAATAATCTTTCATTTCCTATTGTTAATCTTAGTCATCTATTTACCCTCATCCAGTTGTTTGAAAAATGTAAAATATAAAAATTTTACATGTAAAAAATCTTACCTCTCTTTATATTATAGGTGACAAACGGGTCTTTCGGTTCGGGTCATTTTAGGTCTGACTATATTCGGTTTTGGTTCGGGTCTGGTTTGGTTTTAGTTCGAGTCTATGATAATTCGGGTGATTGATTTCGGTTCAGGTTCAATTTTAGTTTGGGTCTATGATAATTCGGGTCATATCATGTTGGTTGATTTTGGTTCGAGTCAAATATGGTCAACCTTTAGATCGATCGTTTTAGTCGGGTTTTCATATCGGATCCGTTTTATACACCCATATTTATGACTTTTTGGTGAGTTATGAAATTGTTCACATCTCATCTTTCTTTATTTCTTTTTTAATATATATATATATATATATATATTATTTCGGGTTACCTTCTATTCGATTGAAAATCGATTTGGGTCTATTTCGATTCAACTAAAATTCAGATAAGTTTTAGTTCAGTTTATTTTGGATTTTAAATCAAATTTGGGTGATTATTTTTAAGTCGATATTGAACAGATAAAGCGATTCAGGTCTACTATGTATAAATATTGCAATGCAAGGAAAAGAGGAAGAGAGATGTGTTGGGCCGACACACTCAAATCTGGTCGGGCTCTTCTCTCAATTTTAAGTATTAGTTGATGCGGAAATGGCAAACCAACGTCAAAGTCCTTCGGCCCATTTCTTCTTTCCTCTTCTTCCCTCCGACCCTCCCACTTTTTACAGTTTTACGTTTATCATATTTTTAAAAATATTTAAAAAAAAATATAAATATATTTAAAAATAATAGTAGGGCCATATCTATAAGAATTAGTTGTATTTTTTTGATAAATTTTAATTCTAGTCTTAATTCTACTTAGAGGGGAGGGAAAGCATGAAAAGAAGGGAAGTGCTCATGTTGGATCTATGACCTATAATCCAAGGGAATACGGGAACATAAGATATGTGAATACCAAAGGGTAAAGAAACCATAAAGAGCAATTAGATCTTACAAACTTGAAGAATCAAACATCGTAATCTCTTTGGCTAGAAAATAAAAGTTTAGTAAACACAAAGCAAAATAATGTTGTAGGTGGCTAGGGAACCATGCAGGGACCTGTGGGGGTCGTTGTCTCATTCAAACATAAATATTTTTTAGGATATATATTTGATCTCTTGTAAGTTTAAATTTTTACATGTGTTAATCGACAATAAATTTAAAACCAAATCTCTCTTTCACATCATTTAAATTGGATGGCGCGAGACATTAATGCTTGATGGTGCATTTTGCAGGTCACGCAACGATATCGTTGTGACGGACATAATTTACAAATGAACTTTCGATTGTAATAGATCAATATGGTTTGATATAAAACATCCTGTCGAATTACGGTTGATGTAATGATGCTATTAGCTCTATTTATACAAAACCAAGGAGATGCGATTGATAGTGTTAATCGCCCTAAAAATCTAAAACCAAGATGCTGCTTTGATGGGCATTTACTTGAGCTCTTATTAATCAGCTTGACAGTGGCGTCATTTTCAATTGCATTTAAATCAGTTATTTTTTTGAGATAGAACATTCTGAACGATTTTGGACCCCTTAGAGTGTAATTTAGACATGGATTGATGCTATTAATGGAATAAAAGCCAAAACGGGGTGAAATAGGCCCTAAAAATCTATCCAAGATGCTGCAAATATGTGTGCGGCTTTGGCGTCACTATGAATAGAAAAATCTAACACGAGAAATAATAAATTAGAACATTGGTCCATCTCCAATCATCTTGAATCAACATTAGACTTAATTCTTTGAAGTCCATGAGTCCAAATTTCAAATCTTCATGTTCAATTCGATCTCCCGCTTTTGGGCATCCAACATAAAAATCATGTAACCACTTATAAAATAACTATAAAAATGTAAATTATGCAAAACATAACTAATGCATGCTATTTTACTTGAGAATCAAACCAAAACTAAAAGAAAAAATGTCTAAAATATGATGACGACGATGATGAACACATATCAGTCCACCATTCATAAATATCATGTGTGAGTTTTTTGTTAAGTTTTATTTTAATTAACCCTCGTTTTGTGTGGACCATGTTCAGAGTTATTTTCGTTCGAATGTCTAAATTATTTTCCTTTCAAAATGACTATGCCATCCATGTAAATAAAACATTTCAAGTACTACGTCAACAACTGAGATTCTGTGGGAGGAGAGAAGGTAACTTGAACTCTTCACCTTTTTTGTACACATTGAATAAACCTCTAGTCTCAGGTGCTTTCAAGTTTCAACTCAGAATATATTCTTGTACGTTTAAATTCATGATATTGCTCTCATGACTATGTTTTTAACTCCTGTTCGTGCACTATGTAACTCGGACTCGAATGTGATTCAGAGGAGGGTCCACATACATGTCAGTATCAATCACAAGTATTTCAAAAAAATAAAGAGCGGAAACAACATAGTTTGTGTGTTGAGGAATCGATATCCACAGGATACAACTGGCGGGAGGGTAAAAACGAAACATCGGGAGGGCCGGAGGGGCATGGCATTAAGGACAAAGTGAAAGTGAAAGGGCAGGGCAGAGCAATAATGGCCGCCCCCATGTGTTGGGGAAAATTGTGGAGTCACGTCGCTGTTGAGGCATAACTCTTTTGTTTTAAAACCATTGGAGCTTATAATGGCGAAATGGGACAGCCAGTGAAACTAGGAGATGGCCGGGGCCGCATTTGCCCTTGTTTTCATCTCCATACCCAACAACAACGATAAATGGCAACTTTGTTGACCATCAAGATCAGAGGGAATATTTTTAGTAGATTTAGATTTACGACCTTTGTAGGAGCCAAACTGAACCCCATCTCACTGTTTATATCTGCGGTTCAATCGCCAAATGAGGAAGTTCACGATTCATGTAAACAGAGCTATGTGTGGGCATTTTTAAAAACTCAAAAATAGGTCTCTATATAACAAAAATATATTCCATTAATTTAAACAATTCATTGTTTTGTTAAAAAATCTGAAAGTTTATAAAATTATGGAGCACTAGTCGGTCGCGCTCATATTACCAGATGTCACGGGATGTAAATAAAAACTTTAATCTATTAGAGAGCTGAAAAAAGGCAGCAAATCATAGAGGGCAGTCAAACAAATGTTGCATCATTTAAAATATAGTTGGTTTAGCAAGATGAGGTGTTAAGTCTCTTGAACAAGATTAAGGGTTTAAACTATGACGTTATAAATGAAGCAAAGTATTTGCAGTATTCGATTTGAATTAGTGACCAATGAAAGAATTTGTTTATAGAATATAGTGTAGTTTCTCGTGAGATTACTATGATTTTTTTTTGTGTAACTTCACTAAACACGAGGCAATCACAGCCCTTTTCATCTTGCATTTTCTAAAGCTATGAGAAATATACATAAATTATACATACAACTTTTTGACTAGTGGTATAGATTGGGTTGTCCAATAGCATTTATAGATTAGTTTAATTACAAATTAGATCCCCAAATCTTATCTTTGAGCTACAATAATAATGCTAGTACAACACTTTAAACAAAAAATAATTAGGTTAAGGTAATTACACTACTTAACAAAGATTGTATGACTAACAACCAATTAGTTTAGTTGGATGAGGTGTTAGATCTCTTAAATAGGATATGAAGTTCAACTTTTGGTGTTGTTAATGGAGCATTTGAGTTAGGAGAGTTGTCCCATAAGAAGCTTCTAAATACCCGATCTAGATTAGTCAATCAATAAATTAAATACTAGTGGTTATTAAAAAAACACAACTAATAATCTTTACATTTGCATCAGTAACATGTATCATAAAGTAATTGTTATTATTATATATGGTATTAAAAACAAGCAAATACCAAACAAAAGGATGACTACATGATTAAAATATAAGCAAAACTAGTTGTCGGCATTAAGACATGAACCAATGGATCTGTCATATATATAATTAAAGTATCTATCTATCTTATATCATATGATCTGTAAAAAAGAAAACTTTGAACAAACATCAGATCTGATGTTCAAACATCCCCCGGTACTATCAGGACAAGATATACAATGTCTTTAGGCCAATCCAGAACCCCTTTTTCTTGCAGCTAGGTTGTCCTCTGGACACTGTTCAAAACCAATAAAGAAAAAAAGAAAAAGAAAACCCTAATCTGCTAAGTTCCTAAAGGTTCATTCATTCACTGAACAGCTTCACATTGAAATGCAATGGATGAATATGACAACAAACTTGAGAGATGAAAGATTAGGGTAGGGCAAAGCCTAATTCGAGTGGTCCATCTATATATATAGCTAGCATTCAATATAAGTAGAACTAACCAACAACTAGTTAGTTTAGCGGGATGAAGCATTAGGTCCCTTAAGCAAGTTCAAAGTTTGTGAAAAACTAGCATTGTAAATGAAAAATTTAGGGTCAAAAGGATCCATATTAGGTCGTCCCATATCAGGCCTATTGTAGTACAAAAAAGTTCCGATCCTGGATTCCACCATTAATGAGACAGCAGTGAATCATGTAGCCAGTCACAAGAAAGATAAATTTGACTGCAATAATGGGGTCTTTTGGTTTGGGAAATGTATGAAATTTGACTGGAAGTTAATGTTTTTATTGATGGGAATATAACTGCAGATTGGTCAGCTGATAAGTATGCAAATTTTAACTACAAATATCAAGTAAAAGACCCTTTTTTTCGTACCTCTGTGGAACCTACAGATGAGGGGCACACCCTATACTGATATAAAACAAAGTCAAGACAATTCAAACATAAAGAAGATCCAAAACTAAGTGCTGAGAATTACTCAGCAAAGACAAGAATCTATAACTCAAGAAAATTCCAAGTACCAAAACAAAACTTATCTCTATTTTTATCTCTTTATATCCCTTTTTAGTTTACAGTGTTACTGCATACAAAACCCATTTAGGGTTGAGAATTATTGAGCTACAATCTGTGTAGTTGTCATCAATTTGTAGTGAAATCGTGTTAAGAAAACTACTTGCTAAGGGTAAAACGAAAAGAGAATGAAGAATGATTAGATTAACAGAAGAGCAAGTGAGCACACCCAGAGTAGCATTTGAAATCCCTGGACAATCGATCTTGAAAGTCCAGGGATTCAAATAACGGTTTGTTACCGCAACAATGGACGTTATATAGCGGCAGCAGCAACCGCGATCTGCAATCACCGTAATAATATCCATTATATAGCAGTAGCAGAAAATAACTATCTACGATGACCACAATAACATCCATCTGCAACCCCAATCGAAAATGCAACCAATTTAAATCTCTGCTTGAAACCTTTTGCTTCTTGGCCCTGTCTGTATCCTCCCACAGCTTTTTTGAACTGCAACAAAATAGTTTGTGTACGGCGCACATGGATGCACCATTGACGACGACAAAAAAAACCAACGATCTATAAGACGAAGTTGCAGTTCAAGAAAGCTGTGGAAGAATACCAAGAGGGCCATTTTTTTTTCAAAAACCCTATAGCTTGAGAACCAGCCATGGCTTCCAAAAAAAGAAAAAGGAAAATTGAAGGGAGTGAGAGATTGGAGAAAGGGGAGCTTATACTTATAGGGTAATGAGGGAGGATATGAGTTTTTATAGCGGAAATGAGAGACTTTTCTTTGTTTTACCACCAATCCCGAGAAGAATATTGGGAGGGGAAGTTAGCTTCTTTTATTATTGTTTTAAATGTTTATTTTACATTAATAATAGGTTAAAAAATTATTGTCAGTGTTTTTTATATCACTATCTATATTTGATTCATTCCGAGATTAACTCAGATCGTATATTATAAAAATTCTATAGGTGATTCTCCTAACACTATATACAAATTAAAAAGTTTTACATTGATTTTAAACTGTTCGATGAATGTAAATTTGTGGTTGAAATTATTCACTTCTCTCTTTCTTTTCACTTAAAATATCTTTATTTTCAACTTTTAATCTTAACCATCATTTTATACTTAACCAATAGTTCAAAATTAATATAAAACTACATTTTGCGTAATTGGATTTTATCTCTTAATTTTTAAATAATAATAATAATTATGAAATTAAAGAGTATAATTACATGTGTGTAATAATATAAATTCCCATTCATCTCCCTAAGAATTAAACATTATTATTTATTAGATATCTGAATCTGAAAATTTTAAATTTAACATTTTTAATAGTAAATTCAACATTTTAAATTATATATCGAACATCAGAATCGTACAAATACGAATTTGGATTCATTAAAAATTGAATGACCAAAGTTCAAATTATCTTAGAAACAAACATATTCTTATTTTTTGAATTCAAAATTGAATTCGAATATCCATTCAAAATTGGATTCGAATATCCAAATCTACATTCACATAAGGTGGATTATTTTAATGGATATATGATGGTGTCTATCCACATCCACTCCAAATTTGAAACAATAAATAATTTTAACATTTGAATACGAATATTATCCAAATTCATAGTATTTGAATATGGAGAAAAAAAAACTGTATCAGATATATACAAATATCTGAATTCGTAATCTAAATTAGTATCTCTAATTATTTTATATAAAAACAATTTGCCAGGAAAAAATATATTTTATCGATTGTTTCAAAAACACCACATTTTTTTGCTAATTTGAATGGCAAAAATAGAAACTTTTGCTAATTGGATTTCTTTTCATTTTATGGTGTTTTATGTAGATAATTAGGCAGCACATTTTCAATTCAAAATTTGGAATGTAATATTGCGAACTGAATTTGATTTTAGGATTATCAAAGAAATTCCACATAAAAAAAAACTTGAGGAGTTTGAACAATTTAGTCTACAAATGTAAGTGTTTGATGTCCTGGTTTGGTGTTGGTTTGTGTCATGCTTTTGGGGTTTTGTGGTGTTGGATCGTGATGTAGTGTCGTCTTTTGTTATATAAATATTTTTTGTTAGGATTTATATGAAGTTTAGTTGTTTTTCTTCTGGATTTATTTGAATGAAATGTTTCAAAAAATTATTAATTAAACAATACTTAATGATGTTATGTGAAAATATGTTAAATAAAAGTGTTACTTTTATTTTTCCGTTAGAATTAACTAATGATATTAATAGTAAAAGTTGAATGATGTAATTAAACTAAATTAAAAGTTTGTGATGTAAATGAAAGTGGATGTTAAATTTAGTGATTTAAAATGGAAATTACCCTTTAAATCTTGTAATTAACCATGGTTATTTTCTAACCATTTTGCAATATTAAAATGTACATTAACCATTTTCTAGCCAGTAGGGCCTTGCTCCCCTCTCCCAATTTTTTTTCTTTTAATTTTGTCCCTTCAAAAAATTTAAAAATTATATTTATATTTCAAAAATTTTAAATATTTTTAACTAAATCCTCACCTAATTTTTTTTAAAATTTATCATCAAGACTCAAATTTTTTAAAAGTTTTATTTAAACCACTAAAATTTTCAATTTAATTTTAAAATTTTAACTTAAACATCTAAAATTCTTAAAAAATTTAAATAGAACTCGTGTCGTTAAAATCCGCCCTTGAAGCCTAATCAGGATAATATTCCTATATTCATATATTAGATGCACATTGCCGGATCTGACGGTGGCTGTTACTCTAATGTTGGCTAACACGTGGGCCTTACCTTTAGATCTATCCACGCATTACCAGCTATTTTTCCCATCCACGCGCCTTTAACAGCAACTGCTTTCACGCTGCTCCTAATATCCCAATCTTGTATTTTATTCTTGGCTTAAATTTATATTTACTATTTTTTAATAGAAGTCGCTAATATTATTAAAATAAAAAATATTTAAAATTACAGTGATGGTTTATTATAAACTAAATATATAATTTTCCTATAACATTGACATTAACCATTTTAAATCATATAAGGACCATACATGAAAAATATTAAGAACTCAACTAAAAGATCAAACGAAAAATAAATACGAATAAATTTGATTATATCGACAAACGAACAACAGAAGCTGATTAAACTATTAAAAGATGATCGAAAACCGCAAATCAAAACCGAGTGTCTGTGAAAAACTATCCACAAACGCAAATTTAATAATTAAATTTCTCTATTGCTTCATTTGATTCTTAAATTTTCATTCCATCACTCATTTAATCTCATTTTTATAATGCTTTTAAAATACGATATTATATCGTCACATGTGATAAAAAAAGTCTTATATTGATATATATATATATGTATTTATATCCGTTGTAAAAATATGTTAATTGTTATTTGGATTTAATAAATTATTATACACAAAAATTTGAATCGTAGCAAGATCTAAAATTAAAAGTATCCCCTAACGTTTTATTGTTTGGTCATTTTGGCCTTTATTTTTTTTTGGAGTATTTTAGTTCTAATATTTTAATTTTTTGGTCAAAATAGCTTATTTGGATGAAAACTGTTAGTCGACTAACGGTGAGATTCAATCCCATGTTTGGTGGTTTGATAACCTAGCACCTTGCCAACAAGCTACCAAGTTTTCTTATTATATTTTCACCACTGTCTGGATTAACCATACTCTTACTGGTTATGTTCTTTCGCAAAACTATATCTTTACCATACCTCGAGGAATTCACCACTTCTTCTTCATATGAAAATTACCTGATAATTATAACTATTGTCACGCTTTCAAGCTTTCAAGCCCCAATGGAGCTCATCATCACCAGTGCTCAATTCCCTTCTCACCAAGCAATTCGACTAACCTACAAACACCAGTCATGTTTTTCCCATTTCAAACATTACACCAAAGTCATTCTTAAACCCTTTTTTGCTCCTAAAATCCTTGAAATTATAGTGAAGGTTCAGATTTTGTGTTGCTTCCTCGAAGAACATTTTGGAGAGAAACCAATGAAGTCGAGAGAGACATTGTGGTCATTATTACTGCTATCGAGTTGCAGAGAAATTAAGAGGTTGGTGTCAGCATTTTCATGGCTAATACGACTACGGGCGGTAGCTCAAGAAGCTTCCACAAGCTTTCTTCAACGCTGGCAGCCTCTGTGCATGTATCTCTCTCGCAGTATTTGTGATTCGAGTCTGGTTTTTTTGCTGCACCTTCATTTTCCCATTTGTACGTCTATATTTTGGCCAAAGTCACCTTTCGTCAATCACTCTTTGTTCTATTAAACCTGATAATTATAACATAAAAATTATAAATATACGTAGAATCAAATATGGTATTGATTTAGATCTTTGTCAAATATGGTATACTAATAACATCACATGGAGAAGAAAAGGTGAATTCATCGGGGCCTGGTAAAAATATAGTATGATTAGATACTGAATGGGGTGAAATTATAACAAGATAACATGGTGGCCTAGTGGCAAGGCACTAGGTTATCCAACCACCAGACCTGGGATTTATGCCACGTCATTAATTCTTGCCACATGGTCATGCCTGGTCAGCCAAAAATGTTGACCGTCGGTCAACTAATGGTTTCCATTCAAACAAGGCTATTTTGACAAAAAATTAAAACGTTGGGCTAAAATGCTAAAAAAAAGAATAAGAGCCAAAACGACCAAACAGTCAAATGTTGGAGGGCTAATTTTGACTTTATGCTTTAATTTTAAATGAATGTTATCGATTTCAAAGGCCGTCGAGATTTGATTTTAAAAACGAGTTTGAAGGGTTGCTTGCTATAAAATTGATCCAAAGATCGTTGAGACTTGAGAGTTGGTCTCTCTGAGATAAGATTCGCTTCAAGGATGGTCAAAACTTGATCTTGAAAATCAATTTTGATTCCTTCATATTGATGCAATCGGATTAGAAAGAGTTTAGTTCAAGAATCGTTAATATCTATTCTTAGACGGATGGTTTCTCTTCAAGGACTTGATCTTGAAAACATGTTTTTGTCACTTTTCTATCGGTTGAACAAGATAAAATAACAACAACTATGCAACATTTCAAAATTTCTAAGCGTTCTTCGTTGCCTTTAAAAATTTCTTGAGAATTCAAAGAAAATGAACTTCAACTTTGCCTTGAAAAAGTATAACTGTTCAACCTAAGTTCAATAGACTAGTTGCATCACTTAAGAATATTTGACAAAAATATCTAATGTGATACACATACTTTAAAACGCTAAAAGCAGTAAAAATATTTTGATAAAAATGTCTAATGTTTCAACCTAAAGAGAGGAGCGTGGATGCACAAAATGAAGCTTAAATGGAATCGAGATTAGAGGATGATTAAGGAGAGAAGGGGGTGTTCACATGGAGGCATGTGGGAAAGACCCCACAGTGGTAAAGACAGTACACCCCGTTTTTCTCGGACCGGAGGTGGCTTTGTCGGGGGGTCGACACTTCCCTCGCCAACTTTCATCCACCACAACATCAATCTCAAAACGAAGGGTGCTCTCACGTTAACACCCCCCTAATAAATAAATATCATTAAACAAAACACAAAAAATAAAGAAAAAATGACAAAAGATGCCTCCAACGTTTCTATATTTTGTCATTTTGCCTCTTATTCTTTTTTTGAAGCAAACAAACTCAATGTTTCAATTTAGTCTAAATATGCTCTCGTTGGATGAAATTTGTCAGTTAACAGACAGTCAACGGTTGATATTGACTGGACTTGCCACGTGTTAAGATCTGTTGACGTGTCAGTATTATATTCGCCACGTATCACCATCAGATTCGGCCACGTGTCAGCATGATAGCCGGTCAAGTGTCACCATAAAGAAGAGTATAACATTTTTTTAAAAATAAAATTGACGTGGCATATGCCACGTCAATAGATCTTAACACGTGGCAAGTCCAGTCAACATCAACCGTTAACTGTCAATTGATTGACAGTTTCTATCCAACGGGGGCATATTTGGACCAAATTAAAACATTGGAAGTTGTTTGCTCCAAAAAAATAAGGGGTCAAATGACAAAATATGCAAACGTTAGGGGTATCTTTTGTCATTTTGCCAAAAACAAATGAGCTTGCATCTTTTGTCATTTATGGAAGCGACTCTCTCATTCTAATTTTCTTGGGGTGAGCATTGATTAAGTCAATTGACGAGTCCTATTTTATCACATTAAAGTTTATTTGAAATTTTTCGAGTTGAGTAGAGTCGAGTTGTTCGAATTTATGTTCAAATTTAATTGTAAATATTTATAAAGTTGTGGTACTGATATATGATATATATATATATATTTCTTCAATTTTTTTTTAAAAATGTGAGTAAAATTTGTTATATTATTTAACAAATCAAATACCATCTAAAATTATATAATATATTTATAATATTATTTTTTAAAAAAAGAGATTTTAAGGGAGAAATATTTTTGAGAGCATAAAGGATTTATTCGAATCATATTTTATAAATAAATTTTTGTTTGAATTTTTGTTAGTTAAATTTATAAAATTTGAGTCAAATCAAATCAATTTTAATTTATAAAATTTGAGTCGATTCAAAATTTCTTATTTTTTCGTGTCGAGTCAAATTTATTCACCCTTATTTTCTCTATTTATAACTCTATGATTTTAACTTTATATAATATATTTATATATTTTTTAAGTTTTATATTGACCGAAAGAGGTATTTATCTAAATAATTATTTTAAGGAGTATATTTGACTAATTTTGCCCACAAACAATTGGGGGATAGCTTGGCCTTAGCCATAGATAACCATAAAAGGCTTTGGACAGAGGCATAAAAATGATTGTTTAATGGACACATCAGCCATTATTGCCATTGGGCTGCCTTTCAAAGTCAATTTGGTTCTTCACCCCAAACCCTAAATCAAAAGTCCAAAACCAAAAAGAAAGAAGAAGAAAAGATTGTTTTTTTTTTTAAAAAAAACCCTTTTAACTTGATAACCCCATAAAATTTACCTTATCCCCCAAAACCAACAAGTTTCAGGTCCAATTACCTTTGTTTTTCGGGTCTGTTTGTAAGCCCAAATCTTCGCCGTCTTCCTCCTCCCCCAAAACCCTAGATCTCTCGCCCCTTCAACGGGCCTCACTTTCCGGCCTTCCTATTCGCTCCCGGATCGCTTCTCTTTGGGGCTTTGACCGGTAAAGTTCTCCTTCCCTTACCTAATCTTTCTTTTCATTCCTTTCTTACTGTAATTTTGGGTTCTCCCCCTTGTTTCCGATCTTTCTTGTTTTAATGTTTGCTTCGTTGTTGTAGAGTTTAGGCGTTGAATTGATCTTAAACGTTTGGTGTTTTCAGTGTTGTGAGTGAAATTAACGATTGTTGATCTCGATTATGTTGTCAAACATGTGAAATCGTTGGGTTTTTTTCTTCTTATAGAAGTTGCAGAAGTTGGACTTTTTGTTTTAAAACTGATTTGTTATTTATATAGCGTTCGTTTGGTGATTTCATGCTTTATTGTTGATGGGTTCTTTTGCTTTCGTTGTTGATCTGGGTTTTTAACGTTTTGTTTTTTTTTTTTTCTTTATTTTGTGTTTCATTGCTCTTGATCTGGGCAGATTGCGTTTGAATTCCGTCTTTGAAATCGAATTGGGTTTGATCTGGGCTTTTCCTTTTTCTCCATGTTTATTTTGTTTTTTTAATTATAATTTTGAAACCCTAGATCTACTTCTTTTTCCATTTTGTGCAATGTAAAATGTAAACTATGTCAAAAAAAAGCCCATTTAGATATGAAATGCCTAGTTTAGCCCTGGTCCACTTAGATGTGAAATGCCTTAGCTTGTGGGTATATAATGGTAGAATTTTAGAGTTCAGTGTTTGTACTGTTGTTCATCAACTATACCAGGAAGGAGGAGTAGGATTAGACTATGGAAGGGACGGATTCGACTAACTTCAAAATTAACAGGGACCTAATAATTATTTAATCCAAATTTTGGGAGGACAAGACTTAATTTCACAAGTATTCAAACTAGTAGAACTAAAATTGCAATTGGGGGCATGGCTCCCCATGCCCTTAATAGTTCCGTGCCGGATTATTCCGTATAGTATGCGGTTTAATTTACCATCCTTTTCGACAAAGAGGTCAAGTCCAACAGCTTTACTAAATCCTGACTGTTTTTTCAGCTTAAAGTTGTAATGATGCAGCTCAAAGCCGATAAGAGTCTGTTTCGATGAGCTTTATGAATCTTCTCTCTCTCTCTCTCTCTCTCTCTGTTGATGTGTGAAACCGATCGATTGTTTTGACAAAACCTCATTGTTTCCTTTATATTTAGCATCTTGAGTTATGTAAACCTTACTGGTAATTGGAATTTGGAACTACTCTTTTATTTTTTATATGTATGGATGTTTTGAATTCCTTTTTAAAATTTCCTTCTGCTCTCAGCTGCAAATTTTACTTCTAGACAGAAATGGCAGAAATGATGGAAATGGAAACTACCCCAGTGGAGAATAACAATGAGCTGGCCCTCATCACTCCTGAAACACAGCCTAAGCGAAGGAAGAAGAAGTCCATGGTTTGGGAATACTTTACGATCGAACATGTGAGTGCTGGATGTAGAAGAGCGTGCTGTAAGCATTGCAAACAAAGTTTCGCTTATAGTACTGGTTCCAAGGTAGCAGGGACCAGCCACCTCAAACGTCACATTGCTAAAGGTTCTTGTCCAGCGCTCCTACGTGACCGGGATAACAATCAATCGACCCCATATACCCCAAGGGTTGGTGGAAGTGAACCACGAAAGCGGCGCTATAGATCTTCGGGTTCACCTTTCATACCATTTGATCAGGACCGTTGCCGCCATGAAATTGCAAGAATGATCATAATGCATGAGTACCCGCTTCATATGGTTGAGCATCCTGGGTTCATAGCTTTTGTTCAGAATCTTCAGCCTCGGTTTGACAAAGTCAGTTTCAACACCGTTCAAGGGGATTGTGTTGCAACTTACCTGAGGGAAAAGCAAAGCGTCATGAAGTTTATTGAGGGTATTCCTGGGCGTGTCTGTCTGACACTAGACATGTGGACTTCGAAACAAACGCTGGGTTATGTATTTATAACTGGTCACTTCATTGATTTCGAATGGAAGTTGCAAAGACGGGTTCTCAATGTCATAATGGAACCATATCCCGATTCTGATTCTGCTCTAAGTCATGCTGTTGCTGCCTGCCTGTCAGACTGGAGTTTGGAAGGCAAATTGTTTTCCCTCATCTTCAATCATCCGACAAGTGAGGCTGGTCTGGAAAATCTTAGACCTCTGCTCTGTACGAAGAATCCCCTTATTCTTAATGGTCAACTGTTACTTGGAAATTGCATAGCTCGTACTTTGAGCAGCATGGCAAAGGATGTGCTTGGTGCAGGGCACGAGATCGTCAGGAAAATCCGTGATAGTGTAAAGTACGTGAAGACTTCAGAATCCCATGATGAAAAGTTTGTCCAAGTTAAAGACCACCTTCAAGTGCCAAGTGAAAAGAGCCTGATTCTTGATGATCAAACTCAGTGGAACACAACATACCAAATGCTGGCAGCTGCGACTGAGTTGAAGGAAGTGTTCAACTGTTTGGATACTTCCGATCCGGATTATAAGCTAGCTCCATCAATGGAAGACTGGAAGTTGTCTGAGACTTTATGCACTTTCTTGAAACCTCTCTTTGATGCAGCTAGCATCCTTACAACTACAACTAACCCTACTGCAATCGCATTCTTTCATGAAGCATGGAAAATACATGCAGACTTGGGTCGATCAATCACTAACGAGGATCCCTTCATCAGCAACCTCGCTAAGTCAATGCAGGAAAAGATTGATAAGTACTGGAGGGATTGTAGCTTGATTTTGGCAATTGCTGTGATCATGGATCCTCGTTTCAAGATGAAGCTTGTCGAGTTCAGTTTCACAAAAATATATGGTGAAGACGCTCCTGCATATATCAAAATTGTTGACGATGGAATTCATGAGCTCTTTCTTGAATATGTAGCACTTCCACTGCCTCTGACACCAACTTATGCAGAAGAAGGCAATGCTGGAAATGGGAAGGCCGATGAGTCTCATCAAGGAAACCTTCTTTCGGGTCAAGGACTTTCAGATTTTGATGCCTACATTATGGAGACAAATAACCAGCAGATGAAATCTGAGCTGGATCAGTACTTGGAAGAGTCCTTGTTGCCTCGTGTCCAAGAGTTTGATGTTTTAGGGTGGTGGAAGCTGAACAAGATGAAGTATCCAACACTTTCAAAGATGGCTCGTGACATTTTGTCGATTCCAGTATCTGCTGCTGCTCCTGATTCGGTCTTTGATATCACAATCAAGCAACTAGACGAGTACCGGAGCTCCTTGCGACCAGAGACCACGGAAGCCCTGATCTGTGCCAAGGACTGGCTGCACTATGGATCTGAAGTATCATCAAATGCACTTGTTAAAATGGAATTTTAGATGTAGTCCTTGTTTTACTTATGGTAGGGTGCTGTACTGGACATATAAATTCACCTGTTAAGCATTTAATTTGTACAATTAGAGAACAATTGTATTTGTATGGATGCATGGACATGAAAACCTTAATTGCTACTGTAGTTTTTAATATTACATGCCTTGTTTTAAGCTTTTACAGTTCTCCTGGTTCAGTTACCTCTCACTTACATCTCAGGACAAAGTTGTTCTAATCAAGTTTGAGCTATCAAAATCAAAAGGATGGTATTAAAATAAATGAAAAATGGCTTTAATATTTTGATTTTCTTGCTGTCTCATGCATAGAGAGAGCTGGTATCAAAACGATATTGACTTTTTGATTTTATGTCGAACATTTCAAATAGGGTAGTCAAGTTTTAATAGCAAACCAAGGATAGTGGATAGGATCATGTATTCAAATAGCGGTTTACTATCACAATAGCATACAGTTAAGTTCACAGCGCAATTAAACATCGCGACCAAATCATGGCCGTAAAATGTAATTTAAATTCTTAGATAGGAGTCTCAACTCAAGTTTTAATAGCAAGAATCAACTTTTATTTCAATTCACTCCATCTTTAATACATAAAACCTAATAAATGGGTAAAAAATAGGAGGGACTATTGATAGAATCCCAACCAGAGCAAAATCTACTCTGATACAACTACTCTGCTACATCTAACTCATAACTCAACTTCAACAACATGGACCTTCTGCCCTTCCTCAGGCATTTTCCCCAAGCTGAACTTCAGCAATCCGGACAAAGAATCATAATCAAACTCGACTTCACTAGATCCAACACTGCATTTTCTTGGCTTGGCTGATGAATAAGCACCAAAGTTTCCACAACCTTTAATCTCCATGCAAACTTTTCCTACCAGTTCATTGCTAGAATTCTCCACCCTCACACCAACACCACCACTGCTTTCACCTTCATATCCGATATCGAGCTCGGATAGCTTGGCTCCATCTTTAACTTCATATTTTAGATCCTCGATGGCACCACCAGAGTTGTACATGCCAATAAGTCCCAAAGGTGCAAAACTGAATCCTGGTGCCAAGTGCTTGATAGGTGTTAGTGTGAAGATTTCAGTAAATGTCACCAACCCATTCAGAGTCCAAGGAGGCCTCGGAAATGAGATGGAAACCGGCATGGATAATTAATTTGGGGGACAATTTTGGAGGGAATTAAGCCCCCTAATTTTTAGATTCTTTCCTCCAAAATTCAAATGGAATCTTTTTAAATTTGATTCAATAATTAATTTCCCATTTACCTCCTATTTTTTTGTTTAGTGTTTAATTACTTTTTAAGTCCTCACTTGTTTAAATTTTTTCATTTTAGTCTTAACTTTCACTTTTAAATTTTAGTTTAATTCAATTTAGTCATAATTATATATATTTTAAATTGTAAAATATTTCGACATCTTAAGGAATATTTGGTTCATATTAGTCCCTAAAATTTTATTTTTATCTGAAATTTACCCACAATTACCATACCGAAATCTATTTGTATACGGTAAGACCCAACTTGAACTTTAACCGAAGTCGATATTTCTTGACCTAAATTTTATCCGTCAATGACGTGACCGACCTGAACATGGCTCGACCTAAAGTCCATCCGAACCTGAATTAACTCGTTAATTAACTAATTTGGACCCCAACCGTTTGGCCTGAACTGAAACTTACCCGACCTGAATTAACCCGACCCGAACTCGAACTCAATCTGATTTGAAATCAACATGATAATGACCTGAATCTGAGTCGACCTAAACCCGACCTGATCCGAGTTGAACTATTAAATTGACCTAACATAACCTATATATAATTTTATCTGACCTGACATGACTTGGAAATTACCTGATTTCACATCCCTACTAGTGGGTCTAAAACCCATGACCTAAGGGAATTTGAGAGAATAAAAATAAGCAGCTTGGTCAACAGACCAAACTTTATTTGAAATTTTACGACTCAAACTTTATTTGAAATTTTTTCGAGTTTTTGTACAAATTTAATTGTAATTATTTTCAATGTGATAATACAAATTGGTTCCAATTTAAACGGCTTTCTATATCTATATACAATACACATATATTTCTTCATATTTTTCATATGTTATATATCAGGAAGAATTGAGGGACTCGACTTGAACTTAAAACCGATTCACTAATTATTAAAAAATTTGAGTTATTTGAATTTACATTTTATAACTCAAATTTTATTTAATTTTTTAGTCGATTTTTTCGTATTCAGTCAAAAAAAAATTGAATAAGATTTTGCTCACCTATGTAGTCACAAGGTTTATGTGTTTCCAAATCATTTATAAATAAAATTGTTTAAATTCTATAATTGGATTAAATTCTATTCGTAAAATTAAATATTTCATTATCAAAGTAAAAAATTAAATTTGAGTAAGAATCGAGACAAGTCACGCCAGTGATTAAGCCTCGTTAAAAATTTCATTCGAGTTTAGGGCAAAATTATTTCGAATTAAATCATTTTCAATTCGAATCATTTCTAGTTATTTATTGACTCACTTTATGTTTGAATTGTTTTTGAAAGAATTTAGATCTCTAACTTTCGTGATCAGATCAATTTGAATCGTGTTTAATTTTTAATTAATTAAATTTTAATGTTCGAATCAACGTCGACTCGAGTTACCTAAGCAAATAGATGAACATAAAATTGTTCAGTTTAATCCAAATAAGTCGAGTGTTTTTAGTGGGCTAAGCCCAAGATTCCATACGTTGAAAGTAATTAAAGTAATGGTCTCGCAGGTTGTATAGGAAGATCTTAATTGTGGCCTTGTTCACCCTCAAACTATTTGGAAATTTTCTCATATCATAATATCGAATTAAAACGATATTAAAAATAGTTATATTTTATACACAAGTTGGTGTATAAAAATAGACTTAACTATGAAATAAATGTTTAAATTATTTTTTGCAATAGGTGCTTAAAATATTTTTTTGCTGAAGTATGTGTGTAACGTTTCATTTTGGTGCGCTTTAAAGTCAATATTAAATAATAATAATAATAATCACTCATTTATAGCTTGACACGAGATTTTTTGTTTTTTGTTTTATATTCTTATTTTAAAAAATAATCAAAATAGGAAATAAATAAAAAATATCTCAAAATTTCAAAAAGTCATAAAATAGTCCTAAATCTCTAAAACCCCAAAACTCAAAATTCAAAAATTCATATCATTGTCGCCACCAAAAGTCTTGTCGAACCCCACTTGTAACCCTCTATACCCGCCTATGTTACAACCAAATTTCAGAAAGCCACAACACATACCCTAAACTTTCAAGAAAAATATCCCAAAAAAAAAGCCTCATAACAGATAGTAATCATATATCATAAGATAAATACCAAGTGTTTAGTCTAGAACCATGTTAAAGTTTTAGTTACAAAATGATGCCACATAAGGCAACTAATAAAGTATAAAGTATCAAAATATAGGCTCATGTCACCCAAATAAAGACAGTATGACGAATAGAAACATTACAACAAAAAATGAGTACGAATGTGTCGATCCCCCAAGTGTCGAGTTCCAGGGTAGCCTATCAAAAGTATCTGAAAGGGGAAAGAATGGGGGTGTGAGCTAGGAAGCTTAGTGTGTTCCAATAAGTGCAGACAAAACATGTATGTATAATTCATATATGCATAAATCATTTCAGGTCATGATATAAAGGAAACCAAAGTTTCATTAAAACCTAGCTACCCTCCAACCGAACTCCAAAATGCAATTCCCCGTGAACTGTATACCGAAGGACTTACCCTAGGCCCGTGGGCGTAGGAACCTACCTAAGGGAATGCCTTAGGTCCAGAAAGACTTACCCTAGGCCCGTGGGCATAGGAGCTTGACCGAAGGGTTTAACAGCTGGATCAAGGTTGTACCCGCAGACACTTTAAATCATATTCTAAGAGTATACCCCAAGTAGAACAGTTCAGTTCGATATGCATTATCATCAGAATTTAGATGGCAGACATGTAATTATTTACATTAAACAGAAATCAGATGTCTCACTTCCATATCAGACATGGGGCATACTTTCAAACCTATTACATGGTCATGTTTTTAAAACAAAAAGTAGTCATGCTTTCAACAGAAAGTAGTAATGTTCTCAGTTCAGAGAATATCCCGTAGTATATATATATATATTCAGAGGAATTATTTCAATAGTTCGTGCAAAATATGTAATATAGCACACACAGAACACACCTCAAAAAGCTGGTCAAAAATACCTATCGGGCACCAAACTCGATACGCTCTGCCATTGTGCTAGATCCTAAATCATAACGGAATAAGGTTACTTTGCAAATAAATTCTAACTTAATTTGTTCACAGGGTTTACAAGGTCATACTAGTAACTACGAGGGCGTACGGATGAGCGGATAGCGAGGAGCTGGGCTGAGCAGACGAACGGTCGGGGGAGCCTCGAGTACCTTAAGACATATAAAGATTTACATCAGTCATTTATTCAATATAACCCTTCTTTAAAGAAGTAACCAGTACAAATACATGTTTGGGTTTAAGGTCATATTCAGAGGCTTTCGGGTTAGAATTTCTCGAAACAGACTTAAAAAACAGACCCAGGACGTCGAAAAATCCAAAATAAGAGTTTTCGGGAAAAGTTGACTTTTGGTCAACGGTCACTGCTGGCGTCAGTATTGACTACTAACGTCATCAGTCAACTAGGTTGACTCGGACGAGTTAACTCGCTGGGTTGACTCGATCAACGGGTCGGGTTAAATGGTTCGGGTCGGATTGGGTCAGATCTGTGCTTGGTTTGGTTGGTCTTAGACCGGGTTGGCCGATTTAGGCTTTTGGGCCCTTAGTTGAACCGTTCCACTTACCTTAGAAATTCCAATCGTCGGATGATCGCCAAAAACATCACCGGAGGCACCAAAATGCCTGATTATGTTAGAAAATGAGAGCCCGTCACATAGGGAAATAAACCAAACCTAGAATATCACATTATAAGCCGAGATCTTATTTGAAAAAGCCCTAAATTCTATATTTTGCTAGACAATCGTGTAGCAACGATGCGACCTTTGCCGGTGTCGAAAGGGTGATCGATCAAAGGGGTTTTGCACGCACCGACACAAGGAGCTCAATGACGGAGGCGGTGCAGTGAACGGTTGATGGGGGTGGCCAGAATCGACAAAAAGCGACAGGGCACAGCTTTGGGTTTTTCCCATCGAACCCTTACGTTGTTTTCTACGGCGAACAGTAGAGAACTGAGGCGAGTGGCTGACGAGTTGTGACCGGGAAACGTCAGCGCTCACTCCGGTATAGACGGTGACGTGCACAACGCGGCGGTGAGGACAAATCAGGGATGGAGAAGGTGAGAGGTTAGGTGAAAGAATCTTGGAAGAGTTTGGATATTTTCAGATTCGAATAGTCATAACTCGGGTAGGTGGGGATCAGATTTGGCCTTAATTACACCTGGTATAGAAAAAAAACTACCCAAACATACTTTAATATTATTTCTTGGCAATTCCTGCTAGAAACGAGCACTTGGCTCAATGGTTTAACACCCAAGGGGTGAATGGAGGGGGGAGGTCGTCTTCTCCAGAGACTATTTCCCTTCTCTCCAACAACCCATCGCCGGTAACCGGTGAGAGGCGTGCCAATCGGATATTAAACAACGAACGCAAAAAGTTTTTACTGTTCGATGGTCGATTGACACGTCTTTTGCCGGTTACCAGCGATGGGTGATTGGAAAAATAGACGACGACCTTCGACGAAGATGATAGTGGAGTCTGACAAGGCTGTCGACAACGATAATTGTAAATTTTAGGATATAAGGTTTGAGGAATTTTGGACTATTTTTGATTTTTTAAATTTTTTAGATTTTATTAAAATTATTTTAAAAATTTCAGTTTTTTGAAGAAAAAAATAAAAATAAAAAACAAAAAAAATTAGACATATATTTAAGCCAAAAAATACTTTGGACACTTATTACAAAAAGTGGTAGAGTTCGAACACATATTTTATAGTTAAGCCATAAAAATATTACACAACTATTCTCTGAAAACCTAAAATATGAATTTATAAACTTAAAACCTTAAACTCTAAATTCTAAACTTTACACATAAACTCGTAAACTCAAAAATCAAATAAGATCTTATTTGGTTTCGTTTAACATTATTTTTATTTTTTTTAAGATTAAAAGTAATTTTAGGGCATAAACAATGCTAACTTTTAAAAGTACTTTTTCTTCTTACATTTCAAAAAAGGTTATATTTTTATTAAAAAAATTATATTTTGATACACAAATTTTGTAATAAAAAATTATACAACCTTTTATATTTAAGATATAAAATCTAAAACCTCAATTTATAGCCTTAACACCATATCTAAACTTTAAACCATAAACTCTAAATTATAACAATAAACCTTAAATTCTACAACATATACACTAAACACATAAACCTTAAACCCCACCCTAAATTCCTAAACCCTAAAATTTAAAAGCTTGTATATTAAAGTATTTTCCTCTCAAAAATAATGTTAAACTACACCACTCACAAGTTTAACACATTTTGGACTAAAAAGAAAAATGGTAAACTATATTCTCATTACTCGATTATTAATCATGTTATAAACGGTTCACTTATTTTCTAAAAGTTACAATCAATACACTCAATTAAAATATTGCTAAAAATAAGTCATTAATCTATTAAATATTAAACAGAATATTGATACGACTTTGTATAATGATAACTTAACCCCAAAATTTACACACTTTATCAATTTGATCTTAATTCGAATAATACAATAAATTTAAATACTTTAAATTTAAAAGTTCTATCAAATTAATCTATGGTCTTCTCCCAAATCATTTGTTTTTCTATCAATTAAATTTTAATTCGAAATAATTCATCAAATATTTGGACCAGACATCAAATATCTTAGCCTCTTTCTTTCTTTTACTTTTTTCCCTTTAAAACAAAATATTGAGAGCCATATCCTTCCCTTGGAAACTAGACCGCCATCGTCCACCTTTGTTGTTGACAAAATTCTCCGATAATTTTTCATACAAAATATTCATCTTTTCCTCTATTTCAAATAAACATTTTATATTTCCTTAAAACCATTTCAAAACTCACAAAAATTCAAACCAGTTCGAAAGAAAACAAACTTTGATCTACTCGTTCGATGATCTCACTTTTAGGATATGTTCTTCCCCTAGTTAATACCCGCTTTCTCACAATTCAGATTATTAGGGATAACTTGAAAAATCCAAAAAACCTAATATGAATGATAACTTTCACCAAACAAATCTTTACCAGGGTCGGATGCATATGGCTCTCATAGGGAGCATATAGATTTCCATTTTTGGGGGAAGTTTTTTAAAATATAATATAATTTGTAACGAAAATTTTATTTTACATATCCATTTATAAAGAAAAAAGGTGTATTAAAAATTTAAACCCCTATTTTTTAGATCCTAAATCCGTTACTGTTATCTACTACTTTCATTTTCAACAACGATGATCCCCAGAAAAAGAATATAAAGCAAAACATAGTCCTAAATATGACATGATTGATTCGATTTTTAAATATTAAAGGATAAATTTAATAAGTTATTTCGAATTATGTTTAAAGTGATAGAACACGTAAGTTTTAGAGGCTAAAATTATTATTATAACAAGCCACATCACCATCTCTATCAAATTAACTATCAAAATTTACGATTGATGACCAAAAAAGGAAAAAAAAAACATTAGTGACTAAATTTGTAAAAAATAGTTTGGTGACCAAATTAGAAAATGGATAATCATTCGGCGTCCAATGCTATAGTTCGACCAAAATATTATTCCCCAATTGCGATTTCATTAAAAAACTATGCATTTCCTTGTTTAAAGAAGCTAAGGGGTTTCCTTTACCATCCTCTACGCTTGAGATCCTTTTTTTTTATCTTTTCTTTTTAAAAATAATTTTTTTATCTCCTTCGATTGGTCTGATCTGCTCATGGATTTGCGAGATTCATCATCTTCATCGGCGCCGAATCGAGATGGTTTTGCCGCCAGCGACGACGACGCCGTCCTTTCCGTCACCTCCGCCATCGCTAAAGACGCCGCCCTTTACTTTCAGTCTAGGAAGTTCGCCGAGTGCGTCGATGTCTTGAATCAGCTCAAGTCGAAGAAAGAAAACGATCCCAAGGTAAATTATTTCAATTTCTTTTTACGCATATGAATGCATTGGTTCCTTTCATGAATGCGGTTGAATCGATTTATTTCTTAGATTTTTTTTTTTTGCTTTTTATAGTGAGAATTTGGATATTGTTTTCTACCTTTTTGTTGTGCAATTTTCTGGCTCTCTAATACTTGATTATCAGCTGATTTCTTAAAACAATTAACTTAATCCAATATTGATTTCCTTATTTATATATTTAATGATTATCATTTTGTACATTCATGGCGAATTTTTGAAAACCTTTCACCAGGTTTAATAATTTTCATATGGCGATTTCATTATATATGTTAATAACTCTTCTATCAGTGTATAGGATAATAAGGTTACACTAATCAGCAGTAGTCAAATGTTATAGTTGCTTGTAGAGTTTTTAGCTTCACCAGTGGTGTATCATGTAATAGTCCTTTTCTTGGTGACGATAGATTTAGATTCTTTTATGTTACTGAACTACAAACAAGTTTATTCCGTTACAATCTCCTTGCTTATAAAGTTGATGGATTTAGACTAGAGGATACTCATCAAAGATGGAATTTGTTGTTGCTTGAAATTGCTGTCATTTTTGTCTTGTTACTACTAAGACTGATGAATTATGTTTTCTTTTGGAAATTTATTTTAGGGAAAGGACATGGTGGAAATTTTAATTTTCAAACAAATTTATCCTAGTGTTATAGTTAATACCAGCATGATATATACATGTTTGTTCTAATGCCTGATAAAGACTAATGTTGAACAATGTTTTAAGGTGTGCGCTTCTGGGTTGCGCCTCAAGGCCAGACTAGGGCATTAACCCTTTAGAGCAAGGCATCTTTTGGTGCGTTTAAGCACATTATTTTCTAAGGAAGTAGTGTAAAAAAAGTCTGGCTGAAATTCTCTTTAATATTCATTTTTTTATTAATTTTTCTTTTAACAGTTAAAAAGGGTGGACAAATCAAATTTATACTTCTCAATGCACGAGTATTAAAAAACATAAGACCTTTTTAAAATCATGTGTATTGTCCAACAAGAAATGTTTTCGTGCCCTGTAGAATATATGGAACCAGTTTATTGTTTATTATTAGAATTATATATTTGAAGGTTATGTATGTATGCATGTAAAAACACACACATATGTATTGTGCCTTGCTTCACTTGGGCGAGTGCTTTCTTGCATTTTGTGCGTTAGGGTTCTAGTGCCTAGTGTGCATCTTGCGTGCTAAATGATATTAAACATAAGGTATATAAAAGTTGCATTTCCTTAAGCTTTTATCTAGTTGCAGAGAACAATTATTTTTATTGACCTTGTAAATTGTTGAAAATTACGGGTATCTACTATCTATGTTTCATTACTCATATTGGGGTTATATAAAGGTTTTAAGTTAACTAAGTGTTGAAAATGTTAACTTGGAACTAATTTTGTTGTGTGTTGATTAATATTAAATCAAGGCTCCTTACCTAACTATATTAATTAAAATTCTATATTTTTAACTTCTAAATGAGTTATTTGTAAAATGGGATAATTTTAGAATTATAATGGAACCTTTTTTTTTCATTTTAATCTGTTTCGAAGATACATTTAATTCTCCAAGCCAAAGAATGTCTTGATTCAAAAACTAAAGCAACTAAAAGAATGGATAAGAGTGTCAAAAACATGCGCAAAGGCTTGTTAACTTATTGCGTGTTTAGAGTGCTTTGCAATTGGTGCAAGTGTACACGTCGCAAGTTATAGTATAGAATAGATATCGTTTCCACAGGGATTGGTGCAACTTCTGGATTCTAATTTCTCACACTAAAAAGAAGAGTAAATTGGTGACTGTAGGAGTTCAAATTAACAAGTAAAATAAAAGAGCAAGTAAATAAAAGAAGATTGTTATCGAATAAGAGAGAGTAGGCCGGGTTATCGTGAATCGTGGTGTGATTGTCGGATGGATCGTCGTGGTAATTGGTTGTTGAAGCAACGCAATTGACTTGGTAATTAGAACCAGTTGGATTGCCTGGGCAATTCGTCAATTGCCGAGGCAATTGGGAATGGTGCGATTGCCTTGGCAACTGGGCGACTTCCTTCAAAGCTCGCCGAAGCATTCTTCAATGGCTTCTTGTTATCCCTATCTCGAAACACTGGTTAATTGTGCATGCCTTGGTGATACATCCTTGTGTTAACCACGGGTGAACAACAACCAATCTTACACTTCTCTTACCCGTTGAAATCCGCAAGTTATTCCTAAGTCGGATTAGTCTTCACCAACGATTGTTAGAATGAAGACCATGCTCATTCATTTATTGAATCTAACTCTCCCGATATTAGATAAATGGATGAGTTCACGAGATCCTCTCCCAATTCACTCGCAATCAAATTAAGAACTAAGAATGAACAAATTTTGAATTTAACTTGCAATAAAAAACCTAAACAAATCCAAATGTTTTCACAACCACAAAAACACAATAACCCAAGCCAATTAAGTTTAGTTCATGGTTGGGTGCAAAAGAAATACAAGATAAAAATTTCCCAACATGAATCAAATGGAAACAATGAATGAGAAGAAGTCGAACAACCCCTAATTTTCTCTCTCAAAATCGGCTACCTCTTGGGCTGTGGCCGAGTCTTCTATTTATAGGAGATGATTAGGTCAAGTTGTTGTAGATGAGGATGAGTTTAAGTTGGGATTAATTAGGATAAAGGAAATAATAAATTCCTATTTATCCTTATTCTCCAAAAACTCCTCATAAACTTGAAATTTTAATTTCCTTTGATCTCTGCCTAGAATTCCAACTCTTTAAGATTTATCCTTGCTTCTCGTGCTCCTCTCGAACGAGGTGGATTTATCTAGTCATCAAATCGGCAGCTTCTTCATCTTTATCCTCAGTTGCTTCGAGAATTTTTCTGCTTGCTAAGGCAATTAATTCCTGCACACAAAATCGCACATACCGGTAGCATCTTTTCCACAAAACTAACCACATTGTGTAATCAAACTTAACGGTGAAGGAAACCATGAAATAATTATGAGAAAAAGGGTATAAAATATAGTACTTTTGCACACTTAACACTTATTAATATAAGATGTGATGACTGTAAGGGCTAAAATGATGATCATACAGCTTACAAACTTCACTCATTGCATTCACTAAACAACATCAATATGTTCAGCATGGATATAATGTGTCCAAATTGTCTCATCCTAAATAAGTACAACTGCTTTAGTAACTTTTAGCTTGAATGCTCCACTAATGCCATACTGTTATATTATTAATATGAACTTAATTTTGACAAAAAATTAGAGCCTTAAAACAACCAAAACTAGCTGTGAGGTTCAAATAGATTTTAGTCTTGTGAGACCGACCGTGATGGTGGTGCTGTCTCAATTAAATGCTCTTTCTGAATTTTGAATACTTGTTTGATCTTATAATCCTGTTTGCAGGTGTTCTATTCCATTGCCACAGTATAACTTTTGCCCTTGAATTGAAATTGCGCTACTAATGATAGCTTCCCTTCAATGCTTTTGACATCTTTTATAAGTTTTGCCTTTATTTTTACACAGTCTAAGTTTTGGAACCAAATGATTATCGACAGGTTCTTCATAATATTGCAATTGCAGAGTTTTTCCGGGATGGTTGCTCAGACCCAAAGAAGTTGCTTGAAATCCTTAACAATGTCAAGGTGCCTTTTTCTTACCTCCCTCTAGTTATGTGGCTAATTGGCTGCGCTCTCCGTCCTAATTTCTCATTAATCTAGTTGTGTTCCTGGAAGAACGATATTCCTGGCCTGTTCATCGATTTCATAACTTTGTGGTTTTGTTTGTGGGTGGTGAACTGTGCCGCAGATACTGCAAGGCTTTAAACAAATAAGGGAAGTAAAAATATTATCTTTTAATACTCAAATGAAATCTTTTGGGTGAAACACCTTCTTAGCCTAAAACAGATTTATTCGTCTGTTGTTTTTAATTGCAATATACTGATGTCAACGTGTTAGGCATTTAACAGTTTGAACTATGATTAGTTTGTACAAACCGCTGCTAGTTAGTATTTAGTCTAGGAATTTCTTACTGGTAGAAATGATTTAAGTATCTGGCCCCATTTAATGGACATGAGACATTTTGTGCCTGCGTTTGTGTGATATTTGTATTGCACTCTAACGGAAGTGATTGGTTCTTGACTTTCTCCCTGTTCTTCAAACAAGTAAAACATAATTTTGAGTAGGGGGTTGATTGCTGTTTGGAAAGAAACTTTTGATGCATTGCCATGTTCAGGATTTATTTATATTTACACTGGATTTAATAGTTTTTGTATGTTGGTTCAGAAGAGAAGTGAGGAGCTTGCTCTTGCATCTGAGGAACAGGTGGAGTCTGGTAGCAATGTTGGAAATAAAGTTAGTTCAGGTTCAAAAGGAAGTGGTACAAATAGTGCGGTATTATTTACGCTGATGAATTTGATACCTCTGTGGCTTCTCTAAACATGGTATGTGCTCTTTTTGTACAATCAAGAGTTTCAGGAGAATACTCTTTTCATCGATAGCTGGAGTAGCATTTAACACTTTTGGTCTGATTTGATCTAATATAGGCAATCATTTGGTTTCACCTTGTTGAATATGCAAAGGCCTTATCAATTCTTGAACCTCTTTATCAAAACATTGAACCAATAGATGAGGTATTTTATCTTTATATTGTTTTTATTTTTTTAACATCTATTCATCTCTTAGCTTGTTTTAATTTCTCCCCTTTTTATTTATATATGCATTATAGACAACAGCTCTTCATATCTGCCACTTGTTGCTGGATGTTGTGCTAGCTTGCCATGATGCTTCAAAATCTGCGGTAAGTTCTAAATATTTGTAGTGTGATACTTGAAATTCTTTCCAGTTAAAGATATTCATATCTGCCACTTGTTGCTGGATGTTGTGCTAGCTAGCATAAGTTAGCCTTGTACTTGGTGGTCAAGGAAAGATAAAATGCTAACTTATGCTCTTTCAATTCTACGCATCTTGTTGGAGGAGATCAAAGTGCTTTCCTTTAAGAACATTCAAATAAATGAACTACTTTATATAAATGTTTTATTTCCTTTTTCCTTTGATTTTAGGAATGACTCATCCATTAAAGGGTTCCTGCCTTCTCTTGCACGGTCCCTATTGGGTGATTTTGAAATGTTTTATTTGACAAACCATTAAAAAAGATACCTCCTAATGATATTTTTAACATAAATTTTACGTTGTGCCAATTCTTAAAGGTACTGGGTACTTCTATCAAAATGCAAACATTAAAAACATGCAAGATGTTCTTGCAAGATTGTAGCTAACCATTTTCTCCTAGGGTTTTGGTATCCCCATCTTCTCTGTTTCTGTAATACAGTCCTAATTAAACCGCGAAGATTGGTTTTGGTCCAACATAATCTATTATTACAAATCATCTTCTAAATGCACATATGTTTTCTATTTTTTTATTTATGCAAGTAACTATATCTAAACTATTTTTAGGAAAGAATTTTTATAATTTGTCTGGTGGTTAATTCATTTTTTTCCCTTGCAACTGTTGAAATTTTGCCCCTTTTCTACTATTATTGTCTGTAAATATCTAATTTTACCAGATGCTACAATTCAGATTCAAATTCTCCTCTAATTGTATCATTAAAAGGAACATATTCATTCATGCTTGTCCTTACCATGCATATGCATGTTCCTACTCCCTTTCAGCATTTCCTGTTGAAACCAAAAACAGCTGGCAACCTATGTGTGTGTGTTTTGCGGTATGTGTTTATGTTTGTGTGTATTAAATGATACTAGGAATGCTCTTAGGTTATGACTTTTGATTCTACTTTTAGTCCTTTTTCAGAACATATATTTTGTAGTTTGTGCTTATGTTTGTATTAACTTGTATTAAATGATACGGGGAATGCTCTTAGTTTATGACTTACTTTTGTTTCTACTATTAGCATGTATTAAATAATATAATAAGTTATATTCATGATACTGTTTTTTATATTTCTTTCACATTTTATACTTTTTGTGAAGGTTAATTAATTAATCTAAGATTTTCAAATTGAAACCAAACTAATTAATTCCTTTTTTCCGGTTCTGCTTGCCATCTCAATCTGTTAACCATTAGGTCATGGCTTGCTAGCTTTAGTGGAAAAGTGCGTTAGAAGTTGTGTGTGATTGTGATATACCTAAGTTGAAAATGTTCCATAGGATGACTGCCAGGCTTGTTTTTCTATATGGTACAGAATATAGGTGAACAAGAATCAATTTATTCAAAAGATAAGTATAGTCAAGATGTGAATGTTAAATATGATTGTGTAGTAAGATTAGGAAGTACAGAGTTACAAATCTGATCCGTTGCGAAGTTGGGATAGCTCCTATTGAGGGTAAGGGGGGAAGAAATGCTTACAATTGTTTGCTCATATAGGACACAGATGGAGGAGTGAACTTGTTAGAAAGACGGAGCAAATTGACATTGCACAAGATAAAAGGTCGAAGGGGAGGCCACAAAAGACATGGTTGGAAGTTGATCGATAATGATATGAAACAATTAGATTTAGAAGTTGAAAATAGGATGGTGGTAGATAGAAATAATTAGAGATTAGGAGAACCGTCTGAAAATTATTTGTCTTGGTTCTTACAGCCGACCCAAATATGTTGGAATTGAAGCTTGTCACTCTGGTCTTAGAATCTGCCTTACTTTGTGGGTGTAAAAAATGTGTGTTTAAATTATAGGTGCAAAAAATGTGGATATTTTTCAAAAGTGGGTAGTTACTTTTTCAACTTAAAAGGCAAAGATATTTGAACTTATATTTATTAGAATAACTTCAATTTTCTTTGAAAAATTTTGACTTTTGATACTTAGTCAGGGGTTTTATATATAATGTAGATGAAATTGGTGACTTTATTTTCTACGGATAAGCATGCTTGGCATATTTTAAGCAGTTGAACCTGGCTTGGTGACTTGGTTTAGGCCTGTCTGTTGGGTTCTGTTTTAGGTTCACTCTGTTTATTGTTGAGACAATTAAACCCGTTTTTTTTTTACATTCTGACCAAACTCCTATTCTGTTTTAAATTTTAGTACACTATATCTTTTATTGTTTGAAGGACTTTGTACTGAATTATTGGTGAGAATGGTCTAACAATTATGGGCCATACATGGTTTGGAATGCATATAGGAAGATAATTCCTAGCATCTATCCTGAAATTTTGGCATTATCCTTTATGACATTCATTGTGGGTGTAGATGTTTTTTTAATAGCTGGTTTAGTGTTTGTATGTTATAACTTTGATACTAAACTGCTTTAATCCTGTTTAGGATCTGTTGAATTATTTGGAAAAAGCATTTGGCGTTGCCAATGTGAGCCAAGGGGAAAATGGTAACACAGCTGCGCAACAATCCTTGAATGTAGTTGGAAAATCAGCCTCAGATCCAAACGGCTCACTGGTCTCAGATGTTTCTTGTCCAGACTTAGCTGCTAGTGTAAATGCCCCTGAGAGTCCTCTATCTAGAACTTTATCGGAGGATCGACTGGATGAAATGTTTTCTACACTGGATATCGGAGGACAGAACTTAGCTAGGCGTGCTGGTCTTACATCTGCAAATGATCTAAGCAGGGTCACAGTTGATAGATCTATCTCTGGTGTTGATATGAAGCTCAAGTTGCAACTTTACAAGGTTCGGTTTTGCTTCTCACTAGAAATGTAAAGCTAGCAAAGCGTGAAATCAAACATGCAATGAACATTGCTCGAGGGAGAGATTCATCTACGGCTCTCTTCTTGAAGGCCCAGCTTGAGTATGCTCGTGGGAACTATCGAAAAGCTATCAAGTTGTTATTGGCATCAAGTAATCAGACAGATGCAGCAATGTCAAGCATGTTTAACAACAATCTAGGCTGCATTTATTATCAACTTGGAAAGTATTATACATCTGCAGTGTTCTTTTCCAAGGCATTGAGCAATTGTTCATCTCTTCAGAAAGAGAAGCCTCTAAAGCTATTAACATTCTCACAGGATAAATCTCTCCTCATAATTTATAACTGCGGGTTGCAGCACTTGGCCTGTGGGAAACCACTACTTGCTGCTCGTTGTTTCCAGAAGGCAAGTTCAGTTTTCTACAAAAGACCCCTATTGTGGCTTCGACTTGCAGAATGTTGTCTAATGGCCGCAGAGAAAGGACTTGTGAAAGGAAGCTCAGCTCCATCAGACAGATCAGAAATTCAAGTCAGAGTTATAGGAAAGGGTAGGTGGAGGAAACTTCTAATTGAAAATGGAATTTCAAGAAACGGACATGTAGATTCTGTTGAAAAGGACGTTTGTGGCGATGGGCAGCCTAAGCTTTCATTACCCCTTGCTAGGCAGTGCCTCTATAATGCACTGCACTTGTTGAACTGTTCTGAGTTGAGTAATTCAAAGTCTGTTTTACCCTCCAACTCTTCCTTGGAGGAGAATGAATCGAGTGATGGAGCATCTTCCAAGAGCTCAAACCATAAGAACTTACAGCAACACTGATTCCATGGCTTCAACTATTTCAGCAGTGCTAATTAACTCGAATGGGGATTTGAAAGAGCCGAAGGGGGGAACTAATCAGGAGAGTATTCAGAATTCCATCTCCTATTATGAAGATATTTGCAGAAGAGAAAATCAGATGATTAAGCAAGCTCTTCTTGCTAACTTGGCATATGTAGAGTTAGAACTGGAAAATCCTTTGAAGGCACTCTCTGCAGCACGATCTCTCTTAGAACTACCAGGTTGTTCAAAAATTTACGTCTTTCTAGGTCATGTCTATGTGGCAGAGGCTCTCTGTTTGCTGAACAAACCTAAGGAAGCTGCGGAGCACTTGTCCATGTATTTGTCTGGGGAAAGTAATGTCAAATTACCGTTTGGTCAGGAGGACTGTGAGATGTGGCGAGTGGAAAAACATGTTGATTGTGAAGAAGCAAACGTAGGAGCAGCAGCTGCTGCCAAGAATCATCCGCCCGAGGGCTCACAGGATTTCATGTTTCTCAAGCCGGAAGAGGCACGTGGAACGCTTTACGCAAATCTTGCTGCAGTGTCTGCAATACAAGGTGACCTCGACCAGGCCCACCGTTTCATGAATCAAGCATTATCCCTGATACCCAACAGCAGCGAAGCCACCATGACCGCGATATACGTCGATCTCATGCTCGGTAAGTCACAAGAAGCTGTGTCCAAGTTAAAACATTGTAGCCATGTCAGGTTCCTACCCAGCAGTCAACAATTCGACAAACCCCCTCATGATTGCGGCCCACACCATTCAGCTGCTAGTTAACAGGTAGATCAGCAATCCTTTTTAAAGGATTTGTATCATATAAAAATATAGCTCAATTCAGGTAATCAAGTTTTCATTTTATTTTTCATATTTCCCCCCATATAGGGTTCATTTTTCAGTGGGGTGGCTGATTGTTTTGGTAAAGAGCTGATGCCCCCCTACCTGTGAGAATTTGAGATGTAGTTTTCCGAAATCAGGGTTAATTATTTGTGTTTTAGTGGCCAATCCCTTCATAAGATAATGTGTTTTTTATTCATTCCAATCCTTGCCTTTCAATTCTCTTATTACCATTTATAATCTCCAAAAATGTTATCAAACCCGGTTTTACGAACAATTGCATGAACTGATTTATCTGGTTTTTGACTTGCATATACACATGGTTTGGTGTTTTTGTTTTTCAATAAGTAACCTTGCAGGACATTTGGTAGCCAAATGGGAAAGAAACAAAACAAAGTATCAACACACACCACACTTTATTACAGAACATAAAGGTGGAGAAATTGGTCCTACTGGTCACTGTTTCAAACTGTTTCCCTCTCCTGTGATGGATTCTTATAAGTGGGTGATCAAAATTTGACTCAGGCTCGAAAAAATCAAAATTTTCGACTCGGTTCGGTTCAACACGAAAAATTTTACTCATTTTGACTCAACTTGAAAAAATTTTAAATAAAATTTGAGTTGTAAAATAGAAATTTGAATAACTCAAAATTTCGAGTATTTAGTGTATCAATTTTTAAGTTTGTAGGGAGTCTCTAATTATGTTTGATATACATGTATCACATATGAAAAATATGTAGACATATTTATTTGTATTATATATGGATATAAAAATTTGTTTAAATTAAAATTCATTTATATTATAACATTGTAAATTATTACAATTAAATTTGTATAGAAACTTAACTCGAATTTCATAAATTCAACTCAAATCAAATTTTTTAAAATAAAGTTTAAGTCGTAAAATAAGACTCGTAAACTCGACCAACTTAAAAAATTTTGACTCGAAGCTGTCGAACCCCTATCTATAAGATAAAAAGTAAATGAGGTACGATTCTAGACTGGCATTTCATGGACCTGAATGACCACATTGTGGTTGAAAATAAAAGACAGAAAGATGGTAAAAAGGACCCATTGAACATGGTTACCCACAATTTTCATCCAAAATGTATTGGTAAACACATTGTCCGGTCACGTCCCGGTTGCTACTTTTGAATAATGCCAACTGATTTCAAGACAAAACCGTATGGTATGTGCCCACCATGGTTTCCCCAAGCCTTCGATTTTTTGGGTTACTATTTTAAGTATGAAACTCGGGAGAGGCTAAGGAACCATTGGATTAAAAACAACTAAAAAGGTACAATCGGAATGTTATTAAAAGTATAACATTTCCGGCTGCGCCGTGGGATAACATTTAGATTGCAACAAAAAATGTTATAAAAAAGTATAACATTTTGATTGTGTGGTAACATTTTGGGTTCTATATTTTCTAACATTTTGGTTGTAACCTAAACTGTTTATCATACCAATCGAAAACGTTATACCTTTTGATATCATTTTAGGAGTGTTGTTTTTAGCCTTAAATTAGGTTGTTGTACCATAGACTCACTACACATGTTTTAGTATTTTTTTAACTGTTGATGTTTGAACAATTATGTTATAATCATTAATACGTTTAGTTTATTACAAAATAATAACTCGGTTGTTAAGTCTTGTTAAATTGATATGTGAATCGCTTATAAAAAAGGTTAGTATCTAATTTGACCGTAAACTAAAGCTAAAACTTCACTATGATCCTTTATCAATATTTTTTTAACTACAATTCTATTTTTTATTTAAAAAGTTTTAAAAATATAAAGAGTATCTTGTGTAATTTGCCACAAAAGTTGTGTCGCTCTCCATCGAACCACCACCGCAAACGAAGGTACATGGGGCTTGGGGATGTGGTATTCCAATTTTAGAGAAATGTATGCTAAAATATACAGCGTCATTGTTTCTATATCTCAATACTTCTCTTTTCTTTAATGAGGTGAGATTAATGTCTCGCCTCTCTCAGGCAATATATGTTTGTTCTTTAACAACTAAAATCTAAATTATGAACTTTAAACTATAAATTCTAAACTTTATATTAAATCCCTAACTCCCCTAAAACATAAAGGTCTATGTGTATCAAATAATTTTTTTTTATTAACCATATCTAAACTCTCGTGTTTCTTTGTAATTACACAGCTAAAGAGTTTTTGATTTTCTGAGAAAAAATATGGATTTTCTCAATTTTGATGAGTTCAAAAACAAAAATTGTTATCCTAAATGGAATGCGTTTGATTATTTGCTTGAGGTTGTGAGAATAGATCAAGAGAAAGTTGAAAAGAAAAGCTAATGAAGAGCGACAACAGCTTTTCAAGGAAATCACAAAATTTTAAGATTTTTTTTTTGGCATTTTGAAGTTTTTTTAAGAATTATGGTTAAAAATTTTGTTAAAGGACTAAATTGATGTTTTAGTTATAGTTTATGGGCTCAATTAGATATCAAAACTTTTTAAACGTCCCACGTCATTAATTTAGTGGAGTAAATGCCAGAAGGACCATGATAAACCGATAATGTATGTGACTATAGTGTAACTTTCTAAACATCAGTGGTAAAAGTAAAACTTTACTAAAATATCGGCTACCTCCTCTGTATTTTACCCAAATATTATCTGTAGTTAAAAATCATATTTGTTGTCGGGTCTGTCTGTCGTTTTATTCTATTAGGGATTTTCCACTTACGGATATAATATTTTATGTTACGACAACATATAAAATTTTAAGGGTATAAATAAATTTTTAATAAAATATATATGTTTTTCTTTAAAATTAAAATAATATGCGAAATTTAAATTTTTAGGGGTGACTGCGGTTCCCGTCCCTGTCCATCCTTGTTTCTACCCACAGTTTCTGAAACCAACACTTGACCATGCACAGTGCCAAATTTATGGAAATATACTCGAAATAAAATTAACGTGGAAATGAATAATATGTGGTGTGTTTAAAAATTATTCGAATTTTGATTCCGAAAATTTTGAATTTAATTAGAATATATTAGACTTTGAACGAGTTGAATTTTAAATATCGAGAGTCATTTATGAATTTAATCGAACTTTTTATTTAGTAAATATTACTATTAATTTAAACTTGACATAAAATCAAGTAGAGTGTTGAACTCGTCTTCTATTAAAGAGTTTAATTGAGAGAACTTGACTGCATAATTTTTGATTAAGTAGAGAGTAAAATACATAAATGTTAAGATTCGAATTCACACAAAATAAAAAATATGAGCATATTTGACTACTCGATCAATTAATAAATTTTAATTAAGATTAAGTACATCTTATATAATTACTATTTTTTATTTTGCTTCTTGGTCTAACATACCTAGACAATTTTACTTATTTAAAAAAATATAATACCAAAATGCACTCCCCACTACAAAATTAGAAACATGTAATGTACTTTCACTTCTACATTTAGGTGATGGCCTAAATTGAAAACTATATGATATTCAGAATGTATACAATATCTTAATTATTTTAGGTATAATTGTTGTTACAAGTGTGTAGGTTTAAACTTGTTGAGTGCGTAACATTTTCTGAAAATAGTTTAAGTATTGTGTGAAAACCCCCTACACCCTTTAGTAGGAAGATAATATGCACTTAAACTCAAATCCTCGTTGATATTACAATAATAACCATACCAATTAAATTAAGAGTCGGTCGATATTTTTTATGATCATTTTATACTCTAAATATTTATTTTGTAATAAGAGTTGAAGGAATAAGAAAGATGATCGTGTCATAACCCTACAGTTGTTATATATTGTAGCAGAAAGGGAATCCCAAAAACTCATGAAGTGAGAGAACAATATTTCTTGATTGCTTCATTTGTCCAACACACAACTTGCAAACAATGTCTGAAAAACTAAAACAACAACAACCGGTGTACACTAATAAAAGCTAGCCACCTGAGCTTCAAATCCAATCCAATTGAAGAAGAATGTGAAAATTCAAAGGAAAAGAAAAACGGCATCCTCTCGTGTCGTTTTCATCATGCATCCGTGAACCTAGCAACCTGCAAGATCAGTACAACATGCACAAATCTAATGAGCAACAAAGTTCCTATAATGGAATACTTGTTAAATATTTTTTTTATTATATTTGACAAGTGTTCATACATTTTTTTAACTTTCACAACTCGAGTCTCCTATGATGAATATCATCCTGGAACCACTTGTTGGGTTCATATATATATATATATATGAAGATGTAGATATTGAAGGTAACTTAACTTGGATCTAGAGAGAGCAAGTGTAACCAGGAGGGGGTGTTTTGCCGCAAGTGACAAGAAGCTGAAGAGCAAGTGGGACATAAATGTTGAGGTTGAGAACCCTAAGCTTCAAAGTGGTGCACAAGCAGACAGCAGCTTCCAGTTCCACAAGCCCTGCAAGAACCGGACAGCATGTGTTCACAACCGGGTCACCAAGGCCAATGTGCACCAACCCTCCCAGCAGATCCACACATGCACCCAATTTCAATGTGTCAATGGGGCATGTGGCAGCAGCAGGCGGCGACGGGCACGGTTTCCCACTCGGTGGCTTAGTGGTTATCGGAGGCACCACCGTCACCGGAGGGATGTCGACGGGTGGTTTCACGATCGGAGGAACGGTCACCGGAGGGAGTACAACAGGTGGTTTCAAAATTGGAGGAACAGTCACCGGAGGGATGACGGGTGGCAAATTAATTGGGGGTCCAACAATGGGAGGGATAGGAATGGGGCCTTTAGGGGACTTTCCTTTAGGATTTCTATGCTTTGGTGGTGGTTTGCCGCATGAACCGCAACCGAGGATCGGAGTGGCGGTGGAAATGAAAAGCATGCAAATGAGAAAGAGAGCTGAGAATTTGGTGGACTCCATTTTTGAAGAAAACTAAGAGCACCAAAGTTGATTGCAAGAATGAGTGAAACTTTTGTAGAGAAGTAGGGAATTATATAAGAACAATGAAGAGGGGAAGAAAACAAAAATCAATTAGCCCTAGTAGAAGTAGTATCACGTGAACATGGGCAGAGCTAGTTGGCAATGCATATCAGTCCAGTGGAAAGGGTGTCAATTTTTTATATATATATAAATTTCATACAAAATAATATTAAGAATAAAATTGACATGACTTTAAAAAATATTGACACCATTTTAAAAAAGTATTATGTATTAATTTTTAAATTTTTACACTGCAATTTAAATTTATGGCTCTATTCATCTGCATCACTATGCCTTTTTTTACTCATGTTGATATATTATCAATGTTTCATTTTAATGTGATAAAGGAAAATTATTTGATACATAGATTCGGTAAAATAAATTTTATATAATTCAATATTTATTAATGATATTTGACTTATTTAAGATTTAGGATTAAAATTTGAACCCGTGGAGTGGTTTTAGTGATAAAGGATAATGTATTTCATCAAGGTGACCGGGGTTTGAGCACCATGTGTGCACGGTGTGTGTGCGTTATTAAAGGACTAAGAAATTTGAACAGATACTACCATGTAATTTTACACGTGCTTTTTAGTTTAGGGTTTAAAGTTTATGGGTTTAGGTTGTAGGATTTAGAATTTAAGGTTAGTGTTTAGAATTTAGGGTATAAGATTTAGGGTTTAGTTTTTTAGGGTTAGGTTAGGAATTTAAGATTTGAATTTTTATAGTGTAAATACACAGGCTTGTGTAAAATTAATTTTACACAGCCCGTGTATCAAAGTTTTACCTATTAAATAATTACTTATCTATCAACCTTTTGTATGATTTAGAAAGAACAAGAACCAACTGATTTTTGGTCAATTTTCATTGAATTAGGCAATATTGTAGGTTAGCATTCTGTTGATTTAATATTTAAATTTGATTGGTTTCAAATTAATTTATTTATAAATCGAATTAATTAAATTGGTTTATTAAAAACAATTTAATTCATTTAATTCAATCTGTTTATCGGATTTAGCTACCGTATATGATATAACATATGCTTAACTCCATCTAACATCTTCAATTTATTGTTTAGATTTAAAATTATTTTCTAAATTTTAAAACGTCCTAATTAAATTTTCAAAGTATAATTAAGTATTGTATCAATTATGTCCTTTTAGTTTACCTGTCAACTTAGTTTAAATACTTGGTCAAATATGTTTGGAAAAATTTTAAAACACGATGATCAAATTTTAAACATGTGTAGCTATCATATATATTGTTTGAATTTGATGTGTTAAAAAAGTCTAGGGGCAAAGCTAACAAAAAAATTCTAGAGGTCTAAAGTGAATTATATTTTTTTTGTGGGAGTCAAAATGTAATTTTATCATTAAATTAGCTTATACCTTTACAATGTTTATAACTAAATCATAATTTTATCATTTTAGGGGATCAAAATGTAGTTTTACCATGAATTAACTTATAACTGTATAAATTTTAGAAGGGCTTATGTACAATTTTATCGTTTGCCCTCTCTGACAGTGTGATTAAAGTTTAGGAGGGCTATTCTATTTAACACATTGGATCCATGCAGTTCATGTCATAGGTACACATGTTTAAAATTTGACCTCGTACGTTTTAAGCATACTTCATCCTAAATTTGTTTGAAATTTAAGACTCAAACTAATGACGAGAAGGACTTAATTGATACAATAATAATACTTTGTAGACTTAATTAGAACCTTTAAGAGTTTGATAACAAAATAATAGTTTAGGGATCTATGGTGAATTGATCCAAAAATAATATCATGCAATAAACATTATTCTATACTATTATACAATATATTTTATATTATAGTATAATATATACTATAAATGATATACTTATCAAGTTAGCAATTAAATAAGATGAAACTCACTAACAAACAACTAGGTGGTCTAGTAACATGATGCGCTAGGTCCATTAAGCAATGTTAAATGTTTAAATTTTGATATTGTGAATAGATAATACTGGATTGAAAAGGTTGTACTTACTTTAGGCATATGCAAAATTCAATTTAGATTAGTTCGCAATGATTCAGACGGTGATGATTTAATAAAATTGAAACCCAATACTACTTACGCCTATTCACGAAGTTAGAAGAATTGAGCAGCAGTTAACTCTAATCTTGACATGCAAACACTAATTACATACTGTGTTGGTGTAAGTTGGGCATTTCTATGTTTTTCTACACATGTAGTGAGGACATACTCTTGACAACGTGGAGGTGTGCATTTTACCCGACTTGATCTGGGTGTATTTTTTATTATAGAAAATTTAGGTTCAGGGTCGAGTTTTTATTAAGGGTGATTTCGGGTCGGATTCAAATTTAGGGTGAAGAATATTAGACCCGACTCGAGACTAATAGTGTAATTTTCCCATATATTTTTAAAGATATTCATAATAATGCTCCCTCTCTCTATATTTTTACAATTAGGTCATTAAATTTTAATTTTTTATAATTAGGTCTCTAAAATTTAATTTTTAAAAAAAATCAAGTCGGGTTTAAGTATATAACTTTTAGATTGGATCGGATTTAGATTTAAAATGTATATTTTCGGATCAAATTTGAGTAGGCCAAAAACCCGGCCCGGCCCGACCCGTACCCATCCCTAGCAACCACTTCTCTATGCGGTTAATTTTGATGATGGAAGATTTTTTCCTTCAAGACTTTTTGTTCGATAAAAAGTATTTGTTTTATGGAGTATTCTCATTCGAAAAGTTAACCTTATTTTGTGAAGTTTTTTCCCCCTAAAAGGAGCCAGAATTAGTTATATAGGCGTGTGTCAACGAAAACATAGATGGAGCCAGAATTCGGATTTGAGAGGTAAAATATAAATGTTTGAAAGTATGAGGTAAATTCATAAATAAACTAATTTTAAAAAAATATATATATAGAAAGACAAAAGTGAGAAAAAAATTTCTTGTGGCCATGTAGTTCTGCCCCTGAACGTAAAGGAGAAAATAGTGAAACATTATATAAGGTAAATACCTACAACTAACGAAGAGTTGAATTGAGTTAAAACGTTCGTTGTACAGAGAATGTATAATAAATTTCGCTTTGTGTAAGACTCCACTGATATAATTATTTTCTTGTATTTAAGTTTACGGAGATTTTTAACGAGGCACATGAGTAGATTTAAAGTGTGTATGACTTAACATTCAATAAAATCTTATTTGCCGAGCAAAAAACTTAGCATTTTTTCTTTTACTTTTCTTATGACGACCTTGCATTTGTATATTTCTGCCATCATATTAAGTTAGGTAGTTAGGGTTTTGGATCAATCGTTGAAAATGATATGTGTTCGAACGTTATTAATTTTGTTTACTTATGTTGGTTCATGTAATGCACTTCGATTTTGTTTTTTTTTTTTTTTCTTTCATTACCAACTAATGTTCATGTGAGTTATTTAATTTCATAGCACTCATGAAAATTGGAACGGATATAGTTATTAGTTAAAATTTATCTTAAGCAACCGTAGTTTTAAACTCTCTGAGTAGTCCTAGCAAAAAAAAAGTGTTGTTATCTTTAAAAATTTAAGTTCGAGCAGTTTATCTATAAAGTGTGTGCGCGCGTTATCCAAAGGTTAAGAAAAATAAACAAATATCAGTAAGGCCACATTTATTTTAAGAAACTTACCAGTAACACCACATTTATATTGTTACTTCTCATTAACCTTTGATCAACCACCGTAGTTGAATTTGTTGGATTGTTCTTACAATGGAAATTTGAAATCCATTCCATAAACTTTAAGGACTAAAAAGAAAAGTTGGATATGATTCAGGGTCAATTTACCTATTAAGCCTTTATATTTATCAATTGTACACTACCAATGCAAGAAACATGAATCTATATAAATAGAAATAATAAAAATGATAAAAACTATTTTTGGGTAAAGTACACAAATAGTCACTAAATTATGAAAAAAAATTGTTTGTTATTGATCTTTCAAAAGTTACAAAATAGTTATTAAATTTATCGAACCGTTACAAAATGATCACTGAATTTTATAAAGTAGTGTAACAGTTAGATTAATTTAATGATCATTCTATATCAAATTGATAAAATTAATGACCGTTTTATAATATTTGAAAGATCAATGATCAAAACAATCTTTTCTATGTGTTCTAAATCTAAAATGAGCAACTACTAAGCAGTAATTTAAACTCTAAAGGAAGCTAGAATTAAGTCAATTTTAACAAGTAGTGAAACATTCAACAAGATAATATACAATAATTTCGCTATAATTATCAATATCTGATTTATTGATTGACTAATCCGAATGAGATACTGTCGAAGTTCATTACAGAGACGACTCTTCCAGTCCAATTTATTTCATCCACAACGTACTAATCTTGTGTAAGGGACCTATTGTTCTATTCTATTAGATCAACTCGACTATGTTTAGTTGTACAAAGATAACAAGATAGTACATTAAGCTGTACAAAATTGAGATGGGGACTTGACAACTGATGACAGATTTCCTTGGCCAACTTGTGGTCAAATCTGCAAAGGAATACCCTTTTTCTCTCCCTTGATGAGAGGAATACATACGGAAACGAAATAGTGGAAGAGAAGAACAGAGGCAAGCATAAGCAGTACAGCAAGGCAAACATGTGAAATGGTGGTTGCAGTGAGTGAATGGTGGTGGGGGATGAGGGCGGCCGTGGGGGAGGGGTGGCAGCCCATAGTTTTCATTATACATATACTTATACATATATTTTATGGTTTAAATTTTAAACACATATATTCAACTCATTTATTGATTACTTCGGATCGAGTTTATAAAGGCTCATATAAAGAAAACCTTTTAAACTTAATTTTTTTCATTCATTATTGTAGCGAATGTCTTTTTTTATCGCTAAAAAAACGAGGGTTTTCGAAGTCTTTTTGAAAGGTGTTCGTGATTTTTTGGACGTAAAATATTTATTCCGTGGGGTTTTAAAAAAACCGCATTTAAAAAAAATAGAGTCGCCACCGGCCACTTAGGTAGGTCGGACACCATAAAACCAGATATTCAAAAAATATTGGGTTCGGGAGTCGGTTACGGATGGGGAAGGATTAGCACCCCCACACCGCCCAAAATTGGTACTTTAATGATTACCGCTTTATTAATATTGAATTTTCCGGATTAAAGTGACGATTACTTTAAAATTCGGTCATAATTGCGAATAAATTTTAAGGGCCCCGTTATCCGAGAATAAACGCCCAACCACTATCACTACGCCTGATACTGGCCTCGTTTACGCTCGGATAAAAGGGCACCGCACTGACAATTTATATATCCCATTATGCAAACTTAGTGAGCAAAATATAAAACATGACAAATGATTTAAATACAATGCAAATAAATATGAACATAATAAAATACTAATCTAATAAAATATTAATCTAAAACATACATACATAAATATTAATCTAACTCATAAATAAAAACATAGCTAGCATAAATAAAATACTAACATTCATAAATATTAATCTAACACATAAATAAAAGCAATCTCAACATAAATAAAATACTATTCTAAAACATACATACATACATAAATAAATATTAATCTAACTCATAAATAAAAGCATATCTAACATAAATAAAATATTAATATAAAACACAAATTTAAAACATATTAAATATTAATCTAAAACATAAACATACAAAATAAAAAATAAGACTACAATTTTAAAATAACTAATACTTCATTAAATTATAAAAATTACAACACTAATAAAAAAAATGGAGAAAATATACCTAACTAGGAGCTCGAATAAGGAACCCTGACTGAACCCCACCGAAATCTACCGCGACCCCTCCAAAAATATTAACTAGATCGGATCTAAAATAAGAGTCCGATCGAATGTTGGACCGAACCAACTGGGGTCCAGGGCACTGCCCCAACCCCGACCGGCCTAGCCCCCACGATTTGGGGGTGCCAATTTCAAAATTGGCGTGCCAATTGGGTGTCCAATTTGGCATCAATTTCCTCTTCAATTGGCGTGAATTTTGGAGTGAATTAGCTGTCTATTTATAGGCCAAAGAGGATGAGTTAAGGGTGACGTGGAGCACCCTGCTCCACGCAATTTTTTTAATAATATATATATATATATTTTTTGATTTTTTTTTATAATTTTATATTAATAATATTATTATTAAAATAGTACTAATAACACTAAAACTCGATCAAAAATGAGTGATTACAGTTGCCCCTCTTTGCTTGTTCTTGTGAAACGAGGACAAAACAAAGATCAAAAGCACTCATTTTTGACCTACTTCCTTGTCTTTGGCTTCGGAATCACGCGTTCTTCTGGAACTCTCTGCTCTTCCTTAGCTGAATCTTCAGGCTCGTAAGTTCTTCCTATATAGAGCTTCGTCACCTTCCGATCTTGGAGCTACAGGCTCTTCCTATATAGAACCCTTCACTCTAAAGCCTCGAGTTATGAGTCCCTCCTATATAGAACCTTTCATTCTGAGATGGTGCAGCTTGGAGTCCTTCCTATATAGAACTCTTCGCCTTCAACGCTGGTTTCTCCTATATAAAACCTTCTGCGTCGCTGATGGATTCTTCCGACTGGGAGTTCCTCCTATATAGAACTGCTAGTCTTCAAACCCTTGAGGTATCAGTCCTTCCTATATAGAACTTTCCATTTTGAGACGGTGCAGCTTGGAGTCCTTCCTATATAGAACTCTTCGCCTTTAACGCTGGTTTCTCCTATATAAAACCTTCTCGTCGTTGATGGATTCTTCCGACCGGGAGTTCCTCCTATATAGAATCGCTAGTCTTCAAACCCTGGAGCCGTCAGTCCCTCCTATATAGAACTTTTGGCGTCTGAAATCTCAGAGCTACAGGTTCTTCCTATATAGAACCTTTCACCCTAAGACAATAAAGCTCGGAGCCCTTCCTATATAGAACTCTTCGCCTTCAATGTTGGTTTCTCCTATATAAAACCTTCTGCGTCGCTGATGGATTCTTCCGACTGGGAGTTCCTCCTATATAGAACTGCTAGTCTTCAAACCCTGGAGCCGTCAATCCTTCCTATATAGAACTTTTGGCGTCTGAAATCTCAGAGCTACAGGTTCTTCCTATATAGAACCTTTTACTCTAAGACAGTAAAGCTCGGAGCCCTTCCTATATAGAACTCTTCACTTTCGACACAACAGATTTTCCTTATATAAAACCTTGTGTGTCATGGGTGAATTCCTTCGACTGAGAGTTCTTCCTATATAGAACTGCTAGTCTTCACCCTGGAGCCGCCGGTCCTTCCTATATAGAACTTTTGGCGTCTGAAATCTTGGAGCTACGGATTCTTCCTATATAGAATCTTTTACTCTAAGACAGTGAAGCTCGGAGCCCTTCCTATATAAGACTCTTCGCTTTCAACACAACAAGATTTCCTATATAACCTTGTGTGTCATGGGTGAATTCCTTCATTCGGGAGTTCTTCCTATATAGAACTGCTAGTCTTCACCCTGAGCCGGCGGTCCTTCCTATATAGAACTTTTGGCGTCTGAAATCTCGGAGCGGAGGATTCTTCCTATATAGAACCTCTCTCTGCAGGCTCTTGGAAACATAGACCTTTTGTATGTAGAACCTTCACCTCCCCATTTGGGATTCACACCACGATGGCTACCGATGTCTCTTTTTGAATTTGGGGGCTCACGCCGAAGGTGGCTGCCAAAACTTCTTCAAGTTTAGGGACTCACGCCGAAGATGGCCGCCAAAACTTCTTCAAGTTTAGGGACTCACGCTGAAGATGGCCGCCAAAACTTTCTTCAAACTTTAGGGATTCACGCCGAAGATGGCTGCCGGACTTTCTTCAATCTTTAGGGACTCAGGCCGAAAATGGCCGCCAAAACTTTCTTCAAATTTTAGGGACTCACGCCGAATGTGGCTGCCAAAACTTTCTTCAAACTTTAGGGACTCACGCCGAAGGTGGCTGCCAAACTTCTTCAGATTTAGGGACTCACGCCGAAAATGGCCGCCAAAACTTTCTTCAAATTTTAGGGACTCACTAGAATGTGGCTGCCAAACTTTTCAATGAAATCCACTTCTTAATGTTCTTTGATAATTCTTCAGGTACCTGTCCAAAATAAGCAAAAATTGACATGCCCCTATCTATATGATGCATGCAATGTAATGGTTTCTTTCTTTTCTTTTTCTTTTTTTCTTTTTTTTAGCCTTTTTGTTCTAAAGTCTTACACCCTGAAAGGTCGCTCCTCAGATTTCTTCATCTCTTTACTGCTTTATTGTAGGCTCTTAAATCCTCATTTGAACATGCTTTTATACCTTTTGTGCGAAAGGCTTTCTTGTCTTTAGGGTTATCACCCGCCTTCATAAATGATCTTATGGTTCTTATATTATTCTTATAAGAACCCTTGTCATCTTCTTGGCTTGGCGTTGCCCCATTCAACCACGGGCTCCCTTTGCTTTGAATTTTTCGGCCCATCATATAGAGCCTTGATCTATTTCTAGTCACGGGGTGAGCCAAAATGCTTCAATCCCTTGAACTCTTCCTTGATCTTCTCATGACATTTCGATGGGAACTAACTTTCGGTCCCTATGCTTTAAATCTCATCATCATTCATTTTTAAAGTAAAGTAAAAGGCAATTTACTTGTGTATATTTCAAAAAATAATGATTGTTTGAAAAGATAACAATCATTTCAAAAATCACAACTTGGACATTTTGAAAACATTGTTTGGAACAAATGGTAAACATCATAACTTTAGGAGAAAATGTCAAACCTTTTAAAATATGTTTGCCCCCGAAATATCAAACACCATAGCGCATCTGCTTCAAGTTGCCAGAGATCAACTCTAATGAAGCACATATTTAGAAGATCTTGACCATTGTGGAGATATATGCCAATGTATAGTTTCTTCTGGTCTAATAGGCTTTTGAGAGGAACAACCCTACCTAGTTTCTACCCCGTTTAAGGTGGCACTCTTAATCTCACTATCTCACCATGCCCCCATCCTTCCCTCATTTGGGTGTCGATCAAGCACTTCGAAGTTTGACGTTCCTTGAAGAAAAGTTAACCCTTATAGGCGGAATGAAATCTGAAGACATTCTCATTCAACTTGGATATCTATGGATGACCAGAATGGTCTTTGGGGCTTGTAATGTAGGCCTTTGGTTTATGGTTAAGTGAAACAGTATTTCTGTACTTGTGTAACTTGGATATGCCCATTATTCCTTCTCTTTTTTTTGGATCACTCTAGACTGCCCGTTTTCGGGTTTTCACCCTAGAGTTCATTTCCTTTCTTTTTATTGTATGCTGCCTTGCATTCTGGCTATATACTGATGTTTGTTTTCTGTCCAAGAATGTTTGATCCTCCAGAACTCCTCGGAACTGAGATTTCTTGAAGGACTACGAATACATTTCTGGGAATTCTTGTGATTGGCACGCCCAGATGAAATATTATTCTTTCCTTTTCTTTTCTCCTTTCTTTTCTTCTTTTTCCTTTTTCTCTTGGATCGCTCTAGACTGCCCATTTTTGGGTTTTCACCCTAGAGGTCACTTCCTTCAGTGTATTTTGGTTGGATATTGATGCCAGCAGGCTCAGGTAGACTACTCTTTTTCTTCATTTTTAGGATCACTCTAGACTGCCCATTTTTGGGTTTTCACCCTAGAGTTCATTTCCTTTTTCAAAATTGGCAATCTTCGGGCCGACTTGTCTTGACTTGGCTTCAATTCGAGCTTCTATACTAATTTTCAAAACTGATGTTTACTTGAAATGTGGATTCCTTCTGTCTCTTGCTCATAGTTGAAGTCTCGTTCTTGTATTGTTTGATCTGTGTGTGAAACATACACAATATTCTTTCTTACTTTCTTTTTCTTTTTTCTCTTTTTTAGACTGTTCATTCTGGGTTTTTAGCATTGAATCTCTTTTTTCTTATTCGAGTCTATGAATGTATCCTTGAATCAACACGGATCTATACTGGGTATTGATGCGATCTTCCGCTCGGAGTTAATTGCCTCTCTGCAGCTCTTCTGATATTTACTTGATCTGGAATGCTTCAGCCTTCTGATTACCATTTATCTTCTTTTTGGCTTTTCGTTTTGACATATCCATGTTTTCAACCACTTTCTTCTGGTGATTTTCTGATCTTCTTATCTAATCTGTATGGTCTCATATGTATCTTCTGGTAAAGTAAAAGAACACCATTCGTTGTCATATTCACAAATATCCTGAGAATGCATTCAGGGGGGTAGAGGTTTAGGGTCAACTTTCGTTTCAAGGATCTAAAACGACAAATGCCTGGGAAGATAAATTCTTAAAATGGGAACTGCCCATTGTCTAAACACTCGCTTTTGTTCCTCTGTTGGCCTAAGTAAACTAGCAGATACTCACATTTACAGTATCACCACATCATTCAATCTCTTCTAAATATATGCAACTTAGAGTTGATCTTTGGATCTGAAGCAAATATACTGTTGCATTCAAAATTCGAGGACCTGGTATAGAAATGATATATATATATATATGTCCATTCAAAAATATGTGTATATGCATATGGGAAAACTACCCCATAAAAATGAAATGTTTAAAGAATCAAGAATGTAAAAATGCTTTTCTAAATGGAAATGTGATTTTTAATTCTAATAAACAATGATTTTTTTTGTTGAGAATTTCTTTGTGAAAAGATGAGAAAACCGTAGGGACCTTTGGATTATCTCTAGGGTGCTAACTCATTTTGCCCCTTCCAAGGTAGTGTAGGCTTGCCTCTTCTCTTGTTTTTCCACCGCTGGATCAACTCTCTAGTCATGACTCCCTCATCGACCAGCTTCTTGATTTTTTTTAACGACCCCAAATTTCTTAGTGTCATGCCCCATAGCCTCAATGTTTTGAAAGTGGTACCCATTTATCTCTTTGTTTCCTTCTACTCTTAGGCAGGTATGGTCTTTAAACTTAAGTCTCGGAGTGCATGTTCGATTCTCTATCTAACTGTCATGAAATCCCCAAAGCTGGTATTCATTTTCCCGAGCACCTTATCAAAGAAATAAGAAAGATGGCATGGAATTCACTGTCCTCTTCATCTACGGGCAGCTGCACTTGGGTCGCTAAACACATACACCTCAAAGCACATTCCTTGAAGCTTTCATCAGGTTTCATCTTCGTACCCTGGAGATACTGACGACTTGGCGCTGGGTCCAAAGCATATCATATCACGGTAGGTCCTGCTAGACTGTCGGGTAAGTAGTGGATCGGTAATTTTTCAATGTAGCCCCCCATCTTTTTTTTGCAGAATATGGTCACACGAATCTTGGGGCATCTTTTCCTTTATTATGTGCAAATCTGAAAATCTTTGGAATCCGGAGGAACGACCAAATCGGGGCTCAAACAGAGTTTTCTTGTATTAAAGGCATCAAACTTCTTTTTCTCTCTTTTTCTCTCGAGTCCATCTTTTAACTGCTCGAATCTTGATTTTTGAGTTGTTCAATTCTTTTATTCACGATAAAACTCTAATTGTTCTTTGGATTACCCCCCAAAAATTTTATGCAAGGTGTAAAATATGTCATGATTGTACAATGTAATGCAATGCAATGCATGAATGCAAATACGGTGTTGATTTTCGAACAGTCCTTAAAAGACTTTCAATCAATAGAAAAATGTCTGGTTGCAAGAAACTAATAATGAATTACAGGTGACAGTTAGCTTCCTTATGGAGATCTTGACTTCGGGAAGCAAAACCTGTACTCCACGTCTCGACGTCGTCTTCAGGATGATGGATGACTTCGTCTTTTCTTCTTATTCTATGGACTCGTGACGTGATGATCTTTATTTTTGTGGCTTCTAAAAATGACATCAACAAGTGCAGGCATAATGCAGATAAGATCTTTTCTGGTGCAAACGAATAATACTTCTAAACAGGGATGAATTCTATCGGTCCTAAGGGAGTACTTTAAAAAAATAGGGTTTAAATTAAAATTCTCAAAGATTATTTGGTTTAAAAATTTCCCCATTTTTATTATCAAAAATTTTAACTTACTTAAAAATGAAACTTTTAGGTTTCTTTTTGTTATTATTATTATTCTGAAAGTTTTATGAGAGAAGAAGTTTCAAAGCAAAATAATAATATTTTTAATTTTTTCCTTTTTTTGAGTTAAATTAAAATTTGAGAATTTTAAAAATGGTCAAATGTGAAGATTTAAAATTGGGGTTCTACGGCCTTGACTGAATCTTCTGCATCACACGTGCCTTATTGTCGTACCGTCTTCTTTCGTGATTGGTCTTTGCTCGGCCTAACTTGATACTGTAATATTATCGTTCCCGGCAAATCAGACTTTTTCTATTTTGAAAGCCTTTTAATGAACTGTTCTTGAATCAATACCATGTCATGATATGCAACATGAATGCAAATAAAGGCGTTGATTCCGCTGGTAATCACCCTTTCGAACGACTTTCATGGGAATTAAAGGGTCCAGATTACAAAAAAGATCCATATTACAAAAGGAGTCCCTATTACAAAAAGAGTCTATTACAAAAAGTCTTAATTACAAAATAAAGTTCTACACAGAATCCCTAGCTCTACCTCCTAGCTCCTCGACAGCTCTGAGCAACTTGATAAACCTTGGTGCTTCTTCCATGTCTGGGGTTACGAAAGGTCGGAGAGTCGCGGCTTCGGTAGCTAAGTCATTCACACACATTGTAGCTCGTTGTATGTCCACCATCAGGGTCTCGTGTGTATACTTTGGCACTACACGCTTTGTTCGGCAAATCGTTACCTCGGATCTGTTGATTAATCTCTGACCAATGTCATACAACTGGATCGATGCCATCCTTCCTAAGACACATTTTTTCCATGATGAAAGATTTTCTAATCGGGCAAACCACTTGAATCAACGCCTCTATGTAATGTGGATGCAATGATAATGCAACAAAAATATGTGTAAAAATAAAATAAAACACAAAAAGAAATGAGTTAGTACCGGATAAAAATAATAAATACATAAATAAAATGACAAATTAAATAAGGTAAATAAACAAAACGACCCTATTTATCTAGTCTAAAACACCTAAGGTTATCCGCATGGCTCTAAAGGGGTGGGTTTCTCTATGTTCTCTACATGCAGTGTTGGTGCTAAGAGGTACCCGAATTGTCCTTGTTGTCCTCTACTAAGAGTAGCAAGGCCCCCGATCATCACCCATTATAGGCTCCTTTCAACCGGGTTCAATTCAGGGGGACCCATTCGCTTATGCCTGCACGAAGGAACGATATCCTTACGAAAGCATAAGGTACTCGAGCCCCGAAAGTACTTGCTAGGCCTACACGGGAGAACGATATCTCCACGAAAGCATTAGCGTTTTCCCCCCACTTAAAAAGACGGGTTTATATGTCATATTTTAAATGCGTTAAAATAAACGCGCAATTATAACCGAATGTTAATTTAATAGTCACTTTAACCCGGAATTTCTAATATTAATAAAGCGGTAATTATTTTAAAAGCTTGACTCTCATTTGTTTTTTTTGAAAAAAAAACAAAAAATGTCCCCAGCAGAGTCGCCATCTGTAGCGAATGTCTTTTTTTTTATCGCTAAAAAAACGAGGGTTTTCGAAGTGTTTTTGAAAGGTGTTCGTGATTTTTTGGATGTAAAATATTTATTCCGTGGGGTTTTAAAAAACCGCATTTAAAAAAAATGGAGTCGCCACCGGCCACTTAGGTAGGCCGGACACCATAAAACCAGAGATTCAAAAAATATTTGGTTCGAGAGTCGGTTACGGATGGGGAAGGATTAGCACCCCCACACCGCCCAAAATTGGTACTTTAATGATTACCGCTTTATTAATATTGGATTTTCCGGATTAAAGTGACGATTATTTTAAAATTCGGTCATAATTGCGAATAAATTTTAAGGGCACCATTATCCGAGAATAAACGCCCAACCACTATCACTACGCCTGATACTGGCCCCGTTTACGCTCGGATAAAAGGGCACCACACTGACAATTTATATATCCCATTATGCAAACTTAGTGAGCAAAATATAAAACATGACAAATGATTTAAATACAATGCAAATAAATATGAACATAATAAAATACTAATCTAATAAAATATTAATCTAAAACATACATACATAAATATTAATCTAACTCATAAATAAAAACATATCTAGCATAAATAAAATACTAACATTCATAAATATTAATCTAACACATAAATAAAAACAAACTCAACATAAATAAAATACTATTCTAAAACATACATACATACATAAATAAATATTAATCTAACTCATAAATAAAAACATATCTAACATAAATAAAATATTAATATAAAACACAAATTTAAAACATATTAAATATTAATCTAAAACATAAACATAAACATACAAAATAAAAAATAAGACTACAATTTTAAAATAACTAATACTTCATTAAATTATAAAAATTACAACACTAATAAAAAAGGGAGAAAATATACCTAACTAGGAGCTCGAATAAGGAACCCTGACTGAACCCCACCGAGATCTACCGCGACTCCTCCAAAAATATTAACTAGATCGGATCTAAAATAAGACTCCGATCGAATGTTGGATCGAACCAACTGGGGTAGAGGGCACTGCCCCAACCCCGGCCAGCCTAGCGGCCGGCCTAGCCCCACGATTTGGGGGTGCCAATTTCAAAATTGGCGTGCCAATTGGGTGTCCAATTTGGCATCAATTTCCCCCTTCAATTGGCGTGAATTGGTTGTCTATTTATAGGCCAAAAGGATGGGTTTTAATAATATATATTTTTAATTTTTTTTTAATTTTTTTTAAATTTTATATTAATATTATTATTATTAAAATAGTACTAATAATACTAAAACTTGATTAAAAATGAATGATTACAATTATAACAAAATTCGAACCATTAATCTTTTTTAAAAAATTTAATTTATCGTCCCGCTAAATCAGCTTATTGTTGGTTATATATATATATATATATATTGCGAAAACATACAAAGCATACAACCACACATGTATATGTGTGTGCGCATGGTTTATGGTGAGAGATGTTAGAGAGAGAAAGTGGACTTTGTTTTCGTACAATTATTTCATCCGTGACCGTGAATCTGCTGCTTTCCTGGTCGGTCCCCTTTCTCTGTCCCTTTGTCTCCCTCACCTCAACGAGCTGGGCTGGACTGGACCGGAATGGGTCAAGTTCGACTAGATCTTATATTGTCTTAATATTATTATTTGATGTGATTTCAGTGTAAAAATAATTTTACACTTTTAAAAGAATAAAGCTTTGATACACAAGTTGTGTAATACAAGCCAGTGTATTTACACTATAAGAACTCAAATCTTAAATTATTAACCCTAACCTTAAAAAACTAAACCCTAAACCTTAAACCATTTACACTAAATTATAAACACTAACCTTAAATTTTAAACTCTACAACCTAAACCCCTAGACCTTAAACCCTAAACTAAAATCCTAACCCCTAAAACTAAAAGGCACATGTAAACTAAAGTTTACACGGCCTGTGTATCAAAGTTTTTTCCCTTTTAAAATACCAATAAATAAAGAAAATAATAATGGTCGGGTAGTTAAAACTTTTTCACTTATTTTTTTGTTAAGTTTTAAGTTCAAAATTCAGTAAAAACAGATCTTTTTGTTTTAAAAATACAAATAAATGTTTTATTCCGCAATTTTTTTATTAATTTACATAATTATTAAGTATATTTTTTATTCATTAGCTTTCGTAATAAAATATAATTGATAGTTTAGTTTTGGTTTTTTAGTAGTAAACTATATGACTAACAATTATATAATTGATAGACAAAAAAATTGAAACTTAATTATATGTTATCGTTATCCGACTTATATATATTCCTTCAATATTATAAGAGAGACAACCTTCTCTTTTATATAAGAAGATATTTTTAAAAAAAAAAAGTGGGTGTAGAAAGAAAGGAGAAATGAATCTAACGAGTGATTTCAGTGAAAAAATAAATAATTTTTATCTTAAATAACTTGAGTTTAACCAGTTTTGTCCATAAAGTGTGTGTATCTTATCAAAAAATTAAGAAAAAGTATAAACATATATCACATTGTGATCACCTTAAAATTATTAAAAAAAAGAAGAAACTAAAAAAAAAAATCTTTACTTTTTTGCACATAACCAATTAAATAAATAACACAACATGAACCGATAAGCATTTGTTTTAACTGGATGAGACACTAAATTTATTAAGTAAAATTATATATTAGAATCTTGACGTTGTAAATAAAATAAATCGGATTGGGAGAATCCTCGTATTAATGAACCTCTACGATATTTGTTTGAATAAATTGATCAATAGATTAAATATCGATGATTATACCAATAAATATAATTAAAAGTTCATAAATTAAATGTCAATAAGACAACGGAAAAAAAAATCGTGTAACCAATTGGACCAATATCGTTAAATCAATAGAGTGCAAGAACTTATGTCAGTGAGGCTTAGACCAACAAGTTATCTATCTAGTGGGATGAGACATTAGATTTCTTGAATAATATTAGGGGTTCAAGTCTTGATGTTGTAAATAGAAAAAGTTAAGTTGGGAAAATCACCTTCGTAATAAATCTCTGCAATACCTAATATGAATTAATCAATTAAGAATCTTATCCCGACCATTAAACCCAAAACTTAGACTTAATATTGTATGATGCCAATTTGTCATGTGAGTGAGACAAAAGATAAAAATAAACGGTGTTATTCATTGGACCAATATTTTTAAAAGAGTACACAAATTTAAATGTCTCAAAATTAAATTTTAAATTTTGTAAGTGTACTAAATTTAGAATATTTAATTTTACCAATAGTAAAAATAAAGGGTAAACTACATGAATGGTCACTAAAGTGTGAGTAAACTTTTCTTTTCAACACTGATGTTTCAAAAATAACCAACAATCACTAACATTATTGTTTTATAACAAATAAGTTAATGTGCTGTTAAACGTCGTTAACCCAGTTACAAAAGGTTGATGTGACACGTTTGACTGGCTTGCTTGGCACTGTTTGGTCATGTTAGACATGAATTGACCGGCCATTAAAAAGTTAAATATTTAATTGCACCATTAAAAAGTTTAGTGCATGATTGTAAAAAAAAATGTTTAGTACCCTATTGCACATAAATGTTTTTTTTAACTTATTGCACATAAGTGTTAAAATTAAGTACCACCGATTATATTTATATGGTCGGAGCGGTACTTAAATAATTGATATAAATTGCCATTTATGTGCCATGTTAAAGTTAACAGATGCCTGCTAGCTGCATCCCACAAACATGACTCAATCACCATTTCGGGCAGTCAGGCTCCAAAATCGGCTTAAAAACAAATCTAGGACCAATAGATCATACTTCACTAAAATAGGATTTAAAATTTTATATTTTTTCGACTAGTACTATTATAGTGAACTCGTCGTAGGAGCACGGCTAGTTCAAATAAAAAAATATTTTTTTGAAACTTGCCGTGGTTTTAATTTTTATTGACGAACGATTAACAAATCTTAATTGAAACTCGTCGTGCATGCTAGGCGAGTTTAATTTTTTTCATTTTCTTCTCTTAGTAAAAAAGTTTGGTTTTAAAAAATTTAATTGAAACTCGCTCTGCATACATGATAGGGGTGTTCAAATCCGGGTACCCGAAATTTTCGGGAAGTGAAACCTCGGCCCGTTACCCGGCCCATACAAACTGAGTACCCGCAAATCGAGTACCCGCAAAATTCGGGTACCTGTAAAATCGGGTATCGGGTACCCGGTTCACTTTTTTTTATATTTTTTAAATCTATTTTTAAAAAAAAGAACATAGGAAACACATAAAATTTCATGATGTATATTTCAAACACAAAAGTTATTGATTTGGGGTTAGTTTTAAAAGAGAAATATTTGGATATATATATGTATTAAAGTTTATCGACAAAAGAAGGTATTAAAAATATTAATCTCGAACATGATTTTTCTTTCGAATCTCATATTGACAAATTAATATAATTATTTTTAAAAAATTTAAAACTTAAAAGTATATAATACAAGTATAAAAAGAAGTTAGGGATTTAAAATTAATTTTAAGGAAAAATAGTAAGAAACATAAAATAAAAATAGAATTTAAAATATTAAATATATAAGTATTAAAATTACTGAGTTGAGTCGGGTATCCGGTTATAAAATAATTTAGACCCTGACCCGGCCCGACTACCCTGGAAAAATTACGAGTCGGGTACCCGGCCCGAAAATTTTGGGTCTTTTCAAATAAATACCTGGTAATTTTCAATCGGGTAGGCGGATCGATGGGTCGGTAGTTCGGGCCGGGTATTTTTGAACACCCCTAATACACGACGAGTTCCAATTAGGATTTATTAATCATCCGTTAATGCGATTAATTAAGTTAAAACACGAAAAATTTGAAATTTTTTGAAACTTGCCATGGTTTTACGGTTCACTGTAATAGTGCTAGTCTGGTAAATATAGAATTTTAAGTGTCATTTTAGTAATATTAGGACGTAATGATGTTAGTTTTGTCTTTATGCCTCCAAAATCGATGGTAATTGTTTTGTTGGAAAATTGAATATATTTTGCGATTGTTAAAATTAAACGAGTTGATAATATCCGTATATTAGCTAGGATCAACTAGAACCTACAATTATTTAGGTACCTATTTTGACCACAAAAATATACTTTAAGTACTTATTTTGATTAAAAAATATTTTAGGCATATTTTTTAATCAAAAATATATTTTAAGTACTTAATGTAAAATTAGTTAAAAATACTTTAGTTAATTAATAATACGAAATATGTACACAATGTTTGGATGGTGAACGTTGAACCATCAACATGTAGGGGTTATCAGACGACGAGGGAGATGTAATTTGAGGGTTTGATTAAAAAGAATTAAAACTTTGAGGTCTTTTATGAAATTCATATTTTAAAAGAAATTTGAAAATTAAATAAATAAAATATCAGACCACGTGTCATGTTATAATTAGATGACAAAATTTTTTAACAGTCGTTAAAGGAAAAACCTGATTTGAGTAATGGAAGAAAACGTTAGGCACCAATTTGATGCGAAATAAAGTTTAGACACCTAATTAGAAAAAAAGAATATAGTTTAGGCACCTTTTTTGACAGGGCATAAAGCCAAAAAATTTCCCTAACATTTGATTGAATAGTCATTTTGGCTCATATTCTTTTTCTGAACCAATTTAACCCCAACGTTTTATTTTGTGTCAAAATGGCCAGCTTTGGGGATAAAAATTGTTAATCAACTGACGATAAACAACTTGAAATGAATTGACAAAATGACACCTTAGAAGAAAAAAATATTTTATATTTCATACAATTTTATAAAAATATTTTTTGACTAATATATGTCACTATGTAAAGTAGCATATTTGTCTATATGACACTGCTATTGCGACAAGCACTGTCATGTAGGTTTGTCACGTTATTTCAAGTTGTTTATCGTCAGTTGACTTACAGTTTTCATTGTGGAGGGATCATTCTAACTCAAAATAAAACGTTAAAAGTTAAATTAGTCTAAAAAATAGGACCAAAATAAATGCATTTTGTGTGTTGCATATTTGATAATCCAACCAAAATGACTGGTATATAGCACGTTATGATGTTTGAGCACCTTTCTGTCCTCTATGTTTTATATTACTTTTCTCCTTTTTGGTTTAGCAATCAAACATTAGAAGTTTTTATGATTGTTAGTGGCATGAAGATCTGATGCTGAGATTTAAAATGAATGGCCAAACATATATTATTGTTGATGAGTAATTTAAAATGAAGGTTGTTGTGATGATTTTTAATGATTTTTTTTTTTGATTTAGGTAAAAAGTCGCAATGGTTAGTAATTAGAGTGTGAGAGTTGTACTGAAGAAAGGTTAGGAAAATGAATTTTTTTATCTAGAGAGAGTATGAAGAATTTTATTTTTCTGATTTTTTTTTGAGATATTTAAAGAGAGTAACTGATAAATTTTAATGATAATTATCAAGTATAGACATGATAGATTGACGTTTATTAATGTGTTAGTTCAACGAGCAGGTTTATATGTCATACTGTAAATTTTGACTAGTGAAACAAGTGAATTTGATGTTAATCTAATTATATAGTAGTTGGTCGATAGACATAATGAGGTAATCTTCGAATGAACTATAGTGGCTTTTTAAGAAAGATTTCGATGTTGGAGGATCTTTATGCGGATGATTTTATCGAAGAATGATGAGACTGTTAAAGGACTCACATAACAAAAGAGTGGGTGTCGAAATTTCATCATCATTATTATTATTATTATTATTATTATTATTATTATTATTATTAGATTTTTCCATGAATATGTTTGATTTTATTTTTTCCAAAATATGATATTAGCCATTTTATTTTTTTAAAATATTGTAATCAATTTTTTTCTTCTTCTTCTGAATCTGAGGATGATTTTAAAGTCATGGTATTCTTGGTTGTGATGTCTAGTTTCAATTTTTTATAATTAGAGAAAATTAATTAAATATTAAAGTCGGGACCAAAAGGGTTCAACTTTAAACAATAATTTTGCAGAAAACATGCTGAAATTTATCAAATTACCGTTTAAAGTCGGACTTTCTTGTTCCCGACTTAAATATTTTATTCAATTTAGTTTATTTACTATTTAAAGTTGGACCCTTTTGAAATCATCTTTATTTTCACTGTTTAAAATACAATATTTTGGGAAATAAAATAGCTGTGCTATATATTAGGGGAGGGGAATTGCTGCATTATTATTATTATTATTATTATTATTACGTGGATAAGTATAATAATGTGGATATGCAATTATTTAGGTTTCCTTATATTTTCTTGGTACAGTTTCCCAGTAATATTTGAGATTTATACGGAATCATTTGTGGCAAAATGAGCAGCAGTGCACATGGCATGGCACGTTGTATGTTGAGAATTATATTATCATTCAATTATTATAATATCTTGATTAAAAAGCCTATTAGGAGTTTATGTCATTGAGCTAAAGTGATCAACTCAGTTGAATTATTTTTTAAAATTATTTTTTATAAATGTTTATTTTATATAATAAAAGATTATTTGTGTTTTTAAATTTTCATGTTTGATTTACTATCCATATTTAAAGTTTATGACTATCATTCTTAACAATATTAATTCCAAGATTCAAATTTGATGTAACTCGTTTTACCCGATTTAAAATTGTGCTCGGACAAAAAATGTTGCATTCAAAAGTCGAAGCAAAAAACTGAACTAATTAAAAACCTTTATAATTTATTCAATTATTAAAATAGATATGGTTATTAAAATTTTAAAAACCCAATTTTGAGTTTATAATTACACTTCATCTAACTTGTTGAATTTAAAATTAGGTTTAAAATTATTTTTTATAAATGTTTCGTTTATATAATAAAATATTGTTTTTATACATTTTTCACAACCCAAACCAAATAATTGTTGACAATTTTTCTTACATTTTCTCACTAACCCAACATTCATCAATATGAAGACTTCGGCTCAAACTTAATTGTCTGACTTCAAAACTTTAAAAATTGAAATCAAAGATTCAACTTTAGAAAAATAAAAATGGAGAGAATAAACTTGGCATCATTAGTAACAAATGTCTTTTTTAAAATCCAGTAAAAATGAAAAGGAAATCAAATGAATGAAGAAGAAGAGACCATGGAAAGAGAAATAAGAAAAGAGAAATAAAAACCCTAACTACTTGCTACAAAGATGATTGAAGAGAATCAATAAAATTATGGAAACCCATGAAAAATAAATAAAAATTGATAGAAAAATTAAAGAGTGAAAGTACAATTTAAAGGAAAATCCATTGAAAAATAAATAAAAAAATAGAAGAGAAAAGTAGGACGACAAATAATATTATTGAAAGAAACCAGGGAAAAGAAAATAAAGATACTAAATGATAAAATATATGTCATGATATTTTCTAAATATATTAAATAGGTTCTGTTTGGTGAGGCGAGGAGAGTTTTGATCTAAAATTAAAGGTTTGATCACTTTTAAAGGATTGACCAGTCAAATATGGTAATTTTAGTGTTTGGTAAATATATGATTATAACAGTGGATTGGAGTAAGTTCTCTAAAATTGAAAAAATTGCTATGAGAATCTTTTTAAATTTAGATGATTGGATATAAATGAGATTAATACATATGTTTTAAAAGTCATTTAAATTTAATAATTAATAAAATTATACTAAAGAGATAATTCTGTAAATAATAATATTGATTGAATGATTAATTTATTAATTAAATTAAAAGCAATACTAAATTGATAGAATGTGTAAATAAAATGGATCAAATGTGTAATTATATAAATTTATGTTAAATGTCATGTCACCCTTCTCGTTAGGTTTTAAAAATAAGTGACTTTATTGATATCACATAAATAGTTAAGTAGTCATAATAACAAAATTTAAAAGTATGATGGTCAAAATGAAATCACCCAAAATTTGGTGGCCATTTATGTATTTTACCCTAAAAACATAATGTTGATGCAAGTTACACTAAATCAAATTATAGTCCTAACAAATAAAATATGTTTCAGCATAATCAATGCAAACTCCATTCTATACAAAGTGCTCTACTTACTTGTCATTCTCCATTAATTAATTTATCTCTAAGTTTCTTTACAAGCAAGTTTGTTCTTGATCTCTAAACTCTAAAAAAATAAAGATTTTGTGTAATTTAGGGTTCTCATATAAAGTTTATATGATTCTAAGTTTATTGGTATTTTTTCTATAATTTTTGGACAAGAGTAAGTATAAAGCCTAAACTCTTACATTTTAGAGTATCATGATCATTTAAGGTTTGCATGTTTGTTTAGAGGTTAAGACTATATATGTTTTTGTGCTTGATTTTGATGAATCAATGTTTGGAGTCTTCAAGTAGACAAAAAGAGCTAGGAAATCTCAAGTTCATATTAGTAATACGGAACACATTGTAACTTCGAGGTATTCGATGAGTGTAGTTTGTGTAATGTTTATTGTCATCATTGATTTTGCTTTGAATTACATGTAGTATTTTTAGAACATTAGTGATTATGACATTTTGTAATGATTTAACCCTTGATTTTGCTTTGTAATTACATTTGCATAAGCTTTGATGATTTGCATATTGATATGAATTGTGCTTCAATGGAAAATGATAATATGCTAAGCTATGGAGCTTTATGCTCACCTATGATTTATGTTGCTTTGGAGCTATAAACCCACCTTTGAAATCAAATTTATGAATTAATGATAATCTTGGATAACAAGTTAACTTTGGGTACAATTGGCATGTCATACAGTTCATTGAGCTCATGTACGTGTATGGATTACGATCCTTTGGTGTAATGAAGGATATTTGTGGTCACAAGCAACATTTGAGTGGATTGACCTTCTCAGTTATTGACAAGAGTTGGTGAAATTCATATATTCACGTGTTTCTTATAATCTAAGAACTTAAAAGATATTTATATGTTTAAACCCTTAAACTTAAAGACTATGAACATATTGCTAAATCAATGATCATGATAAGTATGTCTTCATGCCATTCTAGATTTTGTGATTTCCTTTGTATATATGCCTAATTGTATACATTACAATTTTGTCATTGTTAACTACCTCACTAAGATATATAATCTTACTTTATTTATTTGCATTCATTTCAAGTCAATAAACTTCGTAAGTAGTCAAAATTGTATCTAAGAGTTGTAAGTCACTCCACAAGTCATAATGTGTAAGGTTTTTTGATCAAACTACTAGTAGGTGGAATATAAACTAAGCATATTATGTTGCATTTGTGATAAAGTGTGATTTTAGTTAAGATTATGACTTTGATTATGTGTTGGTTAAGTGCTAAGTAATAGCTAAGGTATGTATGAATTAAGATGTAATAATCTTATGTTATGTTTGTGAAGATAAGTAAGACATGAATGGTAAGTTATTGCATGGTTACTTAGAATTGGTAAAAAGACAATCTTATGAATATGAAAATGTTTGATGGCTAAAAAGGTTGTTTGAAAGCAAATGTGTTTGATGTGTGTTTGGTTGAGTTACTTGACAATAGAGAATTCTTTGGGCCTATTATTTATCAATCAATAAACTGTAAAATAAAGATTAGAATTGAAAGTTAGAAAGTCCAAAATTGTGAAAAATTACAAGTTTAAACTTTATGTTTTGATACCTGTTTTGCATGTTTGAATATGTTAAGTTTTGAAAGTAAGACATGAATGGTCTTTTTTTTGCATGGTTTTGCATTTTAGTAAAAAGACAATCTTATGAATATGACTTAAAGTTTGATTAAAAGGTTGTTTGAGTCAAATTTTTGATGTATGTTTGGTTGAGTTACATATAACAAATTGTTCTTTTGTTGCCTAAAATTTAATTCATCTTTGAACCTTCAATGATGTTTTGTCTTGTTTGGTTTCTGTTTGATTTTATATTGATTTGATCAAAATTTGGTGAAATATGTTTTTATTGAAACTTTGACTTTTTTGATACCTAAAATAAGGGGTGAATGTCAATATATAAAGAGATAATAGTTTGATTAAACTCTTGGTCTAATTTTAATTTTTTCATTTTAGTCAGAAAATTCTATAGTTGTGACTTAAAGTTTGAATTTAAGACCCTTTTTTGAGTCAAGATTTAAATTTAATTAAAACAAGTACATAAAATAAATATATAGATATTTATTAAAAACATTTTATGGAATCCCTAAACTTTTAAAATTTTCAAATTGATCTTTTTATTTTAGGGGTTAGGTTTTAATTCATATTTGAACCTTCAATAATGTTTTGTCTTGTTTGGTTTCTATTTGATTTTATATTGATTTGATTTAGAATTTCTATATAGTTTTTAATGACATTTAGGGTTTAGTTTTTTAGGGTTAAGCCAAAAAAACAAATCAAAGGCGAAAATATAAAAGCAAAAGGGAGAACAAATGGTGTAAAAACTCATTTATCCCAAACTAAACAAACAAGAACAAAACAATAGGTAAAATGGATGGGCGACCATCAACATAAAAAATTTGAAGATTATAACTTGAAAAAAAAAACGGACAAGCAGCACAGAGCATAAAGCAAAACCACACAAGAACTAAACAAACGTCGTCTACCCAACTCCGCTGCTGACAACAGGGCCATTGGAGCTTCTTCAATTCAGAATAATCTAATTGCTAGAAATCATAATCAATAAAAGTTTGATTAGAAAAATTGATAATAATAAAAGATAAAATGGCAAGAAAATAAAGTAGTTATCAGAACAAAGTCGTTTTACAATTTTGGTGAGTTTTTAGTTGAAAAATAACACACGAAGGATATATATTATAACAAGGAAGGAAAAAACTAAAACTTAAGATTTAAAATCCTCAAAATTTGAACCAAAACCTTCATCAATGACAAAGCTTTTTGGAGAACATTATAAAAGCTGCAAAAACAAGAACAAAACAATCAGAATTTAACTAACAAGCATAGTTATGAAACTTAAGTTTATATTTAGAACTATAATCCCATTATAAACTGTTCGTTGTGTATGGTTTACTTTAAGGCCAGGGTTGATGGAGACGTGTGCCAAGTGGTGATGGGATATTCTTGAAGCTGTTGACTTGAATTGCCAAAGAAAATGAAGCTGAAATCTTTCAAAATTCAATTAAACAAAGAATAATATATTTATAAAATAAATCTAAACGTGAGGGAAACTGAGAACCTAAAAAATTACCTTGTTTGGTTAAGGTTTTACATCAATTTTGTTTTAACAACGTTAAACATTTGGATACTTGTGGTACATCAGTTTCATTGTTGTTTAACAATATAGTGACTAAAATAACAACAATCACTTTAATAAAAAAAAATTTGATTTCGTTAACCATATTGAAATCATAATAAAAATTCAATGACCACTAGACTCTGACCTAGGTGGTTGGGATCTTTTTAATTGTTGGATTGAGTACATACATTTAAAAATAAATTATGAAATCTTTCAAAATTCAAATTAAGCAAAGAATAATATATTTATAAAATAAATCATAAAATTTTAGAATTTAACTATACATTAATATTTTATCTCGATATAATATAAACTAAATATATTATATACATTGACTTACTTATATTTTCATGAAATAAATAAAATTAATTTTATAATTTAATCTAAATGTTGTTTATTTATTTATTTTATTATTATATCAAGGTCAAGTATTTAAGTTTTTAAAGTTTCGGGACACTTTTCTAAAGAAACTAGAAGTGCAATGGTTAAATTTTGTGTTCCAGAAAAATTAGAACCAAATTGTAAAGTTTTGATAATTTGAGGTAAAAAATCTAAAAAATTAAATGGCTAAAAATATGTGATTAAATTTAAGTTTTAAACAACGTTAAACCCAACAATCTAATCTAAATTGTTTAACAACACCCTAAACCGGAATATTAACAATGACTTTAGTTTTTTTTTTTCGATCTTGTTAATCATATTACCATATTAAAAATTTTTTTCCTGAAGGGCTTTAGATGACTACTAGGGTGAGGTATAATTTATCCTTCTTTTAATCAAAGATAGGTCAACACTTTAAACCTAAATTATAACAATATTTCCTAAGCCAATTCTATGAAATTAAAGCCTAAATTAATACTCCCTATATAAAATTTACATAATCCCTTTACTAATTCTCTATGTATTTTGATGTTCCTAATCATTCACTCTCTTTTTTTGTTCAATCTCCTATCTATTTAGAGATACATGTATAAATATTCATAATTGAAGCATATAAAATTACATTAATTAGATATATATACCATTGGATAAAACAAATAAAAGGAAAGAGAAACAAATTTCACCTTAAAGTTGATATGTAAAATAGAATTAAAATTAAGTATAAAATATTTAATATGTATTTGCAATTTTGCATAATACATTTATTAAAAAAAAAAAAAGGAAAATAAGTATTATCCATTATATTTTTTAAAAAAATAATTATGTTTATCATATGCTTATATTAGAATAAAATATATTTTATAACTTAATTTAATGATAATTAAAATAATTTCATAAATAAATATATTTTATTATTTCCAACTGAAATTTATTGTATAAAAATGAATCAAGATATTTTAAAAAATAGAATAATACATAATCAAACAAGGATAAATTGATCATAAATAAACCCCATGGTCAAGTAGGTGTTTTTCAAACTAAAGGAGGGTATGTTTGTTTTATACAAAACCAAGATAACGATAACGTGTTTATTTTTTGGCTTTTAATTTCCAATTATATTATTTATGTAATAAAAAACATTGAATTTAAAACATACTAATATTACAATGGCTACACCAGGGGACTCAAATGCCTTTTAAACCTATGTATAAAAGTAATTCAAAATTGGCAGAGATCATCAGAAGAAACAAGCACCTTCAAGATCTCTTGACAACAACAGTTGCAAAGAATGGATGATGGCTGAACTCAAAGGACACCTTAAGTGAAGGGTCTAGAGCTCCTAACCGACATATGAGATTTTGCGCAACACTGTTGTGCTCCGCTACCTGCTCTAGTTTTCGGAGTTCCACTAATCTGTCCGGATCATTGGAGAAACTACTCTTCACCTCCTTCACCATCCTCTGAGCATCCTTGAAGTAATTGTACATTGCTAGTGTCTGCATCAATAGGTAATGTGAAATCCAATGCATAAGAAAAAGAAACATAAGAGAGAGCGTCCCGGAGTGGGGAGAGATCTTATCCGATACTCACAGAAAAACGAGCATGAATTGTTGATTCCTTGTATGACGGATACGAAACATGATCAGGAATGCAGGCTCTTTGTAAAAGCTCAAAATGCTGAGCAAATTTCTGGATAGAAGTTAAAAGGGTTGAGAACTTAATACAATGCAGTTATTGAAACTAGCTAGAACACATTCTCGATGTAATACAGTGAACTTCGAATTCAAATGCTTCTAGTCAAATAAACTAGCTAGGAAATGACAACGTAGCTACAACTTAGTATCTTTTTACTATGAGTGACTGTTTGTGTGCTCACCTCCTGCTCAGTATTAAAAGGGCCCGGACTCTGAAGACTGAGATTTCATTCCTCAAAGCAGCAAGCATCTGGAAAGAGACTGAACAGATTAATAGAGAACATGAGTTGATGATATTGAAACAAAATATTGATACGAGAGATGGGTATCGTATGCTGTTTAAATATACATGTTCAGGACAATTGCAAACCAACTTCTCATAAATGCAGTTTAAACCAAAAAATGGCAATAGCTGGGCTTGGACTGGAAGACTTTAGTCACACAAAAATGAGGATATACAAGACAGGGTTGGATTAGACTGGAAGATTATGCTATCTCACAATCACTAAAACATCACAATTTCCAGATAAAACAAGTAATGTTACCATTGTAAGTCCTTCAGCAAGACATATATAGCATTGAAGGAACAAGACTGTCGGCGGGATCCGAGATTCCCTAGCCAAGTCTTTAGGAGAATCCTTTTTCTTCTTCCCCTTCCGTTTAGCTGATCATAACACCATTCATAAATTTGGTTGTTTAGAATTAACAGCAAGCAGGTCATAGAAAAGAAAAACAAAATACTCAGATTTACAAATTGATTGATCAATTGATGATACTATATTAAATATTTTGGATGTGAAAATTTAACAAAACTGCTGTGCCTCATAGACAATATCATAGCAAAAAAATAGTACCAGTGTCATAGCTGACAGCCATCTTAAGATGAGTTTTCTCTGCAAGCTTGATTAAGACAGCATACAAGTACCAATATACCATGCAGTATTCACTGGTAGAATAAAGTTCCAATTCAAAACCCAATATGAGAAATCGAAAACTATCCAGTACGTTTGCTCTTCCACCCAAAGGAGGATATGTTGGAATATTTTCATGCATATATTCTGCAAACCACAAGGAAATTTGTCCAGCATAAAAGAATACAAAGAAAATTGATAAAAATGTGTCCCACTGAATATCCAAAGGCACATGGAATAATTTAATGATAACATTGGAACTTAAAAGTTTAATATTTAACTTTACTAAATAATACTATTTTCTTTTGTCTGTGTAAAAGCAAAGCTGCTGCTGCTTCCTTATGTCAACACCATGTTGCTTGCAAAGATTATTACTAAATCATAGGACTAATATCTCACCCATTCTGCTCAAACTGAAACATTCAAGGTGTGTTAATTTATCTTGATTTTAATAATGATTTAAAAAAGAGCCATTCTTGTGCAATACTAAAAAAAGCATTTATTTAATAAACACCTCTCCAGATGTTATGCATAAAAAATAAGATTTAAGTAAATTATTTGTTATTGTTTTTGTAGAGTACTGCAGCAATATTGTCTATGAAATTAAAGCAATAAAAATTATATTGATGAAGACCCTACAATTTATTTCAAAAGGAGTTGCTTAGCAACAAACTTTGTTAAATGTACCCCCCATTAAAAAGACCTTTTGATTAATCAACATCTATAAGAGTGCCCTTTGAAAGATGTTGATTAACCATGCTTAAGCCTTTTTAAATGTTGTAATTTCATGAATGTTATGCTTTCCCAGAGATATAGAAATCTGTTGCTATAGGGTGCATTTTTCCTCTCTAAATTATCTCAAGAAATAAACTTGCAGTAAGTACTCTGCAGGTCCCAATCTTTTTTTTAAACAAGTACAACATCAGTAATATATGAATCTGCAAATCTGAGACAACTCAGGGAAACTCATAGCCAATTTCACTTTTTATTATAAAATTTATAGGGATTATCTAGCATAAGTCCTTCAACCTTTACAAAAGTAATGCTCGGATAGAAAAAGAAATGCCCATTAGAATGCACAAATTTCAGTATCTATTTAAGAAGCTAGTAGTTTTGTTAATTGTAAACGGTCAAATTCTTCATTGGTCCTTGTACTATGCAAAAGTTGTGGATTTTATTTTTATCCCTATAATCTAATTTGATCATTTTTAGTCCTTATACTTTTCAAATTTGAATCCCGGTCTTGACTCAAACAGTAGCTCTGAAATATGTTAAGTCAAATTCTGCTATTAATCTTTGTATTATGTTTAAGTTATATATTTAGATCATATTCTCTAATTTGATCATATTTTAAGTCCCTATGATTTAATCATATTGTCCCTGTATTGTTTGGGTCTGGACTGAAAATTCAAAATTCAAAAAGTACAAGGACTAAAATTGTTCAAATTAGATTACAATGACTAAATCCACAACTTAGACATGGTATAGGGACTAATGATAAAATTTGACCATATAAACCACAGGAAAATAAAAGAGAATAAAGAGCAACACACCTCATCATTTGAACTGCTTGAGACTTCTCCAAACTCATTTCTGAAAGCAAAGCTCAAGCTGATAAATCAAAGACATGATAAAAAAAGAAATTCAGATTATTGAATAAAAGCAGCTGCAGAAAAGTAAAAACATTTGAAAAAAAAGCAGCAGCAAGATTTACTGATAAATAGCTGATTGATATTTTACATCAACAGGTACATTTATCAATAGCTGTTGATATTTTACATCAACAGGTACATTCATAGGGTAAGGTTAATAATATAACACAAAAGAGAGAATTCCTGTTTTCTTATTTCCTGATTGGATGAGGACGTAAGGGTGTGCTTATATTTTTTGGTGTAGAGGAGGGGAAAGCCCTACAATCAAAGGACACTAGCCAAAATGAATCCTCAGAAAAGCGATCCCATCACGTCAGCCATTAACAGGTTAATGGCTTCTTGCAGTAGTTCATCAATAGTTCACAACCTCCTATGTTGCCTTAAGCTCCATTTAACCAACCAATCAGCTACAAGTTCTTTGTCTTGGAATGTGATGCAGGTTCCAAACCCAATTTTTTTTATCATTTGTTTGATCTCATGAATCAGACAAAAATGGGGTGGTGTTTCATTGACTTCATAAGTGAGTGCTTTAAAGATGCAGACACTAAAAAAAAAAAAAACTTAAGAAAATTATGCATGCAAATAATACAACATTCAGGACTACATAGCCCTTAGTTATGTCATTGATAAAGGTAGGAGGCATCCCACAATAAAGTCACAAGAAAAACAGCACAGCAAAGGAAATTAGATTTGATAAATCTAAACAGAACAGAGTTGTGAAACATGCATGAAGGTTGGATGTGTTAGAGAAGATAGCGACAATGCAATGAGATGTATTTGGAAACCTGACGTGATACAAACCTGTAAATAGATAACACGCCAATCTTGCAAAAGTTTCCCAAGCTTACGCCTCTGCCAGGCAGCATTTGTACAAAGTATTTTGAGCAAATTCATTACCAACTGCAATAATTAATAGCATTGAACATACATTAGATGAAAGCACTACATTTTCAAAGCTTGGTGTATGTAACATTAAAGCTTTGCATTCTGATCAAGTCAGTAGCCTTATGCTTCTAACTCCCAAGAGGAGAGAGAAATAAATGCCTATACCATCTGAAAAGGGTTTTGGTAATGAGCGACCTAAGGGCACTCTTACAGGTTACTGTACTGGATAAGCTACTATTGCCAACACCATCGGAGTTCATGAAATTAGCAATTAATTAAGGCATTTAATATATAATATTACTATTACTAGTAACTCAACCAACCTTAACAAGTGACCTAAGTTAGGGCAGTTGTTAGCAACATCCATAATAAAACTGTACTAGAAAACAATAGTGAAATATATAGCATAATGATATTTGTCATAACCATTCCTAGCTGCAGAATAGATTCATTCTTCTGAATATCATGGTTTTTCGTGGCTTCAGGTAATGCTGCAGCTTTAGTTATCACTGCAAAGAAAGGATCGCGTCCATAGAGTTTCCCATCTTGAACCAATAGAAGCTGTTAAACAATATTCACAAGATTAAGAATCTGAAAATATGATGCTTAAAAACAAGTAATTTGAATAGAGAAAGAAAAAAAATCAGGCTAGAATCATTGAATTCCAAACTGTTTATTCTCAATCTTTGATCATTAACCAGTAATATAGTCAATATCATTTTGTAATGTGTGGTAAAACAACAAGACCACTGTATTCTTTGAGAACTGGAAATACCAGGTATGATAGTCAGTTAGACTTGTGTCTTGGTCTTTGTTCAGCTATATATGTCCTCCTCAGTGCAGAAACAATGCCTAATGGGTGAATCTTCCCATGTTTGGATAAGTGATGCATTGCATTAAAACATTTATGCAGAAATCCTCATTAAATGAAGGAATCAGGGAAATAATGAAGCACTGATTATGGAACCAACTCCACAAACAAGAAGAATCATATATGAATATTTGACCAAGGGAGCTCAAGGGATAACTACTGCAGCATGCTCTGAAGAGCATATCCTTCACAAGATTCATTAAGACAGACATAGAAAATAGCATGAAACTTTTTCTCAATAAAACAATAGAAGCCTGAGAGTCTCCAAACAAAGGGTTCAATAATGAGTCAGATTAAAAGATAAGGGCAGTTGTCCAATAAAAAAATGAAGTCAAGAAAGTTTGACCTGCAGATGAGACCGTGCCACCAAATCAGGTTGAGATTTCTGGAACTGAACCACAAAGCGGAGAAGACTTTCTAAATGATGATCCAATGAGTAAGAGCAAATAACATCGAGGTCATGAAGAAGTTTTACAAAATACTCAACGGCCTGCCAAAGCAACAAAAGAGCAATTATTGTAATAATGAAAGTAGGTTCAAAGAAATCAAAATTAAACTACAAAAATTTCTAACCTTTTTCCAACTAAGAATTTTAATAGCACGTGGTGGCATGGGAGCAGATAATCTACTGTTTAGCATAGCATCAAATCCAATTGGTTCATGACCTGAAGCAGTAGTTTTGTCATCTATATCACCTTCACAAGATTCACCAAAACAAGACCTTATAAAGTCCGCTGATTTTAGAATGGACTCCAGCTCTGTCATGCAGGAAGCTATATGTTTTCTTGCTGACTCCAGACCTCTCCCCTGAGGTCGTTTCATGCAGGCAAGGATGTGGAAAAAATGCTGAAAGCAAAGGAAAGGCTGGTTAATGCTTATGGTGCAGTCGTGTATATGTTTGTCAGAAACAATAAGACAGATAAGAATGTCACCAGAGTAAATAACATTTGCTAGAAGAAAACATCAAACAGATTTTTGGCCATAGAAGTTTGGAAAACAACATGCATAACATATTCCATGTGTGACAATATACCCTCCTTAATGTATTGTCCCATATAAATAACTTTCATCTCAAATTTTCATATTAGGAAAAGATAAATAATTTAATGGAGTTTGCAGATTGTATGCACAATCAACAATCAAAGTTTTGACTGATTGGGAAATAAAACATTACAAGAAAGGAGACCCACTAAAGATATTCTGAAGGCCTGCAAATCTTCTATACAAAAGCACAACCACAGAAAGATGAACTTATTCAGAGAAGTAATAAAAGAGTAACACAGCTTAAGACCTTACGAAAGCGTAAACGGCACAGCAAAGCTTTGCAGAATCCTTCTTCCAGATTGGGGTTGGACTGTAATGGCTCCAAATCTGCATCGATATAGCCACTTAAATAATTAAAATTTGTATTTTAATTATCTTTAAGAAATAATCTATGACAAGTTTACAATGAATGAAGATAAGAAACAAGAATTTAGACAAAAACAATTCTTTTCAACAGTAGCCCATTGATGCTGGAATGACTAGGTAATGCAAAACTTCCTATTTTGGATCCAAAGGAAAAATGAAGTACAGTCTAATGTTTGGATAACATGACCTACCTTTAAGATGAAATATTAACCTAGGAAACACATTTTACTACTTTTCCTGTGAATCTTTTCCATCATTTATCATTCCCCTCATTATAGTATGAGAAATTCCACAAAAAATTATAGAATAAAGGATCTATATTAATAAAAAGGTAAATCAGAACTAGATTTATCTTACTAAAGACCAAACACAAATATAAACTTTAGATTGTCAACTTGCATCACCAATTAAAAAAAGTCTAAATGCAATAATTCAGAAATAACTGCTCTATATTTAATCATAGTGCCTCACACACATACATCAATTGCAAGGAAGTTTAAAGAGTACAAGGGAGGATAATGACCAGTGCAAATTAGGAACAAGGTGCAGGTTATTTATAATGTGATTTTTCAGATATGAAGATTCCCTCAGTAAGAAACAAATAAAAGCTAAGCATAACTACCTTCTGGTAATCTTCTTTTTGACGATGCAGCTTTACATGCACGTAACTGGCGAGATATTGTCTCTTCAACAGCATTTAACATTGACAAGCACTTATCATCTCCATCCCCATTTAAAGGGAGACCATATATCATTGTAAAAAGATCCTCCTCCTGTCAAATGAATGTGTTCACAACTAAACATGTAGTTTTAATCACAATTTCAAGAACCAGAACCAATGAATAATGATCATGAATGCAACACAAACTCTTCTGCCACCCAGAGTATGAGATGATATTTTTAAATGAAGAATAATTTTACAATATGTACCCTGAACTAATTCTCATCTACTTATCCCCATCCTTTTCTTTATATCCCCAAGGTCTTTTGGATACAAGGACCAATTATTTTGATAAATAAAACTTGTTCAGATTTGACACCTTCAATATCAAAACTAGAAGCAAATTTCATAATACTTTTTAATCTTAATCTTAGAAGCAAATTTCAAAATACTTTGTCATCCACAACAATTTAGCTAATGAATAATGTGAAAAAACTGAGGCCTTTTATTCTTTTCAAATGAAAAGAGGCAAAAGGAGTTGTTGGAATACTTTACTTCATGTGTACGGGCATCTGAAACAACAGACACTACTGCCTTGCAGGTTGCACGTACAACTCTGCAATAAGAATGCAGTAAGGCATGTGGAGCAGTCCTATCAAGCCTCAGAAGATAGATGCAAGAAAAGACAGTTTGTGCCAAGGAATGACCCTTATGCCATGCTGCCTGCCATGAAAGACTACAATTTAGATTAAAAAAAGAGAAAGGAACAAATAGAGGCTGTGGCTGTGGCATAAGCACCAACAGAACCAGTATAAACACACTCATTTTAGGTACATGAACGATTATTTGGAAGCATTTGGGACAGTTCGGAATAGGTGAGACAAATTCAAGACCAACCAAAACAGCCATATATGTGCAATATTGCAACCCCCCAAAAAAAAGAAATGAGAATGAGCAAGATAATACCTCACAAGCTAGAAGATGGTCCATGATATCAATAGTGCGTTGGACATCAATTGTGCTGTCAGGGCTAATAGGAATAGGAGCAGCACCATTTTCAATGGCCTCATCAATAGAATAGTATGTACGAACAATACCAGAATCCATCTTAGGATCCATTATCTAATAAAAATAAACAAAAACTTGTCAATGAAAACTATATAATTTGAACATAAAAACATAGAGAAATACTTAAAGTTAACAAGAAAAAGCAAACCAATTAAAATATATTAAATGGGAGCATTTCTTTTTATGTAGGATTATGGAAGTATAGACATCACTTGATGTATGAGAGTAGGATCATGCATTCAAGTGTCTAGGTGACCATTGCAACACACCCACATTCATGTAAATATATTAATAGCTCAAACACTATAGTGAACAGATCAAGTTATGAAAAAAGACATGAAAAAATATAAAAGAAAGAAAGTATCATCTTAAGTAAGATAATGATAACTTCCAACACACTATAACAATGATAAAAAAATCACATTGATCAGTAATCAAGAAAGTATCAACACCTCCAAAGCAGACATGGCAGCAAAAAGATTAAAATTGTCCCCATGAATGAGCTCTCCATCTCTAAGACCTGTGATCACCAAACAATGCGGAAAAAAGAAAATAAGGTCTTAATCATCACTCAAAAACACCCACATTCTCGCTTTATATTTTGCAAAGCTCGACAACAACAATGATAGAATCACTAAAAAAACAACCTTTGATACAAGAATATTTTTCTTGCTTTGGGTGATCATAAATAAAAAGGAGAAAGCTTTAACTTTTCATAAAGCTAAAACCTTTTTCAAAAACAATAGCTCCCCACCCTTCAGTTACGCAGAAACTATAAAAGAATTTACTCGACAAGCAAAAGGGTTCAGGGATTAGCGATCAGATCTCCCGATCAAATCAAAAGAGAGGGCTCTCCTTTCCTTTTGACTTTGGGGTTTAGAGGGGAGACAAAGAGACGGAGAGATTGGACCTGTACAGGCGGCTTGAAGGAGAGGGGAAGCGTCGGCCCAGAGAGAGGAGTCGCCGGCGGGAATGGAGGAAAGATTGGGTGGGTGGCCGTCCATGGAGGCTTCCTGTGAAACTGCGTTATCAGACATTGGGGAAAAATTTGAACAGCTGGGGATCTCAAACAGTGAGGCGTTGGGCTTTGTGTTGTTGAAGATGCTCTCCGCTTTGCACTGCAAGTTGCCACAAGAATCCTCGTAAAACCAACTCAAACTGTGACCGTTGAGGGTTTAGGGCATCTTTTGGGTCGGGCCGGGTCCCCCATCTACACTCGCCATTTCATTTTTAAACACAAAAATGGATGAAAAGGAAAAAAGTAATATAAATAAATTAAGGAAAAAACTTTGATACACAGGCCATGTAAATTACACGTGACTTTTAGTTTTAGGGGTTAGAGTTTAGGGTTTAAGAATTTAGGGGTTTAGGTTGTAGGGTTTAAAATTTAATGTCAGTGTTTAGAATTTATGGTTTAGGGTTTAAAGTGTGGGGTTTAGTTTTTTAGGGTTAGGGTTAAAAAATTAGGATTTATGTTTTTATAGTGTAAATACACATGCTTTACACAGATTGTGTATCAAAGTTTTACCCATAAATTAATGGTTATAGTTTTTACCCACAAAGTATGTAAAAAAATTACATAACTTTCTTATTTAAAATTAAAATCATTAATTTTAAAATTATAAATCTTAAATTCTGAATTTTAAATTTGAACTCCTCATTGTAATCTATACAATATGAATTTAAACTTTAAACCATGCACTAAACCTTTAAACTTTAAAATCGATAATTTTGTATAAAGGTAAACAAACATATGTATCAAAATAATTTTCATAAATTAAAATATATTTTGACTAAATTATAATTTTTTTATTAAAGAAATGATTATTGGAAACACGATAATTTTACCAATGAAGTTGGTCCAAGTGATAATCAGTTTGATATCATTTAAGCAGGTCTTGAGTTTGTAGCTTTGTGTATGCAGAAAGTTTTCGCGAGAATATTTATCCATCAAAATTAGGTGTGTGACGCGAGTCAGTCCGAATTAATCAAAACGAAGCCATAAAAAATCGATTAAAAAAAATGACAACTTTTTACCCACATTAAGATGTTTTATTTGCTAATCTGTTGAAATTTTCAGATTCATTTGAAATTAATAATTTTATCAATTTAATATTTTAAGTATATTACCATTTATAATTAAACTTATTTGTTAGATTTTTTTCAAAAAAAAACGTTGAAAATGTTAAATCTACTCATCGTTTAATAAAAAATATGTAAAAAAATATTTCCCTATAAAAGTTAAAATTTAAATCTCTAATCCTATCACCCTAAAGCTTAAAACTTAAACCCTAAACTCTAAATTTAAAACATAAACTTTAAATTCTACACCCTACACACTAAACCCATAAACCCTAAACCATAACCTTGAATTCTAAACCCTATAATTAAAAAACTTGTGTAAACTTGTCTATTAAAGTATTTTCCAATAAATAATATGTTTACAATTCTTTTTATTTTTATCTTTTAACTAAATTAAAATTTTCAGAATTAATAAATTAAACCCAAACGAACACTTCAATTCAATAAAAAGGCTTAAATATGTATTTAGTATCTGAACTATGCATCTTCTTCTAAATTAGTACTTAAAGAGTTTTTGCTTTTAAATTAGTACATGCATTAAACATTTTTTCCTAAGTTAGTACCTAAAAAAATTGTGCTCACAAGTTGGTACCCAAAGTTTAATTTTATTTATCGATTTGGTATTTTTATTAATAAATTTTTAGTCCTTAAAATTTATACATTCTATCAATTTGATCTTAATCTAAAATAATTCAATAAATTTAACCCTTTATATTTAAAAATTACATCAATTTTAGTATAGCAAACAAGTCTAGTATTTTTATTAATTTCAATGAATTGCTTTAAATTAAGATCAAATTGATAGAATGTATTTGACACAAATTTGAGTGAATTTATCTAATTTAAGTACCAACTTATAAGAAAGAAAATTATTTACGTAACAATTTGTGCTTAGTTCAGGTACTAATTTGGGAATAAAAAATCTTTAGTAACTAACTTGAAAAGAGGTTCATAGTTCAAATACTAAATGTATATTCAAACTATAGTTCAGGTTCCAAATGCATATTCAAACTTTAAAAAAACTTTGATAGTATCTTTTCATTTGTCTCTCATATTTCAGTGATATACATATATCTATATATATGATATTATAAGGTATTAAAAGATGAAAATCAACAAAATACGAGACTTATGAAATGATAAGAATTTTTCCTACCAGTAATCAAGAGTTCGATACTCGTCGTGGGCATGGAGGAGTACCAATCAGGTCCACAATTCATCACATGCCACCTTACCGGCTGCTGGTCAATGTTGGCCTGCAACTTTTTTGGCAAAATAGTATGAAGAAAATGTAAAAGTGGGAGAAAGGAATGATAGTATGTCAAACAGGTCTGGTGTGGATCTTGAATGGAGGCATGGACATGGCATTTCTAGCTTTTAAGTAATTTCTCCAAGGAATCACAGATATCGGAGCTCGTGAAATCTTGAGATGTCCGAATGATGTTGGGGCTGTCAACTGGCATGACATCGGAGAGGGGATAATTTCTGTTGGCATGTAACTGATTGCTTGCACTGGTGCAAATTCCCTTCAATATTACACTTTTATGCACCCCACCAACCAACCCTTCATAATCAGAGTCCCCGGAGTCTCCAACAAAAACCACCATCTTCGACAGTTCAATACCCCATCGAACATACAAATACCTGAAATGAGTTCGGAGATTATCAGATGGAAACATGTTAAGCAAGATAAACAAAAACTGTTAAAAGCTAAACTCCGGATGATCAATGAAGAAACCAGCTGACTCGGTTATTAAAAATACAATACAGACTGTGTTCCATTGAGACTTGAGAGGGCCTGTGAGTTTGGATAGTTACAGCTTTTCTTTCTCGTTGGATGGCAACACAGCATTAATAATACGAACATAAGAAAAACTCCACCTGAGGGCTTGGGAACGAGACGCCAACACCGAAATTACATTTATTCTGGTTCCACTTTGACAGTAAATAACATTACATCACAGAGCTTGAATTCTCAGCCACTTCCGGAGCTCCTTAACAGGGGGAACCTGAGAAGAGCATAAGCATAAATAGGTGTTCCCCATTGTATTTACGGAAACATCATAAACATATGTGAATCTATGATCACAATGTAAACTTAAGTTCATCTTTATTTGATGAGAAAATGTTAACCTGTTTCATGTAAAAGTCATTTACTAGTAGTTGGTAATATAATTTTAAAAAATTACCAGTCCTGTGTTTTTCACTTGAAAAGCATAACAGTAATTGGCCGAAAGTTGTTCAGCTGCAGTAACAATCTGCTCTTCATTCCCTGCCTTCTTATTAATCGATTCCACCCAACGAACCAAAGTCTTTCTCAATCCTTCCCCTCCCCAACGATGTTCAATGTGCGAGTGGTAATAGAAATCAATTACAAATGGACCATCTTCAGGATTAACAGTCGAATAGAAGAGGTCACTGCCACTATTGCAGATAAAAGCATCGAAATCACTAGGGTTCAAGCCTCCAGAGATCAGAAAAAGTGTATCTCAGATATTGTCATAAATGTGACAATATAAAACCTATGGAGCCTTCAGACCCTTTCTTTCTCCATAGCTTCAAAAATCTTTCTGATAGTGTCAAGAAGATCTTCAATGGAATCACAGTCCACGGCAATGACAAATATATGTTTCCTCCTCCTTAATGCTGGAAACTTTCCCATGCTGTAGCAATCATCTTCTTTGTCTCCGGATCCAGCCTTGTGTTCATCTTTTAAAACACCCCATGATAATGATAAAACAGCATTCTCTAACTTACTCTTTCTGTCAGCAGCATTTCCTTCAGAATCGAAAGAATTATAATTTCCACTAGCTCCACTCCTATCTCCATCCAGAGAAAACTTCAGATTCAAAGAAATATCCTGCATGTCTCTCAAGGAATCACTTGGTGAATCTGATTCTGAAGTTTCAGCTCCATCATTGCTCCTTTGCCACTGTGGATGCCTTGGTTTGCAGCTGGCAATTCGAGATAAGTAAGTTCTACAGTGCTCTGGCCATGAAAATAGGTGAATGTTCTTCAAACCATTTTGACGACATCTTGCCCAAATCTGCCTGTCTGAAACAAGCTTTAGAAGGGCATCAGCAATAGACTGCTGATCATGAGGATCAACAAGAAGACCATTATCGAGCACCTGCAAAAACATATCATAATGATTATCAAAACTGTGATTTAAACTGCAGTTTTGTGAATGCTTGTAATTCTTTGATGTGCAATAAACAGTAAACACATTAAATGATGAGTCCTACCTGATGTATATCAACAGGACCTCCATTTTTGGTGGCAACAATAGGCAAACCATGAGCTGCCGCCTGTAACGAAAGAACCACAATCATATATGGTTCAAAGCTAAGATAATATTTAAGAACTATTTATAACCTATTTTATGGAGCACCTCAATCAAAGTAAGCCCAAATGGTTCAATAAAAGCTGGATTAATGAAAACACCCTGCACAAAAAAGCTGAATCAAAAACAGAAATCTGCAGATAATCTTGAGAGAGAGAGATGATAAATTAAAACAATTTAGAGAATAGAGTGGGGGGGGACATAACAACCAAAGGCTTGAAAAAAAAGTTATTAGGTTGTATCTAATGATAGCATTAACAAAACTACTCCAAGTCATCATATCCTCATCACTAGGCAAAACAACACAAGTTCTGCAATCTAAAAATCAAAGTTATAAACATACATCAGATAAATTATGTTTTAAGAAAAAAACTAATTGAACATAGACAATGGCTGCAATAATATATTCCTTCTATAAATAAGATTCAGAATCTGAGTACAACAAGGTCAATACAACATAGCTAGCACGTGGAAACAATTTTGAAACAACAAAGAAATCAAAAAGAAAATGAGCTCAAAGTATGCCCACCACAAATGAAGTAGACCAAAACACCAAACCACATATCAAATTGATGTAAAGAATGCAAGTTACCTTTGTCTTTGCTGCCAAACGATAAATTTCAGGAACCTCATATTGTTTATGGTGTTTAGGATATGCCACTTGCCCATAGAGATCATATTTGTCAATAAGCTTGAGTACAGAAAGGAGAACTGAAGAACTTGTGCTTGACATTTCATCAATTCCATCTCGGTTCCCCATGATAAGCGTCTATAAAGCAACAGAGAGAGAAAAAAGTATGATTAAACGAAAGCAGCAACAAAATCACTTCTGCTTTCAGCACAAGAAAGAAAAATCTTATAACAAAAGATTTCTCTGTCAGAATGAAGAAGCTGTCTTCCTCAACCAAGACACGTTATTTATCCAAACATACAAGGTTTGCAAGCTCTTGTAGTGGACGGCATTCTCCAAAGGCTTTGACCAACGTTGTTATGTTCTTTTTGGGATCTGGCTTAGCAAGGGCCAGTATCATAGGCTTCCGTGGATTGCTGAAGAAGCGCATTATCTGCAAAATGACCAAGTTCAGATCTAGTATCGATTGTAATGATATCAAGAGAAATTGTAGCATTTCTTTGGCTTTTGGCACATTAATATGAAGCACTTTGTGCTAAATGCTTAAGGAAAGATTACAACCTCGGACCAGATAGGCGGATCTGGCAAAGATGGATATTCTTCAGTTCCTTCTGTTTCACCATCCATATCACCATCCGGTGGAACAATATGAGGGAATTCCCTTCCAGGAGGAATAATCTGTACAAAAAGGTTTATAATCAACATTTCATGACCTAGCAAGACAATCAACACGCCTGCATGTTTATCTGGGTGAAGCAAGAAGAAAATGTCATATCTGGCCCAGATAAGTACATGATATACCACATGTGGTATATATATATATATATATCAAGCAAAGTTGTAAGAATTGATTCGAATTTAAAAATTGATTCACTAATTATGAAAATCTTGTATTATTCGAATCTCATTTTATAACTCAAATTTTATTTAAATTTTTTTATGTCGAGTCATTTTTTTTAAAACAACATCGTATCCCCATACTTATAACATTGAGACTGCAACATTTAAACAACAAAAAAACGACGTTTTATGAAATACAAAATTTTTGACAAAATCACGATGTTTAAATTATTTATGTACAATTATCCATATACAATATATTAATTAATTAATTTAAATTAATTATCGCAAAAGTCTATTATAAAGACGACACTTTTAATTTAGTGGCTTGATTTATCAACTTTCTTGTTGTTGAACTTTTAATTAACTAGTGCCACCACAACCACAATTCAAGTAACTCCAACCCTTTTAAGTCGGCGAAATTTCCCTTTTCTCTAATGTGGAGTAAACCAGAAAACATGCCTCGGATTTAAGCAGACAAAAAGAGACAATCTTTTATTCAAGGCACTTTTCGCTCAAGGCAATAAAGGAGCTTCGTCTACAATACAATAATTGTCACGTTTAAAAAAATATCATCAAAAGAAGAAAAAAAAGAGATTTATAAAATGGTGACATATTTTATTTAGATATATTTTTTGAAAAGAATATAATGACTTTACAACAAATAACATCGAAGTCAATTTTTAACTGTTTAATTTTATATCGAATGCTCATGAGTGGAATGAACAGGATGAACAATCGTAACATTAGTCTATTACGAGTGCGTCATGAGGTTGAGTCAGTGGCGGATCCACACTATGCTTGCCCACCCTTAAATTTCTATTTTTTTTATTAGTTATCTATTTTATCGATAGTGTCTACCCTAAAATTTTATTTGTGCCCACCCTAAAATTTTATAAAAAAAATTTTGTGCCCACTTTGAACTTTTATTTGTCTCCATTCACATATAGATTATAATAAGATACCTATAAAAGATGTCTATAATTAGTAACTTATTCTTTCTTAAGAGTCCATGCACGAACAATTCATTTGAGCTCAATTCATTACAACCTTACATAAAAGTCAAAAAAACAACAACCAATTACAAGAGAAAGAGAAGCTCATGAAAAATAAAAATTATACGGGTTTTGCTCCTACTTTTGACGCATTTTCTTCCTCAAACACAAAATTTTTATTTTTCAAAGTTCAACTCTCGGACCTCTCAAGTCTAGGTATCTAAAATTTTCAATCTTTATTCAATATATAGAAGGATATTTCAATTAGTATTATTTAAATTTTGTTTTATAATATTTCAAGAGTTCACGACAATTTGTTCTCTATCTTACAACTATAACAATACAAATATAGATAAATAAAGATTTAGTTAATTTATATTTACCTTTTTCCTTTTCTAACTTTAGATTTTGAGTTAGAAATTAAATTAATTGAGAGTATAAGTAAAAATATGACTTTATGAATTAATGAATTTTTATACTAATTTCGTTGAATTAATTTAACAAAGGCATTCATTTTTTATTTTTTCTTTTAATATAAATTGGTAATAGGCACAAATTGAGTTGTTTCAAATTTATTGTAGCCTTGTAAATATTATATATATCACATTGCTTTGTAATTGTATTTTGAAGATTTATAATTCGCTAATGTATTTTTATGCCTGGCATGAATTGTATGTTTTTTTTCCTCTTTGTTATGTAAGATGCTCAATCTCTACTATATTGGGGAAACCAAATGTTTGCATAAATTGTCCATGTAAAGATGTTATATAAGTTTGTCTATGTTAATTGTAATATAATACATTGTTTTAACTACAGTGGCGAATCTACCATATTATCAGGGTGGACAAATTATTTACACCGTTGTTTTCTGATTCACTATTGTGTACATTGATAACTTATTTACAGAGTTTCAAATAAGCATTGTTAACTTATTTACACTTAAACGTTTACGTTCGCAAACGCAAAACAAAAATGTTTGCGAAAACTAAAAGAATCGAGCCCGAATACACTACACTAAATAAACCGAATTCGAACATGAATCCGCCACTAGATTAAGTGGAAGAAAATATCTCGTTTACATTAAAAAAATCTTAAAATGTATAAACAGTAGTATTACACATTCCAATAAACATGTTTTTTAAAAACAAAATAATAGATCCGCGACATAATGCCATTCTTTTATTCCTTTTGGTGTAGTTATTGAAATGGAAGAGCCATACATCATTGCTGAAAAACAACACAAATTAGTAGCTAATGTGTAGTTATTGAACCTCTGATCCTTATCCTGTCAACCTCTGGAAATCACATGGCCTCCAATAATTTCACCAGGCATGCGAGGAGGAGGAGCCCCATTTCTCCTTTATACACTCCCTATTCTGTATCATTGCGGTGGGAAACCACTGGTAAGGTGGTAAGGTGGCCAACCCACCAACCCATATTTGCAATAATTTAATTAAGAATGAGTGTTCGGTCGAGTTAAATTAGTCGAATTTGCGAGTCTTATTTTAAAATTTAAATTTTATTTAATTTTTTGAGTAAATTAAGTTGTTTGAATTTTTGTTCAAATTTAATTATAGATACTTATAATATTATGATAGTAATTGGTTCCAATTTAACGATTTAAATTCAATACACTGACGGTGAAAACAAAAAAAATCACAAGTGCTTTAGTATTAGAGTTTATGAATTTAGTTTGGTTTATAGTTTAGATTTTAGGGTTCGCGGTTATAACTTAGAGTTTAGAGGTTAGGGTTGTTTATATTTAGGGTAATATGGTTAGAGATTTATATTTTAACCTATAAACTCTAAATTCTAACCACAATATCTAAATTTAGAAACCTTAAATCCTAAATTAAATCTCTAAACCCTAAAACTAATACTCATAATAACTTTTTATTTCTTCATCCGGTGTATGAAATAATTACCCTCAATTTAAATAGCTTTCTATAACCATATACGATATACATATATATTTTTCGTATTTTTCATATGTGATATACATATATCAGGCAACGTTTAGAGACTCGACTCGGACTTGAAAACTAATCTACCAATTTATAAAAATTTCGAGTTATTCGAAGTTTTATTTTATAACTCAAACTTTATTTGAAAATTTTAAAGTCCAATTGAGTTTATAAAATCATGATTCAAGATGAATCAAATCTAATATTTTTGCGTCAAGTTGAGTCAAAATATTTAATTTTTTCGAATCGAGTTTTGATGTTAGTGTCACGGGGCTAGACTTCTGAACCAGCCCGACGTGCGGCCTTAGTCGAGTCCTTAAGACAAACGACTAAGTAAGCCTGAATCCTCGACCCGAAAGATCAAATTCCGAAGGCACCGAAGAACGCAAGATCGTTCTTAGCGGAAGCAAACTATGAGATCGGCTACGAAGAACTCTGAAAGAACGCGAAGAACAAGAGAAGTGCAACTCAGAGAATTTAGATTGAATGTGCTCTATATTACTCAAGAATAGATGAAAGAATGGATGATTACAACTGAGGTGGGGAGGCCTCTATTTATAGTTGAGTCCCCTCTAATCCGACGGTCCCTACTGATTTACATCAACGACCTAGATACAACTCTACCAACCACAAGGCATAATGCCAAGAATATTCCTTAGCTATCTATGGAAAGAATCTCCTATGTTCACATAGGTGTGGATGGATAAGCCTTCTTGGATCTTCCCACGGACCGGGCCAGTCTGGTGGTATCTTCAAGCCTAAAGTGTGCCTCAGAACCTCATGGACACCTTGGTGTGCACCCTGTGGTGCCAATGACTCGGACCTTGGATCACGGCCCGTGACATTCTCCCCCACCAAACTTGGCGACACCCTCGTCGCTGCTCCGGAATGAAGTCGGCAACGATCCTGGGACCTCCTTGGCACCTTAGCTTTCTCCCAACTCTGAATCAAGCTTGGTTGTCCCCCCATAAGGACCGCTCTTCCCATAAAGAGCACCTGACTCGTGCTGGGTTGTCCACCCATATGGACTCCTCGCTTTGGTTGCTGCCGCCATGTAACATCGCTCGTCGAACCACCTCGCACATCTCGACTGTAGGAACTCTTTCCTAGCAGCTGGGATTTGTCTCCACTTGGATCACCATGACCCTCGAACAAAGGTTTGGATGCCGCCTTTGAACTTTCACCATCTAATAGGTTAGGTTTTCTACTGCCTACACCCAACAAACAGGATAAATCAAAACCAAAAACACAAAGATTGTATTCGAGATGTACCTTCTTCGGGATGAACTCCCTCGCGTTCACTCTAAAATGCATCGGCCCTTCTACATCCTTGAAGTTCGACGCCCCATTTTGCATTGCACTTCTTTCTCCACGAAGTTCAACGCACCCTCCACCTTGCCCAACGGTGGCTCTTCACATAACGAATCGAGCTTCAAAGCTTCGCTCTCTTCGGGCTCGTCCTGTACCTTGGACTGCTTGACTCTATGTGGGCAATCACGCCAACGATGTGGCTCCATACAATGAAAACACTTCCATTGCACTTTCTCCTCCCTCGACTTGACTCTGTCGGGGCAATCGAGCCAACCGTGTGGCCCCTCACAACGAAGACACTTTCGCTGCACCTCCGGCTTGACCGTTGTAGACGAAACAATCATGCCAGCTCTAGCTTCCATTTTCACAGACTCATCGTTTACCTTGATGGCTGAAAGGTTGGCTTCCTTGGAACAATCCTTTGACCCATGCTTGTCGTCACAATAGAAGCACCTCCGTGGCTTCATTTTCCATGGTCGGACTAGCATCCTGGGCTTGTTCCACCTCGATGGTTTTTCCCCACCATGCGAAGTCCCATCCATCTTTGTCGAAGCCTGCACCTTGGCTTCAACCACATCACTTCGTCCCTCCACTTTGTCCGTCATGCCTGATATGCCTTCTACTCCCCCCTCCTGGCCCTTCACCTCGAGGCTCTCCTTGGCACTCACGAGGCTTTTCCTCTGGAACCTGGTGGTTTCGAACTTGGCCCATATCCTCTCACACGACGCCAGAAAGTCTCTATGCCTCTGGGTCCTTCCTTCGACAGCCTGGGCCTCGTTGCCCATCTGCGCTGCAACGTTTTCTCCTTTCCTTGTCGCCATCTCCAACAATGCCTTCCACGAGCACTCGATTCACGAACCGTGGCTACGAACTATGGCTACGAACCGTGGGCTCTGATACTAACTGTCACGGGGCTAGACTTCTGAACCAGCCCGACGTGCGGCCTTAGTCGAGTCCTTAAGACAAACGACTAAGTAAGCCTGAATCCTCGACCCGAAAGATCGAATTCCGAAGGCACCGAAGAACTCAAGATCGTTCTTAGCGGAAGCAAACTATGAGATCAGCTACGAAGAACTCTGAAAGAACGCGAAGAACAAGAGAAGCGCAACTCAGAGAATTTAGAGTGAATGCGCTCTCTATTACTCAAGAATAAATGAAAGAATGGATGATTACAACTGAGGTAGGGAGGCCTCTATTTATAGTTGAGTCCCCTCTAATCCGACGGTCCCTACTGATTTACATCAACGGCCTAGATACAACTCTACCAACCACAAGGCATAATGCCAAGAATATTCCTTAGCTATCTATGGAAAGAATCTCCTATGTTCACATAGGTGTGGATGGATAAGCCTTCTTGGATCTTCCCATGGATCGGGCCAGTCTGGTGGTCTCTTCAAGCCCAAAGTGTGCCTCAGAACCTCATGGACACCTTGGTGTGCACCCTGTGGTGCCAATGACTCAGACCTTGGATCACGGCCCGTGACATTAGTAACTTAGCCAGCTCAGCTCTCAACCAATCTCATCATCAAAACCAAACGCGGTAACAGCAGACACAACCACATGAAACATGAATACGACATAAATATACACTAAAACAACAAGATACTCGGATTGGCATGTCTAATCAAATACCAACCACCTTGTACAGACACACTTCAGTTTCACCTTGACCAGAGGGTTAAAGATCAAAGTCTTTTCTGCAGGAAACCCACATGTTGTCATTCATGTTTTTAGGATTTACTTATTTTAGCAAATTTGGAAGATTTCACTGATTCTTCCTCTTATGTTTTCCCCTGGATGTGTTCTCCCTACAATTCCACTGTTGGAATCCACTTTTGTCCCCCAGGTTACAAGAACAAATTTGTCATTGTTTTTGACAGGAATAGGGTGTAAACAAGTTAAGTTCGAATACTGTTGAGCTTAGCTTGACACAATAAGAATTTGAGTTTAGTATTAATTGAGTTTTAACCGAATTGAACTCCAATAACTGGCGATCTGTCTAATTTTATTTACAGCCCTAATAATAATAAGGTTTAACTACAAAACAAGAGCCCAAATAATGTCTTTTTTTGCAATAAGTGCCTAAAACATTTTTAGCTTAAACAAGTGCATAAAGTTTATTTTTAGCTAAAATATGTTGCTAAACTATTTTTTGGGCTAAACTAGGTACCTAAAGTTTTATTTTTGACTGAAATAGGTGTTAAAATAGGTGCATCGGTTAACTTTAAAACAAGCAAAAAATAAAACCTTAAGCACTTATTTCAACAAAAAATACTTTAAACATTTATTGCAAAAAAGAGACATAATTTAAGCATTTGTTTTATAGTTAACCCTAATAATAATAATTATTGAGTGAATTTATTCTTTTTCATCATTAACAACAATATTATTATCATCATCATCATCTAACAACATACATTTTATTTCACTTTAATTTAAATAATAATTAAAAATATAATATATTATATTTTTGAGTAGCTCGCAAACTTTTCGAGTCAGTTATCGAGTAGCTCAGCTCGGCTTGTTAAGAACTCAAGCCGAGTTCAATTGAGTTAAACTGTGACCGAGACGGACTTAAGTAGCTAGCGACCTGTCTCGTCTAAACCTTGCAAACTTGATATGAGACACGAGAACTGAACCGATTTACCCGAAATCGAACCGAACACAATGACCCGAATTTGATCCGAAACCCGAAATAAACCGAACTTCAATTGAACCGAAAACGAACCCGAATCGATTTTCAAAACGAACTGATTTTACCTTAATCGAAAGCAACTCGAACCGAAAGCAACCCGAAATAAAGAAAATATAATAAAAAAAACAAATAAAGATGATATGTGAACTATTGTACAACTCACCAAAAAGTCAAATATGCATGCTATATAAAATCATATATCGGGTGAAAAAACCTAACTCGGCCTGAAAACCCTACTAAAATCGATCGATCTCATATTAACTCGATATTGACCCGATCCGAAGTCAACCGACTCAACACTTTGACCTGATACCCGAACCGAAATCACCATAGACACGAACTAAAATCGGACCAAACCCGAACAAGACCGAATGCAGTCAGACCCAATATGATCCGAACCGAAACCGAACGAGTGACTCGTTTGCCAACTCTAGCATCGTCTCATTTCCAGACCTAGACAGGAACTGCAAAATATTTGCAATTTACAGTCCCTGCTAACATATAACATCACTGACGGGAAATTCTTACAGCTAAAGGCAGATCCAAAACCAGTTTAATAGCAGAGGCAGAAACCATAATAAAAAAGCTTAAAATGTTCCTTTTCTTTTGCTCCCTTGTCTCATGAAGCAATCAAGATAACAAACATACTGATTTCCATCAATAGAATGTGATGAAATGTACAAGTTAAATTTGTTACAGACATTTCAAAACATAGCATCTTATGGAGGCTTTTACATGTTGCTTTTGATTGAATGTATACAACATTTATATCTTTCATGGAACAATTATATTCATGAATTTTCTTTTTGCAAAAGCTAACCACCATTTATTTGGAGTTCCATTGGGCCTATAGGCGACGCTCAACAGTCTCCCGCTTGTTTCTTCTCTTATTTGCTTCAGATAATTCCTAAGCAGTTCTGCATTTAAGAAATCAACGGATTATATGGCAACAAATTATCGGGACCTCAGTACTCAAAGAGGTAAATAACATCACAAAGGATCAAGAGTTTGAGGTAGCAGACGGAAACGAAAAGTTCTACAAAATATTCCAAGCATTGCATACTTTCTACAACACTTAATCGTTTATTCAAAGCACTATTGGAAAATCAACAGATTTTACAGTTTCATGTTCACCAAAACTGAGGATTTTTAAACAACTTGATTTAGTTCCATCATCCGAAGGGAGGCTCTCAAAAACAACTTGATCCCCCGAGTTAAGATAAGCATAAAGTCAAGAATTGCATCACATATTATTCAAAACTATAACCCTAACGTGGAAAGTACATTTTATTTGCAGAATTCTCAATCTTCCATGCAAAAACAATTTGAGCTGCTGTTGTCTCAAGACAAAAAAAATTGAAGTACAGCGAGGCAGCTATAACTGACTAAAAGAGTTCACTAAGACTCGGTATGATACTTGGAACATGTTTCACAAATACCCAACACTTACGCTTCAATTATCTATGTAACTTATATCATACATCAAAATGTAAAAGAAGATAGTAAGAGATTAACCTGCTTCCTTTTGAGACTGTGGAAGCACAAAGAGCCCTGGAAAAGGAAAACCCGATTCTCCGGGTACCGGAACGTCTTCCAAGCCCAAGTTAATGATTGCCTTAGTACCTTCAGCCAAGGTCCTACAGCCCTCAAGCCTCTTCAAAGCCACATTGATGTAGAGAGTCAAATATATAAGGAGCTTATCCGCGGGGCTCTTAATATCAAAGTTTCTAAAGAACACATTGGCACGAAAGAATGTGATCGCTTCATCGACAATATCAGTTTTACCTGCAAAAAACCATCTTGAATTACCAACTCAAAAGATAAGAAAAGATATATTGAGAACCACCCGATGACAGTGATAAATCCAACCTTGATCCGAAACAGGTGCAGGACCCCTTATATGACTTTTCAAAGGAAGTAAAGGGAAGCCACAAGCTTTAGTAATTCCTTCCTCATCAACAAAACTAGAGTGATAAACCTGGCATTAAATAACTATTTCTAAGCAAATACTGAGCCAAATTATCAGAATTAAACTACTGTGAATTACATGCACAATCTAGCAGAGGAAGGGGCATAAGCAGGGATTTAAATAGAGGTCCGCAACCGTTATGTCCACAACCGTGATAAACACAACACGGCCGCAAGCGCAATTTAAATCCCTGGGCATAAGGGCAGAGATTGCTTTAAATACCATTTTCTGAGATTTCTTTTTCCGAACAAACAAACGAGGCAATGGGAATTCCACTCAAAAGAAAGAGGGAAACCAAATGTTTCTGCAAAGAACAACACCAAATTACAATAAAAAGTTGTGATTTTTCCACATAAGTAAGAAATTCCCCTATCCACAATATAAAGAAACATAGGAAATGTTCAATTAGTTTCTTTACATGGAATTAAGCAAGACCTGAGATCTTAAAAATTTAGCATAAGCCCATCAAATTACAGAAGCCATGAATTGAAAAAAACAAGGAAAACCCAGTATAACAATGGGGAGATCAGTACATGTAGAAATCTTAGATAAACCAACCAAATGGGTGTTGATCCATTCAATCATATGGTTGAAATGGGGGAAAGCAGAATAAAAAGATCCAGCAACTTACAGCCAACAAACGCTTTCAACTCAACGCCCGAGTTGAAGTAAAGTTTCAGCAGTAATCAACTCACCTGCCTTTGCTTGATTTCTTTGAGATAAAATCATTTAACTGGGCCGTACTCCGTAGTTTTGATCACCTCTGCTACTACTAGAACTCGCAACAAGTTTGACTCAAGATCCAAAGTCCAAACCATTTATCTAGTTCGACACCCGATATTAATTCCAACAGGATGACTTAAATTTATTTCGAAATTCAAAATAAATCGAACGAATAGAAACCAACTTAAATTTTAATTGAATGGATATAGACTTAGAACTATTTTTAACCGAACCGGCAGACAAAGGTAAAAAAATTCAAAGTCCTTTCTCACCCCTTAATAGTTCCGTCCCTGCATAGAACTGAATATAATTCAGATTTATTTTACCAAATTTGATTTGAATCGAACATCAATATAATTTAATTTGATAATTGAGTCAAAGTGAATATATTTAATTTTATTATTATCTTTTTTTAGCAATACGATAAATAGTAAAATTATGTATGTCCTATTCTCTTTTGTATTTCAATATTAGTTAATAACCACATTTGGTATTAAGTTAATTTTTTATTTCATTTTCTTTCTTTAAAGGTCATCTTTATATTTGATCTAACAACTTTTTTAGAATATGTTACTTTGATTAATGATTACAAAGGTCATATTTGTTAAATCTCTTAACCCTTTAATAACACACCGTACGTACATGATACTCAAACTCGGTTAACATAGTTAACTTTAAGAAAACAAAATTTATTTTCTTCACAAACACAAATTATTTAACATGAAACAAGTCCGCAATAAAGAAGTCATTTAAAAGTAATTACGAAGCTTTTCTTTTTAAAATAAAAAATAACCTAAATGAGAAAATTGATAAACATAAAGATGTGTTTGTTTACAAAAATATATCAATATTTTAGATATACTCTAATTGGACTCATACCCAACTTAACTCGAAGATTCAATGGTTAGCATGGATAAAAAACCGATAATATGTTATTGACCCGACAAAAAATCGATTAACATGATATCGATTCAACTCGAAATTTAACGACTCGAATTGATCTAACCCGAAAAATTAACTGATTTGATATTAACCTGACGTGACTTACATGAACCCGAACTAAAATCGAATTAAATTAAAATCGACCAAACTCAAACCTAAACTAAATATAATCTAAACTCGAAATAACCCATATGAACCGATCTAAATGACTCGCTTACCTTATCTTGCTACTACCCTAATGAATATTGAGATTGAAGATTACTACGCAAAGCCCAACATAATGAAACAATATGACATCGGGAGGCCCAACACAGTCCTCGGTACTAGGGGTGTCTATTTTTAAATATAGTATCCAATTCGAAAAATTAAATATTTGAGATTTTAGATCGATAAAATAGGAATTTGTACTTAATCCAGGAAAAATGAATATTCAGTTATTTGGATATTAGAGTATCTGAATAAATAATTTGATTTATATATTTTCTCCAAATTTGGCGGTTGTATCTATGAAAATTTCAAATTTTCAAATATAAACAAATTGTTAAATATAATAAGATTCATATCTATAAAAATTTCAATTTTCAAATTTTCGGATATATCAAGCATCAAATTGCTAAATATTACAATATTCATATTCATAGAATTTTGAATTTTCGGATATTTTGAATTTTCAGATAACCTAAAACTTGAAATATTACTATTTGTATCTAATCTAAAAAATAAAAAGTTAAATCAAATATTCGATCTAAAAAATTAAATAAAATATTTAAAATTCAAATCGAATCAATAAATAAACAGATTATATATTTTTGCACGCCATTGATCAGTACAATATATATAGACGGGTTTCAAATCCAAATATGGAGCTTTGAAACCTCATGATAGTTTTGCTTTCCTTGGGCCTTTTTGATATCCAATGACCCACTAACAAAATTCATTTAAGACTTGTTGGATTAATTTAGGATTATCATGAGGTTTCAAAGCTCCATACTTTAAATCCAATGCCTATTTCGAGAACCCTAAAGTCCTTTATTTCTACAAGTTTCAAAATTTAACCCCTAATTTTGAAACTTCTGAAATAAAAACATCGTTTTTGAGTTCACGAGCACTATAAAATGACCATCAACTCAATCCAACTGCACTTAAACGAATCGTACGTTCAACGAACTACTTACGAACCGTTTGGTGAGAAGTTTGTTTATTTATTAAACGAACGAGCATGAACAAGATTTTCTGTTTCGTTTAATTAAATGAACGAACACGAACAAAGAGCTCACTCGTTCATTTACATTCGTAACGTTCAATAATCCATTCGCTTATGTTCGTTTAATTTATTCACATAAAAAGTATTATATTTTAAAAAAATAAATTTATTCATAAATGACTGTTCGTTTGTGTTCATTTACATTCGTTTATCAATTTAACGAACATGAACAAGCTAAATTACTTAACGAACGAATACAAATAATAAATTATATTTATTTAGTTGCTTGTATTAGTTCATTTATTCGGTTAAAATTAAACGAACAAACATAAACATACCATCATTTTGTGTCAATTTGATTATTTACAGGCCGAGTTGTCACGTTGAATCTCATTACCAAAATGGATTACCTTTGTTCATTGCGTAAAACCTCCGATCAAGATAACAAATTATTATAAGTATAAATAGGGGTGATAATGAGGCCGACCAGCTCGCAAAATATTTGAGTTCGACTCGATCAAAGTTCAGTTTGAGTGAGTTTGACCCGAGACCTTAACAAACCGTGCTGACCCAATTCAAGCTCAACTCGAAAAGCTCGTGAACAGATTCGAAATAATTATATATAAATATATATAATCCATATGCAAGTAATATGCTTAAAAAAAGTACTAAAGCAAATTAGGTAATATAATGTTGTTGTCGGCTTATTACTTAAATGAGCCACGAGCCGAACTCAAATTGTCTGTTTCAAGCTCGAATTCGGGCTTAAAATTTTAAGCTCACCGAATTTCGAGCTAGAACGAAATTTATTAGTACTATTTCAGAGTCGAGCCAAACCAAGTCAAGCCTGTCTAAGCTCTGACTCCGGCTCAGCTTGGCACGTGTCTCTATATATTATGCTACTCGTTTCAGCTTGGCACGTGTCTCTATATATTATGCTACTCGTTTTCTGCCTTCTACTTCTTAAAATTGTATTTTTTTACATTTAAATCAAACAAATAGCATGTAAATAGTTTTCCGAAGCATGTGGAGTAGAATACTTATTTGAAGATAAAATAATACAAAAGTATATGTTATAGTTGAATAAGTAATACATCTCCAACCATTATTAGCGTATTATAATTGCATTTGATAGAGATTAAATACGATTTGCTAATAGAAATCAAAATATCCAAAGCTTATTTTTTAAAGTATAAAGTCAAATAAATATCTTTAAGGTTTAATTAAATAGTTATTTTGATTTTTATTTTTTTGGAGCAATTTAACCCTCAACGTTTTATTTTGAGTCAAATAACCTATCTGCGGATGAAAACTGTCAATCAACTGACGGTAAATGACTTGAAACGATGAGAAAAACCTATATGGCAATGCACGCTGACATGATAGTATCATATATACAAATGTGTTAACTTGAAATAATGTTACATTAGTCAAAAATAATTTTATAAAATTATATAAAATATAAAAAGTTTTGTTGACTTATTATTTTTTTAAGTCATTTAAAACTGTTTATCGTCATTTTTCTAACAATTTTCATCCGCAAATGTGTCATTTTGACCTAAAATAAAAATTAAGGGTTGAAATGTTAAAAAATGAATAGGGATCAACATAATTATTCAGTCAAACGCTAAAATATTTAATATTAAAATTAGTTGAAAATCTTAACTAATATTTAATTAATAAAAGTTAGTCGCTTAATGCTGAATTCTCTTTTAAACATAATCAATAGTCCAATCAATTGAGCAAATAACCGGAGATCTCTCTTATTTGACTCATCGAACTTTTTAAACATTGAATTTTAGTCATTTTGAGATTAAATATTTTTTTAACATTAAGGGGTATTAAGTTTTTGATTATTTGTCTTTTATTTTATATTATTGGCCTGTTTTTTATTTTAATTTATTCTATGCTTTTGAATAACTTTTTCTGATGATTTTGTTTAGAAAAAAGTTAATGAGTCGGTGCTATATGTTAATGTATGAAATATTTTGAGTAATTTATTGACATATAGATTCAGTTTTAGGCCCCTGTGGTATAACTTAAAAAAAAATTGCTTAAAAAAAGTTATTTTTCACTCATAAACAAAAAAGTAATTTTTCACCCAACATTTTTAATTTTTAATTTTTCACTTTTAAGTGATTTTCCACTCTAAAAATTAAAAATCTTAGCTCTTAATGTTGGGTGAAAAATTACTTTTTTGTTTATGAGTGAAAAATAACTTTTACATTTTTAATTTTCCACTTAAAAGTGTGAAAATCACTTTTAAGTAATTTTTCACTTTTATAATTAAAAATCACTTTTAAGTGTGAAGTTATTTAAGAAAAATAACATTTTTTATTAATATTACAATAATATAAAAAATGTATAGCTTGGATTTTAGAGGCTACATTTTTATATTTAATTCAAAATATTATATTAATTATTTAAAAATATTTAAAGTTTATATTTTTATATAAAAGTTACTAATAAATTGTCATGATTTTTATAATTTTATTATTTAAGATGATTTTTTATATATAATAATATTAATAAATTTTATGATAACGAATTTAAACATTATTTACGTTCATTTATTTTTACTTTACATTATAATGTCCAAAATGAATATTTGATATTTTCAAAAATATTTTTTTGATAGCAATGTCAAACAAAAATTCACAATTCTTTTTAAAATCATGTCAAGTATTTTAAAAGTATTTTTCAAAAAAAAATAGTTTATTAAATAGATTTAGTTTTGGGGAAATTTGTATGTTGTTTTTTTATATTAAGTTGAGTTCTTCAAAATTTTATTTAAATTTTAAATTATTCAAGTCTTATTTTATGATTTAAATTTTATTTAATTTTTTTAATTAAATCAAATTTATAAAATTACAATTCTAATCATATGAGTCGGGTTCTCCTCGCCTTATTCAAAAGTTATTTTTCTTTTCATTTTGGTGGACGCCAATTTCATATTTAATTAAAAATGGTATATTTTTATGTTAATGTCAACCACCCTTCTCCCATCGCAATTTTCAATGATATTACATATTTTCATTAAATTACAAAACAACCCTTAGAAATTTATTATTGTTCCAACGTTGACCCCCAAATTCCCTACTTTTTATTTATTTCCCAATCACACCCTTTCCCTTATTTCCTTCGATAACTCACTCTTCTTTTTTCTTCTCCTCCAAAAAAAACCCCAAATTTGCTTTCTGGGTTTCTTCTTTCTCCCTCCATTTCCAAGCCCATTGACTTTTTCTTTTAATGTTTTTTATTTTTGTGTTTCTTTTTTTTTTGTAGGATTGCACGCAGTAATTTGTTTTAATTATTTTAATTCATTTGTATGCGCTGGGAATCCTTGCAGCTGAGTCGAAAATATAATTTAGTTTCTTGTTTAGATTGTTGGGTTTTCGTTAAAGGTTCTGCTTGTTGTTGGGTTTTTGCTGATCTGATAATCATAATCCTTGGTTTCAGGGACGGGTGTACATAGAGAATTCTAGCCAAAATTTTTGGTCTAATAGCATTTTAGGTCCTATAGTTTAAACTTTAAGTCAAATTAGGCTTTTGATCCCTCTAATTTTTGAGAATAAATACTTAATGAGTCCCTATTATTATGAACTTCTGTAATTTGCCCATCCCAATATTTGATCCTAGCTCTGTCTCTGTTTGGTTTATCATTTTTAATTGAGCTCCCTAGCAATGGAAGATGCTGATACACTTGGTTTTTGGCAGCCTTTTTCATCAATAATCTGTTTAGGTGTTTTATATGTTGGCTTTGAACATTTGTTTTTAAAAAAATACAGGTTAGTTATGGGTTGTTACTTATAGGTTTTAAGTTTTAAGGAATATAAATTCTTTTTTTGTCAATGGTGTATATTTTTCTTTTTCTTGCAATGATAAATTATTAATTTTTTTGCCTTGGTTTGCTTGTTTAAGACAATTTTATGGTTCTGTTGTTTGAAGCTTTAGTAGTGATGGTGCTTAGTACTTACTGCAATGAAAATCTGTCTTTTGGACTAAATTGCCAACTCTTGTGTAACTGTTGTATGGTTAAGACCTGACATTTTCCTGTTATGCCTTTAAGTGGATTTCTGTCAATCCCATTGTTTGCCTTGCGCATAGTATTAATGTACAGATGGTTGTAGGCCATGTATGGTTTGTAATGATTTTAAAATTTTGGCCTTGGTAAAGCAAGTGTAACAGTTAAAAACTTGTAATTTATTTTATGATTTTATGTAATCTATTTGTAATTTTGTTTTTCATTTATGTTAACAAGTGATTTGGAATGGTGCGGGAGAAGCTGATCTTGATTTGCCAACATGGTGGTGAATTTGTGCCGAAAGATGATGGATCCTTGTCATATTCTGGAGGAGTGGCACATCCGCACATGCCTTAGATATCAGTCCTGAAACAGTATTCGACAATCTCAAGTACAAATTAGCTGAAAAATATAACTTGGAATATAGATCTTTGACTATCAAGTATTTTCTCCCCGGAAACAGGAGAACTCTAATTACTTTGGCTAATGACAAAGACCTAAAGAGGATGTATGATTTTCATGGGGACTCGGTGACTGCAGATGTTTTCCTTACAGGGACAAAAGGCTTTGCTCCTGTAAATCTTGGCACGCAAGCTAAGAGGTAATGGCACTCTTCCAGAAATTATCAGCATCTTCTAGATTCTTTTTGCTTCATTGCTATTCTTTTGTCACCTTAAATTATATGGACATGCATTATCTTTGCATCAGCAAGCAAAATGAGAATGTGCTGAAAAAATATATGTTCTTTGATGAGTTTGGTTTGCCTCAGTATTTGTGCATAGTGGTTAGTTGTGGAAATTGTAAAATCAACAGTTTCATTAAGGTCGGTCATCACTTGCAGGAAAACTGGTGCAAAAAAATGCGGCACCTCTGCTGCGGGTTCTGCTACTCCCAAAGGTGCTCGCTATGCTGTTGGCCTGAAGGATGTTCCCATTGGTATAGCAACCCCTTCTGACTGTTTCGCAGGCATCAATGCAACAGTTCGAAGCCCCACTAGAGCAGCAATTGCATCAAAACGTACTGCTGGCCCTAACATTGTTGATGGTCTTTTTGAGGTCAATGTCACTGATGCAACTGACTGTAGCACAGATATACTTGATATGATTTCTCCTGCTGATGGTGTCAAGAAACGAAGGCGCACTGTCTCCTGGAGAAGTGATGCAAATGGTCTTGCCATTGTTACTGTTGCTGACAAACTTGAGGAGACAAGAAAAACTACATCCTGGAAAAAGCTTGCCAGGAAATGCAATTCTGTTGCAGTAGCTGATAATATGAGCCTGGCTCCTCCCAGTGATGCTTCAGGAGAAACTGGTTGAATTTTGGAAAAATGGTATTACTGGTGCAGGCCAGGATTTCAGAAGTGTGGCGGAATTCCGTGATGCTCTACAGAAATATGCTATTGCACATCGGTTTGGTTATAAATTAAGAAAGAATGACACTAATCGTGCTAGTGCCGTATGTGCAGCAGAAGGCTGTCCTTGGAGGATTCATGCATCTTGGGTCCCATCCGCCAGTGTGTTTATGGTTAAAAAGCTGCATGAATCACATACTTGTGATGGCGAATCTTGGAAGACTGCCACTCCAGCTAAAAATTGGTTGGTGAATATTATTAAGGATAGGTTAAAAGATAGCCCACACTACAAACCAAAAGAAATTGCCAATGGCCTTCTTCGTGATTTTGGGCTTGAGCTGAACTATGCTCAAGTGTGGCGTGGAATTGAAGATGCTCGGCAGCAACTTCAGGGTTCATACAAAGAGGCATATGGTCAGTTGCCTTGGTACTGTGAGAAGATAGAGGAGGCAAATCCTGGTAGTTTTACGAAGCTTCTCGTTGGGGATGATAGAAGATTTCAGCGTCTTTTTCTATCCTTCCATGCTACAGTTTATGGTTTCCAAAGTGGTTGCCGTCCCCTTCTTTTCCTCGAGGCCATCCCTTTGAAATCAAAATACCGTGAAATTCTGCTCACAGCCACTGCACTGATGGTGATGACGGGATTTTCCCTGTTGCATTTGCTGTTGTAGATGATGAAAATGAAGACAGTTGGCATTGGTTTTTGGAGCAGCTGAAATCTGCAGTGTCGACTTCTCGTTCTCTAACTTTTGTCTCTGATAGAGACAAGGGATTAATGAAGCATGTGCTTGAAATATTTGAGAATGCTCACCATGGTTACTCGTTATTCTACTTGATGGACAGCTTCATACAAAACTTGAAGGGACCATTCCATGGAGAAGGGAGAGCTTCATTGCCTGGGTGTTTCTTGGCTGCAGCGAAAGCAGTCCGACTTGGTGGTTTTGGGATGTACACCGAACAAATTAAACGGGTTTCTTCAAGTGCTTATGATTGGATCATGCAAAATGAGCCTGAATACTGGGCAAATGCATTTTTCAAGGGTGAGCTTTATAATCACATAACACTCAACATTGCAGAGTCATATGCTGATTGGATAGATGAAGCACGAGAACTACCCATCATGCGAAAGATAGAAGTACTAAGATGTAAAATTATGGAATTAATGGAAGGTCGTTGAACAGAATCAAGTAACTGGACTACGAAACTTACACCATCAAAGCAGGAAATGTTACAAGAAGAATTTGCAAAAGCACATGGTCTGAAAGTATTATTCTCATCCGACACCAAATTTGAAGTTCATGATAATTCCATTAATGTTGTGGATATTGTTAAACAACACTGCAGTTGTGCCATGTGGAAACCAACTGGCCTTCCTTGCCATCATGCAATTGCCGTCTTTAACTGCACAGGTAGAAATGTGTATGATTATTGTTCAAGGTACTTCACAGCAGATAGCTTCCGATTAACATTTGCTGGGAGCATAAAGCATGCTTTGACCATTGCTCACCCTGGTGGAATTGAAGAATATCCCGAAGAAGATGATGATGAGCAGATAATGCCTCCATGCATCTCACGACCATTAGGCCAACAACAGAAGAAAATAAGACGGAACAAAAGTCAGGGAATTATCAGAAGATCCGTTTGTTGCACTCGATGCAATGGAGTCGGGCATAATAAAGCTTCATGCAAGGTAAGCTTATAGGGAGCATTTGCCTGTTGTATGTATGTATAACACTGTACAGTTTTCATGGTTACTTTGGGTAATTTCCAGCTCCTTTGAATAACAATCTTCATGGACTAACTACATTTGCAGTCTTGTTCTTCGAAGTTGCATTTATGAATTAGCTAAAGTACTTGGACTTTGTTGCAAATTAAATCTTATCATCATGTTATTAATTGCCATCATAACATGATGATAAGATTTGAGTCATTCTGATTTTTTTAATATATTTTTCATGTGTAGTACTTGAATTATTTGCTATCTAATAATTTTGAAATTTAAATGTTGAGAGTGTAAAATTAAAGCAATTTAAGTTTGAATTAGTCTCAGAGTTGGAATGATTTTTGTTTCAACTTGACTCGATTTCTTGTTTGATGGCACTTCTTATTTGAGTTAGTTTTTGCAAGTATACAGCCATGAAACCTAATGGTAACAATTACACTGCAAGGTGGTTAAATGCAGTGCTAAATGGTTTTAATTATTCAAGTAAGTTTTTATCACATTTACCAACAAAATGTGGTGATTGTACAGGAAAATGACATGAGATTATTGATATATAGTTTATAAAGGATTATAAATTTCACAGGGAGTGGATCAAGAGTATAATGCCCAAGCCTCCCGGTGCGATACAAATCTAGCAACTTGACACCAACTTTACTTTCAACATTTTCACCTTCTTCTGGAACATGGAAAGCCACCCTCAACGCTACCAACTGTGCCTCAATAAGTTTTATCATGTCGTCCTCGAGTTCTTGATTACCATCGAAAGATGAAATGGTATCAAAGATGGCCCCACGAACATCGTGCACCATCAAGTCCTGCATCAACAAGTCCTGCATCACATCATTTTCTTCATACATAAGTAAGGTCTCTGTTCTTGACCGGGGCTTGGGTCTTCGGACAACAATCAAGGCCAAAGTCAAGCTCTCTGTTTTTGGAAGAAGTTTGTTTAAACTTGTGATTCTTTGTTTTAGGGTTGATTTGTAACACAAGTGTCCATACCTGAGTGTGATCCATTAGATGCTGCATTTTCTGTCTGGTCTCCAACTTTGAGTTAATGGAGGCCTCTTCTTTGCGGTTTAGCCTACTCTGATTGGTTGTAAATTTTACCCATTTCTTATATTGGTCACTTAAATTAAGAATGGTCAAAAAATATTGAGCAAGTTCCTTCTGCTCAATCAAACCATCTCTAATTGCCCCTGCATTTGCAAAAAAAAAAAAAAAAAGGCAAATTGTTGGATTTAATAGAGGAAATACTTGACCTCAGACAGTTTAACCATTAGAATGGACTTATTCCTTTAAAAAGAGAAGAATAATGGTTATCACCTCACCTGTCAATGCTAGTTTGGAGCAAAGCTCGGCATCATGAATCGTACAAGGCAAAATACCAGGAGTATCCAACAAATAGATATTGGGATGGCTACCAATCTGAAGAAAAGAGTTGAACATGGATTACTCCATGATATTGGAGAAAATGGAATCTAAATTAAGATGAAAAAAACCATTACAACATGGTGGCATTTATACCTTCAAGCTGCTGATATCTTTTGTCTCTCCAGGCTGAGGACTCACAGTTGCATGCTTCAACTTTCCTTTCTCTAAAAAGAACATGGGGTGTTTTAGATTTCAATTAAATATTCATTAAGCAGGAGAGGAACAAGAGAAATTAAATTAGAGGATTTGACAAGGGTTAAGGCACCTGCAGCACTAATCCTCCCAATCTGATGCAAAGAATTAGCTAGTGCTGATTTACCAACATTAGGAATCCCTACAAGCATTACTGTTATAGTCTCACTAGAATGATGATTAGCTTTGCATAATCCCCTAACTTGAGCTTGTATAAAATTCAGCAGCTGTTGAGAAATGAATTGCTTAACAATTGTTTATATCTAAACAAGAACAAAGATTTCATCAAAAAAGAAATGATTAGATGAGACAGATAAAATACCCCTTTAACACTGTCCTTGTTATGGGAATTGACTCCACAAGGAATGCAGTCTTGTTGCTCAAAATATCTCATCCATCCCTAAAAGATAGAACATAATATCAAAATATGCTGATTAAGTGACACCAAACTTAGTCAATCGAGTCGAGTATTTTTATTTAGGGGTTATAGTTAGAATTCAGAGTTTTGGATAATATGGTTAGAAATTTAGGTTTTAACCTATAAACACTAAATTCTAACCACATCCCATCAATTCTAAACTACTAAACCTAAACCCCTAATGTCTAAACCCTAAAATCTAATCTTAAATCCTACAACTAAGGCGTTTTTGTTTTCACTCTGTATGAAATAATTACCATTTTATTAATGGTACAGTCGATTGGAATTGAAATGCAAAACACAAGAAACAAAAACCAACCTTTACTTGGTTTGGGTCAGCGAGGTCCATCTTGTTCATGACAACAATTCGTCTAGAAAGAGAAGGAAAGTTCCTCAGCAGCTCACACTCGGATGATAAAGGAATCTGAAAAGGTTAACCATTCAACAAGTTTACTGAAAAGTTTCATCTTGCAGAGAAGAATGAAGCTAAAAAAAAATTATACCCTGGCGTCTCTGATCTCGGCAACAAGATCCACCAATGGAAGTCGTTGAGCAATGGCAGTTGTGGCCGCAGCCATGTGGAGGTCGTACCACCATCCTTTGTTTCTTCTTGCTGCTTTCTGCACTGCCATCCCTATTTCCCTTGCTATTTTACTTACAACACTACTCGTTGCCATTGGTGTATCTTTTTCTCTCTTGGGATGCTGCTGGTGAACGAGTATATCTTAAGGGTTTGGGGTTTAAGTTAAAGGCTACGGTAGAACAATTGGAACTCACTCAGGCATAAACACAAACATGTTGAGAGCAATGTGGTTGGCTCCTAAATTGTACCCGAACCGAAAATAAAGCTATCAAATTAAACAGCGAATCAATGTCGAAATGAAGGTTGAGCAGTCTAAGAAAGGTGAAGAATGTTTAAAAGCTTCAAACCCATTTCCCCAGGAATACTGCATTCTCTTTTCAGCTATATCAGTATTCCTCGTCACTAAATTCTTCGGAGAAAGACTTGATATTTTATTGGATAAAATATAACTTGAGTCACTCAATTATGTATTTTATTATAAACAAGTATTTTTTAAAAGTTATAATTTAATCACTCAATTTAAATTTCGTTATAATCGTGTCATTACGTCGTTAAAATTAAAATTGGCATCTAACATAATTTGATATAATAACAGTTTGGTTCTAATTCAAAATAATCATCAGAATCCAACTTTTTAGCTAGCTGATCTGATTTGATATAGTAAAAATTCATTATGGATGATTCTTCTTAGAATTGGGTGTTCAATCGAGTCGAGTAAAAAAATTTGAGTTTATAAGCCATATTTTACAATTCAAATTTTATCTGATTTTTTTTTTCGAACTGAGTCGAGTTTATGAAATTGGAGTTGAGTTAAGTTTTCGAGCTTTTATACAAATTTAATTGTAATTACTTATGTAGCGACATTTTTTCAATTGAATATGTGAAAATAGTCTGACGACCGATTTTGAAATTTGGGCCGTTGTCCATTTTAATTTAATCTTGAAAATTAAGGTTTTTATACTAAATCAAATTATTCACTTAATTAACCATAAAATCGATTTCCTTTTATTTAATCTTTAAAAAAACTTTTGGAGTCGCCACCGATCACTTTGTAAACATGACACCATAAAAACAACCAGAGATTTATTTTCTTAAAATTTGGGTTCTGAAGTCGGTTACGCGTGGGGAAGAATTAGCACCCACAAACGCCCGTTATCGGCACTTTTTTAATTTCACGTGACATTTTGAATAATAATTTAAATTTAATTTAACCATAATTATTACTTGGATTTTTATTCCAAATGGGGATATCCTTTTACAAGGAAATATATTTTATCCGAATACGAGATTAAAAGCACCCAATTACATTAGGGAATCCCTATTCGTATTCAAAAATATATTTCCAACATAAAAGGTTTTGAATGCATGATCTCTTATTATCTTGTTCATTTTAAGTTCTAACATATATGGCTCTAATCATTTTAATCATTTAAGATTGTGAATATTATTGAATTTAAAGACTTCCATGAGATAACACCCGGTAGTTTGGGCACTATTCATATTGAAATCCTTAAATTGAATAATATTCAATAATCAATTTGTCATCTAATTAATTAAAATACTAGTCTTAATTAAGTCTCTATTAAACTGGCTAAATTATTTATCAGGTTCTAAGATTATAAAAAATATTAAATGTTCTACTTAAGAGTCATGTTAGAATAACATCCCACTACATTGAGATACTACCCAAATCTAAACTCTTTAAGTGTTTCATTTAACATACACTAATTTGCTACAATTGTCTCAATTAATTCATTATTGAGTTTTAATTAGAGAGTCTAAATACTAAAGGCTCTAACAATTAATTAAAAACTAAATGGTTAAATTGTCTAACATGCAAAACTATATGCTCAATTTAAAAAATTATCAAACATATAAGTTTAAAAAATTAATTGAAAGCTGTAAAGGACTAAATTGAAAGGAAACACAAATTGCAGAGCTCATTTTCTTTCAAAATGGGGCCAAATTGAAATACGATACAAAGTTGTAAGGACCAAATTCCTAATTAACTCATTTATCTCAAAGTGCGCGGGTCTCCTGTCCGGGTCGGATAAACACGCGGATCCCTGCTCAAAACGCTGCGTTTTGGAAGGAGTATTTAAACCCTTTTTACTTCAAAAATTTTCCCTCTTTATTTCATTTTACTTAACTTTCTCTCTCTCATACCCGAATCTCTCTCTCCCAAACACTCTGAACCCAAACACCCTTTGAACCCAAAAACTACACAAAAATGGATCAAAATCCATGATTTCGGTTGGTGTTCATCATTGTTTAAGATGAACACGATGAACAGCCGATTATCCAGTCATTTTCCGTCGCCTGTACCATCGTTGAATTTCGGCCATTGCTCCCCAGTCTTCTAAGGCTATTTGCCGGCCACCACACCTAAACCTCGACCACCGCGCGAGTCGGCGCCGGCCGCCACTCGCTGGAACCTTAGAACTTAAAAACTCTTTTTTCGATCCTAAAATCTAATTTAGACCCAGATTCGTCAGATTCCTCTCAATTCTGACGGTCCTAAGTCTGAACTACCCCAAATCGAGCTCTTATCCCTCATTTTCGACTCTGACGACCTCTCCATAACTCCGGCAACCACATATATGCTTCCGATTTCCCTTTCTCTCTTTAAATCTCATATATGTTTTTATTTTCATGAACTAACATCGTTTTTCTTTGCAGGAATTCAAAGATCGAAAAGGATATACCTTATGGTGGCTAAACGATAATTTAAGCGCCTTCTCCGACGTTCGATGAGCTTCCTGACGACTGTCATTTCAGCTCCACAATGGCGGTTCAACTCTCAAACGACGTTCGATTTTCCCTGGTCGGCGGTTCAACTCTCAAACGACGTTCGATTTTCCCTGGTCGGCGGTTCGGCTTTCTCAATAGCATGTATAATTTCCCAAAATGCATTTTCTCTTTCTTGCTTTTATTATATTATTCATTATCCTATTATTATTTTATGGTATGTAATTATTAGTGTGTAATTAATTCTTCTGATTTTTTCTCTCTTTCCTTATTTATATGGGGTTAGAAGGATGACGTCACCTAGGGCTTGATCTGCGTGAAATTAAAACGGGCAAATGGAAGACCGCCACGTGTCAACGAATGGGCGGGAAAGCTTGAATTAGCTGAATTTTTGTGTTTGTTTGGGTTTAGAGAGTTGTAAAAAAATGTATACGATATATAAGAATTTTAGGCTTTGTAACGAGAAATGGGCTTTTGTAATGCATAATATGGACATTTAAGGGATTTTGAGGCTTATTGATTTTACTTATTTTATGGGTTTATACTTTTTATTTTATTTTTTATAGAGATATATAATATATATATATATATATGTACCTGGACGAAATTCAAGTATTAGAACTTATAATATTTTAATCCATATTTACTCCTATTTAAACGACTTCCTAACAAGGATATATAATATATATTTTATGTGGCGACATTGACAAGGATTCAAACTTAAAAACTGATTAATTAATTACTAAAAAATTTGAGTTATTCGAATTTTTATCTTGTAACACTATATTTAAAACTTTTTCAAGTCAAGTTTACGAAATTATAAGTCAAGTCAAAACGAGTTAGCATTTTTTCGTGTCGAGTCTAATAATTCAATTTTTTCGAGTCAAGTTTTACCCACCCCTAAATCTTCCAACTCAATTTGTACTATTTATATAACGGCAATATTCAAACCCTGATTTTACTTTTAAGAGCAGTGGTGTTTTATCCCGGTGCACCAAATCATTACCATTTGTATATTGAAAATTTTATACTGCATTCTCTTTTCAGCTATAATCTGGTGCTTGCAATATCTATTTGCCATGCTTCAAATGGGATACTATTAACAGAAGCATTAACTTTGGTAATATTTATTGGTCTGATACACCCAAGTAGTGACATGCACACATGTATGATATTACCCCAATGGACTGTTTTATTACAGACATTATAACTCCCATGATCATTTTATGTGGTCATCTAAAGCTTTGCAATGACATACGGTGGCAAGTTGAATTTGGATCTAGCAGGAAGCTTCAGATCTTCCCAATCTTCATCCTTCAACTTTGAGAAATAGCTGTCAACTGTAGTATCAGTGATCAGCTCCAATTTCGATGGCTCCCACTAGTACAACAAAAGGGAAAAGGTGACTCAGTCCGTCGGACTCAGTCCGTCGGTCGACGTTCCGAAACTTTGTAATATTTAAGGATTGAAGGTTCGGGAAAGAGAATCCTAACCTTTGGGTTCTTATCTTTATCCAGTAGTATGGCCCTGCAACCCTGTTAAGTAAGATGGATTTTAATCGGTTGAAGAGATGGTGAGAACGAAAGCGAGTTAAAATGCATAAATTTGAGACAGCTGAAACCTCGAAAAAGTCTTTGCTGAATTCTCCACGCATGACATGGCAAACCATTCTATATTCACGAACGAGGCATGGACCCACTCCTTGGAGTCTCCCTACTCTAATCTGGTAAGAGAAAGTCAACTTAAGCTGAACCACTCATCAAGCTTCAAACAAACTCTTAGTCAGATAATCCAGGATCCGCTATTCACTAATATATAAGAAAGTCAATTTCCTTATGTAAAAGAACGATTTGATAAACAAGGCTTATTATCTTTTCCGTTTCAGTAGTGCCACTACCGGTGTACAAGGATAATATATTCATATGGCGACATTGAAAGGGACCATGTAATTTTTATGGTTAAAATCGTTAACGCGGAATTTCAATATGAACTGATCTCAAAATATATGATAAATACGCAAAAGGTGATTGAAGAAAATAATGATATCATTGGCATGTCCCAATCAATATGAATAAGTCAACTTACTGATCTAAGAGAAATCTTAAGACTTGTAGGTGAAGCCTTTTTCAGTGTTTGAATTGTAGTAGAGATCCAACCGTCCCTTCGATCAACAGCCTCCCTCTCCTGTGTACACAGATTTTAGTTTTAGGTGGCATATACTGATGGTGCACAAATTGTAGGGAACTTTGTAAACTCATGCAAGAAGCATTAAAAGAGATAACCAGATTAATGTTCCGGAAACAAACAAAATCGAATTATCAACTTACAAGAGCAGATAAAATTTCTTCAACTGTTTTTTGAGAGAAGCATCTATCAATGACATCCAATCTGCAGCCATGTAACCAATGATAATGAGGATTTAAAAAGTCGTGTCAGTCGGCTGTTAGCAAGTTTGGGTTTCAAAAAACACAAAACCTCCTCTTTCTTAAACAGAATTGAAATACAGGGGCAGATACTCAAAATTTCTTATATTTACTACCAATTATACAGGAAAATGCATTGTTAATAGAAAACTAACCGATTGTACACACTCTGCTCTTTCAGTGAGGGTCGCTCGGAATGTTGACCAATAATTGATGAAATGATTGCTGGATCACTGGAATCTACAGCACATAATGCAGCTTCTAACATGGGTAATTTCTGTTGATTAAGTGAAAAGATGTAAAAATTATTATAAACAATAAAGTGAGCTTTCTAAGGCATAAAGCAAGAGAATTCATACGGCCTATTTTGGATATATTAAGCAGAGATTTTGAGGATTCTAAAGAAAAACGAGTAGGATCAAAAACTTTCTTACAGCAGGAAAAACAATCTTGTACCTAAACTAATCATGGTGAAGCTTTCCCTTAGTTCACAAGGCACAAATAAGTAGGGAGTTTATTTTCAGTTTCAGTTGCTTTAGTAAGTGTAGACAGAGGTTTTAACTTCTCCAGACAAAGGAAAGATATTTTTTGACCTACAAAAGTAGCTTTATAAAATAAAGAAGCCCATTTATGAAACCCTTAAAGATGAATCTGGTTATTGTTACAAAAGTAACTCTATATGATATAGAAGCATTATGTTTATTAGGGACACAGTAACTATACAATTTAATTTCCAAAGATTAATGTCTAAAGTTTAAAATGAATAAGAAGAAACAGGCATGCCGACTTCCTTTATATTATTTTCTCAACCAACCGGTATAAATCTACATTGTCTCAGATATATTTTGAACTAAACTGTATTTTAGGTTGAGAAACATACTGATGATGGGACAAAGTGAGTTGCAAGGCCACATGCAAGCATTTCTACACCGTCCAATCTGGCACCGGTAAGACCAAGATACTCTCCTGCCAGAAGATGATGACGATATGTGAAGCTAAACATAAAGCAAATTCCAGTATACAAGTTTTTGGCTAGATGGAAGAAATGAATACAGCATGAATCAGTTCTGTGAACCAAAATAGACCCAAACAAGGCCAAAGATAGTTATTGCAGCTATCATTAAGGAGAACCCAATTTACGGAGCTTTTACTGCCTTTGCATTTTTTTTTTTTTGTATCTGTACAAGGCATTAGCCAAAATCCAGAACACTACCAAAGAGAAGAACCAAAGGTTCATGTTATGTTTTAAAGGATTTAGCCTTAGGATATGTAATTTTAAAAATAAAAGTAATTAAGAGCATGCATAAGATATTCAAGCATATAAATGGGAGTACCAAAAAATCCTGGGAGTCTTGACAAGAAATAGGAGGCTCCAACATCCGGGAAGAGTCCCAAAGCTGTTTCAGGCATTGCAAAAAGCTACACAACATCCAATATATAAACATTTAGAAAGAGAAAACAAATCTGCTACACCTAGCATCTGATTCTCTCTATAAAATGTAAGTAGACAAGATCTAGGGAAGGGACATCAAGTTGTTTTAGTTGGAGACTTATCATTTTTTAATAAATAACAGAGAAAAAATTGGCTAGAAATGCTAACAGAGCCATTATTTCTTCTTAATTATGCAAGGAGCTTATAAAGTTTTTCAAAGGAGACAAAAGAGAAAAATACCGAGTTCTCGGTTGCAACACGGAATCTACCATGCATTGAAGCACCATTCCCACCTCCCATAACGATTCCATTAAGAATTGAAACCTTCAATGAGATTTGCATTCTCACAATTAGAAAAATCATATATATACATGACATACACAAAAGTCGGCATAGCCTTAACTGCTCTTTATGAAATTTTACTCAGCATCTGTTTGTTTAACTGAAATTTTGTCTTCCTCTTCTCGATTACAACTTCCATTGTCTTCCTCTTATCCATGACTAGTTCCATCTTTCTCATTCTCCTCAGTATCTCCCCACAGCCGCCATCCCCTACCCCCAAAATAAATAGATAAGATTTCAATTCACAACCCAAACATCCTGTCCAGCAACTTGTCATTTGATTTCACCCTTTCTTCACTCCACTTTGGTAAGTTACCAAATTTTGTGTTCTTTATACTCAAATTCAGGTTATATATATACATATATGTATTATAAATGTATAGCACCTTATCAATTGATTTCACCCTTTCTTCACTCCATTTTTGCTAAATTTCCAGATTTTGTTCTTTTATGCTCAAATTCAGATTTCTTTATTGTTCACAACTTGTTTCAGGATTTATTATATGAATTTGAAGAATAATTTTATGCATTTTTGTATGGAAGAACATTTTTGAGAAACAGATGGCGCCTTAAAGCCATTTGGGTTACCTGTGGTTTGCTATAGGTTGCCATCAAATAGTTTAAGGTGTATTCCTTCATAAAAAAGTTGGCACCTGCTCTCCATCCACCTAAAGCATATAAATGCATAACAAAAGGTCATTGATTTTAAATTCCTCCAACAAACAAGGAGGAATAAGAAGACACATTTGGCTCTTCAAATGTGGTTAGTCCACTATGCTAGCAAAAGAGAAATTACAAATGATAGCAAACGTGAGGTAGACAAAGAGGAAACAAAGGTGACAGCAAACTAATAATGTAACTTATTAACCTTTTAGATCTAAAGGATTAGTACTATCTGGTATCCACAAAAAATGAAAGAATCCATACCTGCCCTAATATCATGTACCACAGCTGCAACATCTCCACCAGCACAAAATGATCTTCCTTTCCCCTGATGACAAATAGCCAGCTATCAGGTATAATCTCTTCAATGCTAAAACATTGGCTTGCAAAATCAATGAAGGAACCTAGTCTTATGGAAGGGTTAAATAAGATAATTTCTTACCTATCAATTCTTCCAAAATAAATATAAAAAGCTTACCTAATTGACAGAAATTAACCAAGTCTTTCAACACTTTGGTTACATTAAGGAATATCAATGGTATAAACTGAGCAGACATTGCCCTTTCAAGTTTACTCTGCCAATTAAGTGGCATAGATGAGAAGTAAATTCCTATCTGGCCTTCATTTAAGAACCATATATGATTAATAATGGTAATATGTAAAGCCTAATTATACTTCCAACAGGAATCCTGACACAGACTATAAATTAAACACAACAATCATGACTGTTGACTATCTACAGCCAAGCTGATGTGCTACAGTAGTTAACCAAAAAGACATATAGCCTTTCTATTTGACATTCCAAGAATAAGCAAGTAAAACTGTCAAACCCAAAATGTGCTGTCAAACAATCTGTTTGAGTGACTCGAAATGAGCTAAGACAAGAGACCAGACACACTTGTATGCAACCCAAAAAATGTCATCAGACTCAAATGTCTTACAATTTCATGTTTCTTTTCTTTTGTCAATTTGTTTCTTTTAATAAAGTAAAAGAAAATGATACTGAAGTTGTATCTTCAGAGGTGCTAACCTTCAATATTACCAGCTTGACATTAGGATTGTCCTCATAGGCAAGAAAAAGTTCTAATAATCGAGAGATCTACCATTGAAAGAGAAAACATTATTACTATTTGACAGACAATTTATGACAGTCATGAAGAAAATATAGAAATAAAAGAAAAGCATGATTACAAAATGCACGGTACAAATCCTGAATACAACAATTTATTGGAAAGAGAAATCTGATAGGTTGTTGTAGTTGACAATTGACATAGAAGACATGCAAAAGAAACCATATGAACTAGCAGTTACAAAAATAACTAGAAAAAAATGTTTAATCCAGTGTTGTTAAGGCATGCCTAGGAATTAAGAATTAGCAACAGCCAACAATAGCATTTCAGAACCTTTTGGGCGACAAACATTTGATCAAGCCACATCTGATGCGCCTAGGAACTCTTTTCCATGAGCTGGTAGGCACAAAAAAAATCCACCGTGATATTCTCCTTTTTGATTTCTGGATTTTTTTATTTTATAATTAACTGTATGTTACCAGTAAAAATAATGAGAATAACAAACTTTGTACTTCTCAAGGTTTGAGCATCAAAAATAGACATAGGACCATAAGCAAATCATGCATATTGGCCAACAAAATAAAAACAAAATTGAATATTTTTTAATAAAAAATGGACTAGTTTATATCATAATCATATAATTTAGGATTTGGTATTTAATGCACTATTTCTACAGTAAATCACAAGATGCTACCCCAATAATAAGTAAACATAAAATTTTAAAACTCTTGAAGAAACAGTCAAATCATGTATACCCAGATAAGTCATGTGAAAATAGACATATGCAGAATATCAAATTGAGGTTGAAATAACACAAAGGAAAACTACAAAATAAATAATTTGATCCTAAAACTCGTTGTATAACATAAGGGTAATTCCCAAATATTGAAAGAGCTGAAGCACCCTATTAAAGAACATATCATACCATCTGAAATGAAAGGGCATTGAGCTGCTTTGGCCGGTTAAAGGTTAGAATTCTTGCAAATGATTTTTCTTCTACTAGAACCTGCAGAGGTAAAGAAGAAATATAAATGAACCTCCCAAATATAACAAAGTTAGTTAAGCTAAGAAGCAAAGAGAAACGCTGGGGACTCATAATTCGACATACAGTTTTGACATGTATGTAATTGAAATGGAAAATCAACATGAAATTATTTCAATTACAAAGAAAAGAGATGTTGGGATTGAATTTTTAAGTCAATTTAAGCTCAATTGAGAAGCAAAGAGAGAGTGGGAGGGTAGGAATGTTTTGTGGGTTCTGAAAACTATACAACACAATCTTCGAGATTTCAAATAAAGCATTTTGAATTGAAAAACTCGTTAGAAGAAGAATGAAAAACACCCAAAATTCCAGAAAAAAGAATAAGATAATTAGAGCATCAGAAATGAAGACGCACCTGCTCATGTTGGGAAGAAACGGATGAAGCCATTCGTATGGATTAGTAGTTGAAAGCACCAAATCCGATTCCCAGAACGACAATCAGTCACTGCTGGTGATGGATTAGTAAATGTTAAGAGCAGGCTGAGAAGCAGTTTTTAGCTGGTTATAAAACAAATACTCGGTTGGGTAACTTGTGGTCGTATGAATTCTAGACTGACGCTCAACTGGGTCGTGTGTTAATTTCCATCTAATACGTCTCTGGAATAGATAAAATTTATATGATGGTTATCGGTCGGGTTTTTGGCCGACCTCGAAAATATTTATTCTAAACCCAATATAATCTGATCACATCTTTTAAAATTTCGACCTGACTCAAAAATTATATACTTAAACTCGAATCAGACTTAATTTATTAAAAAAATTAAACTTTAGGGACCTATTTATAAAAAAAAATTAAAGACCTAGTTATAAAAAATGATTTTAATGACTTGATCATAATATATATATATATATAAAAAGGGAGCACTATTGCGAATATCTCTAAAAATATATAGATAAAATATACTACTATTATTCATCAATTATAAACCAATATTTTTCACCCAAAAAATCTAAACCACTAAAATCACCTTTAATGAAAATCGACTTGAACCTGAAGTTTCTAAAAAGAAACCATAAAACTAAGGCATTTGTGGAAAATGTTCATCCCTAAATAGATTAGATTTTGAATATTTTGTTATTTTAAGATTTTTTAAATTTACTGATACTATTACATAATAGTATATGTTCATATTTTTTTAATTATTTAATAATGTACACACTTTTCATACACAAGTACTTGAATCCGAGTTTACTACTTATCTTTGAGTTAAGATAATGCAAAATTATTTAATTATCTTTGAGTTAAGATAATGCAAAATTATTTAATTTTACATCGGTCTATGTATTAAAGTTTAGGTTTGAGTTTTGGATCAGAGTATCGAATAATTCGAGTGAGGATTTTGAGGCTCGTTGGGTTATGAATGTTTTGGGCTCATTCATATCCTTTTCTCTTCTTTGGCCCAAAAGATGATGTGATTCCTTTTTCGAATGCTTTGCAAATTGAGGGACCGGACAATTTCCATTTCTTAATGAGATTTAATGGGAGAGAAGATTGAAAACATTTATAAGTGAGTCTAACGTACGACATGTTTAGGGTGTGGTTAAATAATGATATATTTTGAAATTTGTATACTAACTGAAAAATATAAGATTTTTTGATAATATTTTCGGTTGATTTTTTTTAGTTTTTTTTTCCAAGTATAAATACTTTGTTTCGAACTGAAAAATTATCAAAAAAATTAAGTATCAATACTTAAAACAAAAACTAAAAATATTATCAACAAATCTAACATTTTCGCGAATAAATATCAAAATTTGTCTTCTTTTAATTTAGACAGATCGTACTCTAGACCTACCATTTATGTTTCAACAGCCTTCTCCATCTCATATTTTTCCAATATCATTTTTCTTGTTTCATTCATTTTTTTAAAAAAATTTTGAACTTCGTGAAAAAAATATTTGTAGGGCTACATATCAACTTATTCCTTATCTAAACTTTAACCAACAATACTTATCTCTTCTATTACAAAGTTGCCATGTAATAAAGTTGTTCAACTCTATGGTCTTTTATAATGTTAAGCAATCTTCACCTAATCAATAGACAATAATCAATTCCCAATATTCCCACTAAATCAACTTTAACACATTATTATTCTTTTAATATACGACTAAACTCGACAAGCAATTTCAGTAGAAAAGAGAATAATATTTATTTTAGAAAATTTCGGTTTAATTTATTTTATTTGCAAAATGTATATACATTGTCAAATAGTTAAGAATTTGTATAAACATATAAATATATTGTAAAAATATATAACTATATCTGTGTTTAATTAATTGACTAAGTGGTCAATGATATTTATATTGTCTCATCTTATGTGATTTTCAAATCTGTAATTTATATTTTAATCTCAAACTTTATTTAAGTAATTAATTTGTTGGTAATTTGTCTTAAAAGCTAATTACAACTCATGGACAACCTTTTTAGTCATGGCATATTCTTGTAGCTATACCATCAACATGATTAAATTAATATTAACAAACTTAAAGACAATTTGACATCGACTTTTTTAATTTAAATTAAGCACCATAAAATATCTTATTTATAATTAATTGATGTGATTTGCTAGCTGCATTGTTCGGTGCCTTGACTCTTTAACAAAATCAATTTGATTTTTTCAAAGTGAATAAACTTTGGACTGTATAATTTGGCCAGTGGTCATAATATATAATATATGAATTATAATTGATTACTTCAAAATATTTTTATTTGAATTTTATTATAAAATTTTAAAAGTTATATTAACATATGTATTTGATGTTATATTGAAAAATAGTTTCTAGAAGTATGTTCACATTTTTTGAATATATTTTTATAGGGGTAAAATTTTAATACACAAGCTGTGTAAAACCATTTTTACATAAGTATGTGTTTTTATCTTATAAAACACAAATTTTAAATCCCCAACCTTAATACCCTAAACTCTAAATCTTAAATTCTAAAGCCTACAACCTAAACCCCTAAACTTTTAACCATAAATTAAATCATTAACCCTTAAATTTAAAAAACACGCGTAAACTTTTGTTTACACGTGCTGAATATCTTTTTATAGTGTATCGATTTGATTACTTTATTTTTTATTTTATAATAATCTGATGAAATTTAATAATAAATTAAAAAAAATTAAAATGGTTATTTGTATATTTTATCATGATAAAAATGATAGAATTGCCAAAATTTCAAAACCACGAGGATAATAAAGGAGGAAGATTTTCAAATGGAAAGAAAGAAATAAAATTTCAAATTAGCGACATTGAAAAGGAAATATGGAAGTTTCGTTTTTGTCTTTTTCTCGGGAAAATAAAAAGGAAAAGGAAAAGGAAAAGAAAAAGAAGGGGAAAGTAGCATGGAGCAATGTACTATTTACTAAAGACGCCGCATGACAGTTGCAGTGGACCAAACCTTACCCTATTATTGTTTTACACTACAATCAAATCTCAAAACCCAATGTTCCTTTTCATAATTGGATACCGATTTTTTCTTCTTTAAATATCAGTGGATTTTTATGAATTAATATCATTTTATAATTTAAACTTATTTAAATATGTTGCATTGGAGAAAATGATCGAATAAGTCTAACAATAGAAATTGTATGTTTAAAGGCAACGATCGACAGTTGAAATAACGATAACTTGAGGTTTAAATTAAAGAGATTTTAGAACTTTAGAGGATGCTTTAAAAAATTGGAGAATTTCAATATTTTCTAAAAATTTTAAGTTTTTGTGTAAAAGATGTTTTAAAAAAAATTAAAATAAAATAAACATGTCATATTTTGATTGGTTAACGAATTTTTTGAACGGTAGTTAATTATCACTCACCTAAAATTATAACAACATAGATTTAGGCACTTATTTTTAACAAAAAATACTTTATACACCTAAAGTTCAAAAAATGTATAATTTGGACACTAATTTTCTATTTAATACTTTAATTAAAAACTTTAAAATTCAGCTCATGCAAATAAAAACTTCTAATTCATATAATTTATTTATTTTATGCCATGTTTTTTTACATTTTTAAATACGGGTAAATTTATTTAAATTTAAAATTTAATATAAATATTATTTTGTACTTAAATAAAATCATAAAAGAATGTTAAAATAACTACAAAGAGAAAATGAAATAGAAAAACCTAGGCCAATTGTCAATATTAAAATCTCATTTCCATGCCAATGCTTTAGCGTGACCACAATTTTAGGCTTAATACACAAAGTGATCCTTTAACATTTACTTGTTTTTCTATTTTGACACACAACAAATTTTTTTGTCATTAATGCTCCTAAAATATCAAATGTTATTCATTTTACTTAAAATTATTGACGCCGTTAAAAATTAATTGATCAATAAGATTGCGCCATGTCACTCTTCTACCAATAAATTGCACCAATTAAATGCAATTGTTTTTTTAAAATGGTAAATGATATGTGAAGTTTTTCAAAAAAAAACTTGTTTAATTTAAGCTAAAATGTTTATTTATTTTTAAATTGATTTTTTTGTATTCTTAAATTCAATAATTCTGTCTAATATTATCTATAATATTACAATGATTTTTTTTATTTATTTTTATATAATAAATTAATATCATCCAATAAGATGACAACACACGACATCATCTTATCGGTTGAAAAATAGGTAATATATGCTTTGACAACACATGACATCATCTTTTATTGTCTAATTTAAAATTTGATAGAATGTACAAGTTTTAATACTAATTTGGGAGCAAAATTTTTTTAAACACCAACTTGAAAAAAATTGTCTAATTTAAATACCAATTTAAAAATAAAAATTCTTTAAATATCAACCTAAAAAAGTGTATAGTTCAAATATCAAATATACATTAAAACCTATTCTCAATAGAGAGTTATAATAAAATGGACAACCACATATAATAAGGGGTGATTCTAGGGTAAGGTGGCTTAAAACGAGGCGGTACAAAAAATTTTACAAAAATTTTAAAGATTTCTGTATCAACTTTTATGTACATACAGAAATGCTTATAAAAATGATAAGAATTTTGGTATATACATAAATGCTTACCATTTCTAAATGATAAGAATTTCGGTATATACAAAAATACTTATAAATTTTATAAATATTTCTATTTGTCCATAAAAATTGATATAATTTTTTTAATATTTTTATAAAGATTTTTATACCGCCTAATTTTCACGTGCCTCGTTTTAAAAAATTCCATAATAATTATACCATTCCACATGAAAATTCATTAGATAAGATTTTCTCAAATTTGACGCCATGAATATTTTTATTAAATTTAATTTAAACACATCCCTTTATAGTTAAAAAACACATTCCTCAGTTAAAAAAAGCATATTCTTAAAAAAATTTAGTTTTCACAGCCGCTGCAATTTTTTCTTTTTTACTTAACGGGTAACGACAATTAGTCATAGTACTAATTGTAAAAATCTCTACTCTTGTAGCACGTGTTTTTTTTTTGCTTTTGTGTTTTTTTATTAAATTTTGTGGTTCGTTTTATCTGTCATTTGGTACGATTTCAGCATATCGTGACGATCGTTTGGTGCTCATATAGAGATCCTCAAGGCGCTAACTTTCTGATTTGATTTTGTCAGTGGTCATAGAAAAGATTGATCCCCACTCGTTTGATAGTTTATTAGCCGATGTAATCAGAACTGTGTAGTAGAGCAATATGCCTGATAGTTTGGTTCACTCATCACTCATTTTTCATCCCGTAAAACGTCTTGTTTGACTAGAGACAAAGAGATTTATAAAGGTTTATGGGTTTTGATGGTATGTTAATTTCCATATGAGAGTTTGCTTTTTTTGTACCTTTGTATGAAATTTTTAGTAGACTAGTCCCCTTTTATTTTTTTTTGATGTATTATATTAATAATATCTTTTATTTTGATTAATAAAATCTAGATGTCATCGCTAAAAAAACACATTCCTTTATAATTATAAAATTAGAGGCAAACGACGGTGGAATCGATGAGGTTGTGTCTAAAATTTTGAACGATTAACATTTGCTCCCTCAAATTTAAAAATTAATATAATATTTTCAAAATTTTTATAATTTTAACTAAATTTTAATTTATTTAAATATTTATAATCAAATTTTTTTATTTTCTAATTTTTTGTCAAGTCTGACCATTAAAAAAATTAATTACACTTCTAAAGATTTAGATTAAATTTTTGAAAATTTGAGTTTAGACTCTTAAAATCTTTAAAAAATTTATATAAATTTCATTAAATTATTTTGCCAAGATTCACCATGTATAAAATCGATGTGGTGAGAATCTTTGAAATTATTAAAAATATGGCTTAAATGAAAAATCAACCCCATAAACTATTTATTTTATTTGCTTTTAGTACTTTAATTATTTTTTAGTTAAAAACACGTACTTAAATTATTATTTTTATCACTTTAAGCTCAATAGTTAGATTTGAAAATTAATTTAGGAAGTAAAAAGAAAGTTAACAAATTTTCTATCTTTAGGCATTCCATTCTTTCTGGACAGCGAAGCTTTTACATTTAACACCACAAACTATCCTGTATGCATGTAACTATAAACTCTCTCATTTTTTCCTCTCACTGACAACATATTTTCTCTCCGTTTTAGCTTCTTTTGTGGAAGGTTGTTTACTTAAATCATGGCCGCCTCCATTCTGCCAGATCTCGCCACCGAGATCCTGATCCCGGCTTGTGCCCTTATTGGAATTGCCTTTTCTCTCCTACAATGGGTTCTCGTTTCCCAGGTCAAGCTCTCTCCCGGTTCCGCCGCCAACAACGGTGCCGGTGGCAAAAACGGCTATGCTGATTACCTCATTGAAGAAGAAGAAGGTCTTAACGACCATAACGTTGTTCTTAAATGCGCTGAAATCCAAAACGCCATCTCTGAAGGTCTTTGCTCTCTTCACTTGTTCTTTTTTAATGGCTTTGCCATCTGGGGTTTTGAAAAAAAAAAATGAATCTTTTGGTCCTTTTCTTATGTTGTTTTTCTTTTTGGATAAATGGTGAATCACTTGGCCGAAATGGTCTTTGGAAAAAAGGTTTTTTTTTTTCTCGCTGTTTTGAAGCATTTGGATTGTTTATGTTCTGAAAGTTTAGATCTTTAGTTTCACATTATTTTTTCTATGTTTGGTTATAGGAGTTTTTGGTTTGTCTGTATAAATTTTGGTGTTGTCTTGTGAAACTTTGAAGAAAGAGTTTTGGAGCACGAGGTTTTATGTTTCATCATGTTTTCCTATGTTGAAGTTTAGTTTTACTTTTTTTAAAAAAACAAAATGTTGGGATGTTTTTTTTGTATTCAACAGCCATGAAAAACTACAGTATGTGCAAGCTATAATATATATGTGTGTGTTTCAATGATTTTTTATTCAAATCAAAGTGTATGGTGATGGGGGAATTGAGTTTGGACCCACGTGTATTTATTTCTTATCTCACAATCAATATAGATTTAAGTTGTGTTGATTTTCTGTTTGCACATTCAGAACATAATTGGGATCTAGGCATTTTTTTCTTTCCTTTTCTTTTTGGGTTTAAATTTTAGGTGTTGTAGCAGAAGGCATAATGGCAATTGAAAGACTTTGGACGTTTTCTAATGATTGTATTGTATGCTTACTATGTGAAAATCTGTTCCTACTAATTAATCTGCAGATTTGGAGTTCCATGGAAAACTGAATGTTCAGGAACTAAGTTTGTTAAGGAAATTCAATCCTTTTTGTTGATCTCGAACTAGATCTGGAAGTCCTGCTTTATATGGGACCTGAATAAAGTTTCCAGTGGCCTGAACTCTTAAATTTGTTTAATTTGTATGGGGCCTGAATTAAGTTTCCAGTGGCTTGAACTCTTAAATTTGTTTAATTTATATGGGGCCTGAATTAAGTTCGCAGTGGCCTGAACTCTTATATTTGTTTAATTTTTATGGGACATGAATTGAGTTTCCAGTGGCCTGAATTCTTCGATTTGTTTAATCTGTATGGGGCATGTATTAAGTTTCCAGTGGCCATACCTCTTCAGTTTGTATACTCTCAAAGTGTTGCTTAACAAGGACATAGAAGTGGATGATTTAATTACTTTGTCCGAAATATTTGTTTAGTTTCCTTCTTTTTCTTTTACTGCTGGAAAATTTATTGTGTATAATGAATGAATGACTCATAGTAAAAGCTGATTTGAGCAAATGATGCACTGTTTGATGATATGATATGCTTTACACTTTATTTCACTTTTTGAAAGTGAACTGCTTTTGAATCATTTCTATGCTTCCAAGGTTGAAACATGCTAAGCTATTTTTCTTGTTTGTTTCCTCTTTCTCTGAGATTTGTAATAAATATTACTGTTGTAAAAAATGCAAGATTATATTTAGATTAAACACATTTTTTAATATCTTGTCAACAAAATGTTAATATTCCAAAATGAACTTACCTTTTTAATTTGTTTCTATTGCTTTGCTTAGAAGAATGAAGTGAGGATGATAATAAGATCACTTTAGCTTTATTCTATAGACAATGTTTGTGACAATATGCTTTTCCTACAAAGAATTCTGGTTTATATCTTGTCGTTCTGTTTGTTGCCTTTTCTAATTGTAAGTTTTGGAAAGACTTCCCAGTTAGCTAATATTTTGATTTATGAGTTTACAGGTGCAACCTCATTTCTTTACACTGAGTATCAGTATGTTGGCATTTTCATGATTGCTTTTGCAATCTTGATTTTCCTCTTCCTTGGCTCCGTAGAGGGTTTCAGCATGAAGAGCCAACCTTGCACATATGACCTATCTAGGATGTGCAAGCCTGCCCTTGCCACTGCTGCATTCAGCACCATATCTTTCTTGCTCGGTGCTGTCACTTCAGTTGTTTCTGGCTTTCTTGGGATGAAAATTGCTACTTACGCTAATGCTAGAACCACCCTTGAGGCAAGAAAGGGAGTCGGAAAGGCATTTATCACTGCATTTAGATCTGGCGCTGTAATGGGCTTTCTTCTTGCTGCAAATGGCCTTTTGGTGCTTTACATTGCCATCAATGCATTCAAGCTCTACTACGGTGATGACTGGGGTGGTCTTTTCGAGGCGATCACTGGTTATGGGCTTGGAGGTTCATCCATGGCTCTTTTCGGCAGAGTTGGTGGAGGAATCTATACCAAAGCTGCTGATGTGGGTGCTGATCTTGTAGGCAAGGTGGAGAGGAACATTCCTGAGGATGACCCTAGAAACCCAGCTGTAAGTGACATGCATCTACTGATATATGTTGTAGCATTTTTGAGATCTGACACTGAGTAGTAGTTACTTCTCTAGGGTTGTATCTGAATTACTTCCGTGTTTCCAGGTGATTGCTGACAATGTTGGGGATAATGTTGGTGATATTGCTGGAATGGGATCTGACCTTTTTGGGTCCTATGCCGAATCATCTTGTGCTGCACTTGTTGTCGCTTCCATCTCTTCTTTTGGCATCAATCATGAGTTGACTCCTATGTTATATCCTCTCATCGTCAGTTCTGTTGGTATCATTGTTTGTTTAATCACCACATTATTTGCAACTGATCTCTTTGAGATCAAGACTGTTAAGGAAATCGAGCCATCATTGAAGAGGCAACTTATCATCTCCACTATTCTCATGACTATTGGAATTGCAATTGTTAGTTGGGTAGCTCTTCCGCCTTCCTTCACCATTTTCAATTTCGGAGACCAGAAAGTGGTGAAGAACTGGTAAACTCTCCGTGCTTCTTTTATTGAGAAATGTCAAAAGTCATGCTTGCATTAGAATGAGAGTAACATTTAGTTTCTTCTGCAGGCAACTATTCTTATGTGTTGCTGTTGGTCTTTGGGCTGGCCTAATTATTGGTTTTGTAACCGAGTACTATACTAGCAATGCATACAGGTAACTCATCTTGATATCATTATTTTTATCCTTTTGTTATCCTTTGTTATTGGTGATTTTAACACTTCATTTTATCCTGCAGCCCTGTACAAGACGTCGCTGATTCCTGCAGGACTGGAGCCGCAACCAATGTTATTTTTGGTCTTGCATTGGGTTACAAGTCTTGCATTATTCCTATTTTTGCTATTGCTATCAGTATTTTTGTTAGTTTTAGCTTTGCCGCTATGTATGGCATTGCTGTTGCTGCCCTTGGAATGCTGAGCACCATAGCTACTGGATTGGCTATCGATGCTTATGGTCCCATCAGTGATAATGCGGGAGGCATTGCTGAGATGGCTGGCATGAGCCATAGAATACGAGAGAGAACTGATGCTCTTGATGCTGCAGGAAACACCACTGCTGCTATCGGAAAGGTTTGATTTGTTTTCATTTAAGCACATGACTTAGTTTTTCTAATTTATTTGATTTATGGCATTCTCTATGTTTGTTCTGGATTACAAGTTCTAAAGCGGTTTTTTTTTTTGGTTGGCATGAAGCAGCTATTTTTCCATTAGTGGGTTAATAGGTATTCATTTGAAACTTCTGCATTTCTTTCCAGGGTTTCGCCATTGGTTCAGCAGCCCTGGTGTCCCTTGCCCTCTTTGGTGCTTTTGTGAGCCGTGCTGCAATTTCAACAGTTGATGTATTGACCCCTAAAGTTTTCATTGGTTTGCTTGTTGGGGCAATGCTTCCTTACTGGTTCTCAGCTATGACCATGAAGAGTGTGGGAAGTGCAGCTTTGAAGATGGTTGAGGAAGTGCGCAGACAATTCAACACAATCCCAGGCCTCATGGAGGGCACTGGTAAGCCAGACTATGCTACCTGTGTTAAGATCTCAACCGATGCATCTATCAAAGAAATGATCCCACCTGGTGCCCTTGTTATGCTCACACCTCTTGTTGTTGGGATCTTTTTTGGTGTCGAAACTCTCTCTGGTGTCCTCGCTGGATCCCTTGTCTCTGGTGTCCAGGTGATGTTAACAAGTCTCAATATTGTCTATATGATTTTGAATTGCATGTTCAATTCTTAGGATACTGCATGAGACTTTTCCTACAGAAGTTTCATCTTATTGTTTGTTTCTGTTTTGGTATATGTCCAGATTGCTATCTCTGCATCCAACACAGGGGGTGCTTGGGATAATGCCAAGAAGTATATCGAGGTATCTCTATCTCTGAATTGACTGATATCCTTTGAGCTAATCTTATGATCAACTTTTTTTAAAGTAACGATTCTATATTTATGCTCTTGCTTTTGTGTACTGTAGGCTGGTGCGTCGGAACATGCAAGAACTCTTGGTCCCAAAGGATCAGACCCACATAAGGCAGCTGTTATTGGTGACACCATTGGAGACCCTCTAAAGGATACATCTGGGCCATCACTCAACATACTCATCAAGCTAATGGCCGTTGAATCACTCGTCTTTGCTCCCTTCTTTGCTACACATGGTGGATTTCTGTTTAAGATATTTTAAGAGGAAACAAACATCGGCTAATGGTCCATTGATCCCGACTCTGCCGGGTTCTTTTCCAATTCTCGTTTTGAAGTATATTTAGTCTGTAGCACATTTTGACTCTAGAGACCATATCCTCTCAAAAGCCAAAATGGCAAATTAAAAATTTCCCTTGTAAAGGGTTCATTATGACATTGATTATGATGATGATGGTCAATCTATAGAAAAGAATTAAAACTGTATTGTTACTATTATTACTTTTTGTTATATTAAGGATCTTGATTTTTTTACCCTTGTCCAACTCTATTCTGTCGCTCTAATATTCTTGTCTATAATGATAATGCATGGATTATTGAGCATTGCAGGTAAAAGATCTTCTCTTGCATAGTAACTATTTTGATATGGCAAATTTCTTAGATTGCTCAAGCTTGGTAGAGTTAGTCTAGTGGAGATAGGTTTGCACCTTTGCATTTGAGCTTGATTAAGAATTATGTTTGAATGTTTTTTTTTTTTTGCATATTTCTGTTGAGAAAGGCGAAGGCTGTAATCTGTGATAAAGCGGTTTTGTGTTGAATAAAGATGATAGTGAAACTGCACTAACATATCTGAATTATCATCGGTATCAATGTGAAGCTTCTTTATTTCCTTAAGGTTTAGTTATTGGTTTCAAATCTCAATGTTTTGGATACCACTTCTGAAAACAAGCTGAAAAGAAAAAAGTGACGAACATCGTGCTGCTTGTATAGGTCTCCTTCCTTGCTGGTAGTATTGAAATACGAGAGTGACATAATCTTTCATTTTCTTGTATAATCTGGGATTACTTACATTGATGAGCTCTTCCACCTGTTGAATCTCTTGATCCGGATGTTGTTCGCAGAAAACAGCCAGAGTAATACTCTCCCTCTCTGAGTTTGTCACCACTCTGTGTCCTGGGCTCTTGAACATTTCATTGGTCATTAATCTCTCTGCAGTTCATGGAACTGCTAATGTAAGTCACTTGTTAATTATGATATCTCTACATGATTTACTGCATCAAAATTATGTGGGCAGAAACTGTCATCTTTTAGCAGAGAACTTCTAGTTGGTGGATTAGCATGTTTAGGACAATGTAACTGAATTACTTAAACTTGTGTGAGTGTTGGATGTGAATGTGACTTTGAAACATGGATACGTTCAATTTTTTTTTATGTTTTCCCATATATTTTAGTTGATTTTACCTCATTGATCAGAAGACATGAGAAAAAAATAAATGTGTTGGAAACGACTGTAAAAAGAACTGAGATGAAGGAAGAAAGAACAGTGTTTATGGTAGAAATTGAGGGTATGTTTTATTATATGGTCTCCGTTAACCTAGAGCATTGTAATGTAAACATCCCTAACTGGTAGTTTCATTGAATATTCATGCAAAATTCCACTGTGACACAGATAAGACATATATTTAACTTGTTTGATTGCTAATATTCATTCAGGTTCCTTGGGGATTAAAGGAGAAGAACAACAAATACCTGAAGGGTTCAGGGTTTTCAGGCCAAAATTTGAGCATTTGCTAATCTTCCGAGCTCAGTACAAGATCAGTCCAGTCCAGTCCAGTCACGTATCTGATGTTCAGATAAGATCATGCCGTTCCCATAGCCTTCGATGCTGCTGATTTCTCTAGAGTATTTCTTTTCTTCCGATGGAAGAGCAAAGAATTGGTGAGCAAAATTATACTGTTTGTTCATAAATACAATTTTAATTTTCCTGATTGATAAGACTTTTGTAAAAATCTAAAAAATAATTCTAGGTTAAACTCTAATTATCTACATTAAATTAAACTTAACACTTCTTCTTTCTTTTATCATGTATTCAGATATATTGCTAATTCTTTAACTAGATCGATGATCGAGCTTTGAAAGACAGCTTTAACCAGCTCCGTTCATATGCTTGATTCTACTCCTTTCAATGGTTTATGATTATGACTATAATGATGAACTGTCGAATCTCCCAGTAACTACTTCTAGAATCTAAAATTCTATGGCTACTGAACCAAGGTAAGTTCTGTTTGCAGAATTGTGATCTGAATGTGCAACCGCAGGAGCTGAGAGCTGATCTAAGTTTCTCGAGTTCTTCTCAACTGGTTGGTGAAGATGTAAGGAGTTGAAGATCTATAGTTGGAACATCATTCAACAATGGAAAGATGCACCAACACTTCACCTCCATTGTTGCACAAACTAGGCTTTATGGATGTATCTTTTGTAGGACTTTATTGTTAGTTTTTAGCTGCCAGTTCCTGCAGAGTCTTTCTCTTATCTTTTATAATTGATGGGAGGGAGTGGTTCAACTTCAGCCATATTGCAAAACTGAGACCCCAGGAAATACAATGGTTCAAGCCTGTTCCAAATATTTTTTATAAATAATTTATATCCATTGCTTTTTTATTAGTGTAGAACACAAAACTGGAGAACAAATTAACCAAATTAATAGAAATTTCACCAAGATTATTTCCAAGTCTTTCCATCTTCATCTGCTTCTAAAATTTTCTTTGGTTTATCAGTTTCTGTTTGACATCACTCACGATTGGTCTTTTCTGATAACATCTCCTTTTTCAAGTTATTATCAAGATCGTTGTTGGCTCATGATACCATGTGAGAACAATGTTATGGGGGAAATACATATTGCCTAAGAAGATGAACAATAAAAAATATATTTCTTTCAGTGAAGAAATTCAGAGTGTTCATGAAAAGAAAAAGGTATGTTGCATTATATTCTTCAATATGGAGAAAAAGAATGAAATATGTGTACCATCTTCTGTTTCCTATCTGACCAATCAATCAATCACCTAAAAGGAACCAAAAAACAAATGAAATATCTGTAATACGTTCTAATTCCTATTTGATCAATCTATCACCTAACAGGAACAAATTTTAGTTCCCCCTACGACTGCAGCTTGCAAGCAGGGACAATAACACCGGGCATGTGAACGAACACAATGGATAAAGGAGCAACCATTATCGGCTTCCCTGAAATTACATGTAAAGGCTCCAATGGAGGTATGATCCCTGAAGAATTTACACTTAAAACCTTTCCGTTAAGTAGCATGGTTTGACTCTGTAAATTTCCGTCTTTCGCTGTTAGGTGGTATTCTTCTCTTCTTATTGTAGCAGCGATGCCTTTAGGCAGCTTGATTATCGTTGTTTTATGGATTTTGTGCTTGTGGTGCCAAGTACGATACCGGTGCATGTGTTGCAAGGTGATTGTACTATTGAACGCGAGCTTTGTCTGGACCGTAGTGCTATTGTCTAGGTTGATCAATAGTAGTGTGATTCCTTTCTGCAAGGTAGTAGAAAACTTTGATCAAAATCTTAGAAAGGTAAGATTACCTGCCTTGATAATTTCATATGAGATGACCAACTTACTGATTGTTTTGCGCAGTGAGTGTACGCGCGGATCTTTTCAGTCCCGGCGAAGCCTGTCGAAAGAACATTTCTTCCCATTAGCCGGTGCCAAAGAAGAGCGCTGCAACGGAGAAAGCAGAACATTCTCAATATGTCAATTAGATAGGCCTGTACTGTAGACTGTAGTAGTCTGGTAATGAAAGAATTTCAGAAAGCAAAATAACCAACCTGTAGTAGTCTGGATTTGGTTCAAAGTTGGTGGTGTTTAGTAAACCATAATTACCACCAACCAGTGATTGTCTGCAATACGTTTTCGTATCATACTTGGATGCCATGCCGAGTTGATCTAAATACCTGCATTTCATGTCCCAGATAATATCAATCAGAAATCTATTGGACAGAAAGGCCTAAGCATTGGATTTAACGATCTTACCAGAAACTGAACACGAATGCATTGGTTACAAGATTATGGCCACTGTTGTAAGCTCCTCCGGCCTCACCCACCCAGGCAACTGCTGAAGTTGGAGAACTCTTGATGATGTTATGGAGGCCGCTGAATGTTTCGGACTCACCTTCGAGAATGGATGGGTCGAGAATCTTTTCGACAAGATGAGGATCAACTCCTACAGAGAAAAAAACGAACGTCAAGTCGGAACCTTGTTTCAAGTCTTAAGCTGCTAGAAGATCCAAATACTGGATTGTACAAGGTGAATCATACCTGCTCCAAGGTTGTATATGTGGTGAGTGGCAACATCAAGGATTTGATTGTCTTATTTATGTATTCTTTGAACCAATCCGAGTCATAGAACCCGCCAGGCGCAATAATCAACGGCTTCAAATCGACATTCTTGTATGCGTTCTCCACCACGTTTTGAAGAGCAGCAGTGTCAGCTGCGTACTGGTCTGCCGAGACCCGAGTTCCAACCCCGCTCCCGCACAATTCGTTTCCTGACAAGAAAAAGATAACAAACATAATTCGTTTCAATCCAATTACCGAGACATTATCAACGTTTCATCAGTGGTTACCTACCTAACTCCCAACCATGAATGGTATAGTTCTTTCCGACAGTGTAACGAATAAAAGATTCAGCATTGGTGTAGTTCCATGCACCGACGGCTTCACCATCGGAATGTATAGTTCGACCGGCAAGAGCATTTAATCCAAAAATAACCTTAGCCTGTGTCTTTTGAAAGAAGGAATTAAGTTGATCCCATCTGTTCATAGGTAAACATCCTTGTGTAAAACCAAACATCTGAGATGTGTTGTGGACAAAGGAAGTGCAGGGTTGTTGATTGTCATCTGTGCCATATATGACTTTGTCTTGTAATGAGCCGCCCAATCTAATCTTCAAGGGTGAGAAAGCTGAAAATTACAGGGACTGGTAAATAAATAAATAAACAAATTCAGATGAAGTATCTGCAATTAAGAAATATCCACCGAATGGCCTTACCTTTTACGGCATTCAAGAATATATTATTACTGAGATCCTGCAGATTAAAACCAAAGATTGAAAACATTAAAAAAAGGAAACCCCATTGTCAAACAACATTAAAAAAAACATGTTTGGTTTGATTGCAGACAGAAGCAAAAGACAATACCAGATTGAGAAGACCAGCACGACCCCAACTGCATGTGCCATAATCACACTTCTCGGGAGGCCACCAATCCAAAGTAGCACAAATGAAGTCCTCATCTATTCTACCAATGGGAGCTTTCCCGTCGATAAAAACAGTTCCTTCAACAGTTGCATTAGCAGCTTTTGAACTTACAGAAGTCAAGCAAAAAACAAAACAAACCCCAAAACAAAAAGAACCCACTGCCGGAATCTGAAAACCCATGTTGGACTATAATTTGGAACTGTGAATTATGGTCAACACTAAGGACTAAAGCTTATTATTTATAGGACCTATATTGCTTGATTAGAAAAGAAATTTGATTAACAAGAAATCTACTCCAATAAGATTTCCTAGTTCGATTTAGTATCTATTGTGCTAAATAATAGTTGAGTTTATATGCAATTGCACCAAGTAAAATCATTAAATTATAATAAAGGGATTATAAAAGGATTAAAGTATAGTATGTTAAAATCGAAAATAATTTATAATTAATAATTATAATGGAAACAAATTTGATCCTGGTGGAACTAATTAATGAATGCAGTTTGCAGGCGAAGAAACTCTAACCATCGTGCACTACTTCAGTATTTCATGGACTGATCATTGAATCATAAATTATTGTTTTACTATATTTTTTGATATGTTGGATGACCTAAACTTTGATTTGGAAAAAAAAAACTGAAATTAAATCTAATCAAACTTCAGTAGGCACATGTCAAGTTAAACTTTAGATCTCATATGATAAATTAATCTCAAAATTTTTGGTCTAGTATCATTTTAAGTCTTTATCAGTTTAAGCTTAAGTCTATTTGAAAATTTGTCTCCTCTAACTTTTGAGATTAAAATATTACTTTTATTGTTATTTTCTTTTTCAAATGGCTTAACTATAAATTAAGTACTCAAACTATGTCTCTTTTTTGTAATAGGTGCCTGTAATATTTTTTTGGCTGAAATAAGTGTCTAAAGTTTTATTTTTAGCTAAAATAGGTCATTTTTTGTTGAAATATGTGCCTCAATTAACTTTAAAACAAGCTAAAAATAAAGATCCGCTCCTACACTCACTGTGCAAAACAATCAGTAAGTTGGTAATCTCATATGAAATTATCAAGGCAGGTAATCTTACCTTTCTAAGAATTTGATCAAAGTATTCTTCTACATTGCAGAAAGGCATCACACTCCTATTGATCAACCTAGACAATAGCACTACGGTTCAGGCAAAGCTGGCGTTCAATAGTACAATCACGTTGCAACACACGCACGGGTATCGTACTTGGAACCACAAGCACAGAATCCATAAAACAACGATCATCAAGCTGCCTAAAGGCATCGCTGCTGCAATAAGAAGAGAGGAATACCACCTAACAGCGAAAGACGGAAATTTACAGAGTCAAACCATGCTACTTAACGGAAAGGTTTTAAGTGTAAATTCTTCAGGGATCATACCTCCACTGGAGCCTTTACATGTAACGTCCGATAACGGTTGCTCCTTTATCCATCGTGTTCGCGCACATGCCCGGTGTTATTGTCCCTGCTTGCAAGGCGCAGTCGTAGAGGGAACTAGAATTGGTTCCTTTTAGGTGATAGATTGATCAAATAGGAAATAGAACGTATTACACATATTTCATTGTTTTTCTCCACAGTGAAGAATATTATAATGCAACATGCCTTTTCCCCCCCATGAACGCTCTGAATTTCTTCCTTTTGTACTGTGGTTTTGCTGCAAATCTGTATTTAACAAATTGATCCTTCAAGAACCCTTCAAACCCGTGAGAACTTGGAAAAATATTTAACATACATGAGGCTGAAAATTTGTATTTTCAAGTGTAATATTCCATCAGTTAAAGCAAAGAAATTTGGAATTCCAAAGATTGTTATGAAACACGAAGACAAGACCTTACGACCATTAATGAATATGTGGTTTGCCATGATAGCCTGCATTATGAGAATATTCTCTGCATGTTTCTTTTAGCTCAGTCAATATAAAATTGTAAGGGTAAACAGCGACTTTTAGAGTATTTTCATTTTAATTACCGTACTTTTAAAAGTTGTAATAAAACTGCTAAACTTTTAATTTACTTTCAAAACAATCATTGCTGTTAGTTTCCGTTAACGACACCTAATATGGCACATTAAAAGAATTTGGTGAAGAGGTGTTGGGGTATTCTCCATCATTTATGGTCCAGAGAAACAAATATTTAGGTGTGATTTCTTTAACAGTGAAGTAATAGTGAAGTCAGGAAACAAGTAACAGTGAAGTAAATAAAGAAAGGGTAAATTACCCCAGTAACCACCAAACTAATTGAAGATACCTATTTTGACCACTGAACTATCGAAATTGTCAATCAGACCACCAAACTTATTAAATTGACCTATTTTGACCACCGGCGTTAAAAAATTAACGAAAGGGTAATGGAGGGATGACGTGACAATTAACAAAAATTTGTAAAATTATACATTTGGTCCCTGTTATTTACCTATTATATCAATTTGATCTTAATTTTAATTTAATTAAATAAAATTAGTCAACCAATCAGATAATAACACGTGTCATCACACAATTGGATAAATTTACTCAAATTTTAATTTATTTTAATTAATATTTAATATATTTTTCCTGGTTAAAGGAAAAATTAACAAATTTAAAAGAACGACTCTAGAGAGATTCAAACCTAGGACATATGGGTTTTAAACCCACACCTTTACCATTGCACCAAGCCTCTCAAAATGACATAAATCACACCATTCAATATATATATATATATATATATATATGTTATAATGCAGTAAATGTTAGGAAAAAAGAAGTAAACATGGTTGAAAGGGGATTCGAACCTAGATCACTTGGGATGTGTATAATCATACAAATATTCGATTTAATTTAAATTTGAAAATTATTAAATATTCGATTTTAAAAAATATTCGATTTAAAAGAAAAGAAATTCGATTTAAAATATTCGAATATTTTTTCTTTTTTATATTTTAATTAAATTGAATATTTATTAAAATATAAATATTTGGTTTAAAAAATATTTTATTTAAAAGAAAAGAAATTTGATTTAAAAAATATTCGAATATTTTAAATCGAATCAGTTAGCAAGTTGGAGTGTTTAAATGGTGATTAACCTAAAATTTTTGGAGTGGGTTTGGTGAGTCATTCAAGATGATACACCAACCGAAACAATATTTTGTTTTCCTTAGTCATAGAAAGTTCACGGAGAGAATATCATTTTTCTTCTTTTTCGTCTTGGCCAAATTTAACATTATTTATTAAAAAAAATATTTAAATTTAAGTGAACCCAACAACGAATTATATATTTTAAAAGACAAAAAATAATTTTATCATTCTATCGACTTATAATTTTTAAAATTATTTAGGCATTGTGGTCCTTACCAATCCTCCCACGTTTGTTCAAAAATCACAAGAATATTAGAATAATTGAGAAAATATCTCATGTAGTGAAAACGAAATTTTTTTGAAAGTGCCTTAGACTCGGTTTAGGGGTTTAAGTTTATGTGTTTATAATTTAGGGTTTATGATTAGAATTTAAATGTTAGGGTTTAGGGTTAGGGTAATATGGTTAGAGATTTAAGTTTTAACCTATAAACCTTAAATTTTAACCCTAAAACCTAAATTTTAACCACATCCCTAAGTTCAAAACCCATACTCTTAAAAAATACTAAAAAGATGCCCTTAACGTTTTATAAAATTGTTATTTTAGCCCATATTTTTTATGAAGTGCCTTAGCTCTTAACATTTTATTTTTGGTCAAAATGGACTATCTACGGATGAAAACTATTAGTAAAATGATGATAAAAATTTAAAATGACTTGGCAGAATGACATGTCAGAAGAAAAAAATATTTTATATTTATATAATTTTTTAAAATTATTTTTTGACTGATGTGCCATTTTGAAAAGTTAGAATATTTACCTATATGACACTACTATCATGGCTTGCCACTGCCATATAAGTTTGTCACGCCATTTCAAACCATTTACCGTTGGTTGACTTAATAGTTTTCATACGTAGAAGGGTCATTTTGACTTAAAATGAAACGTTAATGACAAAATTAATTCAATAAAAAAATATGTGCCAAAATGATAATTTAATCAAATGTTAGAGGTATTTTTTTGGTATTACGCCTTTTTATCAATTAATCGCGGACTTGTTAATCAATCAGATGATCAAGCTGTTGATAAAATGCAAGGAAACCGACAAGAACAAGATCAATAGACGTGGCTTTACACAATCCGATGTCTTGCGAAGACAAACTCTATTAATTATGACCCAAATAGGAAAACTTAACCCGATTAATCTAACTTGATTTAATCATCATAAGTTAACAACTTCAACACAAGCCTTAATTAATCCAGATCCGAAGTGATTGAATGGGCAACTTGAAGTGTTTCGTGGTTAATTTAAATATGGGTAAAATACATAAATTATTACTAAACTTTACTCTTAAATCTATTTTAGTCACTGAAGTTTCAAAACGTTCAATTTACTCACTGAAGTTTAGACATTGAAATTTTTTGTCACTCTTAAACCCAAAACGGTCGTAAATGGTGGTCGTTCAGTCCTAAATTTTACCAATATCTTCGTCTTGGCCCCCTAAGTCTGAATTCGACCTTAATTTTGTCAAAAAGTGTTTTAAAATTCACGAATTGGTAAAAAAAAAATTGGTTTCTCTCTCATTGATCTCTCTGCTCCGCCCTCAAATAGAGCATGTTTCTCAGTATGTTGCTTCTCTCGTGCTGATGAAGTTTTTCATTGTTTGAATTTTGGAGAAGTTTCTTTGTTTGCTGGTAAATGGACGTCGTCAAAAAATTAACGAAAGAGTGACAAAAAAGGTTCAATGTCTAAATTTCAGTGAGTAAATTGAACGTTTTGAAATTTTAGTGGCCAAAATAGGTTTGATAGTAAAATCTAGTGATGATTTATGTAATTTACCATTTTAATATTTTTTAGAAGCACAATTTAATAAAAATTATAATTAATATTACATTTTAAATTATTAATTTAGTTTTATTTATAATTTGTAAATTGTAATTATAATTTTTTATTCACATAAATATGTAATTTTAACTAAACCGTTAGATATCGATCGCAATTTGTAAACACTCAATGAGAAAAGATGTCATTACTCACAAGTAAAACAAATAACTCAAGAGAAATGATCAAAATGCACAATTAGTCTACAAAAGAAAACTATTGTACAACAAGTAAACCTAAAACAATTTAAACTATAGTGAAAAGTATTTTTTTGAGTAAGAGTAGCTAATTTTATTAAATATATAAAGAGAAAATAAAACAAAAACATAATCTTAAAAAAATCTAAAAAATTGAAGTGTATTTTTTCTTGCTCAGCAAAACTTAAGATTTTATTAATAAAAGGAAACAATGTTTTTGAAAAAACTGAAGTGTACTAATCACATTACATTTCTCCTAAAACGATCAATGAACATAAAACTAATCACTAAATAATAAAAAGGGTAAAACTTTGATACACAGGCTGTGTAAAATTAATTTTACACAAGTCTGTATATTTACACTATAAAAATCAAATCTTAAATTCTTAACCCTAACCCTTAAAAACTAAACCCCACACTCTAAACCCTAAATTCTAAACACTAACCTTAAATTTTAAATCCTACAACCTAAACCCCTAAACCTTAAACCCTAAACTAAAACCCTAACCCTTAAAACTAAAAGACACGTGTAAACTAAAGTTTACACGGTCTGTATATCAAAGTTTTTTCCTAATAAAAATAAGACCATACTAAGAAAGGTTAAAAATGCAACCTACTAACTCAGAAGAATATAAAATACGGACAAGCACCATTATCGTAAAAGATAATCATCATCAACACTAATATAAAAATTTAATCGTACAATGTGATAGCAGCAGAGTTAGCAGTAGGGTTAGCAAAAGATGGGTCTCGGCGTCGAAATTTCTTTAAGGCTTGGTGGTGATCTGATGTATCCATTTGTTGTGCTTATGAGTAGGCTGCGATTTTATGAGGTTTCTGGCTAGCAGTGGGGTAAAGGTCTTTGGGAAGCTGCTGTAATTTTGTTTTTAAACGCGGTTCTCTTTTTATTTTGTTTGAGTCTTGATCGTATACAATCGTAGGTCTAGAATTTTGTATGAATTCAAATAATAAAATTCATATTTGCTGAGCAAAAAAAATATATAATATCGTAGTGAAACAAACATGATAATACTGTTAGACTTTAGTTCAAAGTATGAAAGATAATTTGAGTAGATTTATTTTTACACAACTTTCTTTATAATCAAATTATTTATCTTATAAATATATAATGCAGTTTAAAGTTTTAATGAATGTATTATTTTACCGTCTAATGCAAATAGTTTACTCGCACAATCTCACTCTCGTATTCAATATGTTTAAAACTTCTTACCAACTGATATCAATACACTGATATAAAGTAGACATGAAAGAATTTTCGAGATTTGACAATTTTTTAGCAACAACTCTTCCTGGATTATTTGATAGTATAAAATAGGGGTGATTCTAACGTGCGGTATATTTAGGGTGTGATTAAAAGACGGTAAGTTTTAAAATTTACCTTAAAATTGAAAATATTAGACTTCTTTATAATATTTTTCGGTTAGTTTTTTAAGTTTTTTTTACAAGTATCGATACTTATTTTGTAAGTTTCGATACTTTATCTCAAACTGAAAATTTATCAAAAAATTAAGTATCAATACTTACAAAATAAGTATCGATATTTATAAAAAAATTTAAAAATCAACTAAAAATGTTATCAATAAATCTAATATTTTCAGTTCAAAGATAAATTTCGAAATTTATCATCTTTTAGCCTTACATTAGATACGCACGAAAGACTTTGCAAGATTTGACAATTTCTTGACAGCATCACCTCCTCGATTATTTGATATAAAATAGACACGAAAGACTTTACAAGTTTTGACAATTTCTTAACAACAACTCTTTCCCGGTTATTTGATATAAAGTAGAATGAAAGACCTTTTAAAGATTTGATAATTTTTTAGCCATATTTCTTCATCGATTATTTTATATGAAGTAGACATGAAAGACTTTTTAAGATTTGACAATTTATTAGCAACGTTTCTTTCCTTATAATTTGATAATAAAAAATAGACATGAAACTGTTAGAATCGAAATCATAAATAAATATGAAACTTAATAATCAAAATTTAATATGTCAAATCATCGAGAATAATAAACCGAACAAATTGAATGCGAAATTGTACTTGAATGCAATGATGGACTGAAGACCTTAAATCCTTTGATTGAGATCGCTTAGAAGGTGGTTGTGATCTTCTAAGAAAAAAAATTAGCTCTTGCTGTAAAAACTCTCCGACGGGTAACCTATTTTTTGGACCATTACTTTTTTATATAGTTGATTATTAATCATAAATATATCTTATGATATTTACACTTTTATTTTCATGACACTTTAATACCTATGACATGTCTAACATAATTGATCACTTAATTTTGTATCATACTTTATAATAGCATCATACATGTTATATATATGTCCACAATTACGTATTTTAATCCAACAAAAAGACTGCGAGATTTGAGAATTTCTCAGTAACATATCTTCCTAGGTTATTTGATATAAAGTACACATGAAAGACTTTTTTAAGATTTGACAATTTCTTAGCAACATCTCTTCCTATATTATTTGATATAAAGTAAACATGAAAAACTTTTCAAATTTTGATAATTTTTTTAACATCTCTGTCTGGATTATTTGATATAAAGTAGACAGAAGCTCTTTCAAGTGTTCAATCATTTTTGTTTCTGAAAACTCTTTGAATTCGTCCAAATGGATGAGATGTTAAAGAGAACAGCTCGTTCCGGAGACATCGATGCCTTGTACACACTAATCCATGACGACCCCAATGTTTTCAAGCGTTTAGATGAAACGGAGTTCGTCGATACGCCGTTACATGTATCTGCGGTGTCGGGAAACACTGGTTTCGCAATGGAAATTATGAACTTGAAGCCATTCTTTGCCAGGAGACTGAACCAGGATGGCTTTTCTCCGATTCATCTAGCGTTGCTGGATAACCAAACCAAAACGGTGACCGAATTCGTATCGGTCGACAAAGATCTTATTCGTGTCAAAGGGAGGGAAGGTTTCACTGTTCTTCACTACGTTGCTTGCTATGGAAATGTTAATCTTCTATCTCGGTTTCTGGATCTTTGTCCCATTATAATATAGTGTGTATTGTCAAAAGGATAAGGATATTTAAGAACAGATAAAAAAAATTATGACAACTCATTAGTAATAGTTTGAAATATAAAATATGAATTTTAAATATATCTAAGTAATTAATTGAATATATAAATTGTATTTTAGATATTTAAATTATATATACAAATCTAACGATTACAGATTTATAATAAATTTGAAATAAATTACAAATAAAATAATTGTATGCTCAACATAAATATTACTATAAAAATACATTATTTTATATTCAATAATTTTTTTGACAAATCTTAATTTTAATCTTAATCTCATATAGAGCGGAAGGGAATGATCGACTCTAAAGGAAAAAGGAAAGTGTTTCTAGCGACTCTAGAACTCATAACCTACGTAAAATCATAATTATTGATACCGGCCTTTTCCACATAAAAAGGAAATCTTTTGTTACAATACAGAAAAACAAAAATAAACAACTTAATCAATCGAACAGATATACTTACTCTAAAACTTTTAGATAATTATATGTAAAAAAAATCTTTAAAGTTCTGTCGACTTATGTCTAATAACTAATATAAACATTAATGAACCAAGAAAGATAATCAATATATAATTATGTATGTATATGCATCAATTTAACAACCAATTAGAATTAAACAATTAAGTGTAAAAATGTAATTACATCTTAAAAATGTTTTTCTGCATAAAAGGCTGAAACTTTTAGCTTTTAGAATCAGGTAAACAATATTTTTTTACTATGATCTTTAGGAATTTAGATGAAAATATATACTTTAAATGTTTAATGTATTTTTTAATCAATGACACATGTCAATTTTTAGAATTTAGATAAAAATATATATATTTTAAATATTAATTTTGACCAAAAATACTTTAGGTACTTAAATGAAAAAGTTGATATACTTTTAAGTACTTATTTGTAATATAAGCCTTAAGAATACAATATATATATTTAAGTTTTATAAAAATTATATAAAACATAGAGGACTAATTTTGCTATTATGCCTTTAATAAATGGTAGAGTTTATATATTTTTAAATGTCACATGTCAAATTCTGACTAGTTCAATGGGTTAACCTTAAATTTGGTCACGGAAATAGGTAAACTTGTTAATGACGAAAAAAATCATGTATGAAATTGAGAATAAAAAATAAATATATTTTTATGACAATTCTTAATCATATTTAGAGGGGAGAAAAATTCTAAGAGATGGAAGGGAGGTGTTCTTACCGGGTCTAGAACCCATAACCTAAGGAAATATGAGAGAACAAAGATGAAAAATTTGGTCAACCGGCAAAATGTACTTGCTCAAAAAAATTATATATAAAAAATTGATTACTTGAGTATAATTCATATACCACATAAATTTTTGGATAAAGTTCACAAATGGTAACTGAATTTTGTTAAATTATTTAATTTAGTAACCAAATTTCTAATTGCTTCAATATTACTATTAAACTTTAGTTTGCTCTAACTTGACCATTGACTCGTTAGCAACTGTTAAAAAGGTGACGTGACAGCTAACAAAATATGTATAATAATACATTTAGTCCTCCACGTTTGTACATTTAAAGAATTGAGTCCTAATTTGAAAAAAATTTAATAAATTTAACCCTCATTATTTACACATGAGTTTAATTTGGCCTGTTTTTAATTAAAAATAGTTTAACCATAAACCCTATACCATGTGTAAATAAATTTGGCCTGTTTAGATTAATTATCAGAGTGAGTTCGTTTTTAATGGGGATCTGCTTAAGCATATCGAGGAATGTACAACTGCGTCAACATCTCTAATCTCTCATCCGGTTATATAAATTTCAGCAAGTTTCTAACTTTGTTTGAATATATGTTCTTTTAATGTTGTTTTAGTGATTTAATTTCTTTTCGGTTTTTTGCTTCGCTCCAAAAGAATTTATAAAAAATAGGAGTTTAGAGTTAAATTATTTTTAATTAAAAATAGAGTTAAATTAAAATAATTAGAGTTAAATTTATTAATTTTTTAAATTAAGACTAAATGTGCAAATATGAAGATTAAATGTGTTATTATATAAATTTTATTAGCTTTCAAGTTATTTTTTTACATACGTTAATTACTCAGTGACCAAATTAGAGTAAAAGTAAATTTAATGATAATACTAAAATAATTAAAATTTTAACTATAAATTTAAATAATTTAACAAAATTCAATAATTATTTGTAAACTTCACCTTAAATATTTCACTAAATTTTAATGTAAAAACTCAAACTCTTAAATTTGCTTAAAGATTTAAGGTCTGATCCCAAACATCGTGATATTACAGAGAATAAAATAAGAATGAAAACGGAAATACTAATCTTAAAGTTTTGTATTGTGCCGGCCGCCGAGCGAGAAACGATCCAGCCGAGTGATAAAAAGCAGAAAGAACGGGGACAAAGTGGACCCACAATTCTGAAAAATATGTTATTAGTAGTTTAATTAATTAAGTTCATATATCTCAAAATAATTATTTAATAATTATTTATTTTCTAATTATATGTAAAAAAATAATAATTTACTTTAAAAAAAATAAAATAAACGAACATAATTAATTAAGACAACAACATCTAAAATTTTATAAACAATTCGGTATCGCTCTTATCTCATACACAACCACCTGTCCTATTCAATCAAAGGTTTCGCCACGTGGCAGTCATCGAACGGCTGCAAAGTCTCCGCACTCCCATCACTCCTTCTACTTGTTTCCCCTGCTTTCTTGCTGTTTCAGTTTCACACCACTTCTTATCTATTACGTTTTTCCCTCTCTGATTCTCTTCACTTGTTTATAAGGTATTTCTTCTTTTTCTGTATTTTTTTAAAAAAATATGATCTTTATTCGATGCTGTGATTTCTGTTTCTTAGAATCTTTGCTTTCCCTCCGCTCTTTGTTTGATTCCTTAGAAAAAAGTGAAAATTCATGTTATCCTTGCGATTATTTTGGGAACTTTTTTTATAACGTATTACGTTGATTATATTAATTTTTTACATGCCGGTTTTTGTTATTTGCATTTATTATTATTTTATGGTTTAATGAAGGAGGTTTAATGCCTTATCCTTTAAATGAGGTTTTGAACATTTCTTCTCGGAGTTTATGAGTGTTATGAATGTTGGCTGTTTTTGGTATGCAAGTTAAGTGTTTCTTGAGCTCTGTTTTTTCCCCTGAAGTACTGGGTTTATTTTAATTGATGCTCGGGGTGGAATATTTCCTGAATTATTACAGGTTTGGTTTCAGGAGATTCTCTCTAACCGTTGCTTTCAATCGCTTTGGTTTGATTTTGACGAATCTATGACGGTTTATGCAGGGATGGACTCAAGAATTTATGTTAGTGTTGAGATTAGATTATCAATATAAAATACAAAGAATTTCTAAAATATATATAGGAATTTGAACTTTCCAGAGGTGCAACTGCCCCAGCGCCCCCTCGGTCCATCCTTGGGTATATGTTTACCTAATGGAACATTTAGGAGCCAATGAGCTTTTTGACATTCACTATGCTTGTGATGAATACTGCCATCCTTTAATTTATATATAATGTGAGTCAGTGAGTGTTACATTACCCTAGTGAGAGAATGATGAATGGCGACTTTTTGTTAATGTTTTGGTTTTATTCATTATAGTTCACTGTCAAAAGTTGACTTTGTAATGCTGTTGCTTCTGTCCAGCTGTGTTGGAAGGTTAAGCGGCATTTAGACTTCAGAGTTCAGATCATGTTTGATGGGGAGTGAATTGGTTTTTCTTCTTCTTTCATGATATTTGTTGATAATTTATTAGACTAATGGGGGGAGTGTGTTCAAGGAAGAGAGACCAACAGGTCGTTGAAGATGGAATGAGAAGAGGAGTGTCCGGAAGATACGGCAAGAGTGGTAGTTCAAAGTGGCTTCTAACCTCCTTTTTGCGACCCATGGCAGTTCACAAGCATGGAGTGGTCATTGGTCCATCCCTCATGGAATTATGCATCGATAAAATATGCAAAGTATGTCTATCACATTGGTATTTGGCATCGGAATTGGGTTTTTTACCCTCCTCTCTTTGAAACTATGTACTTTTTCTGTCACAGGAGATCGACCAATATAGTACATTTACAATGCTACCAAAGGATATAAGTCAACAAATTTTCAACAAGTTGGTTTTCTCTCATCTTCTTACTGATGTTATACTTCAAAAGTTCCGTGATTGTGCTCTAGAGGTAATTTTTCCCTAGCCGGTTTAAAATTGGAACAGCTTTAAATTCATTTTTGGATTTACTGTCTTCATAGAGAATGATATTTATCTGGTTTTCATCTTGTGTTGACAGGATGTTTGGTTGGGTGAATATCCTGGAGTGCAGGATAGTTGGATGGATGTCATCTCTTCACAAGGCGCATCATTACTCTCTGTTGATCTATCTGGTTCCAATGTGACAGATATTGGCTTGGGTCTCCTAAAAGAGTGCTCGAGTCTCCAAGCATTGACTTTTAACGATTGTGAAAATATTTCAGAAATTGGACTGAAGCATATTAGTGGTAATGTTCTATTTCTTTCTTTATATCAATGATACCATAGGGTAGTTCCTGACATTTTGCTACATTCTACCTTGACATGGTACTTCTAAAGAATTACAAATCTTCTGTAAGTAAAGATCAAATATGTTTCTCTTTTCATAGAAAAGAAAGAAAAAACCTCACATATAAAAATGGCATTTTTCAAAACCGTTAAGTATGAAGTATCTATTAAATTTCTTGTAAATATCAGGAAAAAAACCCCATAAAACTGTTAAGTGACCTTGGTTACAGACATTTTATTTCCATATTATCTATATTAATCAAATTCTATATAATGGTGCTTCTCTGTGGTTAGGATTACAATGCTATAGTTCTTTGGATTGACTTCTTGTTTGACATTATTTCTTTGCTGGTCGTGGGCATTATGTCCCTTGACCTTTTAGGTCTAGAGAACTTGACATCCTTGAGCTTTAAAAGGAGTGCGGCAATTACGGCTGAAGCAATGCGTGACTTTTCCAGCTTAATTAACTTGGAAAAGCTGGACCTGGAGAGGTGCACAGGGATTCATGGTGGATTTGTACATATTAAAGGTTTGTTGTGAATGGAAATACACCCTTATGGTGTTTATATATCATATATTGGGAAGAACGAGGGTGGGCTGGCAGATAAACTGAATTAGGATCCAATCTTATGTTGCATTAAAATATGACCATTATGTATTTTAAGATGGAGAGTCAAGTAGTTATGTGAATTACAAAAAACTTAGTTGGAGTTCCAGCAATTATTCTCAGAAGCTGTCATTTTTACCCTTTTTTTCAGGTTTATCCAAACTTGAATCTCTTAATATCAGATGCTGTAAATGTATTACAGATTTGGACCTGAAGGCCATTTCAGGTAATTTTGGACATTTTTTCAAGCTAACAAAGAGTTGCACAATTGTTTTTCACTGTTGTGGATCAAGCTGACATGAATTTTCAATCATTGCATGCTGATGGTTGTGTCACTGTATTCACGATTGTTATTTGTTTATAATCAAGTCAGGTTTAGCATGTATAATTGGGAACTCCCCAACTCGTGAAGAGCATTAAATTCTATTTTTTTTTGGTTATGGCTTTACATTTTTCTTTTATTTCAGGGCTTAATAATCTGAAGGAGGTGCAAGTATCGAATAGTAACATTACTGATTTTGGGCTGTCTTATTTGGGAGGTATTTATCTACCTGCTCTTTTGCATGGTGGTGGACAAACAAAACAAATTGTTGTCCATTGTGCTATATAAAAGGATAGGACTTCTCTTTGTTTATATTCATTGTTATTGGTTTCAGTTCCTAATACAATGAATGTCACATGATTAATACATCTTACCTTTTATGTCATAGTCTTCAGTGTCTCCTAGTGATGGTATCTTGATCTTCTTTGCTGTTGTGTCATGTTACTTATCTGTTAAAACTAATAATCTATATTCTTAATAAGACCAGATGACCTAAAGAATTGAACGTGCTATATTATGTACTAACATTACTGTCCATAGCAGGTTTGCACCAGCTTAATATGTTGAATTTGGAGGGATGTAATGTTACCGCTGCTTGCTTGGATTCCATCTCAGGTATGTTCTTGTTACTTACCTCCATTGATAATATAATAGTACATTTTGTAGCTGCTATACCTTGAACATGGTTGTGCCTTCAGATGAAGTGATATGTAGTTCATGGGGGAAATCAGTAGGTGGATCTAATGTCTTAGAGTTGGGAGGTAGGTGGATGAGGATAAGCTCTCTATTCTTATCATGTATAGAAGATCAAACTTTATCTTATTGCAACAAATAATGGGTTGTTAACAAGTTCATGGAGTTTGAACAATACCAAATTTCCTGGAATTATACTAATTTCATGTGACATGCAATCATTTCTTAAGCTTCTTCTTCCCTATGAAGAAGGGATAATATGTTATTCAACTAGATATCAGAGAACATATATCATGTTCGGTTAATACTAAAATATTTTTTATTCCATGTGCATCTCTTGTTGCTTTGGCATACTTAAATCTTGGAAGATGTGGCCTAACTGATGATGGATGCGACAAGTTTTCTGGTGAGTTGTATTTGAATTCTTTTAATCGTTTGATTCTTGAATCATCACATAGTACTACTACATTGCTAAGTGTAGTTGGAATGTTTACAGTATTTACTATCATTTGCAGGACTTAAGAATTTGAAGGTATTGAATCTGGCGTTTAACAATATAACAGATGCATGCTTAGTGCACCTAAAAGGTTCTCTCTCTCTCTCTCTCTCTCTCCCCACTTGCTGCTGTGTTGTGGTCCTTTTATTCAACTCCTATCCTATTGGCAGTGGACCATTTGCATTCATTTTTTTTGTCATGAGCAACCATTAGAGGTTGTGAGTTGATGATTTTTTCTAGATTATCTCATTGAATTGCACTGTGACTTACCATAAAAATGGTGATTGAGACACCCCTATTGTTAAAGTTTGTTGCTATTGATTTGGCACTCAGCTCATTATGGTAAACCTATTTGATTGAACTATAATGATGATATTCACAAATTGCAATCTTATGCTTTCGATTTTGACAATTATTTTGTCTTTTACTTGAGGCTACTAGATTATAGTTAATAATAGTGGTACTAAGATTGTATATGTGGACCTTCACTTGAAGATAGTGCTCTGAAAGCATCGTCAGTTAAGTTTAAAAATCTGAAAGTAAGTGCTAACTGATTTCTGATTCATTTATGTATGTGCTTTTGGTGACTTTTCTTTTGAAGCAATGTTAAGTTTGTTAATCCGGTATAACTTCTCTTTTCAGGATTAACAAATTTGGAGAGCCTGAATTTAGATTCATGTAGAATTGGGGATGAAGGCCTCGCTCATTTGACAGGTTTACATATCATGTTTCATCTTGCTCCTTGTTAAATTATTGCAGGATCTCCTTTTGCTTTGAAAATTTCATGATTTGTGTTTTATGTTGTGATTTTATTTTCAGAGCTGTCACTCCTGAAAAGTCTAGAGTTGTCCGATACTGAAGTCGGAAGCAATGGACTACGGCACCTCTCTGGTTAATAATCTCTCTTATCATCTTGCACCTGTGACAGTTACTGGTCTGAATTCTTGATATTAGCCATGCACATGATTTGAGTTCTGTGATACATATATTAAACATAACTTCCCATTAGGTTTGCTCTCATACGTGTTTTCAGGTTCGTTTAAAATACTTTCTTAATTGTCCTCTAACGGGTTCATTTTTTTAATTCATTAAATAATGCATTTTATTTCATGTAATTAATGGAAAGTAATATTTTCAAATTGTTGAACATAACTAAAATATTTTAACTATTTTGATAATTAAAATATAACACAATAAAATACTTCAAACCATAGGTAAACTTTGAATGGAATAAATGAAAATATTTTTGAAATCTTTTTTACTAATTGAATGAAAATGCCTAAATGCTGAATTTATATCTGTGGATAGATTTCAAAAAGATTACACTATAAAGATATTATAGTGTTTGCTTTGTGAATGATACTAAGAAAATTACCTATTTTCTGAAATATTCAGTGCATTAGAATGTGAAATACATGACGCTGACTTGATTCTGCTTTTATAAGGGTTGACTCATCTGGAGACCTTGAATCTGTCATTCACTTTGGTGACTGATAGTGGTCTAAAGAGGTTGTCTGGATTGACTGCTCTTAAGTCACTTAATTTGGATGCTCGCCAAATTACAGATGCTGGGCTTTCAGCTTTGACAAGTTAGTATTTTCACTTTTGTTTTGAACTATTCTTCTGTGTCAAGGTTGGTGGCATTCTTGTCTGCTGCTATTTATTGCTTTTGAAATTGTATTTTTATTTTGTTGGAGCAGAAGACGTTTTTTTGCTGGTCTTTATGTTGTAAAGGAATGTTGAGTTCTTTTTTCCTTTGATTTTTATGTTTACTAGGAAATGTAGGATGTCTACCCCTTTTTCTTGACTTACACAACACGATTACAAGATAGCCAGAATTGGAACCATGAACATGCATCCATATATGTGATAACATCACCACTTTAGATAAATAAATTATAAAATTTAAAAGGTTTTTGAACATATCATAATCATTTAACTTGGAATGAATAAACAGTGACTTAAAATTCCAATGGTCTAAATTCATTCTTTTTAGTGTTAAGGTGGTGCATTTCTTTCACCATTTTCTTCTATGGCTCTTGGTGCATAGTTGTGCTATCATATGGAAACCAATTTAATAGTGTTATTCAGCAGTTAGGATGGTGTATCTTTCTGTTATTCATAAAGAATGCCATAACAAATTATTATTGCATCAAGATGTCATATTGACTTGATTTATTTTCCCAAAGCCAAGTCAAAGTTGCTGATCTCAATCTCTAAATATTGCTTCTCTTTCTCTCTCTCTTTCTATCTCTCTGTCTCTCCCCATCATGTAATGTTCTAAGGATCATATAAATCCTCACTTTTTTTCATTTTTACTTTGCTTATGCAGGTTTGACTGGACTGGTGCATCTAGATCTCTTTGGGGCTAGGATTTCAGACACTGGAACGAATTATTTGCGATGTATGTCAGAGGTATCGCCATGGCTTAAGTAATTAATAATTGAAAGATGCATGATCATTGTAGCCATTAACTTATGTTTTCCTCCTGGATGTTCTTATTTGCTTACTTGATAAACTTGGCTGTTCGATTTTGCTCATTGCCTCTTGAGGATTGGATATAATTAGTGCAGACTTGATTGTAGACTTTCTCGTGTGTTCACTTTCTGTGTTGAATATTCTTACACCTGCTTCTTTCATATGCTAAAACAGGCTTCAAGAACCTCCAATCCCTTGAAATATGTGGCGGGGGTTTGACTGATGCTGGTGTGAAAAATATCAAAGATCTCCCATCCTTAACGCTACTGAACCTCTCACAAAACTGCAACCTCACAAACAAATCCTTGGAGTTGATTTCAGGTATGTTTTGCTTCTATTTTTCAGGGTTTTGTGGCATTGTTTAGTTTTTGTCGTCTTCAACCCGTTGTTAGAACAAACATTACTGTGTGTGTAAAATGGATACAGAGATGTATACGAGAGTTGTATCTCTAGTGTCACATTATCTCATCTGGCAATAGGCCCACACTCACTCAGCATTCTGTGGGAGGATCAGTAGTTCACAACATTTTACTGCAGTCTAGTAACTTATGACAAGTTGAATCGAAAATATGTCTAAAGTCTAAATATTGATGAATTGAGAGCTTATTTGGGCACTGCTATTAGTAGCTCCTGAATATGAAAATATTCTAGTTGTTTGCCCCTCTCTGATGAAGTCATTTGAGCTCGTCTAATGATGGATTTTGACAGGATTGACCGCATTGGTGTCGTTAAACGTTTCAAATTCCAACATAACAAACAATGGTTTGCCGTATTTAAAGCCTCTAAAGAATTTACGGTCACTATCCCTGGAGTCGTGCAAGGTAACCGCCGCTGAAATTAAGAAACTTCAGTCAACGGCCCTCCCCAACCTTGTCAGCTTTCGACCAGAATAAAAGCCTGGGGGAAACTGCAACATGTGCTGTAATTGTAGATAGTTGCTATCAGCTGGGGATGGCTTTCTCAACTACTAAATAAGTGTATATTGAAATGTGAAAAGCTCCCTTTCTAATGGGATCAGGGGACAAATGTGCTGATTTTATGGACGCAAATCAGTGAGGTGATTGTAAATGTGTGGTTGCTGAATTTGGAATTTAACCAAATAAAAGGATTTGTACATAGAAATTTTATGTTTATGTTCTGTACATTTGCGTTGGAAGTGGATCAGTAGCAGTCGAACATTGGAAGGTCCAATTCACATGCAATGTACAAATACGTCTGAATCTCAGATAAAATAAAAGCACAATCTGGATATAAATAAACTACAACCTAAATAAATTTAAAAATCACAGCAAGCAAAATTAGGTTAATCAACCGAATAACAGAACTGTTTCTTAAAGTTCTTAGTAAAACCACTTAGTCTTTAAAATCAGAATGATAAACATGCAGCTAGAGCTAACAAATCAATCTGGTAAACATTCTATAAATTATTGCAACTAAATAATGAATTCAGCATGAATTTTCCACTTCTTTGAGGGAAACTGATGAAAAGCAGAAACCAACAAAAAAACATGAGATCCCTGCTGCTCCTTCAAGTCATTGCTGAACATGTATAGATAACCTATCAATCACACAACTTCCAGGAATCCAATAGTTTCCTTTGAATCTGAAAGTAGTCTGATGCTTGATGTAAAAGACAGTAGCAAAAAAACACCTGCACAAGGGATGATATGTTATTCCTGGAAATAAATGCTTAAAAGCAAATATATCCACAGTGAAAATTTTAAGTGCATGCTATGGATTGCAGCAGAATTTGTCACATAGTCAATTGTTTACTATACTAAAGAAAGAATCAACTTACCTAACTATAATGCAGTACTGCATATCTCACTTCAAATAATAAGAACTTAGATATGTCTTTTGACCAACTGGTATCCTGGAAATCCCACTCAAAACAACATGCAACTCATGCATGCTCCAATGCATGATAAATTTTTGAAACTCGCCGTCTAAGTAATGGTTCTAGTCGGCATGACTGAATCTTGCTCTTCCACCTTTTAGCCTCATACATCTCATTCCATGCTTGTATTATCTCATCGATCTTAAACCCTAAGCCTGCAAGTAACAAAAGAAAAGTTATGCTTTTCAAGGTTTATGCAGATGTCAGTTGAGGACACAAGTTATGAATTTCTATCTATATGATACCTTCTGGTGCTATGTTATTTGAACAGTGGTTCTTTACCATGACAGCAATATCTGTGGGAGAAACTCCAGCATGCTCAAACTTCTCAATAGCAACCTCCAAACATTCATGCCAGACGGGGAGCCCTAGTTTGAATTCCATGATTGATCGTTCGTAAAGTATAGTACCCCATGACAGGTTTATCAGAGCACTCATGTTGATTTCCTGCTCTGCAGCTTCATCTGCTGATATATCTTTGAGTAAACCATTTGATCCTATTTTCTTCAACTGATTTTGTTCATTCTTCAAATTGGAAAGCTCATGCAGGCACTGCCGTTCTAACTCCTCCCGCATCTGCATACCCCTCTCCATACTTTCCTCGGCATTGTTATAGAGGTGCAAGACATTCTCTGAAGGCCATGTTTCCGGATCAACATCGTTTGCAATTGCATAATGCCAAGAAAGTTTTGCTTGCTCAAACTGTTGTTGCCCAAGTGCTAGATGAGCTTCATAGAAATCTGGTTTGATTCTCAGTGCTTCCTCGTATCTCTTACCAGCTTTGCTGTATTCTAATTGTGCATAATCATAGGTAGTTTTGATCTGCTCAAGTACGGATTCTCTCGAACCATCTTCAGTGACATAAACCCTCTTCCTAGCTCTGGACATGTGAACATTTCCCCAGTTGAACAATGCTAATGCTGACATCTCTTGGAATTTCTCAGCTGCCATGTCAAAAGGTCCTGGGCCTCTTCACTTGTAACTGTGTCCTCCATGGCCTCAGAATATTGCTTCATACCGAGTTCATGAAGATTCAAGTATGCATCTAAATCAAAGCCAACATAGTTCTTGAATAGTTGAGCAAACTCAATTATCCAGTCATCGATGCAACATGAGTCTTTCCGTTTTCCATAACCTTTCTAGCATCACCATTTTCAGCAGCCTTACCTTGTTTGATGTCAAGATTGTGAACTTCTTCAAGCTTAAATCTCTCGAAGAACGGATCCTGCTTTGAATCAACTTCAACAACATACAGCCTCAGAGAACCCTGTGATTCTGCTGCTATTTCAGCCAATCTCAACTCTTCATCACTGGTAATTGTGACTAAATCACCTTCTTCATCTCTGTATTTGACAAGAACTGCTCTTGAGCTAGGAAATCGATCGTGAATTACTTCCCTTAGTTGCACAAGGCTGCAGTTAAGTGGCAACTGAGCCCGTCTTATATCTTCACCCAAAATCAATTTGACACTCTTCTTTGGTACTTCCATTTTACTGCTAATTTTCTCCTCCACAACCTGTTTATCCTCAGCCTTCTTTTCCACTACATTTTCATCAACTTTCTTCTCAATTCGATCAACAATTTGTCATCTTGAGCTTCTAATCTTCTTCTCGGTTTTCTCTTTGACAACTTCTGAAGTTTGGGAAGCACTTGGTGGTTCAACGTATTTATTCTCAGCCTTCTTTTCCTCCACATTTTCAGCAACCTTCTCCTCATTTGATTCACAACCTTGTTATTTTGAGCTTCACTGACCTTGTTCTTTGTTTTCTCTTTGACAACTTTCGAAGTTTGGGAAGCACTTGGAGGTTCAACGTATTTATCCTCAGCCTTCTTTTCCTCTACATTTTCATCAACCTTCTTCTCCTCAATTTGATCCACAACCTTGTTGTCTTGAGCTTCACTGATCTTGTTCTTCTTGGTTTTCTCTTTGACAACTTCCGAAGTTTGTGAAGCACTTGGCGGTTCATCGTATTCTTCAGCCTCACTGGTCTTCTTGGTTTTCTCTTTGACAACTTTCGGAATTTTCAAAGCACTTTGAGGTTCAATGGATTCTGGGGCTAATTCAACCGGTAAACCTTGTTTCTCAAGTGAACTTCTTACCCTCTGTGAAATCTCTAATGCCATGGTATTACTAGGCTCCATGTTAAGAACTGCATTAACATCACTGAGAGCTAAATCCAGCCTATTCAAAGACTCGTAACACCGAGCTCTCTTTACGAGTGCTTTACTAAACTTCTGTGTTACCTCGAGGGCCAAATTACACTCATGGATTGCCTTGGGGTACTCACTCAATCCCATCTGCATATAACATGCAGCAATATTGGTCCTAAGATGGCACACACCTATGTGATTCTTTGGAAGCAATTTGAGAGCCTTCTCATATATCATCATTGCTCCTTCAAGGTCCCTTTTCTGAAACAGTTTGTTGCCCTCTTCCTTCAGTTCATGAGACATGTCAATGAAAACCGCCGTGTCCGAATCATACAATTTTGAACTATTGTCTCCAACTTTGTTTTGCTTCATATTATTATCACCTGTTTGTTTCTTGTTCTTTCCACTATGCTTCCCCATTTCAAATCCAACAAAAATAAAATCCAACCCAAACTATATTACTTGACTCAAACAAGAAACCCTCACAAACAAAAAATCAAATGAAACAACAACAACAAATCACTACCCTGATATTGAACTAACTTCTTAAACAAGTTAAAAGTTCAAACTTCAACCCCAGGAAGCTAAAATCACATGCAACCTTGGAGAGAACCGGGTTCGAACCTTGAAGACGATGTTGACACAGAGACCCACGAATCCGAACATGGACCATAAAATGAACCTCCCACCAAGGATGAAATTAATTCCTAGGAGACCTTAAAACACCAACTTTTGACAACTTTTACTATGAACAAAAGATTCAGAAACCAGTTGTTCAAATACACCAGATATGACAAGCACACACACACAAAAAAAAAGACCTTAGGCACCTAAAACCAATAAAACCCAGATACCAAAATGGAAAAACAAACACATAAAAACATTATCTTTACAACCTCCAAACCAGGAGTTTTGAGTCCTTAACAAAGTATTAAGAAATCCCAGTTTAGAGAGAAGCAAAAGAATCCTCAAGCCCTCAACTTCAGCTGAAAGGGAAGACCTTGATGCACAACCAGAACCAAAGAAGAAAATTTGAAGGCAGGAGACTTATCTGGGGAAATGGATTCGAGGTGTAGAGATTTTCCTGGAAAATTCAGAAAGATAATGTTTTTTTTTTTAAATGAGAAAATGGAATATGTGTGTGTTGCAGGGAGAATACAAACTGTTCTGTTTTATGTTTATATTTTAGTTTTGTTCTTTTTTTTTTTATTTAAGAATTTCAGCTTGACGTGAACGCCACAAAAAGTTCTTTGTTTTAGTTTTGGGTAAAGTACACCAGTAGTCATTAAGCTATGAAATAATAATCATTATAGTCACTATCTTTTAAAATTGTTACAAAATGATCTTTAAATTTTATCAAATTGTTACAAAATGATCTTTAAATTTTATTGAAATGTTCCAAAATGATCATTAAATTTATTTATTAAACTATTTTATAACTTCTAGTGATCATTTCATAACAATCTTTTTTATAATTTTTAAAGGTTAGTGACTAAAATGTTTATGTCATAATTTAGGACATTGTTGTGTACTTTTTGCCCTTTTAATTTTCCAAGGGATTCCAGGTTTGTTGGGTACGTTTGATAAAAGCCAAACGCGGAGATTTGTTTTGACTACTGCCAGTCCGCCTTCATTCCTCATTAAAATACACTTGTCAGTTGTCTTCTTTCAATTTTGCTACATCCAATCCTGATTATTATATATTCTAATTCTACTTGTTCCTTTTCTCAGCTAATTATACTTATTTAGCATAAACAAATAAACAAATTTTATAAAATAATAAATTTGGTTATGTTTTTTTTTAAAAAAGGGCTATTCAAAAAGAAAGTTATAATTTATCGATTTTGATTTTCTATGATTTTTTTTATGTAGAAAATCAATTTAGCCTCACCAAAAGTAGAAATTGTATCAGGGATCGTTTTGTCCCAGAGAGAACAATGACTAACACTCTAACCCTAATTTCTAAATCTCAAACCCTAAATTTTAAACCCTAATAAAAAATTGTCAATTTAAAGTGATTATGAAACATAAAAGTATTCCTAAATCCTAAATGGTGATACATCCTTAAACTCTAAATTTTTTTAATAAGGGCCAAATTGACCTAAAAAAAATATTTATAAAAATATAAATTGAGACTATTACATAGACATAAGTAATCCTTAAGCCTAAAAAATAATCGTATATGTTGAGATATATGTTATTATATGTTAAAATCAAATCAAAATGCCAACTAAAGTTGGTCTAAGATGTAAGTAGTTTGGTAAAGTATTTAATGTTAAAAATCACATAAAAAATTTAGGCATGAAAGCAATATGAGAATGTTTAAAAATTAATCCTGGAGAAATAAAACTAGATGTACAACACATATCATTTAGAATATCGTGTTATTTAAAGCTTTCTTTAAAAAAAAAATTTAAGAACAAATAGAAAAATAAAATCAAAAATTTTGATGATAAGGAGGTTCAAAAGAATGAATATACTAATTTTTTGTGGATAGCTTTTATTATTGTTATATAGGGAAAATATTGATACACTAAAAGCGATCCAAAAGTCCAAAATATTTTATTTGCATAAATGTTTTAATTTTAGGGGTTAGTGATCTAATTTATGGTTCATAGTTTAAGTATTTATGTTTAAAGGTTTAGAATTTAGAGTTTAGGGTTAAAATTTAGGATTAAGATTTAGAGTTTATACTAAGAGAAAGTTAAAAATAAAGATTTATTAAATATTTAATAAATTAAAGTTAATCAAAGAAAGATTGGCATTTTAGATTTAGGGGTTTAGGTTGTAGGGTTTAGAATTTAGGGTTTAGGGTTAGAGTTTAGGGTTTAGAGTTTAGAGTTTAAAATTTAAGGTGTTAGGGTTTTAGATTTTAGATTTTTATAGAAAAGTTGTGTAAAATTATTTACACGACTGTCTATCAAAATAAAACCTTTATATTAATATGTTAATGATTTAGTTCGGAATTCCTTAGCTTGAAAGTATTTAATGTTAAAAATCACATTAAAAACATTTCCTTTAGGTACACGTCAAAGCAAGGCAATATGAGAATGTTTAAAAAATTATCCTAGAAAATATATATCAAATTTTAGAAAGATTTTAATTGTCTTTTTATCGTGTTATTTAAATTATTTCTTCAAAAGAAAATTTTTAATGTACAAATAACGTAAACTTTTATTTACATAAATTTATTAAAAATAAAGTTTAAGAATTTAGACTGAGGTTCAAAATTTTCCTGAGAAAGAAATTTTGAAGAAATTTTAATCTTCTATGTCAAAATTATTAAAGGGAGCTAAAATTTAGCGATTATAATAAAAAATTAACTTTTGGTGATCAAAATATAAACGATCCAAAATATTTATGTAATTTATTTTAAGAAAACAACGAGAATAATTTTTTAAAATAGTCTTAAAATGATTTAAGTTTAGTGATAGAGTTCCTTGAGTTTAAGTATGTCTTTCCCATTGAATCTCGAGTTTAAGTACTTAATAAACTCTTGTGATTTTTAAATTTAATATTTTGGCCCATCCTAAAGTTTGGTGTTGACTCTGTCCCTATATAAGATAGTATATGTTCATATTTTATAAAACTTTTAATAACGTATACACACATTGCAAACAAAGGTATTCAAACTCAAATCTTTTAAAATAAATATTTTTTTCGCTTACCATACTCGTAAAGTTCATGAAAACAATCTAGGGTGAGATAAGTTTAGGGTGCGGCTAAAAAATGACAAGTTTTAAAAAATTGTCCAATAACTTAAAATGTTAGACTTCTTTATAACATATTAGGTTAATTTTTTGTGTGTTTTTGAACAAGTGTGGATAATTATTTTGTAAGTACCGATACTTAGTTGTTTTTATAATATTTTAAGTTTTTAGACAAGTATTAATACTTATTTTGTAAGTATCGATACTTGTTAAAAAATACAAAAAACCAACATAAAATATTATTAAAAATTTTAATATTTTAAGTTTTTAAATAAATATCAAAATTTATCGTCTTTTAACTGTATTCTAAACTTGTTATACGTTAGATTCATTCATGATGATATATAGTTTTTAAAATATATATTGGAACCATTGTCTTGAAATTTCAGCCACATAAAAAAAAGAATTAGAATGCGTGAAAAGCGTCAATGTGCAGTGGTGGGTCAGAACTCAGAAGCAACTTCCAAGGCAAACGGTAAACGGCAAGAAAACAGCTGTTGTTGTTCTTGGAAACTCAGTTCTTTTTTGGTTGTGTTGGAAAGTTGGAAGAAAGATTCCCGCAGCAACGTGACACGCACTATTTACTTTCCTACCCCCAGGCCTCATCCCTTCCTTTATTTTCTAATTTATTACCATTTCACATTATTAAAGTAAAGGGATTAAAACATAGTATAGTATAAGTGGGTTTTAACAACATAAATTTTTTGCATGTGAATGGACATAAATAATATCTTCACTCGATAAAATAGATAACTAATAAAAATTTAAATTTTTAGGATTAACAAATCCCCCCTAAATCCTTGTTGATGATGTCTATTTTTGTTGTTTATCGTTATTAGTGTTACCCAACAAGTAATCTCAATAGAAACGAGGATAATATTCATTTTTGTCTATTAAACACATTCATGAACTGATATTTAAGGATTCAAATGTAAAATTTCAAGCCTTTTGAAGTTGAAGGAGTTATTCTGTTTCCTGTTTCATTCTAAATCATACATAAAACCACTGAAATTATTGGCATTTACTGCCTGTATCAGTCTATTCACAGATATCTACTACTAACTGCTTATTCCTCAGAATTATTTTCTCATCCCGAATTGAGCTACCTGTTGAGGCCAAGAGAGTCAAATACTCCTGTATTGCTTCACCTTCTTTTGTGACTTCAATGTCGTAGTCTGATAAAGCATCAGCACTCCCTATGTCTCTTGCAAGTTCATCTTCCATCTCCACATCCCGTTCTTCATCTGCCACAGTTGACGGACCTTCAGCAGGGTCATTGGTACTCCCACTATCCGGGTTCACATTGTTAGGCTCTGAAGCAGGATTCTCGATGCTGTTTGCATCAACAGTGGGGAGTGGTGGCGGAGATTCTGACAGCAGTCGACTCATTGTTTGCTCCATAGTTTCATTAACCCAAATGGCAGCAACCACTGAACCTAGGAAAAATATCAGAATGTTACTAGAAAAAATCCTTGTCAAGTTTATGGGGAGTAAACAAGTAACGGCTTCAGCAAAAAGATTTTTTCAAATATGAATCCTCCTGTGCACAAGAAAGTTTTCACCGTTTCTTTTTATCACAACTACATACATCATAACAGAGTTCGGCTATATATCTCACATATTTTATATTTGTTCACTCACTTCCACAACAAACAAACACACAATACACCTCAAGTTACTAGAATATCTACCATGCCAACAATGCAATCCACGTCATAACAAGAAAAACAACTATGACAATGCCAGTATAGCAGTTTAGAACTATTTCCTCATTACCTCTAGATCTGTCAAATCCCATGGACACAAGCTCTTCAATTCTAGCATTTGCTTCTCGTTCCTTTCTTTTCCTTTTCCTTGATTCAATATCAAGCTGCAGACAAACATAGTGAATGAAAGCCACGTAGCCAATAAAATTGAAAATTTAGAAAACTTCATGCAAAAAAGCAGTTAACCTGGATGGCAGAATTAGTTTCAGGATTGGTCAGATCATCTAATGCCTTCTCAAAATCATTCTCATTCCTTCGAAGGGCTTCAGCAGCAAGTTTCTTCTCAAATCTGCCAAATAAAAAATGTCTTAGCCTTTTCAATAAAAAAAAAAAAAAAGAAAAAAGGTTAAGCTTTTTGTGGATGATACAATGGAAGCATCACTAAAGCCTAAATGAATAAACTGTCATCATCTCCTACTTTCATTACTATGAAGCAACTTGAACTTTCAAAGCTCACAAGCATACACCAAAAAGACAAACAAGAATACAGGAGTACAATGCTCACCCAATAGCCACTAATTCTTTCAATTTCTCAAGATTCACAGCCTTCTTCAATGGTGTTACTCCATATTGCTTTAGCACCCTGAAAATTGTTACATTATTTATTTGTACATAAAAGAAAGTGACAATTAAAACAGAACTTAAGCATATTATACCCACTTGATTTCCTTTCTATGCCTGATATCATCCTCCCACTTCTGTGCTTTCTTTGCTTTTTCCTCGAAAAGAAAATCAACAGCTCTCACAATATCTTGATTGTTCAATCGTAATGCCCTCCTTGCATCACGTTCCTTAAAGCCCATGCTCATAACATGAGATAAGGCTTCGTCAGGCACTTGTAACTGATATCAACACAAAAAATAAGGCTTAATGTTGGAGAAGGATGCAGATAGACTATGGTTAAGAAAATAAGTGCAAAAAACAAAAGAAATGGCAAGCAAATTACAAATCCAGTCTTATAATTCTTGGTTCTCAAGATACGACAATAAGCACTCCCTTTTATCTAATCATTGAAGCCAAACCTAAACCTGTGCTCAAAGGATAGCTGCAGGTATTCTGATAAGGTATATATAGGTTATTGAGATGAGAGGCACTGTGGTGCCCCCTGGACCAACCCGATCAACTCAGAAAAAAGGGAAAGTGACAATGTTCTCCCCTTACTTTACAATAAAACCATCAAAGAAAGATGAACTGGAACAATATATCTGGAAAGAGCTAGCTGCTTTGGACAATAATTAAAGTAAACTGTACCTGTGAGAATTTTGCTTGTGCAGATGTCAGTGCCATTTTAGATTTATCAAACTGACCATTATGATATGCCACCACCCCTTCCAACAACTCCAACCTCATATGTCTACAAAGATAGCATGCAAAAGAGATTAGCTAAACATTGCAACCAACAGCATTCTCATTCAAGACCAGAAACATAGAAATTGAGCCACTGAATCAATTTTCTGAAAGTACTCACAAAGCAAGCTCTGGCTGGGAACCAGCTTGAAGGAGTCTAACACGGGAAAAATCCTTCCCATGACAACGTTCAAGTCCTTCTCTGGCTTTTTCAAGCCGTATTCCTGCTACTGGAAAGCCAACTGATGTCTCGAAGCAAGAAATAGCACCACACCATGTCTATTTGCAGTATTGGTACATTGTCAATGAACTGCAAGCAAAGACATACAACCAAAGTGTGGAGGATATTGAGTCAAATCCAAAGAACAAGCATGCAATCAATCAATAACAGCTAAAGCAACTTTTATTTATATCTATAAACAAAAAACTGAACCACAGCATGGACCAAGTTATTCAGAAAAAATGTGTTACCTCAAGGACCTTGGGATCACAAAGTGAGAAAGCCTCCTACAAGAAAGAATAAGGTACTTATATTAATTAATTAACAAACTCATAAAAAACATTTTAATGTATAACCTTATTACCAGCTTTGCTAACAAGCTAATATCATATCTATGTTAAAATTGATTATATCCATGTACATGTATTTGTATTCTACACTTATTCCCCAAATCCAATTAACATTGGTGACAAGGAAGTTCATAGACTACTATTCTAAGAATCCAGATGCAAACAAGAAAAAAAAACAAGAAATATAGTGTTGAAGCAAATGGGAGGAGGGTGTTAGCAACTAACCTCCCCCATGGTAAGCACTTCTAGTGCATCTTTATACAGTTGTCTCCTAAGTAGATTCTTTGCATTTTCATGAAGCATCAGACCCATCATCACTGCCCTGTTCAAAAGACCATTCATATCTTACTTTAGTTTAAAAAATGGGGTCAACAACTGTCTTAATACCCTAGGAGAAAATGCCATACCGCTGATCAGTCTCGGTTCCTAATTGTACTTTTTGCCCTCCCTGGTTTTCAAGTTCAATATTGAAGTCTTCAACTGGTAACGAACCATCTACATGTCTCTTGGAAAGTGCAGTGGCAGCTGCCCTGCCAATACAGATAACTATGGATTAGTAATCGGGTAGTTTGCAAAACAATATGCAATGGAACTTTCGGAAAGAACTATTTACCCAGCCCACCAAATCCTGAAAAGATGATAGTTTCATAATGCAGGAAAACCGTAAAATTGCCTTAAGATCATAATTTTCCTCATTATAAGAATAAATATGGTAACTTTGATTAAACCCATGATTTCAATAAAACCAGAAACCCAATCAACCATCAAAAGAGCACCCAGCTTCTATAAAAAATATAAATAACATTAATTAACCTTTTAAAAGCAAACAAAGAGCGAGAGAGAAAAGGAACGAGTTGAGTCAGTTGAGCAAAGACTCACTTGACTCGAGCAAGTCTACGAGAGCGCTCTTCCTCGGCCATCAACTCTTGTTTCAAGGACTTGCCTTCATCGACGGAGACACGGCTGGCCAGAATCTTAGCATTGTCTCTGATACCCAATTGGCTTAACTTTTGGGAGCCATCGCCGTCTTTCAAAACTTTACCGGCGGAGATGAGGTTGATAGAGTCGGGACGTGGGGCGTTTGATCGCTTGGCGACCTCTTCCCTCAACATCGCCACCGTCCAATTCTCCAATTCTAAGTCTATAACCCCAACCCATGTCCCTCCGATTCTCAATTTCGCCATCCCCAGAAAAAGAATTAGATTGTTAGAAACGATGAAGACTTCTCCAGTGGGTGGTGCGCCCCCAAATATATATATAGGTTTGATCAAGAATTGTTTAGGGTAACTTCGGGAGCAAGTACATGTTATTTCCCTCTCTTAATTACTATTAGGTTAAAAAAATTATTAGCCAATCTGACATGTAGAATATTTATTTTATTTTAAAAAATAAAAATTTTTACCTAAAATTTTTAATTATTCAAGAAATCTCAAAAATTTTCTAATTTTACAAAATAATCTTTAAATTCCTAAAATATTCAAAACCCAAACCCCAATTCTCCACTATCGATCATCACCCTGAACCCACCACTCCGATCGTCAAACCTAGTCGGTCATTTCTCTCAACATGGCGTCACCGAAAACAACAAACGTCGTGCTAGGTGAACGTCGATTTCGCGTTCAATGTTCGGCTGACGTCATGTTGGAGAAATGACCGGCTAGATTCGACGATCGAAGGGGTGGACACAGGAGCAGTGATCGGTAGTGGCCATTGGGGGTTGGGATATTTCAGGGATTTAGGGATTATTTTGTGAATTTTGAGAAATTTTAGGGTTTTCTGAAAAAAATAAAAATTTTAGTTTTTTTTCTTTCAAAAAATTAAAAAATTTAAAATTATTGTCATGTGTCAAGCATTGACTAGATAATAGATTTTTTTAAATAGTCTTTAAAATAATGTACCTAAAATTGTAACGGCATAAATATTATACACCTATTTTTATCAAAAAGTAGTTTAGGCAGTTAAAGTTAACAAAGATATAGTTTAGACACTTATTTGTATATTAAACTTTATTATTATTAGGATAAATTACACTTACAATCATTAAATTATTTGTAAGATTACATTTTTGTCACTCGAATTTTAAAAGTTATATCTTTATCACTTGATTAATCGTTTTATATCATTTCAATCAAAACGTCATTAAATAATTAACATTATAAAATATATAACCTTAATTTTTATATATTGTATTAATTTGATCTATATTTTTAAAAGATGACCCTCAAAATTTTCATATTTTTCAATTTGATTCTAATTTGAAGAAAAATAACCCATAACGTATTTCTCTCTCCTTTGATTTGTATCTTTTATTTATTTTTTAAGTCCATAAAAACTCCAAGACAATTTCTAAATTAATTTTAGTTTGATTTATAATTATAAAAATTGACATTTAATATTTTCATATTTTTTTAACTTGATAAAAGAAAGGAAAATCAAATACTTGGATCTACCATTTAATTTTACTTTGATTTATAATTATAAAATTGACATTTAATAGTTTGGTTAAGTTATTCAACAATAAAACAGGATATTGCTCTCTGTTTTCTCAATAGTAATTATTGTTTGTTTTTAGTCCAAATCATTAAATTTTAATAAAACTTTCATATTTTTCATTATTTACCTTCTCTACGACTTATAACAAAATTTAATGATTAATATTTTTCTATTTCTTATAATCATAACGAATGTGTTATCTGCTTCTCAAAATTATAAATTTAAAAATAAATTACGAATTTTCTTATGTTTTTTAAAAAAATTCTGAATTTTCTCTTTTTTTTGAATTATTTCTACTAATCTAAAATTTTAGTTATAATTGATGGACCCAATTAAATTTTACCCATTAATTTAATATTCCAACATTCATCTCATCCTCTTAACAACAATTAACGATAATTAATGAAATGATGTTCATTTTGTAATAAAATAAAAATATTAATGTTTAATTTATAATTTTTAAAAATTTAACGATCAACCAAATTATTTTATGATTTTTAGTAACTATTTATGTACTTTACCTAATATTTATATAAGAAGATATCTCATGCACTGGCCTATTCCTATAATTTTCTTTAATTTTTATTTTAAAAAATTATAAAAACTCTAAAATCTTTAATTTCTCAAAAAATTCTAAATCCTTAACCTCAACTCACTAAATTTCTCTCCTCCTGTCGTTAATTTAACCACCACCACCCGCCCACACTTTCTTTCGTAGAAACCCCACAATTAATAACCACAATCTTACATCATTGGAAATCGGCGAATGAGAGAAAAAACGAACCCAGTCGAACATCAAAAATTTTCAATCGAGCAATAAACAATGGCCGGACAACCGGTGAACGATGTCGCCAAGTGAGGAGATTTCATTGCGACGGCGGTAGTGCGCTGATCTACTATGATTTGGAGAATTTTAGAGTGTCTTGTGGATTTATGATTTTTTTTAGAAATTAAAAAATTTTAGGGTTTTTGAATCAAGATTTTTAGAAATAAAAATAAAAATCATATGTTAAGTAATGATTGGATGTCGGATTATTTTTAACGAGATGACTTAAAATATTAACGAAATAAAATGTTAGACACCTACAATAATAACGGCGGAAACATTAAGCATTTATTTATGACAAAAAAACTTTAAATATCTAAAGAAAAATATGTACTTTGCGCACTTTTTTTATTAAACACTTCAATAATAATCCAGTGACTTTGAGTGTAATTTATCCTCATTATTAATTTAAAAGTATGATATATACTAATTTACAAATTCTAATCTTAATTCTAAAATTATTTAAAAATATATAAAAATTAATAACCCTAAATCTCTCCGTCTTAAAATAATCTAAATCATTAGAAATACAACCAAATAACGAATACCCTCTTTTCTTTCATCCGAAAACGAAAGAAAAAATGCCAGCTTTTGGCTTATAATCAAAGAAATTTAAAAAACCTAATTTCTCTCAACAAATTTCAAACAATTTTTATTTATTTTTTTGACAAAATAATATTTAATTGATTGATATTATAACTCGCGATAAAAACATATATGAAGTAAATTTTTTAAAACACATAAATCTGAGAGCCAAAAGAATCCATTTATGTAAAACAAAGAAAAATCTCAAAAACTGGAAAAGTTAGATTTTATTTATTCATCAAAATAGTTAGTTGGGTGAGTCTAGAGTAAAACAAGTTTAGGGTGCAGCTAAAAAATTATAAAAAAACTAAGTTTCGAAACTTATTAAAAATTACGAAAAAAACTAGTATAAAATGTTTTTTTAAAATATTACTATTGAAAAGTATAACATTTTATGTTCTTGAATGAGTCTGAGATAAATTTCGAAACTTATCGTTTTTTAGTATCACCTTATACCTGTCGATTTTTAGACTCCCCTTAATTAGTTTATAAGACAATCCATGGATTACATATAAAAAAAATAGTACTAGAAAATATAAAATATAGAAATTTTATTATTCAACATTTATATAGAGAGGAGATTCATTTACTTACAAGTAAACCATATTATTCGAATTTTTATTTTATAACTCAAATTTTATTTGATTTTTTCTTCGAGTTGAGTCAAATTTATGGAATTATGAGTCAAGTCAAGACGAGCCAATTATTTTCATATCCAGTCAAGTCAAATAATTCAATTTTTACGAGTCGAATTTTGCTCACCCCTACAATGTAGAATGAAAAATACTAGGATGATGGTAATAAATGACTAAGATTATTTTCTTATCTTTTTTCCAAGTGATAATCTTTACATTTTTTACCGTTCATCTCATCCATCCATTTACCTTCATCCAACGATCCATAAATAGTGTAAAATTTCAAGTTTTACATAGTGTAAGAGGATCCTATCTCATATATATCAAGTAAAATTGAGAGACTCAACTCAAACTTGAAAACGGATTCACTAATTAATAAAAATTTTGAGTTATTCGAATTTTTATTTTATAACTCAAATTTTATTTAATTTTTTTCGAGTTGAGTCAAATTTATGGAATTACAAGTCGAGTCAAGACAAGACAAGACAATTATTTTCATATCCAGTCGAATAATTCGATTTTTACGAGTCGAGTTTTGCTCACTCTTACAATGTAGAATGAAAAATACTAGAACTTGTAATTCATGTTTGGTTGTACCAACATAAATAAAATTATTAAATGTATTAAAAATTATAAATATAAGTGTGTATTAAATAAATATGTTTTGTTTTATTTTTTACACAATATTAAAAGTTTGTCATTTGTTTAAGACTCTTTTAAATATTTTGGTGTAATTATATAAGAGTCCTTATTCTTTACTCTTAGTCTTTTAAAAATATGCACAAAGTACAAACTACGTGAGTTAAATTCAAAATATCTAAAAGAAGCAACGTCGTTATTTATCATTAGTAGTATTCAATGGGTTCATTTGTTTTTTCTATCATTAGTCATTGAAGAAATGAGTGGGCAAATGGCGCCATCATCAACCTCTTTGGCTTTCAAAAACCTTATCCTTTATTTCCAGGCTATATAATTTCAAAGTTGATGGAAATAAATGACTAAGATTATTTTCTTATCTTTTTTCTAAGTAATAATATTTACATTTTTTACCGTTCATCTCATCCATCCATTTACCTTCATCCAACGATCCATAAATAGTGTAAAACTTTCAAGTTTTACATAGTGTAAGAGGATCATATCTCATATATATCAAGTAAAATCCATCGTTCAACTCAAACTTGAAAGCATGAAGAAACTAATTAATGCAAAAAATTTGAGTTACAATTTTTATTTTATAACTCAAATTTTATTTAATTTTTTTCGTTTTGAGTCAAATTTATGGAATTACAAGTCGAGTCAAGACAAACCAATTATTTTCATATCCAGTCGAATAATTCAATTTTTACGAGTCGAATTTTGCTCACTCTTACAATGTAGAATGAAAAATACTAGAACTTGTAATTCATGTTTGATTGTACCAACATAAATAAAATTATTAAATGTATTAAAAATTATAAATATAAATGTGTATTAAATAAATATGTTTTTTTATTTTTTACACAATATTAAAAGTTTGTCATTTGTTTAAGATTTTTTAAATATTTTAGTGTAATTATATAAGAGTTTCCATTCTTTATTCTGAGTCTTTTAAAAATATGCACACCGTACAAACTACGTTAGTTAAATTCGAAATATCTAAAAGAAGCAACGTCGTTATTTATCATTAAAAGTATTCAATGGGTTCATTTGTTTTTTTTATCATTAGTCATTGAATAAAGGAGTGGGCAAATGGCGCCATCATCAACCTCTTTGGCTTTCAAAAACCTTATCCTTTATTTCCAGGCTATATAATTCCAAAGTTGATGGCAATGGGGCCTCCGCTTTAGGTGAAGGAAGTTATATCCAATTTCATAAACTATTTTTTTAATGTATATTCAACTTTTTTTTCCCGATTTAGAGATGTCATATATGGATAAGGATGAACAAAGAAACTGAGAAAATCGAAAATTGAATTGGATTATAATGTTAGAATGATTTATGATTTATAAATTTAAAATATGAAATTATTTAAACTACATAAAATTATAAATTTTTTATCATTTAAAATGTAAAAAATATTTATAATTTAAATAGTGAGAATGATCTAAAATATTATACATGAAGTATTGACTATTTTTATTTAGTTGGAAAATATTATTTTTAAATGTTTATGAGAAAGATTTTTAAAACTTTACTAAATGATATAGAAACATTAAACAAAGTTTTTTTTTTTAAATGAAGTCCTAAAAATTAGCTTAAAATTAATATGAAAAATAAAATCAAACTAAATTATCACGAACAGTATAAAATCTAACCAAACCGAACAAATCTCGCCTCTACTTTAACTTGGAAGTAAAATGTGAAAGCCTCTTTTAGTTCATTTGGATGGTAAAAAGTTGGTCCAAGTGGTAAGCAGTTTGATATCGTTTAAATATGTCTCGAGTTTGAGGCATTGTATATGCAGAAAATTTCTGTTGGGATACTCACCCACAAAAATCGGGTGTGTGACGAGGGTTGATCTAGATTAGTCAGGGCAAAACCTTGAGAATCGAGAAGACAACAACAAAAAAATATACCATTTAATTGTCAAAATATAAAGATTATTTAAATATATATTTTAAATTACTATCTTTAATCTTGAATAAAAATGACAGAAAATTATTAAATTATGATGAGTGAAAGTCTATGAATATAGATAGAAATTATAATACGAACATACAAAATGTTAAACTTTTAAGTTAATAAATAATTATTACCAATAATCACTTAGTCTAGTGAGATGACACATTATATCTCTTAGGCAAGAACATGGATCAAATCCTGATATTATGAATGAAATAAATTAAGTTAGGAGGGTCGCATCATAATAAGCTTATGCAATACCCGATTTGAATTTTAATTATATACCAATACTAAATAAATAAATCTATACAAAAAATTAATTTCAATAATAATTAATTAAAAATTAAGATAACTTATCAACTAAATATAATAAGTTTCTTCAACCAAATAATAACAACTCATACAATAAAGAAACATAGTTGGGATATTATTCCTGAGAATATTTAAAAATACATAATGTTTGATTAATGTACTATCCCTAAACCCTTGATTAATGTTTGATTAGTTTAATATTATCAGTCCATTCGAATTCTAATTCAATGTACTCATGCAACTGTGATTTAAGATTGTTATATTAAATTTTTTTAGGTTTAACTACCTGTATTTGTCTATTTGACGCATTATTTAATTAATTCTGATCTAATTTTATAAAAGTATAATATAGGAACGTCCCTTTTAACTTGAACTTTTTTATTTAAATTTAAAATCTAATATTGTTTAAAGAATTTAAACTTTTTTATTTAAATTCAAAATCTAATATTGTTTAAAGGACTTAACGTGAGGAGTTACGTGAGAGTGTTGTGATGTGTATTAATTTTCTCCTGTGTGGTTGCTGATTAGATAGGAATAAGGAGGTAGAATAGTTCTGTGGGCTCTGAGATAATGCTATTTATTTAATCAAGGCAGATCATGATTTGGTCACCAAATAGTAATGCCCACTTGTTTATTATTACCAAAATAATTGATTCTCAAACTTAGTTGTCAAGGCAAAACCCCACCGGGACGGATTCCTTGTAGTTATCCCACATTTTCCATTTTACTTCAACCCTCAAGTCTAATTAATATGATTTAAATTTTGTATTAATTTATAATACTTTTCTCTTAACCTCCATTTAAGGGTCCAAAGTTGGTTGGTATTTTCGTTTCAGTTCATCACCAACGCTTTTTTTTTTTTTTCGAATTCAAGGTAGAAAGTTCAGTAAATTTCTCTATTTTGTCCAGTAAAATCCATATTTGAAATTTCCGCCCACGGTTTAATTCCAATTCCTGCAAAACAAACAATAGAAGAAAATTAAAATAAATTTATAAAGACAAACAAAAAAATAAAAACAAATTTAAAAAGAAATAAAAACAATAAAACAAATTTAAGGGGGAAAAAATGTTGAACGGAAAGGGAAAATAAAACAAACTTGAACGGAACGATCAGGGAGAAGAAAAGAACTGCAAATCGAATGGAATGAAATGGTGTTTGGAGAACAAATCAAATGGAAACAAAACTTGAAACGAATCAATGTTGAGATCGGGAATGGAATTTTTGGATTTGAGTTGGTTTTGATTAGATTTAATTAGATTAGATTAGTGATTAAGAGTTAGTTTTTAGTCCAAAAGCTTCTCAAATTTGCCATTGGCTGCAACATGAGTGTATTTACACCATCAAACTATATGATAATTTGTTCCTCGGATTTTACGGTTTGGGGGCCACCGGGAGTATACTTGAACTCGAATCCTTCGTCCAGATCTCCAACCTCTTCGCCGGAATCTGACTTCATCGTCACCGACCGGCGCATCTCCGAAGCTCGATCTCAAATCACCGGGAAATCTCGGAGACTTGACCTAAAAGCGTTAAAAGATTACACATACCGCATGCGAAATCTTTATAAATCCTCGGCTTTTGACATCACGGAGAGCCGGCTAGGCCTAGGCTGGAAAAGCAGAACGGCGACGTTGCTGGTGAGAGGAAGGTCTAATCAAAGCCGACAAAGCTCTCCTGACCAGATCTCCTTCGACACCACCGATTCTCACCAGCGAGTTTGTCATCGCAGATCTACGCGCGTTAAGCCGGTTGCTCGGCGCGTAACCCGACGCGGAGTGCGAGTTATTGAAGTTCTTATGAAGACTGCAACGGAACGAACCCGGATGCGTCGTAGGCGAACACATGCAAGTCCGCTTCGGCTGTTTGCTCTGTAAATTCTTCAACGCCTCGGTGTTTCTACGGACGGTGGTGATCGAACGGTTCGGAGAGATCGGACGGTTATCAAGCGAGAACCGCACGGACGACGATGACGGAGATTTGTTGCAGAGATTGACACGCGGCGGAGAAATAGATCTCTGTTGATTGAAGAAAGTTGAGGAGCGTGAAGAGAAACCTGAACTGGAATAGGCGAAAGCGGATGAAGAAGACGGAGACTGTGAAGAGTAGAAAGATGGAGAGTGTGACCGGAGAACCGGAGCTCTAGATCTTCTAGAAGAAGCCGCCATTTTCAATTAAGCTGTTGCAGAGAAGAAAGGGGGAAAAGGGCTAAGGGTTTTTGAATTTCTAAAGAGCCGTGTTTGGCTGTTTAGTTGGGCAAACCTATCTTCACTCGAGCCATGTATTTATAGGGTAAGTGGGGGGAGTGATCAGGGTTATAAAATTTGACGGTATTTTTCAAGGTCGTGGTTTTGAGGGATCTGCCCCTAAACTTTTATTTATTTATTTTTATGCCCCTTTCATTATTGGTTGCGGCTCAGACGTCGTTGTTATTCTTCTCTTTTTCACATTTGATCACTTCATCTTAAAAAGGATTAAATTAAAAATATATATGGTGTTTAACAATTTAGGGGTAGGTATTTGATCGAGTCGAGTTAAAAAATTTTAAATTTGATTTGAAAAGTTTTATTTTATAATTTAAAATGTATTTTTTAAAAAAGTTAAAATCAAGTTACCAATTATTACAAAATGTCACATATAAAAAATTTAATTGTAAACATTTATAATATTATAATACTAATTAATTTTAATTTAAATGATTTTTTATAACTATATACATATATTATTAATTAATTAAAAAATGTCAAATGTTAAAAATATAATAATTATATTTATTTTTAATAGTGTTTAAATTACCCATTCTAATACGTTTAAAATTCATAGATTTCTAAAATCTATTTTTGAAATATTTTTTAAAAAATATTATGAATTTGAAATTTATGTTATTATTATATATATAATTCTATCGACCTTAGCTAATTTACACTTTATATTCTATAATAATAGTTTTATAATCAAATGATATTTAATCTATTGATTTCTTAAATTTAAATTCGAATACAATAGAGATATATTATAAAGACATCTCCCCACTTCAATTTACTAATAATTTTTTAATAAATAAAATTCACATTTAAATTTAAAATTAATATATTTTCTCTTTTTAACATAAAGTTTGATGCAATGTCTATATTACATATACTCTTTTCTCACGATAAATATAGAATATTAAACACTTAAACATCTTCAATTTTATGTTTTTCTGTATATTATACTAGTAATAAGTCAATCAAATTAAACTCAATCGATAAATTAATATATTTTCAAACACAATATATGTGTGAATTTATGATAAATGAATAAAAAATTGTTATTGTTATTATAAGAAAGTGTGGGTTTGGGGAGTAAATGAGAAATGAGAAAGTGGAGGGGGTAAAGTGGGAGTTGGAGCAGCGTTAAAGACGTAAGACCTAACCAGACGTTGAGTTAGAGGCAAATGGTTTTGGCTATTCGGAATCCAATCCAGCTTCCTACCTGCGGATTTGGCAAAAAGCTATGGGCACTGCCTCACTACACCTGTTAAGTTTTTAAACAGAATCAACCAAATTTGGAGAAAATCCATCGGTTAAAAATGACACCTTTATATGTATACATTTATCATAAGCTTTATATTCTCTTTCCATATTTTAATAATCTAATACAAATACTCTAGAATCCTAAGGAGTGATTTTAGTTGTAAAGGATGTAATGTTTTACTAACAAAATTGGTTCAGGTGATAAATAATTTGATATCGTTTAAGTAGATTTTGAGTTTGAAGTTTTATGTATGTAAAAGATCTTTGTTGGGGGACTTCAAAGTCAGGTGTGCGACTCGAATCGGTCTATATTAATTAGGGCAAAGCCTTAAGCCAAAAAAGAAGGATGGAATGTTCTATTTAAGTGATCCAGATTTAAGCAATTTATTTTGTAGGTTTACGTAAGTTTATCTATATTTAAAATCGAACACAAATATTGACTTATACTCAAATAAAATTATAAAAACAATATTTTTTGAATATAATGTTGTAATTAGAAGATAGTATTTGTTCACACTTTTTCTTAATTCTTTAACAACGTACATACATATGTTGAAACCTAAATATTTTAGAATAAACATTATCTGTTTTTTACCGAAATCTCGTTGGATTCTTCAATTAAAAAATAATACTCTATACAAGAAAAGAAATATCCTTTAATCTCTCTCCTTTTTATCATGGATATGACTCAACAAAAAGGATATTATTATTGTTATTCAAGCTTTTTTATCCAAATACCCTATTTTAAAAATTAATTAATGTCTTTGCATTAGATTCATTTTTATTTAAAACAACAGTCATTTGTTGATCGAACATGTTCCGTAGAATAATGTTGTGTTGTGTTGTGTCAGCAAAGTAGTATTATTTTATCCATTAAAGTGAAAGGCGCGACTCACGAAGTATAACTTAACGGGGTTTTCTCCATTCGAAATTTAAATCCGATTTCAAACAATTATTTATAAAATTAAATATTGAATTTATCATTATGTAACAAGTAAATAATCCAATGATATTATGTAACATTAACAAAATTCAATGACCATTTTATAATAACTAATTGTTGAGTTGATCAATCACCCAGAGGGTGTGAATTTGTAGTAAAATTTTAAGTGAAAGCAAATGCTGAGAATGAAAAATTGCACGAGAGATTTATAGTAGTTATGTTGGGAGGCTCGTTCGATTAACCGAGATAAACAAGAGAGAGGTAAATTAGATTTTGAGTGGTTGTGGTGGAAGCAATGAAATTTAAAAATAGACACAAGGATTTATAGTGATTTCACTTTCTAACCAAAGTTTAGATCCACTACCTTAGCTTCCCACTACGGATTTTCTTAAATTCACTATTGAATTTCTTTCCTTTTTTATGGGCTCAAGGAGATAACCCTTACAACACAAAACTTATACCCCAAAGTCTTGTTAAACACTCTCTTACAAGATAAACAAATAAGCAAACTAGGGAAAACCTCACAAGGCTGATTATTTGCAATTCTAAGCTCACACCACAAACCTAACACTTGAGCATGTATATCAATTAATCTCACAAGTGTGTTCTACAAAGAAAATTGACAATTAAAGTACAAAAACACTTTCTCTATACATGAATGTTGGTAGTGTTATTTCTTGTTGTTGCATGGTTGCTTGATTGAGTTTTTTAAACCCTCTAAGGAGTTTGTGGCCGTTACTAACTATTGAGGTTGATTTTGAGCCGTTGGGGACTTTAATTCTAGTCATAAATGCACTTCTGGAGCAGGATACAGGTGTGAGCTTGGATATCGGTACTTGCCTCAAAGAAGAAAAAGTTGTTTGAGCATTTAATACACATATATCGATACACGATACAGGTGTACAGGTACGCGCCCTAGGGTATCGGTACGGTTGAAGCCGTATCGGTACTCAATTTGGCTACTAGAATTTGCCAAAACTTGGGGACAAAGGGGTGTATCAGTACTCAAAAATTTGTACCAGTACGAGCACTCTGGTATCAGTACATGTCCAACTGTACCGATTTTTAGGGCCTGTTTTTTACACTTTGGCTATTTAAAACATGTCAAAAGCCCTTTAAAAATATTTCAAACATATTTTTCAAGTTTATGGGCTTTTGAAATATTTTTGCAAATTAGTCTAAGTCCAAAAATATTTTTCTTTAAGTTATATCAAAATCAAACGGGTTCAACTTCCTTAATAAAGCAATAAAAAATCAATTACCATCTTGTAACAACTAATTCTTGAGTTGATCTATCGCTGAGATAGGCCAAAAGGGGAGTGAATTTGTAATAAAAATTCTAAATGGAAGCAAATGCTACGAATGAAAAATTTGCACAAGAGATTTACAGTGGTTCAACTTCTTCAATGAAGTCTATTTCTATTACCTTAACATCCACACTGAGGATTCCACTAATCTACTAATTTGTCCTTCCTTTCTGGATACAAAGAAACAAACTTAAGAGAATCCTTACAAGAAAAAATGTTTACAAATATTAAACTCTCACACACTCAAAAACACTAGTAAGTAAATAAAAGATAACAGTATAACGAGCAACATCTCCTTCCGTCGCAGCAAGAAATAAAAGACAACAAGAAATGGCCATGTAGAAAGACCTGAAAGTTAAAAGGTAAAAATAAGATTATGCAACATGAGATCAATCGCTCTCATATAGTCGAAGAAAAAGATAATTATTCAACTTCAAAAATGATGATGTCGTTCCCTAAATCATCATAAGACATTTCTTAAACGACGACTTATGAGAAACGAACACAAAAAAAGACTCTTGGTTAGTGTCAATTTATGACACTTCTTCGATTAGAAAAATAATTGTTATACCCTATATTCTTCGTCAATCAGACCTCTGTTAAAAAAACCTTCCGAAAATTTCACCTCCCAAAAGTTAAAAGATATTCTTCGTTCGCCTCAAATCTCTGGAGCCTCTCCACATCCAAGACATCACTCCAGATATTACCTCACGCTTTCCTAAAACCATCAATATATGAATAAGGCTAACATTAGTACCTTAGCCACAATTTATAGAACCTCCAAACTCAAAACGTAAAAACTTAGACAGATTGCCCAGCGAGTATCGATACTCTGAAGTGAGTATCGGTACTCCCCTCTAGGTATCGATACTCCACCATGAGTACCGATACTCTATTTAGATTTGAAAGAATTGGCCCCCATGTTGTACCGATACGCTCCGTTCTGTATCGATACTCAATATCGATACTAGGATCGCCCCGTACCGGTCCTTACCCATACCGACACGCCTACCCTAGCATACCGGTACACAAAGCCTTTCCAAGCAATGTAACAATGGGTATTGATACGCCCCTAGCGTACCGGTACGCCAAATCGTTACTGGATTTCAAAACAAGCGAGAGGTGCCTGGAAAGGCGTACCGGTACGCCCATCACAACTCGCCTCCCAAAATACAAAGGAGTACCGATACGCAACCACCTCGCACCAGTACTCGAGCCCTAATTTCAAAACTTGGAGCTCAAGAATTCAGCAATCCCACCCTTAACCTCTATGGTTAAGTCCTGAAACGTTCCTACCACTTATTAAGAGTCACTAGGTAAGTTTCTAACCATTTTTACCCTTAAACATCAACAATTACAAGTTTTTCCATGGGTGATCAACCAAGCTCTAACTCAACCAAAACATTACAAATCAAGCAAGCATAGAAAAATGATAATGCACATGAACACACATAAGTTAGAAGTGTACTAACCTTGGATTTAAGCTGATGAAGAAACCCTCAAAGATCCAATCTCGTCCTTCTTCTTCAAACCCTAGCTAACCCTCTTCCACCATCATTCTAAGCAAAGCTTACCTCAAAATGAAGATCCTTTCTTACTTAGCAACTTTCCCTCCACAAGCAAAACGAGATTTCCCCCACAAATCTCAAAGATTCAACCTTGAGGTTTTGGTTTTTTTGGATGGGAGGTGAGTTCAGAGGAATGAAGAAGATAAGGGAAAACACAATAAGGTCACCCTCCTTCTTATTGGGCTAAGCGTCTAGTTATTTTTTTATTAAAGAGCTTTTATCTTCTAAATGGTAAATATCAAGACTCGAATCCACACAAAATGAGACTACATGAACATCTAGTTAATCTGATAATATTAAGCAAAATTTTACCCAATTTAATTAGTTTATAGAATTATTTTTAATTTTTTTATTATATCTTTTCTTAACCTCGAACTTTTATTTTTTGCCAAACTAATTCTAATGTGACCTTGTCCTTTTTAGTTTAAATTTTAGTTAAATAAAGTCTTTGTTCATCTTAATTTTTAGATTTAAAGGCTTAATAAATTGTTACCCCTCTCAATATTTGATTCTAGCTTGGTCCCTAAATGTGACAAATTAGTAATGACATCATTAAACTGACATTAATTAAATTTATTTGTAACATTAATTAAATTATATAATTAATACGTACTTTAATTTCAATATAATATTAAAAAATGTATCCAATCATGTATGAAATTCCTTTGATGGATGAGACGCTAAGTCCTTTAAGTAAGATCAAAGATTCGAATACTGACATTGTAAAAGAGAAAAATTGGGTTGAGAAGATTGACTCTATAATAAACTTTTTTTTATCAGCAAATATGATTTTATTAAGAAAAAATCATATAAAAGCAATAACGCGTGCCTCATTAAAAACTTTATTAACCTAAAGTGGAGAAAAAAAGTACAAGCACGTTATGCCACAACCGAACACGAAACAAAAACTACAAAACGAAACATACACCATAACCATCAAACCTCACTCATCGGACCAACAAAACAACAAATCAACAAACCAACAAAACAAGAGCAGCCTATACTACGGCCAAAACCAAACCTCCCTACAGTGAAAGCAGCAGACTCATGATAATGCAAGGACACAGCCCCAGTCATTCTCGGCCAGTAAGAAAACAGAACATCAAGCATCGAACCACATCAACCCATTCCAACACATACAGCCCCGATGACCATCCCCCAACGTACCTAAAAACCTTCACGCAACAACAAACATCGCTCGACCCCTTCTTTGGCAAGAGCATCTGCGATCCCATTAACCTCTCAGAAAAAGTGACGAAACAAACACAAGATAACGAGGCACAAATCGAGTCAATCAAAACAAATAACTACCAAAATTTCCAAGGCCGACGATTTTTATGCGGTACCCACCCAATCACAACCGTAGAGTCCGACTCAACGACCAACTACCTTTATAATATACTTTTATAAAATTTAATCTAAATTAATCGACCAATTAATTAAATACCAATAGTTAAAAAACTTTTGTTGGTGTAATGGTTGTGTATTAGAGTGTTATCCTTTGTTGGTGTGTATATTATTGGTTTTACAAGTGGAACATGGGAACTTGTGGTCCATGAAACATAATCATGTTAACATTAGGGAGACAATAATTAACCTTAGGTTATTTTTATGTTAATGCAGCAAATGTTGCCCGTTCTTTACGGAGACTGATCTTGTTTCATTATTATATTACTACTATATATACGAATCTTCGTTCAAAAAAAATATTATATAAATCATAAATAACAATTAAAGAAATTAGCGTCAATCCTCTATTATTGCCCTTTTTTGTTTAAAATATTATTTTAATAATTGAATAATTATACATATTTCTAACCTCGTTATCTCTTAAGCATCTTGTATTAGTTTAAGAGGTTATGTTCATTATTTTTATTTTATTTTAGCAACATTCACATTCGATTCATTGGTCGATTAGTATGATCTGATATTGCAAAGATTCATTTGAAAGCTGCTCTTCCAACTTAGTTTAATCTACTCATACCATCAAAATTCGAACATCTGACATTATTTAAATAACTTAACTCTCCATTGTTAGACTAACTAATTGTTGTTATGTTTATTTATTTATTCTATTATCCTGCCATTGATTGCGTTCTCATGTTTCACTTTGGATCTTTTCAGAAACTTTATTTTGTCACACTTTTACTTTTATTAACTGTATATATAATTTATGTACCAAAAAACTGTATATATAATTTAGTGCTTATATATAGGGTAAAAGTTTTTTTAGAAAAAAATGTATTTAACAAAAAAATTTAGAGAAATTGTACAATACAAACTTTATTTAGGAAATTGGTGCATTTTTTTTCAGTGCTGGGTAAAGTTGTCCGCAACTAAAAACGACTTTGGTTATAATTTAGTTTTGCATCGTAGAGACCAAAATAAAAGGAAATTAAAATTATAGGCCAAAATATAAACTTTCAGAAGTTTTTTAAAAATAAGAATAAAGTTTTTTGAATCTAAAAAATAAAAAACATTTTAAAAATATGATACACTTTAATTTTTGTTTCAATTTGTTTTGTATAGTTGGGACCAAAATGAAAGAACATTATACCTATAGAACCAAAATGAAAGAAAATTACAATTAGGCTTGATACCTGAGCATTCTATCTCTCAATGCCAAGACCCAAGTTCAATTCCTAATAAAGAAATAACCATTTTTCCTAATAAAAATATGATACACTTGAATTCAATTCTCCTTGGGGCAAAAAATTTCTTCCAATAAGAGATGACACAAGTCATCGTTTGATTGGACAAAATTTTTACAATAAAATGATGACACATAATCTTCTGTTTCGTCCACATCATCACATTATTAATATTAAAAACAGTTCGAGTAGTCTTGTCTACAATATGCATAATTGATATTGAAGTCCAATCATTTTTTCCTTTTCCATTTTCATAAACAATTTTAATGGACTTTTTTCTTTTCATAAAATAATATAGAACAATTGGAGAAACCATCAAAATTGGATAATGAAATTATAATTTGATACGTATCTTGGTTTCGTTTTTTTAATAGTCTAAAGGTGATTACAAGGTAGTATCTGTTCATATATATTCTTAACCCTTTGATAATGTGCATACACCTTATAGACAAAGCGATTTGAACCCGTATCTCCTAGGATGAACACCATCCGCTTTTTTATTAGGACACTTGTTGGATTCACGTATCTTGGTTTCATTACCGCCTAAGAAGAAAAATGAATAAATTAAATCAAAGGAAAATGCAACTTTTGGCTTGGATCTTTGTTATTCATAGATACTACACATATCCTTTAAGCTTGAGTAAAATTAACGGAATTGCAACATTTATGTATCCATTGCCGTAGGGACTTCTCTAACTCATGGTCCCCATTTTCCACATCTAAGTCATTTTTTTGGGTCCAAAATCCTTGATGTTCGATAATCATATAAATTTTAATTATATCTAAAGTTAAATCAGATTAAACTTTTAAACGGAAGGCAAAACTCTCTTAAGTCTTAACGTTGTGTTTGAATTATTCATTTCTCGACGCTATCGAAAAGGTTGGGCAACGATTTCCTTTCAAGTTCGTTTTAAAGATTAAAATATTTGGATCAAAGGATTAGAAATGGAGGTTTTACCAACTCAAAGCTGTTGGGTATTCCTTTTTCCCATATCATTCTTCCCAATTAAGGAAGAAAACGATGTGACTTTATTAATTAAATTAACCATCACAGAAGTACTAAAAATTTGAGCATATAACCAATAACCAAAGTAGGATGAGACATTAAATCAGAAATCGAATTATGACATTATGTATAGAGTAATTAAGTTGTGAAAGTCGTCACCAGAATAGGTATCTACACTAACAAATGAAAGGTTCAATTGCTTCAATTCCTTTTCAAAGTAGTTGGCATAGAAATATGTAAAAGAAAAGGAAAGGTTCTTGGCAATGCCAACACTACTACACTAATAAATGAAGCCTTCCATTTTCTTTATTAGATTAACACCTAGAAAAAGTGGGAAAGTTCAACCAAGATTTTAAATTTTTCCTTTAAAAGTATTGTCGAATTGAGAAAGAAAACTTGGGAAATGAAGACAAAAAGTGTAAAAAAAAATACATGTTTTCTTTTATAACTATCAATATCTAGTCAATTGGTTGATTATTTCGAACTGGATATTGTAGAGGCTCAAATTGATTTGTTCTATTTACCTACCTTATTTAAGAAACTTAACGCTTTATCATACTAAATCAACTGATAGTTTGTAATATGAAAACGCATGTTAATCTTCATTAGAACATAAAAGAAAATGCCTAAATTAGGGGAAAGGTGTACAAGTGGTGCAATGACTTTAGTTTTGTTTGTATATGGCTACTAATCAAACATGTTTATTGTGCACTTGTGGTCCTTCCGCCAACTATAAGAATAATTTGGGTTTGGGAATCAAATGCTTTGAAATTTTAAAATTGAAAACAAACCAAGGATTTCTTTTATTAATATTTAAGGTTTCCCGGGTTTACTTCCTATTTAAGAATTCAACCCTCTATTAAAATACTCAAATTATTGAAAAAAGAGATTCTTGGTATAATTTTATGGGATTTTTCCATTTTTTAAATATCAATAAAAGTATTTAAAAATAAAATCCATTAATTATATATAATGTATTAAAATATTATGTTCATCAATGTCAAGCACCAATAAACAATGCCATAATTTAATTTCGTAGTCCCCAAGGAGTGGAAGCCAACAGTTTTGATTGATTAATGGTGTGTTTTGTGGGAGAAATGATTATTACATGGTCTCCCAGCTCACCACGTCATCCATGTGTAATGACCCGTTTTCTCCCAAACCCAAATACTCAAACCTAAACCCAACAACCATAACCTGACCCAAATCCAAAATTATCAAAATGCCCTTTACCCTAATTGATCTAACCCTAACCTTAATACTATAGCGATGTCCCTTTCGCTAAAAAAGAAAGTATTTTTTATTTATTTTAAAAATATTTGCCTTCCGCGGGAAGTTTTATAAAACCCGTGTTTTATTTAAAAATGGAGTCGCCACCGGCCACTTAGGTAGGTCAGACACCGTAAAAACCAGAGATTTCAAAACGATGAGTTCGGGAGTCGGTTACGGATGGGGAAGGATTAGCACCCCCCACACCGCCCAAAATTGGTACTTTAATAATTATCGCTTTATTAATATTAAACTTTCCGAATTAAAGTGACGATTAAATTAAAATTTGGTTATATGTGCGAGTAAATTTTAAAGGCCCCTTTATCCGAGAGTAAACTCCCAACCACTATCACTACGCCTGATACTGACCTCGTTTATGCTTGAATAAAAGGACACCACATTGACAATTTATATTCCATTATGCAACCTTAAAAGGCAAAATATAAAAATACAATTTACATTGACATGATATTAAAACATAAAATATGAATATCACAAAATAAAGAAAAATAACTAACACATGGACATAACATATCACGATAATGAAAACAAAGTATGCACATAAACATGGGAAAGGAAAAACACGCTTCCAAAATTTAAATAAACTAATCCTAACATGCTTGAGCATATGTACATAAAAAAACCACAAAGACAACACGTGCACGACATGCATGTAATATGATATTAAACTAATTAAATCTAAGCAACAATCTAAAAAACTAATACTTAACATATGACACAACTTAAAATAAAATATAACATGTCATTGGCTAACACATATCATAATGTACAAAATAAATAAACAAAGAAATCATGCTAACATGGATACGAACATATGAATTAAAACAAGCATAATATATAAAATGACCAACACTAAAACATGCTAAAAAACATCACCCAAATAATATACAACATAATTAATCCATTTAAATAAAATAAAATTGAAAAGGGGACTGATATGAAACAGAAACGAAATATAAGGAAATAAATTAAAATTAGCAGAAATAATAACTGGAAATTAAATGTAAAAGAAGGTGACCAAATTGATGCAAAACATAAATTAAAAGACACAAACAAAAAAAACTAAAATAAAAGCGCATAAAAAAGGGGACCGAAACTGACATTATACCATGGACAAAAGTGTAAACGGGACAAAACAAGAGGGACGAACTAAGTAATTATACCATTTTCGTGAAGCATGGACACCAAACGGTGTCGTTTTGATAATTGAGTTTAAAACCATATCTGGGTTATTTGTTTCGAAACTGGGTGAAATAAAATAAAACCCTAAATCTATCATCCTTATTTTGCTCTCAAATCAAACCCTAAGCAGCCGACTCCTCACCTCAAGCTCTCGCCGTTCATCGGCAATGAACCTCCAGCGAATCCGAGCCACGACGACGGCGACTGCTGTAAGGGCCGATAAGCTTCTAAAAATCTCTTCTTTGTTTTGATTCGGATTGGAAACAAAAAATGAAAAAAAAGACTTGGATTTTGAAATAAAACGAGTTCCAAACAGATTTCTAAGTTTTTACCCTTGAAAACTTTTTGATTCCCTCTTTTTTTTATTTTTTTTACAATTTTCGAAACCCTTACAAAATTTTTTTAGAACTCCCCTTGATTTCTCTCTGATTTTCGAACTAAAATAACCCCCTTTACATTTTTTCTATTCGGTTTTTATAACCCAAAAATATAAAATAACTACTCCTATTTATTTAATCTGACATGCAGATCTGGATTAATGGTGCCGGATTTTCAGGGCATGGTTGAAGGTATGGCCGAGTGTAATGGTTATGGCAGAGGGTTGGTTAGGTTTTAGGTGTGTTTATTATTTATTATTTTGGATTTTTTTTGGTTTAAGCCGGATTTGGGTTTGGTTTGGTTTAATTTAGGGTTTCAAGTTGTTTAGGGTTGACGGAGATGGTGATCAGAGAGTGAGGACGGCGGCGGCGGTATAGTTTAGGATTAAGGTTTTTAGGTTGAAGGGTATTTTGATAATTTTTGGGTTAATGGGTTTGGATCCGGGTCAGGTTCGGGTCTGAACCGGGTTTGGTTTGGGTAAAACGGGTTATTACAGTTGCCCCCCTTTGCTCATTGTTGTGTAACAGCAATAGAGCAAAGGTTAAAAATAACCCGTTTGGTCTGGTCCGGCTGAGCTTCTTCTCTTGGCGTATGTCTTCATTCTTCGGTAGATCTTCTTTCTCTTCAATACATGTCTTCTTTCTGGACTTGACGGGTCTACTTTGTCACTCTTGGAGGAAGCAAAATCTTCGAAGCGGGAGGCGGTCTATTGGGGAAGCAAAATGAGTGCGACTCACTACATTATTGATAATAAGCTAATACCTAAAAAGAGTTTGACCCAGCTGCAACACCGACGAAGATGCAGGGTCTACAAAATTTGATCCAGCTGCAACACTGACGAGGAGGCAAGATCAAAAACTGACAACTTTTCCTTCTTTTTTTTTGTTTTTTTCATCATGGTTATATGAGAGTAAAAATGACTTGGCTACGACACTGACGAGGAGACCGGGTCGAAATATAGATGTTGAACCCCACTACTCCACCAACAGAGAAGTAAGATCAGAGAACGTTGGTAACATAGATTCAACCACCTCATCAGCGGAGGGCTGGATCGGATAATGGCAACCTGGGACCGGCTACACCGTTAGCGGAGAGCAGGATCAGAGGACGACTGCAACTTTGACCTAGCCACTCCATCAGCGGAGGGCTAGATCGGGTGATACATTTTTTGAATTTTTCATTTTTCTTTTCTTTTCATTTTTTTTCTTTTATTTTTTCTTTCTTCTTTTTTTTGATTTTTTGATTTTTATTTTTCTTCTTCTTTTTTATTTTTCCTTTTGATTTTTTTCTTTTTTGATTTTTCTACCTTTTTTTTCTTTTCCTTTTGATTTTTCTTTTTTTTTCCTTTTTTCATTAATAAAAAGGACTTGAAAATCAGTAAAGTTGGATTTATCAACGGAGAAGTAGAACATTAACTGGAACCCTACTATACCATCAGCGGATAAGTAGGACAGCAGCAACTGAGACCTAGCCACTCCATCAGCGGAGGACTGGATCGGATAATGATGACCAATAATTGGTTACACCATCAGCGGAGAGCAAGATTAGAGGACGATTGCAGCTTGGACCTAGCCACTCCATCAGCGGAGGACTAGATTGACCAATGACGACCTAGAACCGGCTACACCATCAGCGGAGAGCAGGATCAGAGTACGACTACAGCTTGGACCTAGCAACTCCATCAGCGGAGGACTGGTTCGGATAATGACGACCTGGAACCGGCTACACCATCAGCGGAGAGTAGGATCTGAGGACGACGTGAGCTTGGACCCGGCCACTCCATCATTGGAGGACTGGTTCGACTAATGACGACCTGGAACCGGCTACACCATCAGCGGATAGCAGGATCAGAGTACGACTACAGCTTGGACCTAGCAACTCCATCAACGGAGGACTGGTTCGGATAATGACGACCTGGAACTGGCTCCACCATCAGCGGAGAGCAGGATCTGAGGACGACGTAAGCTTGGACCTGGCCACTCCATCATCGGAGGACTGGTTCAACTAATGACGACCTGGAACCGGCTACACCATCAGCGGAGAGCAGAATCTGAGGATGATAGGAGCTTGGACCCGGCCACTCCATCAGCGGAGGATTGGATTGGATAATGACGACCAAGAGCCAGCTACACCATCAGCGGAGAGCAATATTTGAAGACGACGAAAGCTTAGACCCGACCACTCCATCAGCGGATGATTGGATTGGATAATGACGACCAAGAACTAGCTACACCATCAGCGGAGAACAGGATCTGAGGGCGACGGGAGCTTGGACCCGGCCACTCCATCAGCGGATGACTGGATTGGATAATGACGATTAAGAACCGGCTACACCATCAGCGGAGAGCAGGATCTGAGGGCGACGGGAGCTTCGACCCGGCCACTCCATCAGCGGAGGACTGGATCGGATAATGAAAGTTGATAAACTTTCTTTTGATTTTCCTCATTTTGATTTTTTCAACTTTTGATTTTTTCGATTTTTGATTCTAGATTTTTTTTTGATTTTTTCTCTTTTCTTTTTTTAAATTTTTTTTCAATTCTCTTCCTTTTTTTTCTTGAACCATACAAAGAATTAAGACTTGAGGAAAATTAGGTCTGGTTGCGCCGTCAACGGAGAAACAAGACTTGAATAGAAATTTGATCTGCTTGGGGAAAGGTTCAGATCTGTTGCATCATAAACAGAGAAACGAGATCTTCAGGATGTCTATACTGTTGTACCATCAGCGGTAAAGCAAAATCTGGAAATGTTGACTTCCATCACATTATCGTTGGAAGAACGAAGCCCTGAAAAGGAGAAAAAACATTTTTAGTAAATTGTTCACAAAATTTGTCGTTGGTACCCTTTATTTAAATGTTTCGGCATCTTCTTTGTGTTGGGCCTTCTCCAAGACTAAGGTTGGCCTTCTTGTCATTGCCACCGATTTTTGGTCTTCAAAGGGATGCCCCTGATTCTCGATTGGTCATGTCGGGATCTTGGTTTTTCATACGGTGGTGCCCTGACTTTGCCCTGGGTTCGATCAGCTTTCATCTGAGTGGATACCCCAAAAGTTTATTCATTACATAACATCATCTGACACTGTTCTCGTAGTAAATTTGAAACTTTAAGGTGATGTATTTTGGATATTCAGGACTCAGATATGAACAAAAGATGTTCGCATTGCTACATGTAGTTTTGATCCCTTACAAAATACTCTCACCACTATTGTACTTAAGTCGGTGAGGTTGGTTTTCAAAAAGTATTACCCTGAAAGTGATAAAAACTACAAGGGGACCTGCCATGGTCAGGACAGTGCAATACTTAACATGGTCCCGTTCAAAAAACCTTCAACACCCTCAGTTGGCATCTTCATGCTTCAGAAAAGGGTTCCCACTTGTTGCTGAACTTATAGGGTTTTCAATACTTATAACACCGAGCTTGAGGTACCTTTCTACCAGCTTCTTGAAGCCCCAACAATTTTCAATCATGTGGCCCACCTGTCCTGTGTGATATTCGCAACTCGCGTTAGGATCATACCACTTAGGGAATAGGGGTTGCATCGGAGTTTGGTGGAAATGTACTACTATATGGGCTTTTAGCAGTTCCTTGCACAGATCTCTATACGACATCGGTAGGGGAGTGAATTCTATCTTCTCAGTGTTCTTCCTCTGACCAGAACCTTGGCTTGAGGCAACGTGAGCACTTGGCACGGCCTTAGACTGCACAATTGTGCTGGGCTTTGAATAATTGGCATTGTAAACTCCTGAAGAGTTCACTTCCTGGTCTTTCCTTCCACGGTAAGGCTTCTTATGGGACGAACCTCCATCATCAATTTTGACAGTCTTGAAAGCATTCTCGATGAGCTCACCGGATAACACGAGGTTGGTAAAATTGGTAGTCGCGTTGCCTATCAAGCGACCCAAGATCGGACCATCCAAAGTTTGTACAAATGTGACCACGGTCTCCCTCTCACTGAGCGGGGGTTGGACCTGAACTGCTATATCCCTCCAGCGCTGAGCGTACTGCCTGAAGCTTTCATTATGTTTTTGTTTCATCTGTTGTAATGTCCACCGGTCTGGCATCATGTCATTGACGTGTCGGTATTGCTCCAGAAAAGCTTTTGCCAAGTCTCTCCAGGATTTGATATGATGTCGACTCAATTGATTATACCACCGGGCAGCAGATCCTGATAGACTGTCTTGGAAGCAGTGAATTAACAGCTTGTCGTCTCGGCCATATCTTGTCATCTTCCGACAGAACATAGTGAGGTGAGCGCGAGGACAGCTTGTTCCGTCGTACTTCTCAAACTCTGGGACCTTGAATTTAGGAGGTAAAACCAAATCTGGGACAAGACTGAGTTCATTGGCATCGAATCCACTAAAAGTATCTTCTACTCACATAGCCTCTAGCTTCTCTTCGAGTCTCTTACATCAATCTTCGATTTCCTTTGAAGCTTCTACCTTCGGCCCCTTAGTCTCAAACAAATGATCCATTTCTGAAATAAAATTTTCAGCTTGATTGCCCCCGATCTTAACTTTTGATATAGATGGATGATTTATAGGGATCGAAGTACCGGCCTGGTGTAGATGATACTTTCCCCCATGAAATGATCACCTGGGGTTGAGTTTATGGCTGTATCCTGGTTTGAACGGGCGTGAACCCCGGAGGATACATAAGATCCTCGTCCTCGGCAGTGGGTCTAGGATTTGCAGTGGGATTCACAGCAGAGGCCTCTCTAGGCTCGGGAAGCTTCAATCCCAGCATTTGTGCCATTTGGCCCAGCATGTCTTGTTGTGACTTTGCAAGTTGTTCCCTCATATCCTGTTGGACTTTCGCCAACTGTTTCTCAACCTGCTTGGCTATGTTCGCTTGCAATTCTTTTTGGTCTTGCTCGATTTTCTTCAATCTTTCATCGTTCCCCATCTTTGTTTTGTACCAGGTCCCGTATGGATGCTGAGCTGACTGATCTTCTGCTTTGTCCAGTATCACTGTCATAGGGCATCCCTAGAGTCAGTTTTCTTATTTTGAAAATGAATGTATATGCATGCAAAATGTGTCCTAAATTGATGCAATGCAAAATCATGATTGTGATGATGTTGTGTAATGATGCAAGTGAAATCAATGCGATGAGAATAAAATGAAACGAGTTTGTACCAAATAAAATGATTAAATAAAACAAATGATAAATATAATAAAAATAGAGTAATAAAAACTGTACATAAACCAGAAATAAGGCACCAGAGCCTAAATAGGGTGACCACTAATAGGGCAGAGTTTCACATGGCTCTAAAGGGTTGGCTCCTACGGCTCACTATATGCAGTTTTGGTGCTAAGAGGTACCCGAATTGTCCTTGTTGTCCTCTACTAAGAGTAGCAAGGCCCCCGATCATCACCCATTATAGGCTCCTTTCAACCGGGTTTAATTCAGGGGGACACATTCGCTTATGCCTGCACGAAGGAACGATATCCTTACGAAAGCATAAGGTACTCGAGCCCCGAAGGTACTTGCTAGGCCTACACGGGAGAACGATATATCCACGAAAGCATTAGCGTTTTCCCCTACTTAAAAATGGTTTATATGTCATATTTTAAATGCGTTAAAATAAACGCGCAATTATAACCGAATGTTAATTTAATAGTTACTTTAATCTGGAATTTCCAATATTATTAAAGCGGTAATTATTTGAAAAAAACTCAACTCTCTTATTTTTTGAAAAAAAACAAAAATTTCCCCAGCGGAGTCGCCATCTGTAGCGATGTCCCTCTCGCTAAAAAAGAAGTGTTTTTTGTTTTGAAAACATTGAAAATGGTGTCTTCCGCGTGGGATTTTAGAAGAAACCGTGTTTTATTTAAAAATGTAGTCGCCACCGGCCACTTAGGTAGGTCGGACACCGTAAAAACTAGAGATTTCAAAATGATGGGTTCGGGAGTCGGTTACGGATGGGGAATGATTAACACCCCAACACCTCCCAAAATTGGTACTTTAATAATTACCGCTTTATTAATATTAAACTTTCCGAATTAAAGTGACGATTAAATTAAAATTTGGTTATATGTGCGAGTAAATTTTAAAGGCACCTTTATCCGAGAGTAAACGCCCAACCACTATCACTACGCCTGATACTGGCCCCGTTTACGCTCGAATAAAAGGACACCACATTGACAATTTATATTCCATTATGCAACCTTAAAAGGCAAAATATAAAAATACAATTTATATTGACATGATATTAAAACATAAAATATGAATATCACAAAATAAAGAAAAATAACTAACACATGGACATAACATATCACGATAATGAAAACAAAGTATGCACATAAACATGGGAAAGGAAAAACACGCTTCCAAAATTTAAATAAACTAATCCTAACATGCTTGAGCATATGTACATAAAAAACCACAAAGACAACACGTGCACGACATGCATGTAATATGATATTAAACTAATTAAATCTAAGCAACAATCTAAAAAACTAATACTTAACATATGACACAACTTAAAATAAAATATAACATGTCATTAGCTAACACATATCATAATGTACAAAATAAATAAACAAAGAAATCATGCTAACATGGATACGAATATATGAATTAAAACAAGTATAATATATAAAATGACCAACACTAAAACATTCTAAAAAACATCACCCAAATAATATACAACATAATTAATCCATTTAAATAAAATAACAAATGGAAAGGGGACTGATATGAAACGAAAATGAAATATAAGGAAATAAATTAAAATTAGCAGAAATAATAACTGGAAATTAAATGTAAAAGAAGGTGACCAAATTGATGCAAAACATAAATTAAAAGACACAAACAAAAAAAACTAAAATAAAAGCGCATAAAAAAGGGACCGAAACTGACATTATACCATGGACAAAAGTGTAAACGGGACAAAACAAGAGGGACGAACTACGTAATTATACCATTTTCGTGAAGCATGGACACCAAACGGTGTCGTTTTGATAACTGAGTTTAAAACCATATCTGGGTTATTTGTTTCAAAACTGGGTGGAAATAAAATAAAACCATAAATATATCATCCTTATTTTGCTCTCAAATCAAACCCTAAGCAGCCGCCTCCTCACCTCAAGCTCTCGCCGTTCATCGGCAATGAACCTCCAGCGAATCTGAGCCACGACGACGGCGACTGCCGTAAGGGCCGGTAAGCTTCTAAAAATCTCTTCTTTGTTTTGATTCGGATTGGAAAAAAAATGAAAAAAAGACTTGGATTTTGAAATAAAACGAGTTCCAAACAGATTTCTAAGTTTTTACCCTTGAAAACTTTTTGATTCCCTCTTTCTTGATTTTTTTTTACAATTTTCGAAACCCTTACAAAAATTTTTTAGAACTCCCCTTGATTTCTCTCTGATTTTCGAACTAAAAGAACCACCCTTTACATTTTTTCTATTCGGTTTTTATAACCCAAAAATATAAAATAACTACTCTTATTTCTTTAATCTGACATGCAGATCTGGATTGATGGTGCCGGATTTTTAGGGCATGGTTGAAGGTATGGCCGAGTGTAATGGTTATGGCAGAGGATTGGTTAGGTTTTAGGTGTGTTTATTATTTATTTTTTGGATTTTTTTGTTTAAGCCGAATTTGGGTTTGTTTAGGGTTTGGTTTAATTTAGGGTTTCAAGTTGTTCAGGGTTGACAGATATGGTGATCGGAGAGTGAGGACGGCGGCGGCGGCAGCACTGACGGCGGTGGTATAACTTAGGATTAGGGTTTTTAGGTTGAAGGGTATTTTGGTATTTTTTGGGTTAATGGGTTTGGATCCGGGTCAGGTTCGGGTCTGAACCGGGTTTGGTTTGGGTAAAACGGGTTATTACAAATACCATATTGCCGTCGCCGTCACTCTCCTCTACTGCTGCCGCCGACGAGCTACCGCTGCCGCCATCCATCTATTTCGAACCATAACCCCAAATCAACCCTAAATCTCTAACCCGAACCAAACCCTAAAATAATCCTAAAATCCCTAAACTGCCAAACCCCAAAAAAATCAAATCAAACTTAAAACCTAACCCTACCAACAACCATGTCATTACCCATGCCCCAATATGCCATCACCAGATCTGCAGCAAGAATAAAATATACAAGGTTGTTAGTATTTTATTAAGAAAATCGGATATAAATCCGCATGAAACAAATGTAAAAATGAGGCTTTTTGAACGATGAATATAGAGAAATTTAGGGGGGGTTTCAGTTAAAAAACACAAAAATTATGAGGCTTCTCAGATCAAAAATCTTGTAACCCGGGGAAAATTTGAAAGTTTTTTAACCGAAATCAAAAACCACTTTTCAGTTTCAAAATCAAAGTCTTTTTTATTTTATTTTATTTTATTTTATTTTCGTTTTGAATCAAAAGAAAGGGTCGAAGACTTACAGTCGTCGTTGCTGCCGCGAGGCCTCACGGCCGATAACCGACTGAGCGATGCGATGGCCGCCGTGGAGAGGTGGTGCAGCGCTGTCAGGCTTAATGAGAAAGAGAGAGGGAATATGAGAGTTTGAGTGATTAAGGTATTTTAGTTTTAATGTATTTCGAATAATAAAAACCCTAATATTTGTTTTGAATCGGTAAGCATAAAACGACGACGTTTCGCTAGCCCCGACCCGCATATGATTTTATGCTTATTTGTAAAAATATGTATAGTATTTTATTTAATTACTACATATATAATATAAATAAATACCTTTTTGTAAAAAAATAATAACATATAAATATATCTAGATATTTTTAAATTGCATTTCGGATATATTATTGTCAATGTGGTGCCCTTTTATTCGAGCGTAAACGTGGCCAGTATCAAGCGTAGTGATGGTGGTCTTTCGGTTTACACTCGAATAACAGGGCCTTTAAAATCTACTCGCACTTATAACCAAATTTTAATTTAATCGTCACTTTAATCCGGAAAGTTTAATATTAATTAAGCGATAATTATTAAACTACCAATTTTGGGCAGTATGAGGGTGCTAATCCTTCCCCATCCGTAACCGACTCTCAAACCCGACATTTTAAAATCTCTGGTTTTTATGGTGTTCGGCCTACCTTAGTGGCCGGTGGCAACTCAATTTTTTAAAACTAATACGCTTTTTTAAACCCCAACGGAAGACATTTCTTAAAAATACCCAAAAGACTCCAAACACCTTAAAACCTCATTTTTTTAGCGAAAAAGGATCGCTGCAGATGGCGACTCCGCTGGGGACATTTTTTTTGGTTTTAAAAAATAAAAGAGAGTTGAGTTTTTTTAAATAATTATCGCTTTACAAATATTGGAAATTCTAGATTAAAGTGACTATTAAATTAATATTTGGTTATAATTGCGCGTTTATTTTAACGCATTTAAAATTTGGCATATAAAATCGTCCTTTTAAGTGGGGGGAAAATGCTAGTGCTTTCGTGTGGATATCGTTCCTCTGTATGGGCCTAACAAGTACTTTCCGGGCTCGAGTATCTTATGCTTTCGTGAGGATATTGTTCCTTCGTATGGGTATAAGCGAATGGGTCCCCCTGAGTTGAACCCAGTTGAAAAGAACCTATAATGAGTGATGATCGGGGGCCTTGTTACTCTTAGTAAGGGATAACAAGGATAACTCGGGTACCTCTTAGCACCAAAACTGCATGTAAATAATATAGAAAGCCCACCCTTTTAGAGTCATGCGGATAACTTAGGTGTTTTAGATGGGATAAATAGGATTGCTTTGCTTGTTGCCTTATCTGCTTCACTTTTTATTTATGTATCTATTGAATTTATTCGGTACTAACTCATTTCTTTTTTTGTTTTATTTTTACTTTACACATACTTTTGTTGCATTAGCAGTGCATGACATAAATGTGTTGGTTCAAGTGGTCTGTTCGATCAGAAATCTTTCATTTTTACCTTGTTTGCTATTTAATTTATTCATCTGATTATTTCTGACCCATTTTTTGTGATCACATCATAATTAAATCTATTCATCTTTGTATTAACTCATATCATAATATTTTAATTTTTGCATTCTACTAGCATGAAATGCTGATTCACGACTGGTTCTCAATTTGAAAAATTATCATCGGGAAAAAAATCTAGCACTCTAGATATCAAGGCAATATTCAAAGTTGCAAATGAATCCCGTAAGTTCGGAAGTTGAGCCACGAGAACCATTTTTGAATAAGTATTTTCTCATCTAAGACATGCATCTCGCATCTACATATATACATTTTGAGAATTTTAAAGTCGGTACCCGGGTTATCCCATTAGACACAACAAAGTTGGTCGATCTAGCACTTTACAAGAACCTCTACACGAGCCCAATCTTGGAGCATATCCGAAACCGTCTGCTGCAAACAACATGCTTCCGACAAGGCTTCAATATTGGTGACATTCTCCATCAAGGTTCAGAAACAATCATTCGATAGTTACATATCCTCATCATTCTGCATTGATCCAAAAGAGATGAGTTGCCACAAATCAACATAGCAAATTTGTGAATCCAATTCAGGGGGCAACAAAATCTACACTCAAAGTTTCAAATTCACCACAAGAGTAGTTTCAGACGATGACACAGAACGTACAAAATTTTAGGGCATGCCCCCAGATGAAAGCTAATTCAAAGAAATGTGATTGAACCTAGGACAAATTCGGGGCACCGCGCATGAAAAAAACAAGATCCTGTCAGGACCAGTGAAAAGTCAAGGGCATCCCTTTCAGGGCCAGAAAAGAAAATCATATCACATTCATGCATTTAGTTGCATTTATCTTGCATTGGACCATTTTTGCATACGCCACACATTTAGATTAAGTGTATATTCTGAAGTCACCATATAATTAGGGTAGACACATGCATTTAGGCATAAAATTAGATGCATTCATACATTTTTGTTTGTACATATAAACAGGTCCCCAAAAAAGATTGAACATCCTCAAACATGGGGGCAATCACGACAGCCAACCTTTGTCTTGGAGGAGGCAAAACACAAAAAAGATGCTGAAACATCTAAATAAAAGGTATTAATGACAAATTTTGTGAACAAATTACTAATAAATATTTTTCTCCTTTGTAAGATTTGATTCCTCCAACGATGGCATGATGGACACTAACAATTTCCCGACTATCACTCCTGCCAACAGAAATTCCTTCCAGATCCTGCCCTCTGTCGATAGAGAAGCCGAGCAAATTTTTCCAAAAAAATTATCTCGTTGACAATGGCACATCAATCCAAATCATGCCTCCGTTAGTGGTGGCACGCCAACTTAATCTAGATCTTGCCTCCGTCGGTGGTGTTGCAGATCGAATTTTCCATCCAAATCATATCTCTCTGTCGGTGGTGTAGTGGATCTCATATTTTTTGATCTAGTCTCTCCGTCAGTGGTGTAGTAGATCAAACCATTTCTAGGTCTTGCATCTTCGACAGTGTTGCAGCTAGACCAAACTTTTGCTTGGAATTTGCTATTTTACTTACGAAAAAAATCAGATCAAAAAAATTAGAAAAAGTATAAAAAGTCCAAAAAATCAATCAAAATAATAAAAAAAGAAAAAAAATAAAAAAATCAAAAATCAAAAATAAAAAAATGAAAAAATTGATCAACTTTCATCATTCGTTCTTGTCTCACCGTTGATGGTGCAGATGAGTCCAAGTCGCTATCATTCGCCGATCTTGCTCCTCCGTTGATGGTGTAGTAAGATCCAAGTTGCTGTTATTTGATCTAGCCCTTTCTTTGATGGTAAGGCTAGTTCCAAGTTGCCAAATTATTCGATCTTGTCCCTCCGTTGATGGTGTGGCTAGGGTCCAAGTTTCTGAATTCAATCATGCTTCTCCGTTGATGGTGTAGTTGGGTTCAAGTTGATGTTCTGCTTCTCCGTTGATGGTGTAGTAGAATTCAAATTATTATCTGATCATGTCCCTTCGTTGATGGTGTGGCTGGGGTCCAAGTTGTCGAAATCAAATCATGCTCCTCCGTTGATGGTGCAGTGGGGTTTGAGTTAGTGTTCTGCTTCTTCATTGATGGCGTAGTAGAATTCAAATTACCTTCTGATCTGGTCCCTCTGTTGATGGTGTGGCTGGGTCCAAGTTGCTGCTATTCAATCCTGCTCCTCTGTTGATGGTGTAGTAGGGTTTAAATTGGTGTTCTACTTCTCCATTGATGGCGAGGTAGAATCCAAATTATCGTCCGATCTTACCCCTCCGTTGATTGTGTGGTTAGATCCAAATTTACTAACCTTCAAGTTCCCTTTATTGATGTTGTAGCTAGAAAATATCAAATATATATATATATATAAAGAATAACGAAAAACGAAAAAAGAAAAAAAAGAAAAACGAAAATTTGGAAAAAAATCAAATCAAATCAAGTTGTTGTCATCTGATTTTGCTTCTCCGTTGATGGTCTAGTGGAATCCAAGTTGCTGTTATTCGATCTAGCCCTTTTGTTGATTGTAAGACTAATTCCAAGTTGCTGAAATCTAGTCCTGCTTTTCCGTTGATGGCGTAGTAGGATTCATATTGCTGTCATCCGATTCTGCTTCTCCGTTGATGGTTTAGTGGAGTCCAAATGTTGAAATTCGATCTTATCCCTCCGTTGATGGTGTGAATAGGTCCAACTTGATTGACTATCAGTTATGCCTCTTCGTCGGTGTTGTAGCTGAGCCAAATTTGCCAAAGTCCGATTATGCCTCTTCGTCAGAGTCGTAGCTTAATCGCAAAGAAACCAATCTTCCGATCATGTCTCTTCGTTAGAGTTGTAACTGGATTAAATCCTCAGACCTTGCCTTTTTGTCGGTGTTGTAGCTTGGTCAAACCTAACTTTCGGTTCTGCCTCTTTGCCGCTGTTGTAGCTGAACCTAATTTACTAACTTTCGGTCTTGTCTCTTCATCGGTGTTGTAGCTAGACCAAATTCACTAACTCTTGATCCTGCCTCTTCGTCGGTGTCGTAGCTAGATCAACATTACTAACTTTAGACCATGCCTCTTCGTCGGTGTTGTAGCTTGGTCAAAATTTACTGTCTTTCAAGTTTTATCAATGTTATATCAAAAAAAAAGAAAAAATAGATGAAAAAAAAAGAGAAAAGTGAATGAAAAAAAGAAAAAAATGGGGCAAAAGCCAAAAAAAGAGAAGAAGAAAAAGAAGAAGTTTTTAATTTTCTGATACTACCTCTTCGTTAGAGTTGTAGCTAGATCAGACATTGGAATTTTTATCCACCGATCCTGCCGCTTCGTCGGTGTTGCAGCTGAATCAAATTTACAGACCCTTCCTCTTCGTCGGTGTTGCAGCTGGGTCAATTTTTCTTTAGATATTAGCTCGTTATAAATAATGCAACAAGTTGCACTCATTTTGCTTCCCCAACAGACAACCCCTCATTTTGAAGATTTTGCTTCCCCGAGAGTGACAAGGTGGATCAACCAAGTCAAGAAAGAAGAGCTACGTAGCAGAGAAAAAAGATCTAAAGAAGAATGAATACATACGTCAAGAGGGGATAAGCCCAACCGGACCTAAAAAACGGGTCATTTTTAGTCTTTGCTCTATTGCTGTTGCACAACAATGAGCAAAGAGGGGCAGCTGTAATGACCCGTTTTCTCCCAAACCCAAATACCATACCCAAACCAAAACCCAACAACCATACCCAACCCAAATCCAAAATTACCAAAATTCCTTTTACCCTAATTGATCTAACCCTAAGCCTAATACCCCACACTACCACTGCCACCACTACTCTACTGTCGTCGCCGTCGAGCTACCATCGCCGCTGTCCATATATTTCAAACCATAACCCCAAATCAACCCTAAATCTCTAACCCAAACCAAACCCTAAAATAATCCTAATATCCTTAATCCCTAAACTGCCAAACCCAAAAAATCAAATCAAACTTAAAACCTAACCCTACCAACAACCCTGTCATTACTCATGCCCTAATCTGCCATCACCATACCCCTAAAATCCGGCCATCCATCACCAGATCTGCAACAAGAATAAAATATAAGAGGTTGTTAGTATTTTATTATGAAAATCAGATATAAATCTGCATGAAACAAATGTAAAAAGGGGGCTTTTTGTTCGAAGAATAGAGATAAATTTAAGGGTTTTTTCAGTTAAAAAAACACAGAAATTAGGGGCTTCTGAGATCAAAAATCTTGTAACATGGGGAAAATTTGTAAGTTTTTTATCCGAAATTAAAAATCACTTTTCAGTTTCAAAATCAAAGTCTTTTTATTTTATTTTACTTTCGTTTTGAATCAAAAGAAAAGGGCCGAAGACTTTCCAGTAGCCATCGTCGTTGCTGCTGCGAGGGTCTAGTTAAGGTAAAATATTTTTACAAATAAGCATAAAATCATTTTTTTTATTTTATTAAAGGTCTAATTTCACTATTGGTCCTTCAGTTTAAATCCTGTTTTCACTTATATCAGGGGTTATTTTCAGTTCTAGTCCCTTGTACTTCCATTTCTTTCTTCTTTTGTCCTTTTCCATAAATTATTTTCAGTTTTATTTCAATTTAGTCACCGTATTTAGGTTTCCAACACCTTATTTCTGTTAATTTACTTTTACTTCCTCATATTTTGCATATGTTTCATTTTAATCCTGAAATATGTATCATTTATGCCATGTAAATTATCACATCATGCATTTTAATCACTAGTTTAGGCCTTTTTTATTTGGTTCACACATTTTAGCATTATTATTATTATTATTATTATTATTATTATTATTATATTCATATAATATATTATTATACAAATTAATTTATTTTGTACGTATTATATATTGATAATAAGATATAGGTGTATATATATATGTTTTTATTTATGTCACATTTTTCATGTATAATAACTTTTTTATATTATTTATATGATTTTATGCTTATTTGTAAAAATATGTATAGTATTTTATTTAATTACTACATATATAATATAAATAAATACTTTTTTTTAAAAAATAATAACATATAAATATATCTAGATATTTTTTATAGGTATAAGTATTAAATATTTCACCTTAATTATTATAGTTTTAAGTTAGATTAATATTTATGAATGCTTTAGAGTAGTATTTTATTTATGTTAGATTAATATTTTATTTAGTATTTATTTATATGTTTATCGCATTGTATTTATTTATGTTTGCCATGTTTTAAATTGCATTTCAGATATATTATTGTCAATGCGGTGCCATTTTATTCGAGCGTAAACGTGGCCAGTATCAAACGTAGTGATGGTGGTCTTTCGGTTTACTCTCGAATAACAGGGCCTTTAAAAGCTACCCGCACTTATAATCAAATTTTAATTTAATCATCACTTTAATCCGGAAAGTTTAATATTAATAAAGCGATAATTATTAAAGTACCAATTTTGGGCGGTGTGAGGTGCTAATCCTTCCTCATCCGTAACCGACTCCCGAACCCGACATTTTAAAATCTCTGGTTTTTGTGGTGTCCGGCCTACCTTAGTGGCCGGTGGCGACTCCATTTTTTTAAAATAATACGCTTTTTAAACCCCAATAGAAGACATTTCTTAAAAATACTCAAAAGACTCCAAATACCTTAAAACCTCATTTTTTTAGTGAAAAATGATCGTTACACCATGGTCCCATCCAATAAGATTCATTCATTTAATGACATGTAAGAAAGAGGTGAAGATTCACTTTGGAGAAAAATGAGATGGGAAATTATTATTGGATGAGACCATATATGACGTGGTGAGCCAGACCCATCTAATTTTTGTGGGCCAAAAGTCAACATTTGTTTATGACCCCATTAAGCAAAAGATTTCTTACCCACTTTATCATCACATTTTCACATTGGACTCCCCGTCTTTGTCTTCGAATATGTTGTTAAGAATATTTTTCACGAGCGAGCAAGCACATTTTGTCTATTGGTTAAGTTGTTCATTTTTGTTATCTTATATTTTTTAGGTTATGGGTTCTAGATCTATTAGAGCATTCCCTCCTTTCCTTTAGAGTTCCTATTTCCCTTCCCTCTATGTAGGATTAAAATTAGAATTAAGATTTGTAAAAAAAATATATTTTCACGAGAATTTACATAAAACCACAATTTTGTATCATTTTATTTGAATATAAAATAATATTTATGTCTGGTTTCAATTTTATATAAATTTATGTATGTTTATTGAATATGTTACTTGAACTTGAATTATCTAAATAGTATCGTCATCCTTTATTGCTAAAACTACTCTTAAATTTTTAAGTCGTAATTCTAAAAGGGTAAATCAAGATATGTCAATTGTTGGTTTTAATTTCTTTTAAATAAATAACAAGGTATATAATTGTTTTTGCTAGCACTTTAAGATGATAGTATTAAATACTTTAATATTTTTATTAATTATCAAGGCGTTTGTATTTTGATCACAAAAAATTGAAAAACTAATTATTGGAGTCACTATCATTAAAGGATTAAAGCTGAGTCTACGTGCATATGTTATTTTCTTTAATGAATTAATATCTTTTAATAAGATAATAATACATATAAAAAATATACGAATTAATCAAATATGATTATTAGGGTTGTCAAATGATCGGTTCGACTAATAATAAAATTGAATTAATCGAACTCTTAAAATTTTAATTGTTAATTGAACTATTTTCTTAATCATTAAATGAATCAAACTAAGTTTAGTTTATTAGGTTGATTTTTAAGTTAACCAAAAATTTTTAATATATTTTTTTAGTTTTGATTTGAAATAATAATTAAAATAGTAATAAATTGAAAATAAGTTTATTTTTTAGATATTTTTATTTCTAGTCTTTATTTTTCCTTTTTGGGTTGAGCTTAATATTGAATTACAATATTAATGTTGAGGTTTAAATATTATGGATCATTGATTTGATTTGAGTTTAAAATTAAAATTATATTAGTTATGTATATTAAAATTATAATTAATTTAATTAATTAATTGATTTCGAACTAAATTAACTTATAAACTTAAAAAAAAAATATTAATTATTCACTGACCAAAACTTAATGATTGACCAATCAATCAAATTGAATTTTAATTCGATTAATTAATTCAATTTTAACTGAATAATAAATATCTACCGATAATAGAGTTAATGCAACCACAAAGGCCCATTCTGTAGTGAGCAAAGTGACAGACAAGAATCGGCCACAGCCGTGCCATTCTCAACAAAGCTTGGCCCATACAAGGTACGCTCGAATGTCACCAGCTTGAAAAAAAATCAGATTTTATTTATATATATTATTTATATTCAATACATCGGTTACAGCCGTATCGTTCTCAAAAATATTTTTACAAAGCACTTAAAAAATGTTTTTGTTTTAATTTTTAAGTTTATGAATTTAAATTAGGGTTTAGAGTTAAGAGGTTTAGTTGTTTAAAATTTAGAGGTAGTGATTAGAATTTAAGATTTAGAAGGTTAGAGTAATATGATTATAAATTTATGTTTTAACTTTTAAACCCAAATTCTAACGATGACCCTAAATTTTAAACCGTTCAACCAGTAAACTGAATTCTTAAACGTAAAACTAAGACAATTGTGAAAGACTTTTTTTTCACCGTCAATATATAAAATAATTACCAATTTATAAATGATTAATTATTTTTTTTGTTTTGTTGATATTACTATAATTATTATTATAATAAAAAATTTATTTTTATTTTGCTTTAATATTTATATGATATAAAATATATATTTTTAAATAGTCTAAAAGTGATTACCAAATGATTTTTTTATTTGTTTATAGATATTCAATTATAATATTATAAAATTAATTTTTATTCGATAAGAAATATATAATATCTCTTAAAAATGAACATCATCCATTTTTCACTAAACTTACAAAAATAAATTGGGTTCATATAAAATATGTTAATCTCGAGGGTAATTATTTTTTAAACCGGCTTAAACTTTTTTGTCCAAACCCATTTAACTTTTTTAGGGTTTAGGGACTCTATTTAGGGTTTAAAGTTTAGGGATTTAAGCATATTAATTTTGAATTTAGGGGTTGTTTATAGAATTTTAAGTTTAAGGTTAAAATTTAGGGTTTATAGACAAAAACCTAAATCCCTAACCTTATTACCCTAAAACCTAAATCCTAACCCAAAACCCTAAATTCTAACCATGAACCCTAAATTCTAAACTCCTATACTAAAACCCAAAACCCTAAAATTAAGACACTTATAAAAATAAAAAATTTCCCGCCTGTATGAGATAATAATCCATAATCTATAACAATAACATAATACAATATATCATAAACTTACAAAACAAATTAAACTCAAACTTATTTTGAAAGTAAATTAAACTCAAACTTTAAATGCTTATTTTAAACCGGCTTAAACTTTATGCCAAACCCATTTGACTTTTCCTTTCAATTAAAACCTTCTAAATATACGATGAAGTAATCATAATTGAAATGATAAAATTGTTATATGTTGACCCTAAAGATCACAATTTAAACCTAATAATCTCATCTCCTACCATAGATTTGTAATCACTAAAACAAAATAACCTCCCAAATATATCTTTTAGAGAAGATTTGAAATTACATTTATAACCCAGGCCATAAGAGAGTTTTATGTATTATGCTTAGAGAAAATGAACAAGGACAAGAAAGTCACCCCCTGTTAAATTTTGTAATGTGTATGAGCAAATTAAGAACCTGATAGTCAGTGTTGGAGTCCTATCAACCCTTGTATCGGCCATCGGACGAAGCAGCATCTTACTGCTTGGTGAAAACACGGTGCCGTCGCTCTCTCGCATAGATAACCCAGAAGACCAATGACAACATCACAGCAGCCGACACGATTACTAATCCGATGTAGATCCATCGACTGTAGCGACGGAGACCAGGACAATGTTTGTGACTGATATCCGTGAATGCATCGCGTACGAAAGTGCAGTCTTGCAAGTTAACCAGGAACGGACCATAGTGGTACAGACCATAACTCACATTCACTGCAGCTGACATCTGAGTGTAAAATTGAGGGGTCAACCGCCCCGGTGTCAAACAAATCCCAGAGGATGAAGCCTGGCATATATAGTTCCTCCAAACCTGTTTCACAAAGATACAGGCAGTCATGAGTTTTGGATAGGCAGAAACCGGAAGACATGCCGAGAAACAGAATCAAAACCGACTCAAAGAAGAGCACATGATTCACCACGTGGTTGGAACTCAATGCTAATTTTATGTATAGAGAAGCTATCCTTGTTACCTTTGAGGAATTCTGCAAACTCACTTCACCAACTGCACACTGTCGGTTTGTGAGATTCGAATAAAATGGATTGCAAAGAGCTGGCAACAACGGACCGGATTGATTGAAATATAAAGGTGCCAATTGTGGTGGGAAATTCCGGTTGAAAACGTTAGTGATGACGCCGTTCATGACGTTTACGAGTTGATGAGTGACATTCTTGGTTTGTAACAAGGTCTCTTGGGCTGTTGCATTGTCCACGCACGGCAGAATGTCATCCAATGCCGTATGGGCAGTGGGATTCTGGACCCATTGATCCATGGCAACACATGCATCTCCTGCAACACTGCATCGGGGAAACAATTTTAGTTTCCAGTGCATATCATATTGAAGAAAGTACAACAACAATCTTGATCACATATATCAAGCTAGAAATCAAATCTTAAGCTTATCTTCAACATGTTATAAGTATGTCAACAGGTTGGCAACAAGAAAACCCGGGTTCCAGTAATACGAAAGGAAACAGACTACAGAAACTTATCTTTCAACACAAATCCTAAAAGAAGTTGAGACATCAAGAAAGAAATCTAAAAGTTTAGCAAGTGCAAAGAATCGAGTAAACACGGACATAAGAAAACATGGAAAGGAAATTTGAATGTAGAATAGAATAGAATAGGAAAAGCTTCACCAACTTTTACATTCCTCTTCAACCTGTCCAGAAACCTAAACATTCTAAGAGTTTTTCTGTCGGGATGTTTGTGGCACTTCTATCAGTCCGTCACTACGTAGATGTACAACGTACTTATGATAACATGTGATTCAAGAGAATGCCAATTAAGTTTGGTCACAAGCAAGACAATGCTCAATCAAACACTGAGGGATGAATATTTTGCCAACAATAGGGCCAAAACAAGTTGATAAACTGAAGAAGACTACTAGCACGGCGTCAAGTTCGGCCAAAAACCAGAGAAAAATACCCTGTTTGTTCCTAATCCTAGTATATCTTCAAGGTGAACAACTCCTAGTAAATCAAAATTTGAACTAAACATACAAAAAAACAGGTGGAATTCTGTACATAAAATGAATGTACCGGCAACAAGAATCCACCCGACGATCACTAGCTTGCATTCATTGATCGTAGAAGTGATTGATAAAGGAAGTGCTAGTTAGTAACATAGGAAACTTCCAAAGTTATACCTTTACTATAAAGCAAATGATCTAAAATACATTACTGATAAGTTACTTACGTGTAAACCAGGCACTGCAATCCAAGAATGGAAAATACTGCAGCCAGTTACCAAAGTAATAGCATCAAGTTTAGACGATATTGCGATAATCGAATTACTTAGAATCTCGGAGCAACAATCAGAACAAGAATGTAACTTACAGAATCCGAGAAATGCCAAAAAGAGCATCACAGCAGCAAGAATGATAAGAGCCAATCTCCTGCAGCATTTAGCATTAAGATCAATTTGACCATCGGCTCCAAGATTGTTATTCGAATTTCATCCTAAAAGCCTCAACTTACATTCTGTCTAAACCATGTTGAATTCTTTCTTTATTATCGGCTGTATGACGGGAAAGAGTTGAAGCCAAAGAGTTTATCTTCTTTTCGATATCATCGATGCTTCTTTGGACATCTGCCGGCAAAATAGCAGCATCCACACTAATCTTCTTGGCTGCAGAAAGATAATCCGACACGTTCCTGAGGTTCTCAGCAGTAAGATCTGCTTTACTAACAGCATAATCCAGTGTGTCTGTTGTACTGCCATGAAATTTCCCCTGACCAGTGTACAGCACAACACACCCGGCACTGTAATATACGATTCAAATTAGTAATTACTCCATATTTTGAAAGTTTATAATCAGAGAGGGAGTTGAGTTACATTGCAGCAATGGTGAAGAGTATGAGGAAAATAAGGGACAGCGCATACGCTGTCCGCGAGTAGCCATAAGAATTTAGTTGACAACAGCAATGGCGGATACATATGATGAACAAACACAGCGCGAATAGCACGAACCAGACGGCGGCGATGACGAAGAACGGAGCCGTCGTAAAACCAACAGACTGCATTATCAGACATAGAGACCACATAAGTTAAACATATGGCAACTTGAAAACAAACGAACAACAGGATTGATTACATACTGAACAGAAGTCCTATGAAGTAATGAAACTGAATCAAACCAGACAACAACCACTGAAACTACATTAAAAGGTGAAGAAGAGAAGAAACCGACAGCCCAGTAGTGTTGATTGCTGATGTTCCAGCCGCCACTGTACTTTTTAAAGCCATTAAGAGGGTCTCTCCTATAAGTCCTTTTTCCTGCCAAAATCAAAGACGAGTTGTCTCCTTCACTTCCCTCTGCAAGATCCCTCCTTTCTATCTTCCCCCATGGTAACACAGAACTTTTATGATACCCTATCAAACAAAATTCCATTTAAACAAATGAACAGCTAAACCAGCAAAATCCCAGAAATAAAAACCAAAACTTTCATTAAAAGAAGAAAAGATTCAGTACCTGGAATATGCAAAGTCTGGACATTTGAGGCATTGGAAACTGATTCATGTCCAAAAAGAAAAAAGAGAGAAAGAGAAGAAGAAACAATGGATAGGGTTTGATCTGAAACATAACATTATGTTTATGTCTTCTCTCTGTGTTTCTTGAGATTGTTTTTGAATTTGAGAAGGAGAGGGGATGATAAAATGAGTGTTGATTTCAATATTAAGAGGTTGATGAAAATCTATTACATGATGCTAACTTTATGGTTAGCAAAAGTAAGGTTTTTTCAGATGTTTTCATCATTTTATGATCCATTCTAATAATATTTATTTATTTTAGTGTAAATTTCTAATAATTACTTACTCTTTAATTACAAATAGGAAAAATGTGAAAATTTATCTTATAAAAAATGAGATGTAAAAATTTTATTGGACGAGACTATAAATGACGTGGTGAATCAGACTATCTAATAATTTTTCCAACACAACCTATTTTCCATTTAATTTATTCTATTTATATTATCTATTTTTTCTTTACAGTTTTATTTAAATAATTTAACACTTTATTCTATTAGATTAATCATTCAATGATTAATAATTTTTTAATTATGGATTTATTCTTATGCTATTTTTATTTTTTCCATTTAAATGTAGGGAGATCTTTAATGAGGGTCATGTATTTTTTTTTTTTTCAAAAATAGTGATTTTTAAAATTAAAAATATTCTATTGAATCTAATTTTTAGCAAGATAAAGAATTTAAATTTTTTGAATTTATTTCGTATTTATGAAAATTTTGAAAAATATAACAAAAATAAATTGCTAAATTAAAAATTGTTTAGAAAATTTTGATTTTTTTTAATTTTCAGATATAACAAGCATTAAATTGTTAAGTATAACACGATTAATATTCATGAAATTTTAAATTTTCGGATAATCAAAAACTTGAAATATTGCGATACGTATCCAATCCAAAAAATTTAAAATCGGATCAAATATTCAATCAAAAAATAAAATATACGATCGAAATATCCGAATTTTTGGATCGGATCAACGGATAATTCGATCGATTGGATCAGATATTTTTAAACACCGAAATAAAGAATATAATTCATGTCATTCTTTTACTTAAATGAACAAATAATGTTCCTTATTTAGATGTTTTGAGTCTATCTTTCATTGGATAATCAAATAATGTCCTATGCACTCTCTTTTCATTGTATTTAAAGGATAAAACAAGTGTTAAGCCTAATTAAAACATTTTAAATTGTGATTAATTATAAGTATCAAAAATACTCAATTATTTTACATTATACAAATCAAATCCTAACATTTATTTTGAAAATATAAATATCTTTCTGCTTAATAAAAAACAATCTACAAATCTTAAGCATGTACTCATCAATTTTGGTAAAGCTTGATTAAATCAAAACAGGGTGTACCCAATATATATAAAGATTAAGAAAGTAGAGTTGACACCTCATACAAATTAGAAAATTATTTGAGAACATATGCTTTATGTTTGTATATGGAACAAACCAAGAAATAAAAAAAATGGCACAGAGACCAAAACATTTGGCATTCCTGTTTTATTCCATTCTCTTATCAGCTGGACAACCCTTGAGTTTTGGGCACACGGCTGTCCAATGGAACGTGTTTAGCTGTCCCACAATCATGTAGATGTTCATATTATACAAACTATAATTTTGATTTTATATTTATTTTTAAGACAATTTCTTTTTCATTGATGTGAGAGCTGATATAAGCTTGGATTACACTTGTTGGTTCATTCTTGGAGATTTGAAGGGGAAGGGCCCAAGTGTTCACTTTCTTTTAATAGTTATTTTTTGGGACACCTCAATCTCATCATATAAACAAAAAGTTCATAATTTAAGATTTTTTTTTTTTTAATTTATAGGATGATTTTTCAACCAGATTTGTTTTATTTATAACGGTTAGATTCAAAATTTTAATTTTGTTTAATTTTTTAACTAAATTTGTTTTAGTTTTATTAAAAGTAAAATATCAAATTATAATCTTGTTTTAAAACAATTTTAAACTAAAAGTCATTTTGACATTCTTATAACCAAAAAAAATAACATCTTTGAGATTAAAGGACTATACCATGAAAAGGTTAAAAACCTAATAAGTTGAACAAAAAGATAATTTGAACATTTTCTTATCGGCAAACAAACCACAAAATAGAATCAAATTACTAAAAGACCACCCACAATTGAACATACAAGTATCATAACATGGAAACGTAAAAAATCTAAATTCAATCGTCTAAAACTAGAAAGATCAACAAGATAATAAATTAGCGTCATATTGATCAGTCGAGACAACGTCTAATTCAACCCTAAAGCCAAAAAAGACAGTCAAACGACCGATAAAAGAGAATAAAATGTGCCATAAAAGCTTAAGAAACATACCATAAGGACAGAAAAAAAAATTATTTAAAAAATTTAAAGTCTCATTTTACTAAATCAACGTATAATTAATAACATTAAAGGTTTAAACAAAAGAATAATATATATATATATATATTGCATAAATTTTGAGGTTGAATCGACGTTTTGCTTTTAAAGTGGAAATTAAGGTAAGATAAATCATAAATTCATGATCACCATGACTATTTTTTTAGTTAAAATTTCAACATCATAATCCCTCTGAATAAATTACAAATTAAAACATGTATCCGTATGTAATCTCGCATGTCATATTTATTACTGTCTCAACAACATTAATAGGTCAATTTGTAGAGCTTTTAACCAAAACAATAGAATGAGAAAGAATAATTTCCATGTCATATTAATAATAATAAAAAAGATATCTTCTATTCAAAAATAATAATAAAAAGATATCTTAAAAGATTGGTTAATGAGTAGATTAATATACGGCATTCAAATTTAGAGTAAATGAAGGAAATTTAATGTTTAATTTGGTATTTAAATTTTTTATTATCATATATTTTTTATATGTATATATATTGAACTAAAGTTAGAGAATTAAAAAATAAATATTTAAAAATAAAAAATAAATTTAAAAATAAATTAATTTATAAAAAAATAAAACTAAAATTTTTTTTTGGAGGTGGGGACATTTGTCTTTCCCCGCCCCACATACCTCCGTCACTATACTTAATGTTGAAGGCGTAAGTTATTGATACAAAGAGAGAAATGCAGGGAATTTTTTTTTTAAAGATTTTGAATCTTATCGCATACTTATATATATATATTGAACTGTGGGATGCCTTAAGGCAATAGTTGTACCGACCAACCATAATTGTGTCTATTATTGATTTTTAAGATATGATGTTTTAGACAAGTGTAATAAGAATGACTGCATAGGACTCTTAAGAAAATAAGGGTCCCAAATAGAGATGAACGCAAGATATTCTATCAAGGTGTGAGCTGTTTGAGAGATATATTATAAATTTAGGGAATGCATAATTATAAAAATTTAGAATGTGTGAATTTAGATAATCGATATAAAATACAATGAAAATATATAAATTTTATGAGAATTTAAAATTTTCAGAGAATACGATTGCACCACTCGATCAATTATTGGTCCTAAAATAAATTGAATTAAATGCTTGCAACGTAAAGTAAAAAAGATTTATTTTGGATTAATAATAAAACACAAAAGGAAAGCAAAATGATGTATATCATAGATTTTGAGTCTTGATAGATTTATTTTTATTCGAAAATTAATCCACTACACACAACAAATTAACAAACATCCAATGTTTTTCTTTAAATTAAAAATCGTATTTTAATAAATTACATAAAAAAATAAATCTTTGAACCACTCCTTCATATATTAATGCTTTGACAAGAGTAGGTTTGAGTATTGGGGTTTTGACAGGAGCAGGTGATGAATTGATGCCAAGTTTATAAGTTAATAAACATAGCTTGTAAGCATTTGGTGTGTTTTTGCTGACAACAGCGTTTATGGGGACTTTTAAGCTCCGCAAATCTTTATATTATAAATATAACAAATTATGTTACAAAAATTATCATTGTAGTAATAAATTTTTATAATACTTAATTTAAATTAATCTGTTCTTTCTTAACAATATTAAAAAAACCTTAGTTAGTTATTTTGCATCTTTTTTTATTTTATTAGATTTATGTTAAATAAATTTCAATCTTCTTAATGTTTTCTTATATCACGTTTTAGTTTTTTTTTCTAAGAAAATTAATTGCTTAAATTATTTAAAATTTAAAATTTTAATTTGACACGGATATCTTTGCGCCACTTGATCTAAACGTTTGTTCTTGAAAATGGTCTTAAACTTGTTTGTTTAATCATAAATTCTAAAGAATCGCGTAAAAGGTATTTAAAATTTTCTATTGAGAATTTCATTTAGTTCATGTTTTGACAACTCCACAGGAGACTCTTCTTGCAATGGACTTTAGAGATTTATTATGGTACAAAAAAGAATTGTCTAATTTGGCCGAAACAACCTTTAATTTTGTTTTTAGATTTATTATTTATTTTTGGATGTTTAAAATCGTTGAAATATTATATTCTTAATTTTTTTTATTAATAAAACTGCATAGTTTTAAGTTTAAAAAAATTAATCAGTCCTACAATAAACACGTGCATAAACTCCTTTAAATTTGAAGAGAATTTTTTAATTTTTGTATATTATATAAAGAAATCTATTCTGCACTTTTTTAGTATTATTTTACAAGAATTTTATTAGGGCAGAGCACGCACAATCATGGGCCTTTAGACATTCTGTGGATTAATATTTTCTATTTCAAAGTCCATAACACTTGTGGTATTTTATAGGTGATTCCTTTTTAAAAAGTTATCTAGTTAATTTCAATGAAGTTTAAAAGATTTACTAGGTGGGTAGAACATGTTTTTGTAGAGTATATTGAAAGTATAAAAAAAAATTTGTAATTTTTTTATAATAATTTATATTTAATTTATTTATTAATTAATTCGAAATGGGTACTATAAAGATCTATTATATAGTGACTCTTTTAACTGAGTTGACTTCGTTCACAACGTCAGAAGCTAAATCATGAACCTTATTAGGTGAAGAGCAAACAATTTGAGAGAAGAAAATGACTAATTGATATATATATATATATTAAATATGAAAGGTTAAATTTATTAAATTGTTTTGAATTACGACTAAATTTGTAGAATATATAAGTTTTGAGAACTAAGAACGTCATTTTTCTAACTTTTGCTAGATATCCGTTTATGTTTTAACGAAAGAGTGATACGATGATAACTAAAACTTTAACCGAGTAACTCAATCGTAACTTTACTAATAACTGAGTGACATCCGATTTAATTTACCCTTATTATAATGCCTTATGTGAATATCATCATCCACCACGTAAGAACGGAACAAATGAAACATAAAGAACGCATGCTCTAAAAAATAAGGGTGAACAATAGTATTGGTCACTAAGTTATTCTCACTTTCATGTTTTGGTCATCAAATTATTATTTTTTCGTAAGTTTTTTAATGGCGAGTGATTAAAGTAAAAAAATAAACATAATGTTAGTGGCGATTTTATTAAAAACAATTGTTTAGCTACTAAAACAGAAAAGTAAGAATAGTTTAATGACCAATAATATTGTTTATCCAAAAATAAATATATATCAAATTTAAATAAACATGAACAGGCAGCGATCAACCCTACATCCTCCTTTACATATAATAGAGTAAAAAATTCAACATTCCTCCCGGCCTATAACAGACCTCAAGAAGCAATCTCACAAGCACAGGGATGGGTAGAGGGGTGGCGGGGCAGTCACACCTTTAGAAACATAAAGTTTTATGTTCGTCCTGCACAAGCACACACCTATTATTTTACAACTCCACCCAGTCTCATGATTTGTCCAGTCACTTCGAGTCATTACAACCTCATCTATTATACCAAAACCCATGTCTCCCGATCTACATCTCTATCCATTTGCGATTATGCCCCAGCCCTCTCCCCGAATCGAGCAGGCCCGTCATCTAATTCTGCAAGGAGTAATAAACTTGGGGCTTAAGTGTCAAATAAGTGCCCAAATTATATATATTTTTTCCAGATGGGTGCCCAAAGCATTTTTTGGGCTAAGTAGGTGCTAATGTTTTCAAAGTTACCCGTTTAGGAGCCTCACCGTAATGGACGTTAATTTTCTGTCGTTATCCAATAAAAAGCATATACGTGGCAGTATTAAATATTTTTTGAATATTATTTAAAAAAATAAATCAAAAAATTTTAAAATATCTTAAAATTTTCAAATAATCCCAAAATAGCCTTCAAAACCCTAAAAATCCCAATTTCGGCCACTCCCACCGGCTTTGGTCGCGTTTTCGGCGATGAAATGAAGTGACATCCCCTCGCCGATCGACCCACACACCGTTTATCGTCCGTTATGCCGTCGTTCGTCGTGAATTATTCGAATGAACCATTCGACGATTTTGGCGTTTCGCACGCGTTGGTCGATTTCCATCGACGAGATGGTAGGGTAAATGGTCGTGATGGCCCGGCGACGAATGTGATGGGCAGCGACCTAGCAATCGGCGACGAAATTAGGTCAAATCAGAATTTAGGTTTTGAGGTGTTGGGGATTTCAAAATTTGGGGCTATTTTGTAAAACTTGAGGTTATTTTGTTTTATTAATTTTTATTTATTTTAAATATAATTTTAGAAATTTAAGAAGTTGACACGTGTCAGATAACGAAAGTTAACGGTGAAAATTAACGGACAGTAACGGAGGGGCACCTATTTGAGTAACATTGAAAATGTTAGGCACCTATTTGTCCCAAAAAATATTTTAGGCACCTATCTAGAAAAATGATATAGTTTGAGCACTTATTTAACACTTAATCCTAAACTTGGCCCAACTAAGCAAAATAAATAGAATGGGTAAAACTTTGATACACAAGCTGTGTAAAATTAATTTTACACAAGCCTGTGTATTTACACTATAAAAACCCAAATCCTAAATTCCTAACCCTAACCCTAAAAAACTAAACCCTATGCATTGAATTCTAAATATTAACCTTAAATTCTAAACCATACAACCTAAACCCTAAACTCAAAACTAAAATCCTAACCCTTAAAATTAAAAGGCACGTGTAAACTAAAGTTAACACGGCATGTGTATCAAAGTTTTTCCCAAATAAAAATATGTTGAAACGACATGACTACACAAATGATCAAATACATGTTACAGAATACAGACTAAAAGTACTAAACCAGACCTTGCATAAAAAGAAATGAAATTTCAAGTTTTAGTATTATATTGACAGGAAACCCTCAAGAGCTCCTAAGGGTTTCCAGTCTCAAAGTTGATTCCCTGAACTCTCCCGATCTTTGTAATGAAAAAGTTTTTGGTCATTTGATTAATAACATAAAAATAAAATTGTAATAACTATACTATAATAAAACGTGATTAATATCATATGAATAAATTATTGTTTGAATATCAAATATAATTAATAGTTTACCCTTAATACTTTAAGATTTTTCATATGATTGAAAACATAATATTAAATTAATTTTAAAGATATATTATAAATTAATAATAATTGATGTATAATTGTAAATGATAAAATTTTGTAAACGATTAATAACATGAAGATAAATCTAATAAATAGCATATACTACACAAATAAAAAATATTATGGGTAAAATAATAGTAAAAGATGTAAAACATACAAGACGATAATAAAAAATTATAATTATAATATTATCAATTTTATAATGCAAATTTTGTTGTTGGATAATCTACTTGTATTATTATCCAAGACAGCAGGGAAAAAGAAATTGCTACAAATTAACATCACTAATAAGGAAGATCAATAAGCGATCCTCCAAGCTATACAAAGTTGCGTGTTAACCCTGTTGTTCCTGCCTATACATCTATTACGAGCTTTTATTCTAATTACATCAGCTATAATCTCAAGTAACGAATTAACATCACTATTAATACGTCTAAACAATCTATGGTTCTTTTCTTCCCGAATGCTATAAATATAAGATCTCTAAGCAAGTCTAAGGATAAAGACAATAAAAGATTTACTCTTCAAGTAAGTCACCACCCAATTAAATTCATCTGTCCAACTCATAACCTCTCTGTTTATGTTGCACATATGGAGGATTTTCGTCCAAATGCCCTTGGAAAAACAACAATCAAAGAAAATCATGTGGTCTCGAGTTTCTCTAGCCCTTCCACCAAGGTTGCAAATGTTATTAGTCACAATGCCGATACGATGCATCCGATCTTTGGTAGGTAAGCGATCAAGGATGGTTATCCATGCGATGATGGTATACTTCGGAATATGCATGGGGAACCAAATAAGTCTCCCACAAGACTTGTAGTTGTAATTACATTTAAATCTGTCACATTAGAGAACACATTAACAGCAATATATTGCATCTTTAAAATACGCTTCATTATCCAACTATGATGTGTGTGGACTTGAGATGCCACAAATCAACATCATGAAGGACATACTGCTTTAGCCATGCTACCTACAAGGAGCCCTCTGTTGGGTGAGGGTCCCACTATGTGGGTAACCCATCACCGGTTATAACCCCAAATTCAAGGGGTGGTAATACTTCTACCACCTAAAACACTATTGTTGACTTTGGCATTAAAAGCCATTTATTTTGCCTTGAAGAATGTGTGTGCAGCTGATTTACAGCTTAATATAGCAGGAAAAAAAATCAGATTTGAGTGTAGAAGAGAAAAGCTCGTTCGAGAGAAAAGAAAGAGAGAAAACAGATTTTTGAAGCTCAGGTGCAGCAGTGATCAACTCTTTGATCGAAGGTTCATCCGTAGTTCGATTGAGCTGATTTTTGGACAACAGCTAGGTGACTCAGTGTTCTTGACTTTGTACGGTCAGATTTTTCATCCGAGCTTTGTAGCAGCGGGAATACGAGTTTTACAGCCAGCTTCAGTTTTTGGTGATATTCTCATTTTACTCTCTTTTGTTAAAGACTACTTGTTATTAGCCTTGTTGGAGTTGAATGCTTGTTGTAGGTTGGATATTGTAGTCTTGTAGTTGAACATTTGATTATAGTGGAGCTTTTGATCGGACTCTAAAGTCCCGTGGTTTTTACCCTTGATTTAGAGGGGTTTTTCACGTAAAAATATCGGTGTCTCGATTTATTTGTGTTGTGGTTGCATTGATGATTTGTGGTTGATTAGTGCTTCTAGAGAACATATTTGTGATATTGTGCTTGCCATAATTATTGACTTGAGTTATAGGGAGAGAAAGAACACCGGTTGTGCTTCCGCTTAATTTCGATTGTTCAATTTCTTTCCCAACAAACTGGCATCAGAGGTTGGTTATTGTGTCAGATAATTATGGAGATTAATACAAGCAAGATGATTATGTTGAATGGCACGAATTATCAACTTTGGCGGAATAAAATGAAAGACTTGTTGTTTGTAAAGGCTTTGCATCTTCTTATTTCTGCTACTCAAAAACTCGATTTCAAAAGTGATGAGGAATGGGAATTTGAGCATCAACAAGTGTGTGGCTATATTCGACAATTTGTTGAAGAAAATGTTTACAACCACATTGATCAGGAGACACATGCTCGCACATTGTGGGAGAAGCTTGAAAGCTTGTATGCTTCGAGGTCGGGCAACAACAAATTGTTTTTGCTAAAGAAAATGATGGCGTTGAAATACAGAGAAGGAACGTCTACAGATGACCATGTTAGTGAGTTTCAAAGTGTGATGAATCAGTTGCTTGGTATGGGTGTCGAATTTGATGATGAGATTTTAGGGCTTTGGTTGCTTGCTACTCTACTGGACACTTGGGAGACTTTTCAGGTCTCACTCATTTATTCTGCTCCACGTGGTATTATTACTTTGGATTTGGCTAAGAGTGGTGTGCTGAATTAAGAGGTTAGAAGAAGATCTCAGGGTTCTACATCACAGTCTGAGGTGTTGGTTACCGAGAACATGGGGAGAAACAGAGAAAAAGATGGCAATGGTAGAGATAAAAGTTGAAGCAAGTCAAGATTGAGATATAAGAATCTCGAGTGTCATCATTGTGGTAAGAAATGCCATATCAAGAAATATTGCTATAAGTGGAAGAGAGAGAACAAAAGCGGTGGTGATAAAAACGATCGAAATGATGATGAAAAATCTGAGCGTGTTGTTGTTGCTACCCGTGAAGATCTATTGGTCATTTGTTCTGAGAATTTGATCAACCTAGCATGAGACGAGAGTAGTTGGGTGATTGATACTGGTGCTTCAATTCATGTCACGTCGAGGAGGGATTTCTTCACATCTTATACTCCTGGTGATTTTGGAGTATTGAATATGGGTAATGACGGTTTGGTTCCAGTTATTGGCATGATAGATGTTAGTTTGGTGAGCAATAATGGAACAAAGTTAACTCTCAAGGATGTCAAACATGCACCGAATAACCTTTTGAATTTGATTTTGTAACACCTTCAGTGAGGGGCAGTGGAAGCTGACTAAAGGCTCTTTGGTTATGGCTCGAGGAAAGAAGAGCTCAAATTTGTACTTGATGCAGGCTTCGACTTCTAGAGACACTGTGAATGTGACAGTAAATGACTCAACTAAGTTGTGGCATAAACGGCTTAGTCACATGAGTGAGAAGGGGCTTAATTGTTTAGCCAAGAAGAATCAACTTTCTGGGTTGAAGAATGCCACATTGAAGAATTGTGCTCATTGTCTAGCGGGGAAGCAGAGAAGAGTTTCTTTTAGAAGTGATCCTCCTCATAGAAGATCAGAGTTGCTAGAGTTGGTCCATTCAGATGTTTGTGGTCCAATAAAGGTAAGGTCACATGGTGGTGCACTTTATTTTGTGACTTTCATTGATGATTGTTCAAGAAAGCTGTGGGTCTACACTTTGAAGTCGAAAGACCAAGTTTTTGAGGCATTTAAACAGTTTCAAGCATCAGTTGAAAGTGAAACAGGGAAGAAGTTAAAGTGCATTCATACTGATAATGATGGCGAGTACACAGGGTCATTTCATGAGTATTGTCTGCGACATAGAATCAGACATCAGAAGACACCACCAAAGACTCCACAGTTAAATGGGTTAGATGAAATAATGAACCGAACATTGATTGAGAGAGTCAGATGTAAAGTTGCCAAGATGGTTTTGGGCTAAAGCCTTGAATACAATGGCACATGTAATTAATCTGTCTCCTAGTGTTCCTTTGCGAGGTGATGTACTAGATAGAGTTTGGTTTGGTAAAGACATGTCATATGATCACCTGCGTGTTTTCGGTTGTAAAGCATTTGTTCATGTTCCAAAGGATGAAAGATCAAAGTTGGATGTCAAGACTCGTCAATGCATCTTTATTGGTTATGGTCTAGATGGTGAGTTTGGTTATACACTCTACGATCCAGTTCAGAAGAAGCTTGTGAGAAGCCGAGATGTTGTCTTCATTGAGGATCAGACCATTGATGACATTGATAAGATAGAGAAAGAGGATTCACAAGACAGTGGTGACTTGACCGATGTGAATCCAGTTCCCCTAGACCCTTCACCGAATCCTATTCAGGATGATGCACAAGGTGATGTTAATAATGACCAGCAGGACATATGTGACTTTGATGCTCCCATAGATGATGTTGTAAATGATCAACAACAAGCACCTATAGCTCCACTAGCAGTTTCATTTCGAAGATCTTCTAGACAACGACGATCTTCTATCAGGTATTTTTCTGATGAATATGTTCTTTTGACTGACGAGGAAGAACCTGAATGTTATGAAGAGGCTATAGAGAGTGAATGCAAAGATCAGTGGGTTGAAGCAATGAAAGATAAACTCCAATCCTTGCATGATAACCATACCTTTGAGTTGGTGAAACTACCTACGGGAAAGAGAACTTTGAAGAATCGATGGGTTTACAGGTTGAAGCAAGAAGAAAAATTTTCATCTCCACGATACAAAGCTAGATTGGTCGTCAAGCGTTATACTCAGAAAAAAGGGATTGATTTTGAAGAAATATTTTCTCTAATTGTGAAAATGTCCTCTATTAAAACTATATTGAGTTTGGCAGCCTGTTATGACTTAGAGGTTGAACAAATAGACGTGAAAACTGCTTTTCTTCATGGTGATTTGGCAGAAGAGCTTTACATGGAGCAGCCAGAGGGATTTGTTGCACAAGGAAAAGATGACTACGTGTGCAGGTTGAAGAAAAGCTTGTATGGTTTGAAGCAAGCTCCTAGGTAATGGTACAAGAAGGTTGAGTCTGTTATGGGGGAACAAGGCTACAAGAAGACTACTTCTGATCATTGTGTTTTTGTTAAGAGATTCTCTGATGACGATTTTATTATCCTTTTGCTCTATGTTGATGATATGCTTATTGTTGGTCGTAATGCTTCCAGAATTGACAAGTTGAAGCAAGAGTTGAGTAAGTCCTTTGCGATGAAAGATTTAGGGCCAGCAAAGCAAATTCTTGGCATAAGGTTGACACGTGATAGAAAGGCCAAGAAATTATGGTTATCACAAGAGAGGTACATTGAGAAAGTACTTCAGAGGTTTAGTATGGACAAAGCTAAAGCGGTGAATACTCCTTTTGCTACTCATTTCAGATTGAGTGTCAAGTATAGTCTTTCCACAGAAAAAGAGAATGAAGAGATGCAGAAAGTTCCTTACTCTTCAGCTGTGGGCAGTTTGATGTATGCAATGGTTTGCACGAGACCAGACTTGGCTTATACTGTTGGTACAGTTAGTCGGTTTCTTTCTAATCCAAGCAGAGAGCATTGGAATGCAGTGAAGTGGATCATGAGGTATCTTTGTGGCAGTTCCAACATGAAACTTTGTTTTGGCAACGAAAAACCTATTCTTGTTGAATATACAGATTCAGACATGGCCGGGGACATTGACTCGAGGATATCTACTTCAGGTTACTTGATCACTTATGCAGGAGGAGCTGTGGCATGGCAATCGAGATTGCAAAAGTGCGTTGCCTTATCCACCACCGAGTCAGAGTTCATTGCAGCCATCGAAGCGTGCAAGGAGATGCTTTGGATGGAGAAATTTATGCATGAACTTGGTTTTACTCAGGAGAGGTATGTCTTGTATTGTGATAGCCAGAGCGTGATTCATCTTGATAAGAACTCAACTTTTCATGATAGATCTAAGCATATTGATGTGAGGTACCATTAGATACGAGATGTTCTTGAAGCTAAATTGTTAGAGCTTAAGAAGATTCATACCGATGATAATGGTGCTGATATGTTGACTAAAGCCTTACCAAGAGGGAAGTTTGAAGCATGCTGCTTGATGGCCGGCATGAAGACATTCCTCACATAGCGGGAGGGGGAGATTTGTTGGGTGAGGGTCCCACTATGTGGGTAACCTATCACCGGTTATAACCCCAAATTCAAAGGGGTTGGTAATACTTCTACCACCTAAAACACCATTGTTGACTTTGGCATTAAAAGTCATTTATATTGCCTTAAAGAATGTGTGTGTGGACAGCTGATTTACAGCTTAATATAGCAGAAAAAAAATCATATTTGAGTGTAGAAGAGAGAAGCTCGTTCGAGAGAAAAGAAAGAGAGAAAACAGATTTTTGAAGCTCAGGTGCAGCAGTGATCAACTCTTCGACCGAAGGTTCATCCGTGTTTCGATTGAGTTGATTTTTGGACAGCAGCTAGGTGACTCAGTGTTCTTAACTTTGTACGGTCAAATTTTTCATCCAAGCTTTGTAGCAGCGGGAATACGAGTTTTACAGCCAGCTTCATTTTTTGGTGATATTCTCATTTTACTCTCTTTTGTTAAAGACTACTTGTTATTAGCCTTGTTGGAGTTGAATGCTTGTTGTAGGTTGGATATTGTAGTCTTGTAGTTGAACATTTGATTATAGTGGAGCTTTTGATCGGACTCTAAAGTCCCATGGTTTTTACCCTTGATTTAGATGGGTTTTCCATGTAAAAATATCGGTGTCTCAATTTATTTGTATTGTGGTTGCATTGATGATTTGTGGTTGATTAGTGCTGCTAGAGAACATATTTGTGATATTGTGCTTGCCATAATTATTGACTTGAGTTATAGGGAGAGAAAGAACACTGGTTGTGCTTCCGCTTAATTTCGGTTGTTCAGTTTCTTCCCCAACACCCTCCTCTGCTAGAATGCATTAAAACACAAGCATTGTTCCAACTAGCAATATCTTGTAAGCCAAGGCCTCCTAATTAGCTATTGAATTAGTGAAGTCTAAAACTATAGACGTTGAACATTTCAATTTGATTTTGATGGTGTTAACTATTTGACTTAAATCTTCCGTTCAGCAACACATTTGGGGTATCGTTCGGAGGAAAACCGGCTACCAAACGGAAAAGCGTCGCTGAACACCATGCGTTTACCTCTTTTCACCGTGTTTTTGTGCCTGATTTTGGTCCCAAACGTCTGTTTTGGGAAAGCTGAAATTTCTGACTTCTTCAATGCCTACTTCTTCACCGCAAATGGAGTTCTGCCAACGAAGGTGAACATGCCCTTAGAAAAGTTAATGGATCTATTTTAACGGTGTTAACTAACTCAAACTTTGAAATTAAAAAGGTAGAAGGGCAAAATTCCTGGAAATAAAAGTAGTGGAACTAAATTTCAAATGTTTGAAGAGTATAAGGACCAAACATATATGAATCATTAATTTATCATCTTAGAGTATAGTTCTCCAAATTCATGGAATGACTTAAAAATATATAAGAAAATTATTATGAGTAAAATAATTGTAAAGGATGTATAACATAAAAATGATAATACAAGATGATAATATATAGCATTTTATAATTATAATATAATCAACCTTATAATGCGAAAATATATCTCTATATTAAAATTTATAAATATAAAAATTAAGATACACTATTTTCCTCAATAATTAACTTACAATTAAATAATCAATTATATGTTTTTAAAAATATTACATCAAATTAATTAAGAAAATTTTATATAAAATATTATAATATTTGAATTTTAATAATTCACATACAAATGCTGATATAAAAATGAAATGGAGAAATATTGTGTATTTATTTATATTGATCTTTTATTTTATTTTTGATATTTATTTATATCATGAATTTAAATTTAAATTTATATTTATGTAACATAATGAAGTTTATTTAATTATATCTCTATGACAATAATAACTTAATTTAGGTTAAACTATTTTCTAAGTGTTTGTAGTCTTCATACTAGGGGTGGCAATCGGGTGGGGAATAAACGAAAATCGTGGAGATCCGAACCGACGGGTATGAGAAATAATCGAAATCTTCACCCATGGGGATGGGGACGAGGGAAGTTTTATCATCGAAGCTCAAATGGGGACGGGGATTGCTATATCAGAACCGTGGGGATAACCGAATCGTACCTATATAAATCACTATGGGGATTCCCGAAAAATATTCGTGTGGATCCCGATATTTTTTAATATTTTATAAAGTTGGATGATCATGAGAGTAATTTATCTATTTTTAACAAAAATCTAATCTCCCATAACTTGAGTATGACTGGCTAATGTAAGTTTGAAAATTCTCCGTATATTCTACAAAATAATTAGGAAGTAGTCTATACATCGTTGTAAACGTGATTTAGTCTAGTTTTGTTTAAAATACACAATGATCTATTTCAATATGTATTTTAAAATATATGAATATTTGGTGAGCCTTATATTCTATAACCATACGAAAGTCTAGATTAGTTTAAAACAAACGATTTTTGATTTTGAGTTATATATTAAGAGTTATTGATTTTTGAGTAAGCAAATGTCAGAAAAGAGGTAGCAAACTGTTTCAAAAAATAACAACGACTTTAGAAATTCGTCATAAATCTTACGAGTAAAATTAGAAGAGGTAATTTATATAGTTGGAAAGATTATCGAATCTAGTTCCTTTTAGAATAAACGGATCATGGTTTGAAACTATAGATTATTAGTGACATATTTTCTTTTAAAGGTAGTGCAGGCTATCATGCTTCAATAGTTAATATTTTAGTCATGTTTTATAGTTTTGAAATGGTTTATTTGTTGTTATGCTTGTAGTTTTGGAGATTTAATGTTGGGTATTTGTTTTAATGTATTAAGTTTTGTTTATTTTTTGGGGGATGAAGATTAACCGAAACTCGAGAGGATCGGTAAGGGATGGGCATGAGAATAAAAAAATAACCGAAATATTTAATGGGATTCTCTAAAACTGTACCCACAAGTGGTAGGGACAGAGTGGGGAATACAAAACCATCCCTGACCCGCCGCATTGCCACCCCTACTTCATACATTTGGAATTTAGTCTCTCTACTTTTATTTCATGGTATTTGCTCCTTTTTACTATTTCAATTTAAAAAATTATGACCGATTGTTAACACTTGGACTTAATTGTTAAATTAGAAACTTAAACAACTTAGGTGTTGAATTAGAGAAGTCTAAAACGGTAGATATTTACGTTGAACATTTCAATTTGAATTTAACGGTGTTAACTATTGGACTTGAATTTAGTGAAGTTAATGGATCTATTTTAACGGTGTTAAGAATTGAACCTGAACTTCTAAATTGAAAATATAGAAGCGGTAAATTCTTGGAAATAAAAGTAAAGAAACTAAATTTCAGATGCATGAAGAGTATAAGGACCATAAGCATATTTGAACTAATAAACATGATTGTCCAACTTCATGGAATGAACTAATAAATATAAGAAAATGATAATCAACTTTTAGTTTTCTAAAGCAAGTTCAGAGATTCGAATTCTGACGTTATAAATGATGAAAATTGGGTTTGGATGGTCGCTCCCGTATTGGACCTTTACAAAACTCGATCTAGATTAGTCGATCAAATGATTTAAATACCGATGATTAAATTAAAAAATATCTAAATAAAAAATAATAAATTGTTTGAATTAATAATTAAATAATCTTCAACCAATGCACATAATCACATCTATTTAGCAAACCTATAAATATAAATAATGGTATGGTTTCGAGAAAAGAAAAAAGAAATTGTACGAACACTTGGAAGTAGGAATCACGTGATGCAAGCCATTAATTAAGACAAAACCCCCGACCAAGTGATTAAATTATTTTGAAAAGAGACACAGACAGAGCTTGTGGCATTTTGAAATTAATGATTCAGTCAAAAATATCAAAATTAAACTAATACCAAAAATAATTTGTAATTTGAACTTTTTAGCTTCTTCTTCTTATTATCATTATTTTTATGTTATTGTTTTTTTTGCTAACAATTAACATAGAGGAGATCTATGTGGGATGCCTTTTCTTCTACTCATGCTTGTAGCCATGTCCTCATCAGCAACCTTTGCAGCTGATCTCCCACACAAATACAGTCCACTTCTCTTCTTCCTCACAATCTGATGTTGAGGATGATGTTCGGAATTGTATGCCATTGCCATGCTCGTGTTCTCGGACCCCGACGACCAGCTTTGTGGCTCATCGCTGTCGACTATCGTCGAATGTAGCGTCTCGTTCGTCATCTCATCGTCCCCCATGTCTTGTGGAATCAGAAAATCCGGGCTGAGTGTCAAAGTATTGCATGCAAAATCCACCTGATAAAATAAAGTGAATATAATCGCGGGCGGATGCAGAATTTTATGTTAGGATAGCGAATTTTTATACTTAGTAAAACTATATAGAATTTGAAAATTTCAGGGATATGAAATTAGACATCAAAATAAAATACAAAGAAAATTTTTAAAAATATGTAAATTTAAAATTTTCAAAATGTGTGACTGCCCCCGTAACACCTCTTGGTCTATCCCTGAATATAATAATGTTACCTTGCACCCAAGAGAGCAATGGATGAAAGGATCCTGAAGACTTCTGTCACAAGAAGTACAATAGTTCCCAGCCCCTTTGAATTGCCTGTTTTGAGGCCTCTTCTTTATGAACACCACTTTAGCACTGTTAATAGTGTAGGCCTAATCAAATCAAATTTAAGGTCATGACCAAGATTGAATTTCCTTTGTTTTTTTAACATTCATATAGCTAACTAACCTGAACATTAGAGCAATCAATAAGCTTCTAAAGATCTTCAAGTCTCATCACGTCGTGGTAGACGTAGCGGCGGAACCTGAAGAAGCCGGTGAAACCGATGCGACGGTATGCAATGAGGGCAGATGCTGATGCAACAATCCAAGCAATACACGTTCTTTTCATTCTTCTTTGCCGTCTCATGGTAACAACACCCCACGAAGAATTTCTGTGCGTAGAGCCCGTCCAACCAAGCAGGCTTTTGAGTCCCCTAAAGCCACATCAACACAAAACAAAAACAGAATCGATATCCGATACGAACTTCGGTAGAGAAAATAAGATGGGAAAGAAAAGGGACAAACCATGATCACCATGAAAGAACAGGTCCTTGTCCTTCACTAGTAGTAGACGAGAGGGGGGGGAATGGTGGTGATGGTGATTAGAGTATTTATGAAGGTTCTTTAAAGAAAGAGGAGGGGGAAATTGTATTAAATATTATTCATTGGGGATATACATTACATTTTGTGAATAGGTGGGGTTATAATTGTGAGTTATCCGAGAGAAATTTCAGTGTTTGTAAATAATGTAGTAATTATCCTACTTAAAGTTTATCTCCCTAATAGATTAGATTTTATCCTTAGTAGGACTCCTTATTGTAGTTAGAGTCTATCAACTTAGTAGATTAGAACTAGAAGTTATCTTAAGAAGGTCTTCTTAATGTACTAAAAGACCTAGAGCCTATATAAGTGTGTATCGAGAGATGTAAAATATTATTGAGCAATAGTAGAAAAATTCTGCATTCTGTTTTTTCCTTTTAAGCAGAAACTTCAATTCTGTTTTTTTTTTATTTTTCTGCATTCATCAACATGGTATCAGTCTAAAATACGATCCTAATAGCAAATTTCAGTGGCGATTTCTTCGGGCTTTCAGTGCGATGCCCTCTGCCCTGGTTACTCCAATTTCTTCTTCTCCAATGATGAGGAGAGGTAAACCGATCTGTGTTTTTTGCAAAGAGGTCGATCATTCCAAGGATAAATGCTGGAAAATTCATGGTCGACCAGCAGTATGGAAACCTACAGCATCCAAGATATCCAGGCCATCATACCCTACTGCCGCACCAAAGTTTAATTCTGTTGGTGCAGGAAATTTGGCTATGGTGAAAACTGCAGGTAATATAGATGTTTTTTTGCCGACTGCTCTTGTTTCTACCCAGTCTGCAGCAAATTGGATTATTGATTCTGGGGCCTCCGACCACATGACTGGTAATAGGGCTTTATTCTCTGTTTTTAAAAAGTCTTCTTCTCAAGCTTCCATTATAACTGCAGATGGTTCTCTATCTCCCATCAAAGGGACGGGCTCTGTTTCGTTAGATGGTAATTTGATCCTTAAGGATGTGTTATTTGTCCCGACCTCGCATGCAACTTGATATCAATGAGCAAAATTTCTAAAGACTTGAACTGCTCCTTAAGGTTTCTGATTCTACATTTTTTTTGAGCCTTTGGATTCGAGGAAAATAATTGGCGGTGCTAGCTTGCAACATGGTCTTTATATCCTTCATGGAAAATATCCATCTTCTATTTCAAATTCTCCTTCTTGCTTTACTTCTTTAGGACGATTAGATACTATAATGTTATGGCATTTTGGTTAGGTCACCCCAATTTTCACTATCTTAGAAAAATGTTTCTGATTTGTTTGTTAATAAAGATCTAAATTCTTTTAAATGCCATATCTGTCCACTTGCAAAACAAACCAAATCTTTATATTTACCATCTGTTCATAAACCCTCTAAACCATTCACACTCATTCATAGTGATGTTTGGGGTCCTTCTCGAGTGAAGAATATTACAAGGAGTAGGTGGTTTGTGACTTTTATTGATGACCATAGCAGACTTACTTGGACCTACCTTCTTAAAGAAAAAAAAGCGTTGTTTCTATTTTTGTAAGGTTTTATGAAATAGTGGTTACTCAGTTTGATAGCAAAATAAAAATGTTTCACTCGACAATGGGGAGAGTTTTTCACTCTTGCCTTAGGAGATTTTTTTTCGGACTAAAGGTATAATACATCTTAGTTCTTGTGTAGATACCCACAACAAAATGGGATTGTTGAACGTAAAAATAGGCATTTATTAGAGGTTACCCGAGCCTTATTATTCACCCATGCTGTTCCAAAATATTTGTGGGGAAGCCTTATTAACGGCTACATATCTTATAAATAGAATGTCTAGCAAAGTCTTGCATTTCAGAACTCCTAGAGATGTTTTCTTGGAAAATTATCCTACTTTTAAACCTATGTCATCTAATCTTCCCTTAAAGACGTTTGGGTGTACTGTTTTTCTAAAATCCACATATCCTTCAAGTTCCAAACTAGATCCTAGGGCTTTGCAGTGTGTTTTCGTTGGATATTATTCACTTAAGAAGGGCTACAAATGTTATCACCCTCCTTTTCGTAAGTTTTTTGTCTCTTTGGATCTCACTTTTTTGAACAGGTACCTTATTTTCCTAAGACTGAAAATCAGGGGAGTGTTGGGATAATTTCAGTCTCTAACATCAGGTTCCTTCTTTTTCACCTTCTTTACCTATAGCTCCTTTGTTTGTGAAGCCTCAAAATTTTTTAAAACACGATACCCTGTTTCTAACACTACACCTCTACATACTTCACCTAATATTACTCCTATCGCTCCTCATTATTCACCTAAATCAACTGTTCAGCCCACTAGCCGATTCTGGTATATACCGAAAAAAAGAAAGCCATTCGAGAGCGTGTGTTGCAATCGACACTGTCGAGAATTGGACTTTAGTCCAGCTCACTGTGAGGATAAATGAGGTAATGATGTTGAAATTTCTCCTCATTTACTTGAACTGAAATTCTGCCTATTGCTAAAAGGAAAGGGGTAAGACAGTGTACAAAGTATCCTATTCAAAGATATGTTGCTTATAGCAATCTGATGCCCTCTTTTAAAGCTTTTACAGCTTGTCTAGATGAAGAACAGATTCCCAAGACTATTGAAGAAGCCTTAAGAGACTCCAAGTGGAAGAAAGCTGTTGAGGAGGAGATTACAAAGACTAGAAAAAAATGGCACTTGGACCATAACGATCTTCCACAAGGCAAGAAACTAGTGGGATGCAAATGGGTGTTTGCTATCAAATACAATTCGGATGGGAGTGTGCACAGGTACAAAGCAAGATTGGTGGCCAAGGGTTTTACACAGACCTTTGGAATAGACTATAAGGAAACTTTTGCTCGGTTGCTAAGTTGAACACTGCCAGAGTCTGTTGAGTTTGGCTGTTAATTCAGGACTGAAACTTCATCAACTTGACATTAAGAATGCATTTCTTAATGGGAAACTAGAAGAAGAAGTTTTTATGAAGATTCCTCTGGTTTAGAGTCAAGAAGAGAATAGCGAGAAAGTTTGCAAGTCGGGACAGATCACTTTGTGGGTTAAAGCAATCACCAAGAGCCTGGTTTGATAGGTTCACTAGAGTAATTACGGAAAATGGATACAAAGCAGTCTCTAGCAGATCATACCTTGTTTTCTAAGGTAACTTCCAAAAGCAGAAAAGTTCTTTTGATAGTATACGTGGATGACATTATTGTGACAGGAGATGATGAAGAAGAAATAAGCCACTTAAAATCTCTTTTGAATAAAGAATTGAGATGAAGGACCTAGGAAAGCTTAGATATTTCCTAGGCATGGAGGTGGCTAAATCAAGCAAAGGTCTGGTAATCAACCAAAGGAAGTATGTTCTTGACTTACTCACAGAGACGGGAATGTTGGGCTGTAAACCAACTGATACTCCTATGGACACAAGCCTAAAGTTTAGCAAAGATGGGTCTAGTCCAAAGGCGGACAAGGGACTTTTTGAGAGATTAGTTGGAAAATTGATTTATCTATCCCGACCGGGCCGGATATAACCTTTTTTTGTGAATATCATCAGTTAGCACATGACAAATCCGAGACAAGAGCATATGGAAGCAGCTACCAGGATACTAAGGTATCTAAAGGGTACACCAGGACATGGTTTAATATTTAAAAATACCCTTGATAAAAGCAGTCAAGATTTATTCGGACTCATTTGGGCAAGTGAGTTGGTGATAGAAGGTCAACAAGTGGTTCTTGTTTCTTTTGTGTGGGGTAATCTTGTGACTTGGAAGAGCAAAAAGCAAACTGTTGTATCAAGGAGAAGTGCAGAGCGAGAATACTGAGCTTTAGCTCTTGGAATTTGTGAAGGAATCTGGCTAATGAAGCTTCTAAAAGAGCTAGGCATGGTTCAAAACGAGAAGTTTGAAGTGTTTTGTGATAACCAATCTACAATTCAGATTGCAGAAATCCAATTCAACATGACAGGACCAAGCATGTTGAGATCGACAGACACTTTATTGCCAGAAAAGCTTACAAGTGGAGTAGCTTCTTTAACCTATGTTCCTACAGAAGAACAAGTGGCAGACATCCTTACGAAAGCCCTGCCAAAAGCTCTCTTTGATAAGTTCTTATTCAAGCTGGGACTATACAATGTATATTCTCCAGCTTGAGAGGGAGTGTGAGTTATCCGAAAGAAATTTCAGTGTTTGTAAATAATGTAGTAATTATCCTACTTAAAGTTTATCTCCCTAATAGATTAGATTTTATCCTTAGTAGGACTCCTTATTGTAGTTAGAGTCTATCAACTTAGTAGATTAGAACTAGAAGTTATCTTAAGAAGGTCTGCTTAATGTACTAAAAGACCTAGAGCCTATATAAGTGTGTATCGAGAGATGTAAAATATTATTGAGCAATAGCAGAAAAATTCTGCATTCTTTTCTGCATTCTGTTTTTTCCTTTTAAGCAGAAACTTCAATTCTGTTTTTTTTATTTTTCTGCATTCATCAACAATAATTATATATGTGGCCTAACGAGGGGGATCGGGAAAAGGAGATATGAGGAGAACGTGGGAGCTGTTTCCATGTCTCCTGGGCTATACCATCTCTCTCTTTTGTTTTCATTATCCGATTCATTGGCTGATTGATTCTGATCAGATTCTGTAAAGATTCAATATAGGAACGATCTTCCTTATTTAATTTTCTTCATTTACAACATCAGAATTCAAATTTTTGGTCTTACTTAAAGGACCTAGCGTCTCATCCCGCTAGCCCAACTGGTTATTGGGTTATACCATCTTTTAAACTGTACATTTGTTTGCTCTATACTATACTCTCTCTTTTGTTGGGAACAATTCATGAATTAAACAATAAGTGTTCATCTGATATTGGCATTCATTATAATTGCAACAACAACAATTGAGTTAATGAACTATTAATTGTGTTTGGGGTACATTTTACAGTATGGGAGGGTATATTTTTCATTTTTTTAATTTAGGTTCGAAATTTATAATTATCTCTTTCAATAATGTTATTTTTAAAGTTCGAATAAAAAATTTAACGTGTCTTATCACCATACCTAACATAGCAAAATTGGAACTCCAAAAAAGGCTACAAATAATTTATCAAGTTAGTCGGTTCTTTATCGTTGTAATAGTATCTTTTGCCCAAGAATTAGGTTTAGGGTTTATGGGTAAGGTTTAAGGTTAGGGTTTAGAAAATTTTGGGCATGGTGTATTTTTAGGGTTTAGAATTTAGGGTTAGAGTTTATAATTTAATTTTTTTATGTTGGAGCATAGTAAGAGGTACAGAAAAGGGACAAAGAATTTTTGTCCTTATAGTAGAGGTAAAAGTTTAAGCAAGTTGTAAGCATAAACAAGTGTAGGTAACTAATTATCGGTTGGTTTAGCAAATAAAAATTTAAGCTTAGGGAATATTGTGATGAAACAAATTAGGTTAAGAATGCTGTCTCTATAAAGGGTCTCTATAACCGATCCATATTAGTTGACGATCTTACTATGCAGACTATCCTTTTAACCCAATTTGTTACATTTATAACATCAAGATTTAAACCTTTGATCTTGTTTGAAAGATTTAGTGTGTTATCTCATTAAACCAACTGGTTGTTGATGTAAATTGTGTTCAAGTAGTTGAAAAATTACAATTTAAAAACAATTAACAGCCAGTTATTTACCTTTAATATTTAAAAACTTGTTTTTTTTTATTTGAAAGATGTCAAATATAAAAATTTGTGGCCAATTTATGTTGATCTTGCATAGCAAATTCTTTCCAAATTATATTATCATATCCTCAGAATGACTTCAAAGCTAAGTAGCAACTGCAGCTGGTGGAATATGTGTATATACTCCAAGAGGCCTTAACGCTCCAAATAGTAATTGCCTTTTAAAAAAATCAAGGTGTAATATAAAAGTTTTGTAGGATTATTAACTCGTAAATTAATATTAATTTTATATTTAAACACTAAAAAGACCTTACTCCTAAAAAGTAATAAATAATTTTGACCGGTTAGCCAAGTTGTTCATCTTTGTTCTCTCATATTCTTTTAGGTCATGAGTTCTACACCCACTAAGAACGTCTCATTCCTTCCCCTAGAGTCTCCCCTTCCTCTCCCCTCTAAGTAGGATTAGAATTAGGATTTGTCAAAAAAAGTAATAAATAATTTTTAATTAAGTCTGATGAATCTTAGTTCAAAAGATATTGAATGTTTAATCATATACTTAATTATACGCGATCGTGTATATTGCACCAACGATAATGTCAACCTAGCTAAACTCGATCGACTTAGTTTTATATTTTTAAATATTCACCAAGTAAATTTAACATTTCCTTAGCCCGCATATAAAGATACAAAAAATATCGTAACTAATGTATCAACTAATTATACAATAAACTATATTTTTCATCAAATATAAAGAGATGATGGATTAATTTTTTTTAACAGTCTAAAAATGATTACAATGAAGTATATGTTCACACATATCCTTTGATAATGTATACACCTTGCAAACAAAGTAATTGAACCCAAGTCTTTTAGGATTAATTTTCGAATCATAAGATTAAATGGATTTTTTATTATCAAATCTTAAAATTTGAACACATTTTCCAAAAAAGAAAACAAAAGATTCTCCTCCTCCACCCCATGTAAATGTGCAAGTTGCAGTGCATTTTTACTAGTTTGGAAGTCCAAAGAACCAACCAAGCATCCTTGCAATTGGAGAAAAATTTGAGAAAATCGAGGACCCAATTGCATTCAAATTATGTTTGACTTTACCTCTTGTTCTCATATCCCCTTATATTTAGAAGAAATAATAATAATAATAATAATAATAATAATAATTTAATTAGTATTTTCGAAATTACAACTATTGGATGTCTATAAACATTTGTTAACCAAATCATTACAGTTAATCCATAAATCTCGGCTTTGGTAAGAATAAAACTATATAGATTGCAGATTGCAAAAGACCTTTACTTCGTTGAGGAGGAATCATGTTTTTTTTTTTTTACATCCTAAACACGAATAATCATGAAGAATTAAACAAATATACATTAAAACTCAAATGGTGTAAAAGTAAGAGAAATAAAATTCATCACTTTTTAAAAAAAATTGTGCAATATCCGAACTGAAATTCAACAATCATCTTTTTCAACCAGAATACTCTATAAATTATATAAATTTGAATAAAACAAATACAAACAATTAAAACTGAAAAAAATGACCTTCTCAAACAAAAAAGTTGAATGCTAAAGTGCTTTATTGTTGTTATAAACTATGGTGTTTAAGTATTAATGTATGTATTTACTTTTCATTTTTCCAAACTTGAAATCAAGATTTCAGATCATTAAAAAATTGTGGTTTCATAATTTAAAAATTACTAAAAATTTTAGGGAATAATTGTGCTTTTATATAAAAGAATATGTGGATTGATTATTTTTATTACTTAATGTTTAATTACATGTCATTGATAGACGAGGTACTTTTAACAATGTCAAATCATAAAAATTTCAACTGTGTTAATATTTTGGGATTATTTGTTCAAACAATAAAGGTGAATGTCAAAATAAATCTTAAAATTATTGAGAGATCCAAACTAATTAATGGTGTTGAAAATTGTTTGTTATATTATGTTGTATGTGTTTTACTTTTCATTTTTCCAAACTTGAAAACGATTTTTTAAAAATCAAAAAATTGTGGTTTCACCCAAAAAATTACTAGAAATTTTAAGAAATAATTGTGCTTTTATCTAAAAGAATTTATGGATTAATTGATTTTTTAGTTTAATGTTTAATTACATAATTTCATTGATAAATTTTATTTTAAATATTTAGAAATAACTTTTATAATATTATAATTTTTTTATATTTTACCTAATAAAATAGAATAATTAATTCTCTATATTTTTTCAATTAACTAAAATAAAAATAAAATAATTTTTATTTATGTTGGAGTTTAAATTTTTACTCTAAAATTTGGATCAGATTCGATTTAGGTGAAGCATCAACAAACGTCGGGTCAATTAAGATTCGGGTGGATGCTTTGAATTTTTGGATCTAATATGGGTCAACTAAAAACTCAATCCAACCCATGATCATCCCTAATTATACAGCAGAGTCTCAGTTTTCTATGGTTAATTCCATTAATCTGTATAGCTTCCATTGCAGAAACCAAGCTGATGAACAATGAAGCTAAAAACACAGACATGCAGGAGGAAACCAACACGGGTTTTTGGGATTCAAACATACACATCCAACTGCTCCACTAATCACAACATCAATGTCTTTTATGTTTCAACAACAATTAAGACAGACAAACACAACTCATTCAGCACTAACCTAGCTCAACTCATTAATTCATGATTATTAATTAATTTTTTTTGCTTCTTTGTTTTACCTTTAAGCTCCATCCAAGAGCTAATCTTGGGATTTGCTAATTTCTTTGCCCAATTCCTCAATTAATTTTTAATTTAAACCTCTTAGTATTTTACTTTGTTGTCAATCATAGCTTGCCACATCTTGTGTTTTCAAGAATACAGGTTAGGTTAGGGTTTAATTAATTAATTGTTTATTCATCTCTAGTAAACTTCAAATATATGTAGTTTTGCCTAGCTAGGCTTAGCTTAAGGTAATGGCAATCCCTTTTTAAACCAATAAAATATCCTCCAATTTTCACCCTAATCTGATTTCTAAATGGCTATATTTCTCCACGTTTCTAACTTTCAAAAAGAGGTTTATTCAGGCCATTTTTACTAAATAATTCATTTTTAACTTTATGACAATTTATATGTATTATTAAATTTGGATTTGATTCTTAGATGCGAGGTTTTTAATTGTTTCATTTAAGGGTAAGATACATCAAGTTACTTAATTATGTGTTTGGTTTCAAATAGATCACTTTCTTAAGTTACAATTTGATCATTCAATTAAATATTTGTTATAAACAAATTATTTTGTCATTAAAATTGAACCATAACGTGATATAATAATAATTTTAGCCTCTCAAAATGAATATATCATATCGATTTGTCTTTAGTGACGTTTTTAATAAATTTAATCCATCATATTTTGACTATGTATCTTCCGCATCCCTCCCTGGTCATTACTTAGCTCGTTTGTTGAATAAACGTCGTTAAACGAACAGATTTTGCGGTGTTTACAAAACAAAATATCAAACTAATATAACAAATAAAAATTAATTTTCTAGTGCACGTTTTTAACTTTCAAAAAGAGGTTCATTCAGGCAATTTTTACTAAACAATTCAACTTTTTTACTTTAGAACAATTTATAATTAAATTTGGGTTTGAATATTAGATGGGAGGTTTTTAATTGTTTTATTTAAGGGTAAGATACATCAAGTCACTTAATTATGTATTTGATTTCAAACATGTCATTTTTTTAAGTTACAATTTGGCCACTCAATTAAATATTTGTTATAAACAAGTCATTTTATCGTTAAAATTGAACCATGGCGTGATATTATAATAATTTTAGTCCCTCAAAATATATATATCCTATTGATTTGGCCCCAATTCAAATTCAATAATTTCAACCAATCATATTTTGAAATTTTGATGTTCTCTCTCTCCCAATTTGCCGTTCTTTGCATGTGTGCCTCACTCTCACTCCCCTTTTGTTTTCATCTTATTCCAATTCAACCATTGTACTAGTTAATTTGATATCAATAACAAACTAATCTAATTTAAAAAACATTAATAAAAAAGATAATAATATTTATTTTAAGAAATTCAAATTTAAATATCTTTTTAAATATAAAAAATTTAAGTATTTGTTATATAAGTATAAAAAAGAATTAAGAGATTCCAAAGAATGAGATCAAAGAGACAAGAATATTTCGGCATCCTCTTTGAATTTGACTACAACCTCTATTTTTATTACATTTTTAGCGATTCTTCGTCCAAACAAAAGAGGTGAACTGTATTAACCAAAATTCTCATTCAAACCATCAATATTTTGGTGTTGTGAATTTAGAATATTTTTGACCCAAAAAAATCAGTCAAGATGGATGATCCCGAGCAAACAATCTTATATTCATATCAAGAAACATTGATGAGATCCAACTCCAACTGATTTATTTCCTTGCTGAGTACAGTCAAGTAACCTCCAAAAGCAGCATGTACTGTGTAGAGGATGAAAAAAGATTCTCCAATCAAGTTATACTGATTTATCCCTTCTTGTACATTGTACTAACGATAATATCAATCGAGTTATTTCAATCAACTGATATATTTTTTAAAAAAATTATAAATAAATGCAATCTTACATTTTAAATTTGACTTTTTGTTTGTGCAGCAAAACTTTGTTATCAATATTAACGATAAGTTGACTATAAAAGTTATTGATGCCCAAATGCACCAAGCCTAGAAGAATCATAAGCTAAAATTTCACAAATGCTTTGTGGATAATGAAAGACTGCAAGACATGGAAGGAATTAAAACGAAGCATGGAGAATGTAGCAACCAAGAGGACTGGGAGAAGCTTGTGATATGTGGTCGAACATATTCCACCATGTCCATTTTAAGATTCATGTTCAGAATTTATGGTTCTCTCATATAACAATGTTGTCTCCAAATGTTCGAACATGAATTCTCTCTTTGAAATGTAATGTGCCTTGTCATTGCACCCAAAACTTGTTTGCACATTGTACCAGGTTGGCGAACAAAAATATTTTGTCCCTTCCCTTTTATATGTCCCAACAGTAAAAAATTAAATTTTAAACCATAACCCTAAATTTTAATCATAAACCTTAAACCCTAAAAATATATATACCCTCAATTCCATAAATTACAATCATAAATTCTAACCCTAAAACTTTAACCTTTTACCTTAAACCTAACTTTTTAAGGTTAAGGCATAAATAGAGACACCAAAAATAGTACAATTTCTATTCCAGGTTTGCACCAAAGGAATTAAGATTTACAACAATTATATTACATAAGAGTATATCATAAATACTATATGCATTCATTCTTTTTCATTATTCCCAACTACCAATGTTGGCCCATCTTTGAGCCCAATGGATAGGTAGAACCAGACTCCGGGAGAAGGAACCTGCAACAGAATGGGTGCCTGCACGCAGAAACTCACCCTCATTTGACCGCACAATTGCACCAGCCCCCCTCTCTTGCTGGAAAATGGCCGCATCAACCTACCCAGCAACACCATGCGCCATGACGTACGCTATGCCTAGGCGGCTAGGCCCACTCTAAGTAGTTATAGGGTGTTCATATAGGGGTGTAAATGAATAGGAAAATTAAAAAAATCAAACTAAATAATAATAATAATTGATTTGTTAAAATTTAAATGTCCTATATTTGTTCAAATTAAATTTAGTTTTAAAAGGAGGAAAATAATTACGATTTTTAGCTAAACGAGTAACTAAAAAATAAATAAATAAATTCAAAGAAATTTTATAATAATAATAAATTATGATTATTAATCATATTTGTGTAATTACCATACTTTGTAATGATATTAAATTATAATTATAAGAAAATTTTATAACGATATTAAACTATTAATTATTATTAATATTTGTGTAGTTAAAATAAATTATCGATTCTTACTAATATTTATGTAATTATATGATTTTTCTAAACTTTTTAATTGCTTTAAACTTTGAAAAAATAAATAAATGGAAGATAATAAAAGCAGCTTAGTATAAACTAGCTACAGGATTACAGTCATGTTGGAATATATTTTACATTTATTCAGCTGATTCTTTTATAAATCGTCGATATCATTATTGACAATGCTAGCTTTGCAAGTAAATCAGCTAAGCCTTTACCGGACTTTAACTTTTTAAATAAGTGTAATTACACAAATGTTTTAATTTAATTATTAGTACAATAAAATTTTTGTTTCTTTTAATTATTAAATTTAAAGACTTAATAAATTTTGAATACCCTTTTAAATTTAACAAAAATAATTAACTTTTTTAAAACGAGAGAATAAAGTTCAAATGTATTATGAAATAAAAGTTCAAATAAATAAAAATTGACATTAATACTTTTTACAATTTGTTTCAACAATATTTTGAGAATGTAAACAAAGCCCCAATCCCTGCAGTAGGTTCGTCCCTAGTCAACAATAATCATTAATAGATTTTTTAATATAAATATTAAAGACTTTATTTGAATTATGCTATTAGTGTCTGATAATTAATTTAGAATAAAAATTATAATTTAAAGATAAAAAAATATTTAAAATTTTATAAATTATTTTGGGGGATTGTAAGTTATAAACTTTTGAGTTAATTAACTCTAAAAATTTTATTCCCAAATTTATGACATTTATTTCTAAATTAATCATATACTTTCAGTCATCATAAATTAAAGTGGTTATTAGAAATTAAAAAAATAATAGATAGAAAAGAATTTTTCAAATTATTCTAAATTTTGTTCCCCAAACTTAAAAGCATTTAGTATTTAAGGTTTAGGGTTTAAGATTAAAATTTAGAATTAGAGTTTATAGAATTTAAAATATATTGTATTTTTAAGATTTATAGTTCAAAATTTAGACTTATAGCTTAAATTTTATTTTTTAGTATTGAAATATATAAAAATATATCGAAAAAAGACAGATAATTTTTATCCACCAAATTAGGAGGAGAAAATGTAACTATAAGTTCAAGAGAGAATGAAATTCATGATATGAATGAGCAACGATACCTAAAATTATAAAGATTAAAATATGAAAAATATTTGGGGATAATCCAATAACTTTAGGAATAAGAGTTATAAATTTTGGGGAGAAAAAACTTATAAAAAAAAGGGCAAAAATAGATTTTCAATATAAAATACATAGAAAAATTCTAATTTTTTTTAAATCATATAAGAATTTTAAAAAAAAAAGGATTATTTCAACCCCTCGGCCCATTTCAGAAGATTATTTTTGTTTATATATCACCAACAAAATAACCAATAAACAACTTCATTTGATATTTTTTTATTTCAAATTACAAAATAGTAGATTTAATGGCATTAGCTCTTCTCATACCTTTCAGTCATCATAATTTAAGACTTTGACTTAAATTAAACACTAAAAAAAATGAGGAGAATAGAAAAAAATGAAATGTACCACGTTAAATTACATTAAAAAAAAGTTAGGTTTATAGTTTAAGATTAAGATTAGAGTGTAAATGTAGGATATATTTTTAGGGTTTATGGTTTAAGATTTATAATTCAAGGTTATGGTTTAAAAGTTTTTTTTTAGTAAATTTAGTATTTAAAACAGAAAAAAGTTAAAAAAATTTGAATCTAATTTTTTAATGAATTGATAATTAATAAAATAATTAAATAAACACAACCGAAGAGATGACTCAACAATATTATGTTTTTTGCTTCACAACATTCTATTTGTTTTAACATTTTCATTATTAAAATTTGGGAAAGGGTCTATTTTCTTAAAAAAAAAATCAAAGAGCTGAATAAAAAGCAAAATTTAAATTTTAAAAAATAGAAAGAGGGGAGCGGTTGAGTTTAGATGTGATAATAGACTGAATAATATATTAATTTTGTTTGGATAATAAAATTAGAGATTTAAATTTTAGCTTATAAATCTTAAATTTTAATCCTAAATCCTAGCATGAAATAGTTACCCATTTTTTTTAATCAAAGAAAGGGTTACTTGAGGACATAACAGAACAAGACAAGCTATCTGAAATCTGAAAATACATACCAATGAAGATTTGAAAGTACATGGTGTCCATTAGATAAAACTGCAGTTGTTTTCTTTCTTTTTCTTAGTTAATGCCTATGGCAAAGAAAATCTCACAAGGAACAAATTCAGAGCAAAAAACAAAAGGGTAATAGATAAGATCTATCAAGGAGTCCCATCTCTAACACAGTTACATTAAACAGGCAAAGCAGTAAACTAAGGCTATTGCATCAAAATCCACCATGCAACACACCCATTCTTATTTGTTTGATCTGATAACTCATCACAAATGGAATTCCTATTGTTATAGCTTTGTGCCAAAAGGTCAAATAAAGCTGCTGACTACCACCCTAAACAAGTTACATCATGAACATAAAGATGATTGTACAATATAGTACACTATATATCAGTTGTCTAATCTTAAAAGAAAACTCAGTTCTGATTGTGTTTAAATGAAAAATAAGTAACTAAATTATATATTTTTTGAATTTAAGTGTTTAAAAAAACGGTCTAGGGATTAAAATTTACAATAATTTCAATAAGAGTAAAACAATTTTAGTCGAGTGTTAAAAGTGTTTAAAAATTTGTTTAACCAATCCCTTCCCTAGGTCTTGGATTCTAAAACCGTGTTGGGAAAAATGACCCCAGGTCCCCTAGGTCCTAGAATTAATTCTCAGCAGGAACAATCCCCTTCCTTTGTTAAATAAACAAATTAAAATTTTTTTTTTGAAAAACCTTCTTTTTGTTTTACTTTTTCATTTTTAAAAATCAAATTAGTTTTTTTTATCAAACATTGAATTGGTTACTTGAGGACATAACAGAACAAGACAAGGCATCTGAAATCTGAAAATTTTACATATTACCAACAAAAAATATTTTGACACCTAAAATTTATGAAATGTATACCATTAGATAAATTTTTATTTAAGTCTTTTTCTTCTTCTTTTATAATATTTAATGCCAATGGCAAAGAATGAACAAAAGGAACCTTTTCAGAGCAAAGGAGAAAATTTTAATAGGTTTGATCTATCCAGGAGTCCCATCGTTTCTAATTCCCCTTTTTCTTTTTTTTTTACATTTTTTAAACAGGCAAAGGGAGTAAATTGAATAAGGCTATTTTGCATCCAAATGTAAAGTTTGAAGAGCTTAGGACACCATTCTTATTTGTTTGATCTGATAACTCATCTAAAATGGAATCCCTAGCGTTAAATAGCATTTGTGACACATAATCAAACATGGTGTTAAATACAACTGTTTGACTACCACATTAAAAATATTACATCATGAACATAAAATGATTTTAAAAATCTTTAAAAATAAATAAACAAACCGAATATATATTAAAAATTTTAATCTAATCTTAAAAAAAACTCAATTTTTCAAAAAAAAAATGAACACAAACAATTTTATTTTCAAAGCTCGGTTCATTTGGTCATTAAAAAGGGGCAGCATTTCAGAAAACCCTCAGCAATGTCCTAAAGAGTAGTGCAGTACAGCTACAATTTTCTAGTTGTTCATTCTTTAAGGTTATTAGAAACTTTTTGTCTTTCTTGGGTTTAATTTTGACACTTGAACATTGAACATAGTGGAGAACATCCATGGAAATACAAAATATGTCCCACCCTATAGGCCTATAGAGTCCAAATATAGTACACAAGTACCCTAAAACAAGTCCCACACACAATCCATAGTTGAACAATGGAGTATTGGGGTGCTCAAATGATTAGTCGATTTCTTGACAAGTTCTACAACATCACTTTACAAGGGAGAGGGAAAGGGGAAAAGGCAAAGAAAGTGGAAGACAAATCTTAAAAAGTATTTGTTTTTTTTTTCTCTCAAGTCAAGTAGTAGTATATATATATATTAAAGTTACTTCCAAGGCTACTGGCAATTTCAGAGGGTCTAACATTCAAGTTCATACACCAAGAAAGAAAAGAGAAACCACAAATCCTTTCACTGACCTTGGAATTCCATTCTCTGCAAATGAGGCCTTCCTGCTTAGCAGTCTCTCTTCTGGTGTTTCTCATTTTCCTTTCTAGAGTTGAAGGTATATATATATATGGCAAGAATTCTTCTTGTGATTTAACAAATCACTAAATTCTGATCTTTTTATGTTGTTTCTTTTGAAGGGATCCGCTTGGAGGAAAGCTTCAAATCAACAGTGCATGTCAGTGCTTTGATGAACAACAGTTATGGAGTCAAGGGAGATTTCATCATCTGCAAACAAGGGCATTGTACAGGTACCAAGAAGAAAAAATCACACCACTGGATGCCAAGCATTCACGAAGATTATCGTGGACCTAGGAGGCACAGACCAAAGCACCACTAAAATCTACCATTACCTTTCTTCCATCACCATTTTGTTGACTAACCCTAGGCCATGTAATCTGACAAACCAGTTTTGTCCACAAAGAAGCTTCTCTAACTATTATTATTTCCCTTTCTGAAATGTATCAGTTATATGTAAGAATGTGACTTGATGCACCAAATCCAACAGCAGATTTTCTTTTTTGGAATTCATGTTTGTCAGGAAAGAGTAGGAAACTTTTTACTGCAACTACTGCTAGTACTCCTACTTCTACCATCAGTACTTCCAAGGTTGGTTAATATAATTACTAGCAGTTAATATCAAAGTATTCCCATGGCTAGGGTTAACATGTAATTATGATCTCCATGTACACAGAGGGAAGACAATGAAGAAAACAAAGCTAACCCTACTTCAAAAGTGAAGTCTCTCATGGAAGAAAATGGTGGGAAGTTAGTGGAATTCCTTGAAATACTATTTGCCAGCTAGGAAAAAGCCTCCAATACACAACTAAGGGTGGGGAGAAAAGAGAAGTAAAAAGTTTTCCAGGATTATAATATATGTAAAAGGAAACTGGACAGCTTTCCAGGAAAGCTGCATGTTTTCTAGGGCCAGAGAATGACAATTTTGTGCAATAGCATATATATATATATAAAAGAAGTGCAATAACAGCATTATTTCTGTTTACAATCAACTGTGCTCCATATGTACAAATCAATTTTGTTCTTCAAATTATCCAAGAGCTTCATTAGAAGCCAATAAGAATGATCAGAGAAGAGAATTTAAAATCTATGAATCATAATCCAATAACTTATTCTTTTTTTTTCAATTTCTGTTTCCCCTGTTGGTGAATGTATATATACAGGAAGATCCTACCTGAACAGCCAAGTATGATCATTAACTAATTCTCTCCTTCGTGTACCGCGTATCGAGTGATAAACAAATGTGAAGAGTTCTAACCTTCCAAGTGAAATTTGAGACTTTGAAAACCCTCAGCTGAAATACTTCTCCTGACTTTTGCCCTTTGTATGATGACAGAAGGGGGAGGCCGCTCCAAGTGAAAACTCACCACAACGATTGTCAAATTGTCCGTTGCTCCTCTTTTTATCGCTTCTTCAACTATTTCTTTGCAGCACACCTTCACGTCGTTGTGCTCCTGGAGCCGCCTTCTAGCGAAATCTATGGCATTTTGACTGGTAAAAACGTCCCATATTCCGTCACTACCGATGATCAAAAACTCATCTTCTCTGGTCAATGTTATCAATTTGAGTTCTGGTTCAGCACTTAGAGGGCCAACCCTCTCTCCCATTTCCTTCATACCTTCAAGGTGCCAATCACCTAATGCCCGAGTGACACCAAGTTGACCATTTAGGTAACCATCATCGATGAATCCGCCCAGAGACTCGATCCGTATCCTCTCTCTCATGCAACAAGGCCTGTGATCCTTTGACATCTCAATAGCTTTTCCACACCGAGATAGTACTGCCCTCGAATCCCCAGCATTTGCCACAAGTAAAGACCTGTCAAATAAAAACATAGGAGTTGATTCAAACACTAGGAATACTTTAGGACCGGTTAAGTTCTCCAGACTCGCATATAACAAATTGTGCGCAAGGCCAACCAAAAAGGGTTTTGAAAGTGCTTACCTCCCAAATATCATTGCAGTAAGAGCAGTAGTGCCGGAAGAAAGGGTAGACTCAAGAGAGCACGACTCTGCAAAGGCAGCATCAGTCTCCATGAATGATCTGGTGACCACTTTCTCAAGTTCTAAAGGAAAATCCGCATCTTCAACGATTACTCTAGGCAAATGATCACGGACAAAATGAGATGCACCCTTTCCTCCATGCCCGTCAAAAACCTGTTTTTAATGTCCAAAACAGAATGTCACATATTCTTTGAGCTTATTTTTCTATATACTACATTTAATGCAATATCAGAGCATTAGTTTTGACTGACAAAAACAAGTTTGATTCATCTCCACATTACAAAATAAACGAGGAATATATAAGAAAAAAATAATACTAAAGGCAGAGATATTGGAAAGTCTAACCAGACAAGGATGGTTTACAAACTTACGCCATAGAAGGAGACGGCGTCTTCACTCATTAAACTACAGCCAAATGTCTTAGCCAAGTCTGCAATACATATATGAGTATCCTCCATATATGAACGACCCCCTATGTCAGACCACTCTCCGGACCGAAGAGCCGGGACAAAATTTGTCAACGGGTTTTGTTTTCTGTCTGTGGCAACTGAATCCTCAGAAATGCTTTCAAGCTAAATGAAACACAAAATGAGAACAACAATATCAGAAAATTACTGCAAGCATTGTCAAGTAAGACGACAAAATAAAAGGAACTTAATCCTATCCAGTTACAACTGCCTAAGATATGAATGTGCTGACTGTAATAATTAATAGTTCTACAAAGAAGTAAAACTTCACAAAAACAAAAAAAAAAGTCTTTTATAAGTTCAGGGAAGCACATGTTTGGTTAAGAAGATATAAAGCCTTAAACTGATTGATTGAACACCCTGCAGACTATATATAAAGCTAAATTCTGCACATACTCCAAATATATTCCGAGTTAGACCTTGAATAGCAGAGTCTATACCATTTACCTCAACTCCATTTGAGCCTATATTCAATCTTGAACATTTTATGAAGGTAGATCATATGTTTGCATACCCGAACACAACATTTAATTAAATTCTTAAAAACTGTAAGGACCTTTTCCCCTTAAAAAGAATGCTTGCAACAAAATCTTCTACGCATTGAATTGGTTCCTAAACCAAAGAAAAATGAGAATCTTATTTGATTTCATCGGTCACAATGTCGAAGAAGTCACTTCCTTTCTGCCCTTTTATCATCAGAACCCAGTTCCAGTTCATTTTAAATAGGATTAACTATAACAACTTATTCTGATTTCAGCAAAAAAAAGGAATGCTAAGAAATTTATACAACCCTCAACAGCGAGTCGGTTGACTTAAATTAAAGCACTGCAGTTAGCAGTGAACCAAAAGAAAGAACAGAATTACAGTGAATTGTAATTTAAGCTGGAAAGGCTGCTCAATACAATTAAAAGCATCAAACCTGCTTATAGGAAAATGACATAACAATAGGTGCCACTGTTGGTTAATTTGGTAAAACCAAAAGGCAAGTAATCAGCTATATGTTCATGGTTTCATTGATAACATTTCTGAGTATTAAACAATTTCTATAATATTTGAACCCAATGAGTGGCTCCAGTGGGGAAGAGGGATGATGTTCATCTTGGGATATCCGGATTTAAGCACCTATGCGTGCAAGGTGTGTGCGCTTTGTCGAAGGGTTAAGAAAAAGTATGAACATAACACCTTGTAATCACACCAGTATATTAAAAAACAATTTCTAAAATATTTATGAGGAAGAATAAGTATCCATAACCACATTACAGTGCTGTTAACTCCCATCAGGCTTATTATCTACCAACTGTGGAGTATAGAGCTACTAAATGAATACAGCTCAGTGCCACCTACCAATCTCATTTTTTTTCTTGATATATCTTTCAATCAGAATAGGAGAAACACGTGGCACAAATATAAAAAAAATATTTTTATTTTTAAAAAGAAAGTGTTAAAATTTCAACTAATTAAAGCATTTAAATACAAAGAAAAATGATGATCCAGCTAACTAATTGTAAAACTTACCTAACCCTCTCCTTTTCTTTCTTCTGCTGATAATCAAAAGTCAAATTAATTACAAGCATACAACATAAGAAGAAGAAACTATAAGCAAAATGTAATCCAATATAAATTGAACACATAAACAGAGGATTAAAAAGGGGTCTCAGTTTTGCAGATGACCACTGACCACCCTCCAAGAACCCAGGAAAAAAGGATCAAAATAGCTTAATTCATGAAACATGCAGTATGGAACAAAGCGTATATACAAGAAAAGAAAAGGCATCAAAATTGGCTAATTTTACATGAAGCTTAATGCTGCCAAGAACACATTCACAGCAACAAAAATTTCAACTTGAAGCAAAAGAATAACCAAAACCCAAAAACCCAAAACAGAGATATAAGAAAAAAAAGATGAAATTTGGGGTACTAACTTCATTGTTTCCACTGACCACAGCTAAAGGAGAGGCATTTTCAGACCAATTCTCCATCTGGGTACACAAAAATCACCCCCAGAAAGCAAAGGCCAAGGCTTTTTGTTGGTGGTGTCACCAAGGTCCTCCATTTCTTGGCTGACCTGCTCTGCATCTTTAACACACATGATGATGCTAATACTGTTGATAAGCAAAGTTAATAATCGTATCCAGAGAAACAGGAACACCCAAAAGAAACCAAAAGAACAAAGAAAAGTGAAGAGTGAGAAAGAATCAAAAGGAAAATAATGGAGTGGAGAGAAGATTCTTCAGCATATATTTTGCATTGGTTGACCTTTTTGTAAGAAGAAAATGGACGGTCCCCTCCTCTATCTGCCCTTGCCTTTCCTTGCTTATTTACTGATAGCAATACTTTGTATTGATTATAATGTGAATGAAGTGACAATTCCAGATTTTTCTTAATAAAAGCGTGGCTGAAATTTTGTTCATGTTGGGATTTTGTTAATGTTATTTGAGCTTTTATCATCTTTTTCTACCAACTTTTTTTTCTTTACTTTTTCAAATAAATTGGTATAATTTTCTCAACGAATTTACCTGTCTGACCCTTGTTTTCTTTTCTTAATTTTTTAGGGTAAACATCTTAATTAGTTACTAAACTATTTATGTTTTCCTGTTTTTATCACAAAACTATTATTTCTAATAAAATAATCATTAATGTTACGTTTTTTTTTTATTTTATATTAAAAAACCCGTTGATAAACAAGAATCGGGAATAGTTTAAAAAATAGGAAAAATAATAGATTAGTGACCAAAACAGGAAAAAAAACATTAGTGACCAAAAACGATTTTGCACAAAATAATAGTTTGGTGACCAACACAAAAAAAACGAGAATAATTTAGTGACCAATCAATTTACCTTTTTACAACTATTTGTATATCATTCATTGATCGAATAATTTAATTAATATCATAAAATTTAATAATATTAAAATTTAAATATTGGGAGTATACTTTTCTATTTTACATGTGGGGTAAAGAAAATTATTTTAATTTTTTATAATAAAACTTAATATTCAATCAACTAACTTCCAGAAGGACCCAAAATTCTTGAATATCTAACTAAAATTAGCTTTCATTTTCAGCAAAATGTTAAAGAATAATTAAAGTTTGTTTTAGAAGTAAAATAAAATAAGATTAGTTAGTCTAAGAGGGTTGTTTTGACCTAATTTTGTAATTTTGTAACCCCCAAGGGGTTAGGTGCCTAAAGACAAAGGGTCCACACAATATTGTTTATTCATTATTGATTACAATTATAAAAAATGTGAATCTTATGCTGCTTTGAACTTTTCTTAAAGTCCTTACAAAGTTTTAGATGGTAGGGCTATAATATTTGAATATTTTAAAAATTTAATAGGTTAATATAATTTAAAAATTATTTGATATACATGTTGTCTAAATCTTCGACTATACAATATAGTCTTTTTAGTGTCGTATGTATCATTTAGGATTTTAAGTTGTAGGTTTTAGTATTTGGGTATAAAGTTTAAGATTTAGGATTTGAGGTTTAGAGATTTAGTGTTTAAAATTATAATAGATAAGGTTGTGTAGTCTAAATTTTACGATGTCTATATTTCAAATAATTTCTCATATAATTATTTTAGAAAGATATATATATAATAAAATAAAATATTTTGATACACAAGCTTTTGTAAATTGAAGTTTACACAGGTTTGTCAATTTTAGGGTTTAGTTTAGGGCTTATGAGTTTAGGGTTTAGGAATATAGATTTAGGTTTTAGATTTTATAGTTTAAATAGAAAGTATTGTATAATTTTTACACAATTTGTGTATCAAAATATAACTTTGTAATAGGTTTGTGTAAACTTTTAACTCTAAAATTAATAAGTTTGTGTGAACAAAATTTGTCTATCTTTTTGTGCCCTTTTATGTACCACTAATAATATTGTGTCACATGTATTAATAATTATTATTTATTTATTTATTAATTATTTTTTTTCTATAATATTTGTTATATAAAATTATTGGTAAAACATATAAATACGTACCGAAAACTAGCATTAAATTCTATTCGGTTTGTGTAGTTATCAAAACATTTTCAATGAAGGGTTAGGTTCATGATTTCTTTTCTTCTTTTGTTATAAAAATGTACGGTAAATCAATGAAATATTAGTTAGGCGAGTAAAGCTCTTTTTGTTGGATAGCTGAGTGAAACGTGGTAAAAACTATTGAAAGGGGGAGATGACTTTGAATTTTCTAATCAGCCTCTAGATTTTCTAAGTTGGGTTACGATAAATAAACATTCTATTCGAAACTATGCATGGAGACATTAAACGTTTTCTGTCACTCATCCGTTAATTTTTTTGACAGCGTTATGACGTGGACGTTGTTTATCATTTACCGTCGACAGTCGTAGATGGTAATCTTTCAGTCCCAAATTTCATCAGTCGTTTCATCTCGGCCTCCTAAGTCCGAATCTGACTTCATTTCGTTGAAAAGTGGCTCGAAGTCCACAAATTAGACAAAAACCTGACGATTTGTCTCTTGTGGGTCTCTCTCTTCCATCGTCGAATGAAGCTTGTTTCTCCATATATTATTTCTCTCGTGCTGATAAAGTTTTCTACCGTCGAAATCTTAGAAAAGAATTTTGTCCGCTGATAAATGAAGGCCGTCCAAAAGTTAACGAAATAGTGACTAAAAACGTTAAATGTCCAAACTTTAAGTAACTAAAATATGTTTGACAGTAAAGTTTAGCGACGCTAAGCATTACGTTGGATGTTTGCATTAACTAAGCAACGTGTCTAATTGAGATTAAACAATATAATTCAGATCCATTGGACACTTTCACCTTTAAATCCTCTGCTAAAACATATCTTTTCTTGATTGCCTCTGCTAAATCATGTTAGTTTGCTTTGATTAATAATTGATTAGGCTAAAATGATATGAAAGCGAAGTCTTAGGCAATAGTATTCCATGAATTACAAGTCAATGAATCGGGGGATGATGCAAAAGAAAATGACATGTAAACTTTCTTCATTTCTTTCCGATATCGTTTTTATAATGGACTTTTACGGTACTTGATTGCAAGGATGGAGCCAAGATCGAACATTGGTAGGGTTAAAATATTAAATTTCAAAAATGCAAGGGCTTTTTAAGTATTTAAACTCAAAATTCATAAGGCAAAGCCTAATTTGTCTAATATTTAAACTTATAAGGACCTAAATAGTTATTGGACAAAAAATTTTGAAGACACGTGACCTAACTAATTCGGACCGACCTGCGTCGTACACCTGACTTTGGTGGGTGAGTCTCCCAGCGAAATTTTTTTGTATACACAAGGTCTCAAACTCAAGACATGCTTAAGCGATACCATGCTGCTTACCACAAAAACTCGAGACAATAGACCCTATTTGATTATATATTTAATAAACTCTTATATTTTGTAATGTGAATATTTATTTTTTGCAGGAATCAAATTATTATTAAACCAATATTTATCAAATGTTTAAATTTTATAATAGGGGTCGAGACCCCCTTGACCCCAAGGGAGCTCTGCCCCTGCCTGATTGGAATTAATCAATTAGTGAATTGAATAGCGCTTATTATAAAAAATATAAAAATCTTATTTTCCAAACGCGAATAGAAAATGATTTTTTGCATTTATTATACTAAAAATATATATGTAAATATATATTACTATTATTATTAAGATCACAAGATATCTCTTACAAAAAAACCGAATGATAATATTATGAAACCAAAACAAATTTATGTCTCATAAGATATTCTAAAATTTTAATTTTATTGTGGTGATTTGTTTAAATAATGTTAACAATTTGATTAATAATTACTCAAAGTCATAAATATGAAAATTTGATGATTTATTAAATGAAATGATAGTTTAACGTATACTTAAGAAAATTATTTCATTTGTATGGTTTTGATTTTTTGAGTGAAGATATATGATTAATGGTCAAACGTAAATTCAAAAAATATTACTTATATTTGAATGTCTTTGAATTAAAAAATTGTATTGTTTTGATAATTTCATCTAAAAAATATCATTTTTAGATTTTTGTGAAAAATGTTTTTCTAACTTTGCTTGACAATCTTTGGTTTATTATTATTATTATTATTATTATTATTATTATTATTAAGAAATGTAATCATGCTACGAGTGATTACAATAAGAAAAATATATTTATATTATCTTAAAATAGATGTGGATGATGGTGTAAGTAAAAAATCTGAAAATGTAAATATGAAAGTATATATATATGTGTGTGTGTGTATTGTATATGATTATAGTGCAATACCCCAATATTAGCTTAGTGACTAAAATGCAAGGAATTAAAATTTAGTGGTTTTAGTTCAGTGACTAAAACGTAAAAATTCAAAGTTTGGTGGCTAAAGTGAAAAGTTAGGAAAAGTTCAAGGACCAAGATAGTAATTTCCCCATTAAGTAATTTTATTCAGTATAAGTGTAGATCAAATCGAATTAAGTACCTTAATGTCGATTTTTAGAATTAAGATCCAGAAAAAGGTATTGAAATTGGGTCGAATAGAATTATTAAGCATGCTCAGGTCAAGAAAATTTATGATGGGTGACCTATGGGAAGGTTCTATAAAAGTGTTTATGATCAGTATTTTGGACTCAATAAGAGTAGAGAATATTCGTATGGATTATCGATAAAGAAATTTTAAGAGAATTTTAATTTATGGAGATATTCGATAATTATCGGAATAATAGATTGATTTAGGAAAATTCAGTCTAAGTTTTGGAAAGGAAGTTTTTATGAAATAAAATAGTTTTTTTCTCGAATATGAATATGGAATTTTTGGGATAAATTAGATAGTTCGAAAAAGGGGTAAATCGCAATAGAAGTATTTTATGAATATCGGTATATCGGATCGAATCAAAATTTCAGAGGTTGATTCAAAATGCTATAGAAAAGTCATGCAATATTATTTTGGGAATATTCTATTCTAGTTGGTTGGATTCCAACTAGTTTGGTTGGATTTTTACTAGTATGGTTGGATTTTTACTAGTATGGCAAACTAGTAATTATTAAATTAGTTGGAGGACAAAAGAGACTTTTCACCCATATTTTATTAAGGTAACTGATTGTTTTTGGATAAAATAATATAAGTGTTGGACGATGATTAGTCATAATCCAAGGCTAGAATGGTCTTTTGACTATTAAGGATTTTTATTATTTTATTATGGTTAAATATTATGCCATTTGGCATAATTAAAGACCAAAAAGTTGGCCAAAAGTCATCTCATCTTTCTCCATGGCTGCAGAAACCCCCAAGCTTAAAAGATACCGATAAAGATCAAGATCGTACTAGTAGACCGGGAAAAGAAAAAGTTCAAGACTAATCGAATAGTAAAAATGGGCATTACAAGGCTAAGGTGAGTGCATATATGTTTTTTTAGCATGGTACTTTATTTTAATGATTTACAGATTATGGCAGTATACCATGAATATCATAAAGCATATTGGGGTATGAACTGCTCCAATATAAAATGTTTTACGTGATGTATGTATGTATATTGTGTTATTTGCCCTTAATTGCAGAAATTGTTTTCAAGGTTGCTCTTAGTAATGTAAAAATATATTACTCGAGTATGGATTAGGTGGTTTAAAAGCATCACCAATCGTATAAGTTGGTTAGTTGGTTTAAAGGCACCATCAACCGTATAAGTTGGTTAGTTGGTTTAAAGGCACCATCAACCGTATAAGTTGGTTAGTTGGTTTAAAGGCACCATCAACCGTATAAGACATTCTACGAGTTAATGCCACTTGAAGAGTATCATAAAGTTAACGGCACTTTAAAGTGTCATATATGTTATAGGCACTTTATTGTGTATGCAAACAATAAAGAATAGTACTTTTAAAGTACTTAATATTTACCTTGGGCTATATTCTGGGATTACGAAGTATGTATTTTTATATAAATATCAAGTTTTTGAAAAGTATCATGCATTATAAAGATTTTATATATGTTACTTATTTATGCTTCACTAAGTTATACTTGGCGTGTATTTCTGCAATACGCGTAGGTAACCGGAGTAGGATTGGACAGAGCTGTTGCATCAAATCTTTTGTGAAGACATAAAGTTGACAGGTTATTTTCAGTACTTATGACATCCTGGTTTATATGTGAATAGTGACATATACGAAATAACATGTTTAATTTGTTAAAAGATAAAATCGGCCTGCCTTGTAATGATTTCGTTTATGTATAATGAATAGTATGTGATATGTATAATTTATGCGTTTTTATGTTAGAATTTAGTTTTAATGTTATTGTTATCCATAAGTTAATTGAAATTTTGAAATAGCCCTGAATCTTAAGGTAAAATAATTTTTAATCTACTGTGATATTTCCGACTCGTGTTCGGTGTACGAATACGGGAAGGGGGTGTTACATTTATTGGTATCGGAACTATAGGTTGAGCCGGTTCTGGAGTAATTTAAACTCAAAGAAAGCGTTTTAAGGAGTACATGCCACTAGGATGTCGTAATTACTTGGAAATGATACTTGTTTGATTTATGCAATTGCTTATTATTTTAAGTATATGTTGAGTACAGATGTCGGAGGCAGTAGGATCCCGACATGCTGCTCGACAAGTGGGGCCTGAAAATGCCCCATGAGCCGAGGAGGAGGTACAACAACCGAATCAGCAGGAAATGCCAGTACATGATCGGAATACATTCCTGCAGGCTTTAAATGCAATTATAAATAGACCTCATCGGATTTCGGTGCCTAAAGAGTTAAAAAAGCTGCAAGCTCCTAATTTTAAAGGTGACAATAATACAAATCCGACGTTTGCGGATTTCTACCTGAATGATATACAGACCATGTTGACTCGGATTGACTGTGACGACCGAGGAAAGTTAGAAGGCGTAGTTTCCTTGCTGCGAAAACAAGCTTTGGTCTAGTGGAAGAATGTTACTACCCGTGTTCATGAGGAAATGAATTGGCAGTTTTTCCTCCGCGAGTTTAGGAGGAAATATATTGGAGACGTTTTTGTTCGAGAGATAAGACAACAATTCATAGATCTTAAACAAGAATGACGCTCGGTTTATGAATATGAATGCGAGTTCAATAGATTGAGCAGATTTGCTTCTGAACTGCTACTGAACGAGAAAGCTATCATGGACAGGTTTATAAGCGGCTTGGATACATGATATCAAGAAGTATTAGTGACTTTTTCTCCCCGAGATTTCTAGGATGCTGTTAACCGAGCAAAAACAATGGAAAATGTTAAAGAAAAGGATGAAAAAGAATCTCAAGGCCAGAAAAGAAGTGACGGGACATCTTTTACTTCGCGATCATCAAAGCGAGGTAAATGATATTTACAACAGGAAATATTTGAATTTTCAGCACCCCAAGAACAAGCAATACAAGCTGAAAAATCCAAAAATACTTCGATAACAACAAAGAATTCTGGAAATCAACAAGGTCCTCCCCGATGTGAGAATTGTAACCGAAAACATTTTGGGGAGTGTCGAAAGATCACAGGAGCATGTTTCCGCTGTGGTGAGATTGTACATTTTAAACGTGGCTGCCTAAATCAAGGTGATAAATCGGTTCAAATAGAAAGATTTGTTGGATTGCAAAAAGGCAGAAGTCGAGGATATGTAGGATCGTCCAGAAAGGGTTCTCAAAAAGAGACTGAAGCTGCTGCAGAACGAAATGATTGAGCTTCAGCTAGAGTTTATCATATTCGGACATATGATAATAGAAATGACAGAGAAGAACCATATATTGTTACATGTACGTTCTGAAAATTCGAGGACGAATTTTCTTAAAATGGGAGAATTGTAATACCCCGATATTAGCTTAGTGACTAAAATGCAAGGAATTAAAAGTTATTGGTTTTACTTCAGTGACTAAAATGTAAAAATTCAAAGTTTGGTGGCTAAAGTGAAAAGTTAGGAAAAGTTCAAGGACCAAGATGGTAATTTCCCCATTAAGTAATTTTATTCAGTATTAGTGTAGATCAAATCGAATTAAGTACCTTAATGTCGATTTTTAGAATTAAGAACCGGGAAAAGGTACTGAAATTGGGTCGAATAGAATTATTCAAGTCAGGGAAATTTATGATGGGTGACCTATGGGAAGGTTCTATAAAAGTGTTTATAATCAGTATTTTGGACTCAGTAAGAGTAGAGAATATTCGTATGGATTATCGATAAAGAAATTTTAAGAGAATTTTAATTTATAGAGATTCGATAATTATTGGAATAATAGACTGATTTAGGAAAATTCAGTCTAAGTTTTGGAAAGGAAGTTTTTATGAAATAAAATAGTTTATTTCTCGAATATGAATATGGAATTTTTGGGATAAATTAGATAGTTCGAAAAAGGGGTAAATCACAATAGAAGTATTTTATGAATATCGGTATATCGGATCGAATCAAAATTTCAGAGGTTGATTCAAAATGCTATAGAAAAGTCATGGAATATTATTTTGGGAATATTCTATTATAGTTGGTTGGATTCCAACTAGTTTGGTTGGATTTTTATTAGTATGGTTGGATTTTTACCAGTATGGCAAACTAGTAATTATTAAGTTAGTTGGAGGACAAAAGAGACTTTTCACCCATATTTTATTAAGGTAATTGATTATTTTTGGATAAAATAATATAAGTGTTGGAAGATGATTAGTCATAATCCAAGGCTAGAATGGTCTTTTGACTATTAAGGATTTTTATTATTTTATTATGGTTAAATATTATGCCATTTGGCATAATTAAAGACCAAAAAATTGGCCAAAAGTCATCTCTATCTTTCTCCATAGCTGCCGAAACCCCCAAGATCAAAGGATACCGATAAAGATCAAGATCTTACTAGTAGACCGGGAAAATAAAAAGTTCGAGACTAATCGAATAGTAAAAAGGGGAATTACAAGGCTAAGGTGAGTGCATATATGTTTTTTTAGCATGGTACTTTATTTTAATGATTTACAGATTATGGCAGTATACCATAAATATTATAAAGTATATTGGGGTATGAACTGCTCCAATATAAAATGTTTTACGTGATGTATGTATGGTTATTGTGTTATTTGCCCTTAATTGAAGGAATTGCTTTTAAGGTTGCTCTTAGTAATGTAAAAATATATTACTCGAGTATGGATTAGGTGGTTTAAAGGCATCACCAATCATATAAGTTGGTTAGTTGGTTTAAAGGAACCATCAACCGTATAAGTTGGTTAGTTGGTTTAAAGGCACCATCAACCGTATAAGACATTCTACGAGTTAATGACACTTGAAGAGTATCATAAAGTTAACGGCACTTTAAAGTGTCATATATGTTATAGGCACTTTATTGTGTTTGCAAGCAATAAAGATAGTACTTTTAAAGTACTTAATATATACCTTGGGCTATATTCTGGGATTACGAAGTATGTATATATATATATATATATATATAAATATCAGGTTTTTGAAAAGTATCATGCATTATAAAGATTTTATTTATGTTACTTATTTATGCTTCACTAAGTTATACTTAGCGTGTATTTCGCTGTCTGCGCGTAGGTACTTAGGAGTAGGATTGACAGAGCTGTTGCATCAAATCTTTTGTGAAGACATAAAGTTGTGAGTTATTTTAAAGTACTTATGACATCCTGGTTTATATGTGAATAGTGGCATGTACGAAATAACCTGTTTAATTTGTTAAAAGATAAAACCGGTCTGCCTTGTAATGATTTCGTTTATGTATAATGAATAGTATGTGATATGTATAATTTCTGTGTTTTTATGTTAGAATTTAGTTTTAATGTTATTGTTATCCATAAGTTAATTGAAATTTTGAAATAGCCCTGATTCTTAAGGTAAAATAATTTTTAATCTATTGTGACATTTCCGACTCGTGTTCGGTGTACGAATACGGGAAGGGGGTGTTACATATAGAATGATGTTTAATTTGGAATTAATTAGTACTATAACATTATAAATATTTACAATTAAATTTGAATAGAAACTCGAACAACTTGACTAAAATCAAATTTCTTAAACTCGACTCAACTCAAAAAAAATTCAAAAAAAGTTTGTATTATAAAATAAGACTCATAAACTTGACTCAATCAAATGCCCACTCCTAGAATTGTCAATGTAAAAAAAGTTACCCAAACGTATCTATTTAGACTTTGAAATATAAAATTTAAATTCTATATTTAAACCCTAAACTCTAAAATCTAACCCATAAAACATATCCTTAAACTTTAAACCCATAACTAAAATTTTAAATCCTAAAATAAATATATCCAATATTTTTAACAATAATAATAATATCTATTTAAAAAAATAAAATGTCTTTCTTTTATCGTTTTTCAAAGATTCAACATTTAATGTTGAATATTTTGTTGCCTTTACACTAATGGACGCTAACCAAAAAGTTCTTTTTATTTGTTCCCTTGGACCATCCTATTTGCCTTTTTGTAAAATAAATGTGAAGAATCTCACTTGCAAATGATGAGAGAGGGGGGAATTTAAAAAAAAAAGGAAATTACATTTTTGTATGGAAGATTGAAATATCTAAATGAAATGATATTAGTATATCTAAAGTAAATATTGTTTTAATTGTCTATGAAAGTTCAAATAAAATAAACTATCGATTAATCTGGTGTGATGAGTTTCTAGACTCTCTAATAAAGTTAGAGGTTTGAATTATGATATTGTGAATAGATAAAACTAAGCTGGAAGAACCATTTATTATAATAATTTTTTGCAGCATCGATCTAAATTAATTCATTAATAAATCAGATCAGTGGTGAAACTCCTCCCCACCATTTTTTTTACCTTTGATTTATATAAAAATAGATTAATTATGAATTTGATCCCCACTTTTCAAATATTTATGTCTTCCCTCAGCCCTAACTCTAACTCTACCCGTGAGTCAGATATTAGACGTTATACCATAACATTTTAAATAAAATAATTTTAATTAATCATCTTAAACATGTATATCCTGTTCTTAGAAATTTCAACTTTAAGCATAGTATTTTCTTTCCATCTAAATATTTTTTCCTATGATGTTATACTAATTTTCGGGGTATTTTATTTTGAAATGAATTTCATCTTATAATTTGGGTACCCAAAATTAAATAAATTAAAATCCATTTATTCTGATTGTTTTTTTAAAAGAAGCCACTAATTTTATTAACGAGAAAATACCAAAAATTATAATAAGGGTTTATAAACTATCGTTGTAAACTAAATACATAATTTGGACATTCTCCTAACACTAACCACTTTAGATCAGACATGAACCATACATGAAAATGTTATAAACCCATCCAAATACTCGATCGAAAAATATATACGAAACCTGATTGCATTGGCAAAATGAACCACAAAAGGGGATGAAGCTATTGATAGACAACCGAGAAAACGCAAATCAGAGCCGAGCACCGTGAGAAACTCTTCACAAGCGTAAACCACGTATTCAAATTTAAACCGAAGGTCCAAAGCAGGGAAGATCAGCAGGATTACAAATACGCGTCATCTTGATCAGTCGGGACGTCGTCAAATTCAACCCTGATAAAAACATAAAATAAAGAACAGCCAAAACGACTGAAGGAGTAGAAGAAAACATGCCAAAAGACAGAGATAAGCATACCAATAGACAGAGTTAAACATGTCAATAGACAGAGATAAACGTGCTATAAAGGCAGAAAAATCGTGTCACAAAGATAGAATTATTTTATTAAAAAATAAAAAAAATAAAAATAAATTCAATGGTCGACAACCGGCAGTAAAACCGGTGTTACTGCTAGCTACAAAATAAAACTTGAGGAGCTAGGGAGAAGAATGCCGAGCGGCTAAGAAAAAATTAAGGAAAAGATGGTGAGCTTGTTCTGATTGTTATTTGATTCCATGAATACCATAGATTATGTATGGTTGAGAATTATTAGGAATCTGTATTTATGGTCCCAAACCGCATTTAAAAAATGGAGTCGCCACCGGCCACTTAGGTAGGCCGGACACCATAAAACCAGAGATTCAAAAAATGTTGGGTTCGGGAGTCGGTTACGGATGAGGAAGGATTAGCACCCCACACCGCCCAAAATTGGTACTTTAATAATTACCGCTTTATTAATATTGGATTTTCCGGATTAAGGTGACGATTATTTTAAAATTCGGTCATAATTGCGAATAAATTTTAAGGGCCCCGTTATCCGAGAATAAACGCCCAACCACTATCACTAGGCTTGATACTGGCCCCGTTTACGCTCGGATAAAAGGGCACCGCACTAACAATTTATATCTCGATATGCAAACTTAGTGAGCAAAATATAAAACATGGCAAATAATTTAAATACAATGCAAATAAATATTAACATAATAAAATACTAATCTAATAAAATATTAATCTAAAACATACATACATAAATATTAATCTAACTCATAAATAAAAACATATCTAGCATAAATAAAATACTATCATTCATAAATATTAATCTAACACATAAATAAAAACAAACTCAACATAAATAAAATACTATTCTAAAACATACATAAATAAATATTAATCTAACTCATAAATAAAAACATATCTAACATAAATAAAATATTAATATAAAACACAAATTTAAAACATATTAAATATTAATCTAAAACATAAACATACAAAATAAAAAATAAGACTATAATTTTAAGATAATTAATACTTCATTAAATTATAGAAATTACAACACTAATAAAAAAGGGAAGAAAATATACCTAACTAGGAGCTCGTATGACAAACCCCGATTGAACCCCACCGAGATCTACCACGACCTCTCCAAAAATATTAACTAGATTGGACCTAAAATAGGACCCCGATCGAACCGGTTAGGACCGAGGATATTACCCCGGTCCTGGGCTAGCCGAATTGGCCTGCCCTGCCGATTCCAATTGCAATTGCAATTTTTCTTTTGCTTTGCTCTGCTGCTGCCTCCTCTATTTATATGGGGAGAAGGGTGACGTGGAGCCTTGTGCTCCACTCCCCTCCCCCTTTTTTATTATTATTTTTTGTTTTTTTTGCTTTTTTTATATATATAATTTTACTATTATAATAACACTAATAACACTAAAACCGGTCAAAAATGAGTGATTACAGTTGCCCCTCTTTGCTTGTTCTTATGAAATGAGGACAAAGCAAAGATCAAAAGCACTCATTTTTGACCTACTTTCTCGTCTTTGGCTTCGAAATCACGTGTTCTTCTGGAATTATCCGCTCTTCCTTAGCTGAATCTTCAGGCTCGTAAGTTCTTCCTATATAGAGCTTCGTCACCTTCCGATCTTGGAGCTACAAGCTCTTCCTATATAGAACCCTTCACTCTAAAGCCTCGAGTTATGAGTCATTCCTATATAGAACTTTTCACTTCGAGACAGTAAAGCATGGAGTCCTTCCTATATAGAACTCTTCGCCTTCAACGCTGGTTTCTCCTATATAAAACCTTTTGTGCCGCTGATGGATTCTTCCGACTGGGAGTTCTTTTTGAGATTTTAGATTTAGGGTTCTCCCTCTATGGAACCTTTCAATGGGGCTTGAAAATGTAGGTTCCTTTTTTTTAACGAGGCTGTTGCCATTTTTGGACCTACGCTCCTAAGACTACCGCATCATGCCCGAAGGACTTACTGATGGCCCGAAGGACTTATCATCATGCTCGAAAGACTTACTGATGGCCCGAAAGACTTAACATCGTGCTCGAAGGACTTACCGATGACCCGAAGGATTTAACATTCGGATCGACGCCGATATGGCTATTGTTCTATGGGGACTCACGCCGATATCTTTGCCGCATCATGCCCGAAGGACTTACCGATGGCCCGAAGGACTTATCACCATGCTCAAAAGACTTATTGGTGGCCGAAAGACTTAACATCGTGCCCGAATGACTTATCGATGACCCGAAGGATTTAACATTGGATCGCGCCGATATGGCTATTGTTCTATGGGGACTCACGCCGATATCTTTGCCGCATCATGCCCGAAGGACTTACTGATGGCCCGAAGGACTTATCATCACGCTCAAAAGACTTATTGGTGGCCCGAAGGACTTAACATCGTGCCCGAAGGACTTATCGATGACCCAAAGGATTTAACATACGGATCGGCGCCGATATGGCTATTGTTCTATGGGGACTCACGTTGATATGCTGCCGCATCATGCCCGAAGGACTTACTGATGGCCCGAATGACTTATCATCATGCTCGAAAGACTTACTGATGGCCCGAAGGACTTAACATCGTGCCCGAAGGACTTATTGATGACCCGAAGGATTTAATATCTGACGCCGATATGGCTATTGTTCTATGGGGACTCACGCTGATATGCTGTCGCATCATGCCTGAAGGACTTACTGATGGCCCGAAGGACTTATCACCACGCTCAAAAGACTTATTGGTGGCCCGAAGGACTTATCGATGACCCGAAGGATTTAACATCTGGATCTGACGCCGCTATGGCTATTGTTCTATGGGGACTCATGCTGATATGCTGCCGCATCATGCCCGAAGGACTTACTGATGGCCCGAAGGACTTATCACCACGCTCAAAAGACTTATTGGTGGCCCGAAGAACTTAACATCGTGCCCGAAGGACTTATCGATGACCCGAAGGATTTAACATCTGGATCTGACGCCGATATGGCTATTGTTCTATGGGGACTCACGATATCTTTGCCGCATCATGCCCGAAGGACTTACTGATGGCCCGAAGGACTTATCACCATGCTCAAAAGACTTATTGGTGGCCTGAAAGACTTAACATCATGCTCGAATGACTTATCGATGACCCGAAGGATTTAACATCTGGATCTGACGCCGATATGGCTATTGTTCTATGGGGACTCACGCTAATATGCTGCCGCATCATGCCCGAAGGACTTACTGATGGCCCGAAGGACTTATCACCACGCTCAAAAGACTTATTGGTGGCCTGAAGGACTTAACATCGTGCCCGAAGGACTTATCGATGACCCGAAGGATTTAACATCGGATCGGCGCCGATATGGCTATTGTTCTATGGGGACTCACCGCGATATCTTTGCCGCATCATGCCCGAAGGAATTACTGATGGCCCGAAGGACTTATCACCATGCTCAAAAAACTTATTGGTGGCCCGAATGACTTAACATCGTGCCCGAAGGACTTATTGATGACCCGAAGGATTTAACATCTGGATCTGACGTCGATATGGCTATTGTTCTATGGGGACTCACGCTGATATGCTGCCGCATCATGCCCGAAGGACTTACTGATGGCCCGAAGGACTTATCACCATGCTCAAAAGACTTATTGGTGGCCCGAAGGACTTAACATCGTGCCCGAATGACTTATCGATGACCCGAAGGATTTAACATCTGGATATCACGCCGCCATGGCTGTGGTTCTTTTGGGACTTTGGTAAATTCTTCGATAATTCTTCAAATACCTGTTTAGGAACAAGCAAAATTGACATGCCCCTATTTATATGATGCATGCAATGTAATGGTTTCTTTCTTTTCTTTTCTTTTTTTTAGCTTTTTTGTTCTAAACTCTTACACCCTGAAAGGTCGTTCCTCAGATCTCTTCATCTCTTTACTTCTTCATTGTAGGCTCTTAAATCCTCATTTGAACATGCTTTTAAACCTTTTTTGCGAAAGGCCTTCTTGTCTTTGGGGTTATCACTTGTCTTTATAAATGATCCTCTGGTTCTTATATTATTTTATAAGAACCATTGTCATCTTCTTTGCTTGGCGTTGCCCCATTCAACCACGGGCTCTACTGCTTTGAATTTTCTGACCCATCATACAGAGCCTTAATCTATTTCTAGTCACTAGGGTGAGCCAAAATACTTCCATCCCCTGAGCTCATCCTTGATCTTCTCATAACACTTCGACGGGAACTAACTCTCGGTCCCTATGCTTTAAATCTCATCATCATTCATTTTTAAAGTAAAGTAAAAGGCAATTTACTTGTGTATATTTCAAAAAATAATGATTGTTTGAAAAGATAACAGTCATTTTGAAAATCACAACTTGGACGAGATACCAAACATTTTGAAAACATTGTTTGGAACAAATGGTAAACATCTTTTTCTTTTCTTCTTCTTTTTCTAAGGACCAAACATGCTTGGAGAATGGTAAACAAAATTGAAGTGTATTGCCAAACCTTTTTAAAAACTAATGTTTGGGGAAATGGTAAACATCAAAACTTTGGGAGAAAATGTCAAACCTTTTTAAAACATGTTTGCTCCCGAAATATCAAACACCACCATAGCGCATCTGCTTCAAGTTGCAGAGATCAATTCTAATGAAGCGCCTATTTAGAAGATCTTGACCATTGTGGAGATATATGCCAATGTATAGTTTCTTACGGTCTAATAGGCTTTTGAGAGGAACAACCCTACCTAGTTTCTACCCCTTTTAAGGTGGCACTCTTAATCTCACTATCTCACCATGCCCCATCCTTCCCTCATTTGGGTGTCGATCAAGCACTTCAAGTTTGGCGTTCCTTGAAGAAAAGTTAACCCTTATAGGCGGAATGAAATCTGAAGACATTCTCATTCAACTTGGATATCTATGGATGACCAGAATGGTCTTTGGGGCTTGTAATGTAGGCCTTTGGTTTATGGTTAAGTGAAACAGTATTTCTGTACTTGTGTAACTTGGATATGCCCATTATCCCTTCTCTTTTTTTGGATCACTCTAGACTGCCCGTTTTTGGGTTTTCACCCTAGAGTTCATTTCCTTTCTTTTTACTGTAGGCTGCCTTGCATTCTGGCTATATACTAATGTTCATTTTTTATTCAATAATGTTTGATCCTCTAAAACTACTCGAAACTGAGATTTCTTGAATGAAAGACTATGAATACATTTATGGGAATTCTTGTGATTGGCCCGCCCAGATGAAATATTATTCTTTCTTTTTTCTTTTCTCTTTTTTCTTTTCTTCTTTTTCACTTTTTCTCTTGGATCACTCTAGACCGCCCATTTTTGGGTTTTCACCCTAGAGGTCGCTTCCTTCTTTTGTACTTTCGAATCAATGTATTTTGGCTGGATATTGATGCCAGCATGCTCAGGCAGACTACTATTTTTCTTCATTTTCAGGATCACTCTAGACTGCCCATTTTTGGGTTTTCACCCTAGAGGTCATTTCCTTTTTCAAAATTGGCAATCTTCGGGCCGACTTGTCTTGACTTGGCTTCAATTCGAGCTTCTATACTAATTTTCAAAACTGATATTTACTTGAAATGTGGATTCCTTGTATCTCTTGCACATAGTCGAAGTCTCGTTCTTGTATTGTTTGATCTGTGTGTGAAGCATAGACAGTATTCTTCTTCTTTTTTTTCTTTCCTTTTTCCTTTTTTCTTATTCGAGTCTATGAATGTATCCTTGAATCAACACGGATCTATACTGGGTATTGGTGCGATCTTCCGCTCGGAGTTAATTGCCTCTCTGCAGCTCTTCTGATATTTACTCGATCTGTATTGCTTCGGCCTTCTGATTACCATTTATCTTCTTTTTGGTTTTTCATTTGGACATATCCATGTTTTCAACCACTTTCTTCTGATGATTTTCTGATCTTCGTACCCAATCTATATGGTCTCATCTGTGTCTTCTGGTAAAGAAAAAGAACACCATTCGTTGACATATTCACAAATGTCCTGAGAATGCCTTCAGGGGGTAGAGGTTTAGGGTCAACTTTCATTTCAAGGATCTTAAACGACAAGTGCCTGAGAAGATAAATTCTTAAAATGGGAACTGCCCATTGTCTAAACACTCACTTTTGTTCCCCTGTTGGCCTAAGTAAACTAGCAGATACTCACATTTACAGTATCACCACAACATTCAATCTCTTCTAAATATATGCAACTTAGAGTTGATCTTTGGGTTTGAAGCAAATGTACTGTTGCATTCAAAATTCAAGGACCTGGTATAGAAATGATATATACATACGTCCATTAAAAAATGCATGTATATGCATATGGGAAAACTACCCCATAAAAATAAAATGTTTAAAGAACCAAGAATGTAAAAATGTTTTTCTAAAGGGAAATGTGATTCTTTAATTCTAATAAACAATGATTTTTTTGTTGAGAATTTCTTTGTGAAATGATGAGAAAACCGTAGGGACCTTTGGATTATCTCCAGGGTATTAACTCATTCTGCCCCTTCCAAGGTAGTGTAGGCTTGCCTCTTCTCTTGTTTTTCCACCGCTGGATCAACTCTCTCATCATGACTCCCTCGTCAACCAGCTTCTTAATTTTTCTATTAACGACCCCAAATTTCTTAATGTCATGCCCCAGCGCCTCAATGTTTTGAAAGTGGTACCCATTTATCTCTCTGTTTCCTTCTGCTCCTAGGCAGGTCTGGTCTTTAAACTTAGGTCCCGGAGTGCATGTTCGATTCTCTCTGACTGTCATGAAGTCCTCAAAGCTGGCTTTCATTTTCTCGAGCATCTTATTAAAGAAGAAATATGAAATGTGGCATAGAAGTCAATTTTCTCTTCATCTACGGGAGGCTGCACTTGGGTCGCTAAACACAGACACCTCAAAGCACATTCCTTGAAGCTTTCATCAGGTTTCATCTTCGTACCCTAGAGATACCGACGACTTAGTGCTAGGTCCAAAGCACATCATATCACGGTAAGTCCTGCTAGACTGTCGGGGAAGTAGTGGATCGGTAATTTTTCAATGTAGCCCTCCATTTTTTTTTGCAGAATATGGTCACGTGAATCTTGGGGCATCTTGTTCCGTTATCATGTGCAAATCTGAAGTCTTTGAAATCCGTAGGAACGACCAAGTCAGGGTTCAAACAAAGTTTTCTTGTATTAAAGGCATCAAACTTCTTTTTCTCTCTTTTTCTCTCGAGTCCATCTTTTAACTGCTCGAATCTTGATTTTTGAGTGTGTTCAATTCTTTTAGTCACGATAAAACTCTAATTGTTCTTTGGATTACCCCCCCAAAAATTTTATGCAAGGTAGTGATAGTGTTATGTAAAATATGTCATGATTGTACAATGTAATGCAATACAATGCATGAATGCAAATGCGGTGTTGATTCTCGAACAGTCCTTAAAAGACTTTCAATCAATAGAAAAATGTATGGTTGCAAGAAACTAATAATGAATTACAGGTGTGTGATTAGCTTCCTCTCGAGATCTTGACTTTGGGAAGCAAAACCTGTGCTCCACGCGTCTCGGCGTCGTCTTGAGGATGATGGATGACTTCGTCTTCTCTTCTTATTCTATTCTATGGACTCGTGACGTCATGATCTTTATTTTTGTGGCTTCTAAAAATGACATCAACAAGTGCGGGGCATAATGCGAGATAAGATCTTTTAAGGTGCAAACGAATAATACGTCTAAACATGGATGGATTCTATCGGTACTAAATGAGTACTTTAAAAAATTTAGGGTTTAAATTAAAATTCTCAAAGATCATTTGGTTTAAAAATTTCCCCGTTTTTATTATCAAAAATTTTAACTTACTTAAAAATGAAACTTTTAGGTTTCTTTTTGTTATTATTATTATTCTGAAAGTTTTATGAGAGAAGAAATTTCAAACCAAAATAATAATATTTTCAATTTTTTAATGAGTTAAATTAAAATCTGAGAATTTTAAAAATGGTCAAACGTGAAGACTTAAAATTGGGGTTCTCATGGCCCTAATGAATCTTCGTGTCGACGTGCCTTATTATTGTCGCACCGTCTTCTTTTCGCGATTGGTCTTTGCTCGGCCTAACTTGATCTTTGTAATATTATCGTTCGGCAAAAGCGGACTTTTTCTATTTTGAAAGCCTTTTAATGAATTGTTCTTGAATCAACACCATGTCATGATATGCAACATGAATGCAAATAAAGGCGTTGATTCCATTGGTAATCACCATTTGAATGACTTTCATGGGAATTAAAGGGTCCAGATTACAAAAAGATCCATATTACAAAAAGAGTCCCTATTACAAAAAGAGTCTATTACAAAGTCTTAATTACAAAATAAAGTTCTACACATAATCCCTAGCTCTACCTCCTAGCTCCTCGATGACTCACGAGCAACTTGATAAACCTTGGTGCTTCTTCCATGTCCGGGGGTTACGAAAAGGTCGGAGAGTCGTGGCTTCGGTAGCTAAGTCATTCACACACCTTGTAGCTCGTTGTATGTCCACCATTAGGGTCTCGTGTGTATACTTTGGCACTACACGCTTGTTCGACAAATTGTTACGTCGGATCTGTTGAGTAATCTCTGACCGATGTCACGCGACTGGATCGTTGCTGTCCTTCCTAAGACACCTTTCTTCCATGATGAAAGATTTTCTAATCGGGCAAACCACTTGAATCAACGCCTCTATGTAATGTGGATGCAATGATAATGCAACAAAAATATGTGTAAAAATAAAATAAAACACAAAAAGAAATGAGTTAGTACCGGATAAAAATAATAAATACATAAATAAAAGGACAAATTAAATAAGGTAAATAAACAAAACGACCCTATTTATCTAGTCCAAAACACCTAAGGTTATCCGCATGGCTCTAACAGGGTGGGTTTCTATGTTCTCTACATGCAGTGTTGGTGCTAGGAGGTACCCGAATTGTCCTTGTTGTCCCCTACTAAGGGTAGCAAGGCCCCCGATCATCACCCATTATAGGCTCCTTTCAACCGGGTTCAATTCAGGGGGACCCATTCGCTTATGCCCGTACGAAGGAACGATATCCTTACGAAAGCATAAGGTACTCGAGCCCCGAAGGTACTTGCTAGGCCCATACGGGAGAACGATATCTCCACGAAAGCATTAGCGTTTTCCCCCCACTTAAAAAGACGGGTTTATATGCCATATTTTAAATGCGTTAAAATAAACGCGCAATTATGACCGAATGTTAATTTAATAGTCACTTTAATCCGGAACTTCCAATATTAGTAAAGCGGTAATTATTTTAAAAGCTTGACTCTCATTTGTTTTTTAAAAAAAAAACAAAAATTTTCCCCAGCGGAGTCGCCATCTGTAGCGATGTCTTTTTCTTTTTATCGCTAAAAAGCGTGGTTTTTCGAATGTGTTTGAAAGGTGTTTGTGATTCTTTTGGATATAAAATATTTATTCTGTGGGGTTTTTTTTAAAAAAAACGCATTTAAAAAATGGAGTCGCCACCGGCCACTTAGGTAGGCCGGACACCATAAAACCAGAGATTCAAAAAATGTTGGGTTCAGGAGTCGGTTACGGATGGGGAAGGATTAGCACCCCCACACCGCCCAAAATTGGTACTTTAATAATTACCGCTTTATTAATATTGGATTTTCCGGATTAAAGTGACGATTATTTTAAAATTCGGTCATAATTGCGAATAAATTTTAAGGGCCTCGTTATCCGAGAATAAACGCCCAACCACTATCACTACGCCTGATACTGGCCCCGTTTACGCTCGGATAAAAGGGCACCGCACTAACAATTTATATCTCGATATGCAAACTTAGTGAGCAAAATATAAAACATGGCAAATAATTTAAATACAATGCAAATAAATATTAACATAATAAAATACTAATCTAATAAAATATTAATCTAAAACATACATACATAAATATTAATCTAACTCATAAATAAAAACATATCTAGCATAAATAAAATACTATCATTCATAAATATTAATCTAACACATAAATAAAAACAAACTCAACATAAATAAAATACTATTCTAAAACATACATAAATAAATATTAATCTAACTCATAAATAAAAACATATCTAACATAAATAAAATATTAATATAAAACACAAATTTAAAACATATTAAATATTAATCTAAAACATAAACATACAAAATAAAAAATAAGACTACAATTTTAAGATAATTAATACTTCATTAAATTATATAAATTACAACACTAATAAAAAAGGGAAGAAAATATACCTAACTAGGAGCTCGTATGACAAACCCCGATTGAACCCCACCGAGATCTACCACGACCTCTCCAAAAATATTAACTAGATCGGACCTAAAATAGGACCCCGATCGAACCGGTTAGGACCGAGGATATTACCCGGTCCTGGGCTAGCCGAATTGGCCTGCCCTGCCGATTCCAATTGCAATTGCAATTTTTCTTTTGCTTTGCTTTGCTGCTGCCTCCTCTATTTATAGGGGGAGAAGGGTGACGTGGAGCCTTGTGCTCCACTCCCTTCCCCCTTTTATTATTATTATTATTATTTTTTTTGCTTTTTTTGCTTTTTATATATATATATATAATTTTACTATTATAATAACGCTAATAACACTAAAACCCGGTCAAAAATGAGTGATTATATTGTGCACAAGATTTTTTTTAGAAGGGAAAAGATGTTTCAGCCAAAGGTGCTAAGGTATGTCTGAACTATGACGTGCAGCAGGAAACTAGGAATCATCTGTTTTTCGAATGTTCCTTTGTCAGGAGCATATGGGAATCCATTCTTCGATATTACTGTTTGAAACAGAGATGTCATGAGTTGGGAGGATGAACTTGACTTAAAAGAGAAATCTCTTCTTATATTCATTTTAAAAGAGGCTTGGAGTACTTATGTTTACTACATTTCGGAGGAGCAGAATTACAGAGCGTATAGGCATGAGTCTAGAACTGATCTGTATGTTTTGAATAGTATTAAAGATGTAATTAGCATTAGATTACATAACAAAAGCATTCAAGTGGACAATGTATATAGATCTCTATGTGCAGCTTGGGGAAGGATGGCTGCCCAAGTGCTTGTATAGGAGGAATGGAACAATTTTTACTGTTTTTGGATAATGAAATAAAACAAACATTTATCCAAAACAACAATCTAATTGAATTGGGCAGCTTAATTGTCCAGACAATTTAGAAATGTATTCTCTTCCTCCCCGAGTCAATTAAGTAAATAGGGGATATCTTCAAAATAATTTGACAAAATCCGAAAATATAACAAATAAATGCAAAAAACAAAAACAAGAAAAACATCTAAAATTCAAAGATTCTCCAAATCTAGAGGCACTTCATCCACTTCCAATGTCTGATTCATAGGTTTCTGTAACCCCATACTACAAGCATAAAGTAAAAACACTCTGCTTACATTCCGGTGAAAGCTTTCTTCCCACCACCGGAAGATCCGGCAGGAATCGCTTTCAAAACATTGAACCTCACAGTCTTTGACAACGGCCTGAAATTACAAATAAAATTACACACAGCCGAAATCAATATTTCGTAACCATGCTTATATTATGTTCATTGACAAATGTTATAATTCAGAAGTTTTACCTGCATTGCCCGATAATGACATGGTCCCCTTCCTTCACACGGAAGCAAGGAGAAATATGAGCAGGGATGTTCGAATGGCGCTTCTCATACCTGAAAAAAGGAAGGGAAACTTTAGGCTAAACCATCTTTTTTTCTTGAAAGGTTTAGGCTAAACTATCACTTGCTTAAAAAAGGGTACATTCGAATTAAGCCGGACCATACCTTTGGTATTTTTTGATAAAATGAAGGTAGTTCCGTCGAACAATGATTGTCCTCATCATTTTGGCACTATGGCAAGTCCCAGCCAAGATGCGCCCTCTGATAAAAACGGTGCCGGTGAATGGGCATTTCTTATCGATGTAAGTTCCTATAGGAAACAAGATACAAAACGTTACTAAACAATACAACCAACAATTTTAATCCGGTTAACGAACCAACTCATAATGAATAGAAAAATATTATGTTTGGACTCTGTGTTAATCGAGTCAATTAAGCACAGTACAACACTTTATAAAAAAATGTCAGATTTATGAGGGATTCAATTTTCTGAAAATTTCAAAGGCAAGACAAAATAGAAACAAAGCAAGTTATTAACTTGCATGATAATGCAATCTTTATTCAGATTAAGCCACTAAATGCAAAAGTAACAATCAAAACTTATGCATAACAAACATGATAGCACCTAAAATCCGTACATCGATAGATAAAAAGGATTTTCCTATGGACAGCTAAGAACTAAATAAATTCCTGCAACTGGTTTTAATTCTTCTGCAACATAAGTTTGGTTTTAAGTTTAGAGTAGGATTAAGTTTGGGCTAGCAAGGCTTGGATATCTTGTGTTGTTGAGCAATTGGAAGAAAGTAGAAGGTTAGCTTTTGGCATGGTGTTGTATGTTCCTGTGAATCAGTTGTAGGTCTGTTTGTGTGACTCCAATCCTTTAGCTTTTAATTTTGTAATCCTTGCTTTACTGGTTTCTAAACTTGGTCGATTTTCAAGTGTGGCGGGTACTATTGCATAGCCATGATTAAGGTCTTGATCATATTATTGTTTTCATTAAACTCTAAACCTGGTAAAATGTCCGACTTGGCTGCCTTCCTCGTGTATAATGCTAGACTTGGCTTTTGCTAAGAGAAAACATGCCTACTTGAGTATTTGGTAATCTGTTTAAATTGTATGAACCTGCATTGTGTTTCAACTCCATCGGATTTGGATTAATGGTTGCTTCTATAGACTTCTAACTTGGAAGTGAAGCATGCTTTTCAAAAAATATAGAACTTTGAAAATAGAATAATATATCTTCATGTCTTTCTTGACTGATCTTAGCTATGCAATCTAAATTGGAGGTTGCCAGTGGTTAGTTTCGTGTATATTTTCAATAGCTTTTGTCGATAATCTTAACAAGGGAACTACATCCTTATGATCTAATTAGTTTCTTGTAGGGTGTAAGGTTGCTGAAAACAAAATGTTCAATTATTTATAGCCTGGTTCTAAAGTGTAATATATATCAAGTATTCTGATGTTTAATTTTTATACATAATTTGAATATATATGATAGATGAAAAGTACTTCGCTTGTTGAAGCAAGTGGTGAAAAACTAAAAGCAGTTGGGATAGGAAGTTGACAGTAATATTTTGCGATGTCTGTATTAAGGAGATATTAAATGGCAATAGACCTGGTACTCATTTTAAGAAAGAAGGATGGATAAAAATAGTGAAAATTTTTGAGAATGAGACGAGAAAGCCTTATACGCAACTACAATTGAAGAATAAATGGGATTTATTGAAGAAAGAATGGAAGTTGTGGAAAAAGCTTAAAGAGAAAGATACTGGTCTAGGATGAGATCATACAAAAGGGACAATTGATGCCTCAGAACACTGGTGGGAAAGTATACTCAAGGTATGCTAATTATTCTTATAATCTTTGTTTTCCTTATTTTTAATACTAATAATAATTGTTTACGTTAATTTATTAATTTATATGTAGGTGGTGCCCGAAGCTCAGAGATTCAAGTCTGCAGGTATTGATCCAGAAGTGGAAGGAAAGTTGGACCAAATATTTAGAGGGATAGTTGCCACTGGTGATAAAGCATGGGCACCTTCTTCGAGTACATTACCTACTGATTTTTTTGAGCATGGTGATAACGAGATACTTGACGAAATTGGGGAAGAAAATGCAATGAATGATGTTCACATGTCAAGTCAAGTAGGATATGATGAAAATAATGACAGTCCTGGAATTCAATCCAAGCCTATACATATGCAACAAAAACGAAAAGCCACTGAGACGGAAACTTCTAATTTGAAGACTGGGAAAAAAATTCATCAAAACAAATTAAAGGAGCTGCAAGGTTATCTTTGCAGATTGATAAACTATGCAGTGCAGCTGACAATATGAGTTATGCGACATCAAGTCTGACTCCTGTTACAGATCCATTTGGCATTCCACAAGCAATCAAAATGCTTGATGAGTTGACAGAGGAAATTCCAAAAACTAGCCATGTCTACTTTTTTGCACTGAATCTAATAAAAAAATAAGGAGAATCGAATTGTGTTTTTATCGATTTCTCCTGATATTAGAGTTTGGTGGCTGAAAATGGAAATGGATGCGAGTTCAAGATTTTCTAGTCTTCTTGGTCCTTGAGGTATGCGTTACTACACTACTTCGGGACATTAATTAGTTCTACCTTTGTTTAATCTTTAGCTTAACTAGGACATTAATAAGTATTTTCTATGTTTAATATTTAGTTTGCATCAGACACTAATATGTGCAACTTATGTTAATTATTTGCTTTGTTTTGGACACATATAATTATAAGTGATGTTTTAACTTTTATTTTTCTTGGACACTTATAGGTCCAACTCATATTTTATTTATGTTTGATTATATATTTACGTATGCAAAGCAAGTTTTTTTATGTTGGTGATGAATGTATTTTACTTAATAATGTTCATGATTAGTAATAAGTATTTTTGATATATTTAATTCTTATCATTTTTTCTTTGAATGTTTAAATATTAGTTTTATAACTTTTTTTACATGTGATAGCATGAACAACATTAACAGTTACAATGATGATGAAAGAGAATTGAATGGGATTTCACAACATGTGCAGAGTTTTAATAGGTTGTTAACTGTTGCAACTTCTTCCATGCAATTATATTATGAAAAATATCTTTTTAGACAACCATGCATGGATTCAAAACAATCAGGTGAAGCTTGGGTTCGAGAGATTCTTGATGGTCATGCATCACGTTGCATGATTAATTTTAGAATGTCAAGAACCGTATTCATGAGTCTATTGAGAGTTCTAGAAACACGATATAATTTGCAAAGTTCAAGAAACGTTTATACTCTTGAAATGTTGGGCATCTTTCTGTATATGTTGGGTCTCGGCGCATCAGTTTCTCAAAGTCGAGAGAGATTTCAAAGGTCTGGAACGACAATTAGCTGGTACTTTACGATTATGCTCGAAAAAGTTTCACGGCTGGCTATTGATATAATTGCACCGGATGATTATTATTTTAGCTCCATACCAGAACAAATACGTAATGATTCTAGATATATGCCACACTTTACGGTAAAATCTTAATACTATAATATTATGTTTACGAGATATTTCTTTACTTTAAATAGGTATGTATACTAATATGATCATTTATTTAGAATTGCATAGGTGCAATTGATGGTACACATATTTCTGCTATTCTTCCGCCAAATGAACAAATTCCCTATATAGGAAGAAAAGGTGTCCCGACTCAGAATGTTATGGCGCTATGCGATTTTAATATGTGCTTCACATTTGTAGTGGTTGGATGGGAAGGTACAACACACGATGCTAGAATATTTCTTGATGCAATTCGAGATCCAAAATTAAAGTTTCCACATCCACCAAATGGTAAATTTCTTTTTTATCTATTTATTTTATTATATAAAGTTTAAATTATTTAATTATTGTTTCTTATATTATAATTTATAGGAAAATATTATATCGTTGATTCTGGATATCCTCAAATGAAAGGTTTTCTCGGTCCATATAGAGGACAACGATATCATTTACCCGACTTTCGTAGAGGTAGACGTATATCTGGTAAAGAAGAGATATTCAATCATTTACATTCATCATTACATAGTGTCATTGAGCAAACTTTTGGTGTACTGAAAAAGAAATGGGCCATTTTAAGGGATATGTCAAGTTATAGTTTCGAAAAGCAAAGAACGATATAAGGGATATGCCAACTTTTAAGAGATATTCAATCATTTACATTCATCATTACGTAGTGTCATTGAGCGAACTTTTGGTGTACTGAAAAAGAAATGGGCCATTTTAAGGGATATGCCAAGTTATAGTTTCGAAAAGCAAAGAACGACCGTTGTATGTGCAATGGCGATACACAATTTTATTCGAAAACATGCAGGTTTACATGATGCGGATTTTATGGAGTTCGAAAGAAATAATAGAACATATGAAAATATTATTGACCCAGAAGATGTGGAAGATGAAGATAGTAATGATAATGATGAACTAAACATTTCATCTGGTTATGAAATGGAATTAGTCAGAGATAGCATAGCTTGTAGTTTAATGAATTCACTTTAAACCACAAGCATTAATGTACTTTTTATGTAGATAGTTGGTGCTACAACTTGTAGATGAAATCGTTTTAAATTACAAGTACCAATGTATTTTTTGTAATAATTATATTAGGTGTCATGGCTTGTAGTTTAATAAAAATACTTTAAATTACAAGCATCAATGTATTTTTGTAATATTTATATATAACATGGATTAATTTAGTTTATATATGTTGTTTTCATGCTTCACTAAACCTTCAGCATGTAACTCGAATAATATAAATATAATATTTTTATAATATTTCATATATATAAATATTACGTATAATTTATCATAAATTATTTTAGGATGTAATATAAACCTTCAGCATGTAATATTTTAGGATACTATAATATCTTTCAATTTTATTTTTATAATATTTCATATATATAAATATTAACTATAATTTATCATAAATTATTTTTTATTATAGTTTTAGTTGATATATTTCACATATTATAAATATAATGAATTTAAATATAAGTTAAATTAAAATATTTTTAATTTTACAACATAATGTCTAAAACAATCATTTTACCTTTTTAAAAGTACTTTTTGACAGCAATCCTAAACAGTTAATCTTAAATCAAACTTTTCAAAATCTCTTTTTCACATCACTTTTTAAAATCTCTTTTCAAAAGCATTCCTAAACTGAGAAAAAAACATTTTTGACCCATTGTAATATCATGTTTCGCTAGTTTCCGGATCAACGAATGTGACCTTACTTCAAATAATAGCCCTTGAAGAAATATGATATTTCGAAATTAAGATTAAATAGTTGATTTTTGTTCTTTTAGAACAAACAAATAGTCAATAGTTTATGTATTCTAATTATGGTAGTTTCGATTCATGTATTTTTTAAAAATAAAATTTGTATGATTACATGATAGTATATATGTTCATACTTTTTTTAACATTTTGATAGGCATACAAATACATTTTGTAGACAAAGCTGCTCGAGCCTAAGTCCTTTAAGATAAACATAATATAATTTATCTTTTCACTAAGACCACTCGTTGGGTTCGATTCATATATTTTTTAATTTTTTAAATATCAATTCACTCATAATACCAAGACATTATAACTAAATTATATGACTTAAATTTATTAAATTAGAGAATGAAACCACTCGTTGATTTCGATTCGTGTACTTTTTAAAATTTGAAATTCCAATTGACTCATAATACCAAGACAATATAACTAAATTATATGACTTAAAATTATCAAATTCAAGAACGGGAACTATAAGTGACATATAATATATGGAATATTTTAATTTAGTAGATTTCATTGTTATTGTACAATAAAAATTAAAATTAGATTTTGTTAGATGTAAATAGGGCATAATGTAAAAAAGAAAAACCTAATTAATTAAAGCTATACGGCAATAATCCGTTAACGGAACAATGAATAGGATAGAAAGTGAGGGTAGACGAATTCCTTTCGTATATAAAAGTAAGAGTATTTGATTTATTTTTTTCTAGACAATAATTTTGTCTAAATTTAAAAATAAAATTATATAATCATCTATAAAAATAAAATATTTTTAATTATTTAAAAATAAATAAATGTAGAAAATAAGATTATATTTCCTAAAATTTATATAATATGAATAAAAAATAATTGAAAACATTATTGAAAATGTTTGAATTGACAACAAAATGAACATTAACTAATGTATTAATTAGCATGTATGTTTTCTATACAACTATTAAATAAACTCAGGTGGGTAAGTTACCCACTGGGTAGAGAAAGTTTTCTCCATATTAAAGCTATTTTCAACACTGACTCAGTAGTCAATACTCTAAAATTCGACCTACTTTTTTTTCACATGCAATCGGTTAGATGGTCTAGTGAGATGAGACGTTAAGTTCTCTAAGTAAGTCTAGAGATTCGAATTTTAAAGTTGTAAGCCTAAACTAAATTAGTCGAATCAATGAATCGAATACCGATAGTTAAAAATATATATTTGGTTTTAGTTTTAGATGGGATAATAAGAGTTTATTCTACCTTAATCAATTATCAAAAATTCTGTGAAATACTGGACTAAGAGAAGGTTTTATGCATATAAGTTTGCTTTGAATGATGTAGTTTATGTGCCCATTGCATAATCAAGGGGAGTGCTGTGAAGGAAAACTGAAGAATCCGGTTGCATTATGGAATTCGGTCCTCATGCTGTGTCGGAGATTGATTTTTGCCAAAAGATTAGTAACCAGTTCTTGCACCCCCTTGTCCCAAGAGAAGTAAGCTTGTCATGTCGTGCTGTTGTACGAAATGTGCACATTCAACCGTCCCATTTACTTTAGGCCAACAGAACGAAGTTGTTCCCTTTGCTTGCAAGTTTTTAAGCCTGAGTAACTGTGTTTAAATTTATAGTGTATTTTTCTCTGAATTTTAATCTTTCGAAACAGAAATATCAGTTTCACTTTTCTTTGCTTGGAGTTGTCATTGTATCTTTTATTTGGAGGGAGGAAAAAAAGAAGTGCAATGCACTTTGGCATTATACTATGCTAAGTAGTTGGTAGTTTTGAATATTAAGACTGCGCATAGCTTAAATTAGCAACATCTAATCTTGGAGGTAGGCAATGGTTTAGCAAGTATTTTTCAATTGACTCATGTACCTTTTCTTTTAAGAATACCATTTTTGTCCCCAAATAACTTCATTTTTTGTCAAAACTTCATGAAGTAGCCTAACCATTTTAGCTTTCCTCTCGGTTCCAAGACGTAGACAGGAGGCAGTAAAGAATCTTCTTTTCTGGCAGTTGGTTGAGCATCTCGTAAATGTTTCTCCAAACCTGGGTCATCGAGAGAAAACTATGAAGTCTTTGTTGAGGATGCATGGGTCAAGTGAACTGATTAGTGTTGCGTGATTTGAATGCAACGCAAACGGTGTAAGTGTACACGTCGCAAGTAATAGTATAGATTAGATATCGTCTCTACAGGGATTGGTGCTACTTCAGGAATCTAACTTCTCGCATTGTAAAAATAAAAACACAATTGATAATAGGAGTTGATTTTGTAGAGTAAAGTAAAAGAGCAATTAAAGTAAAGAGAGATGTAGTCAAATAAGAGAGAGTAGGCCGGGTTATCGTGAGTTGTGGGGTGATAGTTGAATGGATTGTCTTGGTAATTGAGAGCTAGAATGGCTCAATTGTTTCGTCAATTGGATCCAGCCGGATTGCCTGGGCAATTCTGCGATTGCTTGGACAATTGAGATTGGAAAGATTGCCTTGGCAATTGGGCGATAATCTTCAAAGTTCGGCGAAGCGTTCCTCAATGATTTCTCGTTATCCCTAACTCGAAACATTGTTAATTGTGCATGCCTTGATAATACATCCCTGCGTGAACCAATGGTGGACAATCACTGATCTTGCGCTCCTTTTAGCCGTTGAAATCTGCAACTTATTCCTAAGTCAGATTAGTCTTCACCCTCGATTGATTGTATGAAAGCCATGCTCATTCATTTCTTGAATCTAACTCTCTCGATATTAGATAAATGGATGAATTCACGAAATCCTCTCCCAATTCACTCACAATCAAATATAAGAACAAAGAATGAACAAACCTTGAATTGAAATTGCAAACTTAAAACCTAAATAAATCCAATCGTTCTTGTAATCACCCAAATCCGTCTGGCGCTCACTTTATTTGGTTTCAAAAATTCTTTTTGATTATTTTAATTTTCTTTAAAAAAACCCGCCTGATTTGGAAATTAAAATGTGGAGTCGTCACCGATCATTTTAAAAATGGTAGACCGGACACCAAAATAAAACCAGAGATTAAAAAATAGGGTCTGAGAGTCGGTTGCGGATGGGGAAGGATTAGCACCCCACACCGCCCAAAATTGGTACCTAGTCGATTATTTAATGTCTTGGTATTGGAAATTTCGAATTCGATTAAAATTTAAAATATGATTCTTGAATGCATGAAAATGTTCTAAATATTTAAAGAAACGTTCCGTTATTTAGAATAACCGAGAAATTCACTTCCCTTTACGCCCGGAAAATGGTTTATCGATTTTCTAAATAAACGAAAATTCCCTTAAATATCGTATCCTAAAATGGTAAGGATATTCTTTTATTTAGGGATATCGAGAATGTCGCATCCGTTTACGCCCGGGACACTAATTCTCGAACTCCCTAAATAGAAGAATATTACCTTAATTCTAAGCATACTTAATTATTATGTTAAAATGTATTATATAAATATATATATACTTAAAAATATATTACTTACAGTAAAACATATTTAATAATTATGTTTATAAAAACTATATATATTTAAAGTTAGTAATTTTATATATATATATATATATATATACAAAGATAAGTAGTTATTATTTTATATATATACTTAAAATATAAAATCTAAAGTAAAGTGTATTTGTATTTATATTTATCAAAAAATACTTATATATGTTAAGTTAGTAGTTTATATATATATATATATATATATATATATCTTTTTCAAAAATAAGTATTTATTACTATTTTATATACATAGTAATTAAACAAAAATACTATACAATATTTTACAAATATATAAAATATTATAAAAAAAAAAAAGGGTATAAAGATTAAAAAATATGAGCCATAGATAAAAACTTATATATATATATTTTATATATTATATTAATATATATACAAAATAAAGTATTTTATAATAATAAAATAATACTATATTATACACATAATAGTAATAATAATAATAATAATAATAATAATAATAATAATAATAATCATGATGGAACAACCTAAAATTAGATATCAAGGACTAGAATGCATGGATATTAAATTACATGGCATGAAAATAAACATTACATGATTAAAATGAAACAAACATAAAACATGAGGAAATAAGCATAAATAATAGGAAATAATATGCTGAAAATTAAATGCAAAAAAAGAAAGTGACTAAATTAAATAGAAATAGAAATTAAAAGCCAAAAAGAAAAAAAGAGAACATCAAACACGCATAAAAACTAAAGGATCAACTGCGTAATTATCCCGTGACAGAAATGAGCGCGGATTGAAAGTCAGGGGACCACTTGTGTAATTTACCCATTAAAGACGCGTGAATCCTCCCATCGGGTCGGGTCACCGCGCGGGTCGCCCCTCTATTCGGCGTCGTTTTGCGTTTTGGTTTAAAATATGATCCTGGTTATTATTTTTGGTTAAAAACGGTTTAATAAACCTAAAAGAAACCCTTACAGACTATTTCATCTTATCTTCTCCCAAACTTGGACGGCACCGCACTAGGGAGCTGCCGCGCTCGGCCCTCTACTGCGCACCGTTTACCGGCGGCTAGGAACCATGGCATCATGGCGGGGCTTTCAACACTCCCGGGCGACCAGGTAAGATCGAAACTCTTTCTTCCCTCTTTTTTAACTTTGATTTGAAGATTCAAAACACAAAAAGGGTTTTGAATTAAAACTAAAAACCTTTGTTTGATTTTGATTTACGATTTAACAAAAAAAACTTGATTCAAAAATAAAGAAAGAAAAGCTGCTCTAAAATTTTCTTATGAAATTCCTTGTACTTCCTTATAAAAGCTTGAACAGATTTTCTTTTTGAATTTTCCTTTTTTACAATCTTTTCAGACCCGAAAATAACCCCCTAAGACTCCGACTTTTCGAACTCAATCTCCCTTACAATTTTCCCCATATCCGAAATCTCTTTTTATTTCTCTCCAATCCCTCATTTGGTTTATATAACCGATCTTACAAAAAATAATAACCACCCATTTATTTCATTATCTACAGATCTGATAATTATTTGAGGATAAAGCCGAATTTTCAGGGGTTTGTCGGGATAAGGTAGGGCGGCTGATAAGGTGGCGGTAGGTTTAGGATATAGGGTAGGTTTGGTTTAGGGATTTGATTGAATTTAATTTAGGGTTTTTTGGTGAAATTAATTTTAAGGTTTTAATTATTTTGGGGATTTTTAGTTGCCGGCAAAGACAACGATGGTGAACGGCGATAGAAGGTTTGGACGGCGACGACTTGGCTGCGGCGGCAGAGAGTGACGACGACAGTCGTGAATATTAGGGTGAGGGTTCTAAAAATTTAGGGTTTTTTGTTTGTTACTGGGTCTTGGGTTTAGTCATGGATCGAGTCTGGGTAATGGTTTGGGCTAGATGGGTAATGGGTTTGGTTTTGGTTTCAGTATAGTCTTTGGGTATGAATGGTAAATGGGTTATTACAGCTATCCCTCATTGCTCATTGTTGTACAACAGCAATATAGCAAAAACTAAAAATGACACGTTTTGTCCAGTTCGGCTGGGCTTCTTCCCCTTGACATGTGTCTTCATTCTTCGGTAGATCTTCTCTTATTCGGTACCAGTCTTCTGTCTTCACTTGATTGATCTACTCTGTCATTCTCGGGGAAGCAAAATCTTCAAAATAGGGGGTCGTTTGTTGGGGAAACAAAATAAGTTCGGCTTGCTGCTTTTCTTCTTCGGCGCTGATCTTCTGTCTTCGATCTTTGGTCTTCGATCTTCGCTCTTCGAGGATGTTGAGTTCTTCGATCAATCTTCTCCTCTACTTTCTAGGTTGAGACTTACCAAAGTACAATGATGCTCGGTCGAAAACAAATGCCTTCTTGTTGCCATTCTCTCTTTTCTTCTTTTCTTTTTTTGTTCTTTTGTTTGTTCTTTTTTTTCTTTTTTACTTTTTTTGCCTTTTTCTTATTCTCTTTTTTTTTCTTTTTTTTATTTATGTGAAGATTCATCTTTGGTTGAATGGATGACCCGCTCCGTTGGTAGTTCAAGGAGATAAGATCGGGTGATCTGCTCCATTGGAAGGAGTAAAGATCCGAGGTTGTAGTTCATCGTCTATTGGATGGGTGACCTGCTCCATTGGTAGTTCAAGGAGATAGGGTCGGGTCATCTGCTCCATTGGAAGGAGTAAAGATCTAAGGTTGTAATTCCTCTTCTATTGGATGGGTGACCTGCTCCATTAGTAGTTCAAGGAGATAGGGTCGGGTGATCTGCTCCATTGGAAAGAGTAAAGATCTGAGGTTATAGTTCCTCTTTTATTGGATGTCCCGCTCCATTGGTAGTTCAAGGAGATATGGCTGGGTGATCTGCTCCATTGGAAGGAGTAAAGATCTGAGGTTGTAGTTCCTCTTCTATTTGATGGGTGACCTGCTCCATTGGTAGTTCAAGGAGATAGGGTCGAGTGATCTGCTCCATTGGAAAGAGTAAAGATCTTAGGTTGTAGTTCCTCTTCTATTGGATGTCCCACTCCATTGGTAGTTCAAAGAGATAGGGCCAGATGTTGTAGTTCATCTGTTCCACAGACTTGCGTTGGTACTCATTCCGCTGCCACTCTAGGGAGATGAGACTAACGTATCTTTTGAATGTCTAAGGACTCCTTATGGGTTCGTGCCTTTGAGATGTTTGAAAAAGATCTTTTCAAGGAACCTATTTGGGTTTTCACCTTGATTTTCATTTTTTCTTTTTTTCTCTTTTTTTTGAGTTTTGATTTTTTTTTCTTTTTTTTGATTTTATCTTTCTTTTTTTTCAAACAAAATATTTTTATTACATCTGAAGTTTGCTTTGCTGCGGCTCCAGGGAGATATACTAGGTCAGGCCTATTCCGCTGCCTCTTCAATGATATGAACTTGTCTTGGTTCTCATTCTGCTGCCACTATAGGGATATATGATAAATGTGATGAAGTTTGTTCCACTGCTCATTTAGGGATACAAACTTTATGTCGGGTCCATTCCACTGCCTCCTTAGAGAGATGAACTCATCTTGGTTCTCATTCCGCTGCCTCTCCAAGGATATGAGATGAAGTTTTGTTCCACTGCTCCTCCAGGGATACAAACTTTATATCGGGTCCATTTTGTTGCCTCTTTAGGGAGATGAACTCATCTTGGTTCTCACTCCGCTACCTCTTCAGGGAGATGAGACAAATTTAATGGCATTTTGTTCCACTACTCCTCTAGGGATACAAACTTTACATCGAGTCCATTCCACTGCCTCTTCAGAGATACGAACTCGTCTTGGTTCTCATTCCACTGACACTTTAGGAAAATGAGACAAATGTGATGAAGTTTTGTCCCACTGCTCCTCTAGAGATACAAACTTTATACCGGGTCCATTCCGCTGCCTCTTCAGGGAGATGAACTCGTCTTGGTTCTCATTCCGCTGCCACTTTAGGGAGATGAGACAAATGTGATGAATGATTTTGAATGTTCCAAGTATCTTTTTGGGTTCTTGCCTAAGATATTTTCAAAAAAGTTCTTTTCAAGGTGTCTTTCCGGGTTTTCACCTTATTTTTTCTTTTTTTTTTCTCTTTTTCCTTTTTTTCTTTTTTTTTCTTTTTTTTCCTTTTTTCTTTTTCCTTTTTTCTTATTTCTTCTTTTTTCTTTTCTTTTCTTTTTCCCTTTTTTTGCTCCACTTCCTTTATGTCGAGGATACTTGAAACTTGTCAAAAATAATCTGTTCCACTCACTCTTGTCAAGGATACCGGAACTTGCCAACAGTGATCTGTTCCTTCGTGTCAAGGATGCCATATCACTTTTACCCATTTGCCAACAATGATCTGTTCCTTCGTGTCAAGGACGCCATACCACTTTTGCCCTCATTTCTTCTATCAAGGATGCTAAAAGTTGTTGAAACTTCGTTTTGAATACCAAATGCATCCCTTTTGGGTTCATGCTCTAGATATTTTCAAAAGAGCTTTTCAGATCTTTGCCTTAATTTTCTTTGATTTCACCTTAAGGGATCAATCTCCTTGTAGTTCGGCTTTCTTTCTAGATTAAGGATTCGCCATATTTGATTCACTCTTGCTTTTATATATGGTAGAGTATGTACACTTGGAACTTGTCAAAAATAATCTATTCCACTCACTCTTGTCAAGGATGCCGAAACTTACTGACAGTGATCTGCTCCTTCGTGTCAAGGATGCCATACCACTTTTGCCTATTTGCCAACAGTGATATGCTCCTTCGTGTCAAGGACGCCATACCACTTTTGCTCTCATTCCTTCTATCAAGGATGCTGATACTTGTTGAAACTTCGTTTCGAATACCAAAGGCATCCTTTTTGGGTTCATGCTCTAGATATTTTCAAAGGAGCTTTTCAGATCTTTGCCTTAATTTTCTTTGAGTTCACCTTGAGGGATCAATCTCCTTGTAGTTCGGCTTTCTTTCTTGAGGATTCACCATATTTGATTCACTCTTGCTTTTATATATGGTAGAGTATGTACACTTGTTAATGAATGCACCCTATTTTATGGTGTATGTGTGCAATTAATGCTTGATGCAGAGATGAATTACATGCAATGCAGTTGACTATGGCTTGACTTTAAAAGGAATGCCCCTTGACTCTAGCTGGTCATATCAGGCTTCTTAGCATTATTCTCTTTATGCCCCAAGTTCTGTTCTGCTGACTGATAAGGCCAATCTTATCGAACGATGCCCCTACCTCTCTCAAGTTTGATTGTCTCTTTTGGAAATCACCTCTTCGGGCAAGTGTCAACTTTAAGTGTTTTCTTTTCATGAATCAAGAATTTTATTAAGCTCACTCTTCTAATCTTGTGATATTTGTGGACAACAATGCCCCACTAATATTCCCGCTCTTCGACCCAATATGCCGAGTTTACCTTATTTTGGACACTTAGGGTGAGAAAGTTTTAAATGCAAAAACTTGTGAAAATGAGTTTTTTTTGTATGAAAAAACTTTGTGCAAAGTTTAGAAGAAATTCTTAAATTTTTCAGAAACGTGAATTCAAAAAAAATCAAAATTGAGCACTCAAACATCAAGTGCAAAAAGTATTTTTTCTTTAAATTGACAATGAGCAACCCGAATGAAGCATGTGTTTAAAAGATAGCAAGGGTTGCAGTGACACAAGCACATGCGAATTACTTTCTGGGCTATTAGGCTTCAGAGATGAACATTTCATATACCTAATTTCTACTCCATTTAAGTGGCTCTCTTGATCTCACTAATTCTCCATGCCCCATCCTTCCCTCATTTGGTGTCGATCAGGCACTTGAAGTTTGACGTTCCTTGAAGAAAGGTTAACCCTTATAGGCGGAATATAGTCTGAAGACAACACTCAGATATCCATGTATGATCATAATGGTCTTTATAGGCTTGTAATGTAGGCTATGGATCATAGGTATGAAAAAGGATATACAGGCCTAAATAAGTATTTAAGGGTAATAAAACCAAAGATCGTTCTTCTTGCGAACTCTCACTTTTGCACTTGCAATCTGGATGCACTTTGATGAAATGCTCTTTTTCTTTCATTATTTGGGTCGCTCTAGACTGCTCATTTTTTGGGTTTTCACCCTAGAGTTCATTTCCTTCCTTTATAGCTCTAGGACATGTAGCCTTTAACCGATTTGTATCTTGGTTCGGTATTGATGCGTTTCCATTTAAAAGTGACCAATCCGCAAAAATTGGTATAAGACTCCAATAACTTTATTCTTGTATTGCTTGATTTGGGGTATGCTCACATGGAGTAACCTTTTTCTTTCATTCATTGGATCGCTCTAGACTGCCTATTTTTTTGGGGTTTTCACCCTAGAGTTCATTTCTTTTCAAGTTTAGGAAAATGTAGCCATTGACTATTATGCAATCCCGACTAGACTTTGATTCTTGCCTTTGCTTGAGAGTAACCAATCTTTCAATGCTCTTGTTTTTCCTTCATTGCACTTTTTGACTTAGTATTTTCTCCATTGATTGTTTCAGCCTTCTTGTTGGCAATTTTCAACTTGATTTTGTCAGCTTCTTGTAAACTTTTCTTTCATTGGCCTCTTCTAATGTTTCTCTGGCCCTTAAATGTATCTGATCTCACTTCTCGCCCTAAATGAAGCGCTATATGTGTAGCCTAATCAAGATCGAGCGACTTTTATTTGTAAACAAAATTGTTGTTTTTTTGCCTCAGTGTGGGGGTGATCATTGGTTTGGGTTTTATTAGAAAGAAACGATCAAGCTCAAAGGGGGACAAAAATGGATATTTTCTTATTTGTGAAAGGAATTGAAGGAATGATATTCGTCATCTCACATACAAATATCTAAATAGTCTTCAGGGGTAGGAGTTTAGGGTCAACGCTCGATTCAAGGACCTTAACAACAAATGCCTAAAAGGGAAATTCACTCGATGGGATCTGCCCATTCCCTGAACACTCATTTTGTTCCTTCTGTCTGCCTAAGTAGAATAGAAAATATTCACATTTGTGGAATCCTTGCAACATTTGCTTTCTTTTAGACATATGTTGTTCAAATTTGATCATTGGATCTTAATAAAAGGTCATCTTGCAATTGAAATTCAAGGACCTAATAAAGATGATATATACATATGTTTGGGAAAACAAAAACCAATTCATGGTAATGAATGACATGTTTAAAGAATCAAAGAATATGAATTGTTTGTCAAATGAAATGTAAAATAAAGTTTATTTTAGTAAAACAGGCAAACAAAAGTTTTGACAAAAGCTCATCATTCATTTTTGAAGTAAACTAAACTCACACAATGTGTGAAATAGACAGACTTCTCTCGTTCTGAAGCTATAGTCAGCCCAAAATCTTGCCCCATTTTTCTTTCGACTTCTTTCTAGGGTGGATATTTTCTTATACTCTCTGCTTATAAGGATTTAATACTAAAATGAAGGGTTTAATTGGGCCTAAGCTGGATGCCCCAGGGTAAATTACCAAAACCGATCTATGAATGCAAATGCAATTTATGTAATGATCATGTTATGTTGTCGAAAGTGCAAAATGCAATAAAGATACAATGCTGAATGTAAATATGAATGCAAAAAAGAAGTTGATTCTGGAGTGAACGTCTTAGAACAACTTCCATAAAAGGTCATGTTACATCAAACATTAGAATTACAGATAATGTTGGGCCCTAGCGCCTAACTTCCGTAACTTCTCTAGGAGCCTAGCTAACTTCTCGTTATGTTCTGGGAGCTTATCATTTTGACTCAATTCTATTGTTGTATCAGCCAAGTCCATCACCTATCGAGCGACTCTTCGTGCTTCCTCAATAATGTCCTTCATGTAATTGTCTTTTTTCCTTTTTCTTCTCTGAAGACCTTTGAAGATGAAGATTCTATTTTTCTTTTTGGGCTTTCCTGAGACCATCCACAAGATCTTTGTACATTATTATAATGTCGTTACGCTCATCCACTTGGTTCTTTAGCTTTTAGACTTTAGCTTGACTATCATTTAATTCAGCATTGATGTCTCCACGCAAACGTATTCACATGTTCAAGGTCTTAATCTTGGCTTGACTACTCCTCATGTCGTCCTTGAGGACATGACATTGATTTTCCATTGCCTGCAGATTACAAACCAAGGTACTAGCTCATTCCTCGTTGGCCTTAGAACTCTTTTTCCAAAATTTGACATCTCTTTTCAGATCTTTGATTTCTTCTTTCCATTGATCGGGAGTGTCACCCAAACCAAGATTTTTGAAATTCAAACGAAGCTCTTCATGGTTGTCTTGCAAGATATTTAGTTTATTTTTCAAAGAATCAATTTATTTCTTTGATCCACTAGCTTGAGTGTCACGTCTCAAATGGCTCTTTTCATCTTCTTCAATTTTGGACTCCTTTGGCTCCATAACTGCAGGGTGAACGATAGTTGAACCATATTGATTTTTTTCGAATTTCCACATGTTATACTCCATAAGGTTCTGAACTTGACGCTTGAAGGCGGTACAGTTTTTAATTGAATGCCCCATAATTTCAGCATGATATTCACAACGAGCTTCGACGTTATACCATTTAGGGTACAAAGGTTGTAGAGGTGTGATGTGACATGGAACCACCAATCGTGCCTCCAGCAATTACGGATATAGCTCTCTATACGAAATGGTATATGATCAAAGGGACCATTGGTTATTGGCTTTTGGAGGCTAGCTGATGATGACTCGGAAAACTGACCATTAGATTTTGAACTCTGTCTCGAGTACTGGATTATGAGTGTTGGAAATTGGCTCTTCTTCGTATGCTCCGGTGCAGTAGCATTGGTTAGGCTTTTGGAAGTTTTAAGGATTTCTTCTTTAAAACTCAGTAGCCATTCTTCGACAAGACTTATGACTTTGTTCCTTAGAGCTCCGTAATTTTCTATACTATGACCCGTACCTCCTAAATGATAATTGCATCGAGACTTGTTGTCATACCCTTTAGGAAAAATGAAGCTCTTTTGGCTTGGATTAGACTGGAGTTATGAGACCTTTCTTTATCAGTATCGGGAGCAGATTTGTGTATGCCATTGGAATTTGAAATACCTTCTTTTTATCTTTTTCTTATCTGGCTTTTCTTTGTCTAATCTCAACTTTCTTTAAAATTGAAGCCTTTGCATCTTTGGGTGTCGATCACAATGATGCACCGACCTTTGGGTTTACTGGAATCATCTTGTTCGGATATAAGGTCTTGATTGGTGGCCATCATGATTTGGCTTTTATTCTGTTCGTCCTTCTTTCCTTGTACATCAGACTTTTTGCCATATCGGTCATCATACTCATCATTTCGGCCATTTGTCCTTTCAACTCTTGCACCTCACTAGTCTCGATATTGGTGTAGGCATTTTCTGGTACGTCTAACATATGAATCTCAGAAAAAGGACTTCCAATCCTCTCTGGCGTCGCTTCAAGGCACCGCCCTATATCTGTGGTCTTGTCTATCTAATCACTTGACTCTTTCATTATGAAAGCCTCCTTAATCGTAGATCACTCGTGAATCAACACCTTTTTATGCTATGCATATGCAATGGACAAAAACAAAAACAGAAAATTGGTCAGTACAAGTGTAATAAAAATGATAACAAGAATAAGCACGTAAGTACTAAAGAGTAAATTTGTACAGCCTACCCGAGCATAAATTTCTACCCGGCATAAACAAAGTCCTACCTGGCTTGATTTTCTACCCGGTATACTTTTATTTGCAAAAAGAAAGATCCTACCGGCATGGTATCTACCCGATACAGAATGAAAGATCCTACCCGACATACTTTTATTTGCGAAAAGAAAAATCCTACCCGGCATATTATTCATGAAATAAATCTAAAGAGTAGGCAAAAGGTTAGAAGCGTTTCTCCTTTGAACTTTTAATGGGTTCTGTTTCTAAAGCAAGGCTCCTATGGTCCATTACATATGGTTCGGTTCTAGGGAAGGGACCCGAATTGTCCTCGCTTGTCCCTTACTAAAGGTAGCAAGGCCCATGATCCTCACCCATTATAGGTTTCAAACAGACCAAGTTCAATTCAGGGGGATACATCTCTTATGCCTATATGGAGGTAACCCACACGAAAGCATAAGAAATATATCCCGGAAGCGATTCACCAACCTATAAGGTGGTAACCCACACGAAGGCGGTATCACACTTCCACTTAAAATATGACGGAGCTCGGGTAGAAAGCTCATGGAATGCAATGCACGTGCACGGTGTATGAGGAGAAACTCTTAAACCTTTTGACACCCTATTCCTATATTCACTTATACTAAGCGGTAAAAATAAAACATATGTATATATATAATAAATAAAATGCATGTCCTATTAACTAAAGACAGAATCATACTTTAAATTAAAATCGAATTCGTAAATTTCCAACACTAAGACTAAAAATATTCGACTCGTGGCTTGACTCTCTTTTTATTTGAAAATCGTCCCCAGTGGAGTCGCCAGCTGTAATCACCCAAATCCGTCCGGAGCTCACTTTATTCGTTTTTAAAAATTCTTTTTGATTATTTTAATTTTCTTTGAAAAACCCCGCCCGATTTAGAAATTAAAATGTGGAGTCACCACCGATCGTTTTAAAAATGATAGACTGGACATCGAAATAAAACCAGAGATTAAAAAATAGGGTCCGGGAGTCGGTTACGGATGGGGAAGGATTAGCACCCCCACACCGCCTAAAATTGGTACCTAGTCGATTTGGTATTGGAAATTTCGAATTCGATTAAAATTTAAAATATGATTCTTGAATGCATGAAAATGTTCTAAATATTTAAAGAAACGTTCCGTTATTTAGAATAACCGAGAAATTCACTTCCCTTTACGCCCGGGAAATGGTTTCTTGATTTTCTAAATAAAAGAAAATCCCCTTAAATATCGTATCTTAAAATGGTAAGGATATTCTTTTATTTAGGGATATCGAGAAGGCCGCATCCCTTTACGCCCAGGACACTAATTCTCAAACTCCATAAATAGAAGAATATTACCTTAATTCTAAGCTTACTTAATTATTATGATGCAATTTAAAATGTATCATATAAATATATATATACTTAAAAATATATTACTTATGGTAAACCATATTTATTAATCATGTTTATAAAAACTATATATATTTAAAGTTAGTAATTTTTATATATATATTTACAAAGATAAGTATTTATTATTTTATATATATACTTAAAATATAAAATCTAAAGTAAAGTATATTTGTCTTTATATTTATCAAAAAATACTTATATATGTTAAGTTAGTAGTCTATATATATATATATATATATATCTTTTTCAAAAATAAGTATTTATTACTATTTTATATACATAGTAATTAAACAAAAATACTATACAATATTTTACAAATATATAAAATAATGTAAAACATAAAAAAGGGTATAAAGATTAAAAAATATGAGCCATAGATAAAAACTTTTATATATATATATTATTATATTAATATATATACAAAATAAAGTATTTTATAATAAAAAATATAATACTATATTATACACATAATAATAATAATAATAATAATAATAATAATAATGATGATGATGATGATGATGATGATGATGATGCATGGAACAACCTAAAATTAGATATCAATGACTAGAATGCATGGATATTAAATTACATGGCATGAAAATAAACATTACAGGATTAAAATGAAACAAACATAAAACATGAGGAAATAAGCATAAATAATAGGAAATAATATGATGAAAATTAAATGCAAAAAAGAAAGTGACTAAATTAAACAGAAACAGAAATTAATATCCAAAAAGAAAAAGGAAAAAAGAGAACATCAAACACGCATAAAAACTAAAGGATCAACTGCGTAATTATCCCGTGATAGAAATGAGTGCGGATTGAAAGTTAGGGGACCACTTGTGTAATTTACCCATTAAGGACGCGCAGATCCTCCCCTCGAGGTGGGTCACCGTGTGGGTCGCCCCTCTATACGGCGTCGTTTTGCGTTTTGGTTTAAAATATGATCCTGGATATTATTTTTTGTTAAAAATGGTTTAATAAACCTAAAAGAAACCATGGCAGACTATTTCATCTTCTCTTCTCCCAAACTTGGACGGCACCGTACCAGGGAGCTACCGCGCTCGGACCTCCGTTGCGCGTCGGTTACCGACAGCGAGGAACCATGGCGTCATGGCAGGGCTTTCAACACTCTCGGGCGACCAGGTAAGATCAAAACTCCTTCCCTTTTTTTAACTTTGATTTGAAGATTCAAAACACAAAAAAAGGGTTTCGATTTAAAACTAAAAGCCTTTGTTTGATTTCGATTTACGATTTAACAAAAAAACTTGAATCGAAAATAAAGAAAGAAAAACTGCTCTAAAATTTTCTTATGAAATTCCTTGTTTTCCTTATAAAAGCTTGAACAGGTTTTCTTTTTAAATTTCCCTTTTTTACAATCTTTTCAAACCCGAAAATAACCCCTAAGACTCTAATTTTTCGAACTCAATCTCCATTACAATTTTCCCCAGATCCGAAATCTCTTTTATTTTCTCTCCAATCCCCCTTTCGGTTTATATAGCCGATCTTACAAAAAATAATAACCACCATTTTATTTCTTTATCTGCAGATCTGATGATTATTTGGGGATAAAGCCAGATTTTTAGGGGTTTGTTAGGGCGGCTGATAAGGTGTGGTAGGTTTACGACACAGGGTAGGTTTGGTTTAGGGATTTGATTGAATTTAATTTAGGGTTTTTGGTCAAATTAATTTTAAGGTTTTAATTGTTTTGGGGATTTTTAGTTGTCGGTGAAGACGGCAATGGTGAACGGCGACGAAAGATTTGGACAACGGCAGCTTGACGACGGTGGCAGAGAGTGACGACGATAGTCAGGAATATTAGGGTGAGTGTTCTAAAAATTTAGGGTTTTTTGTTTGTTACCGGGTCTTAGGTTTAATCATGGATCGGGTCTGGGTAATGGTTTAGGCTAGATGGGTAATGGGTTTTGGTTTTGGGTTCAGTATAGGTTTTGGGTATGAATGGTAAACGGGTTATTACGGTTCTCACAACCACAAAAACACAATAACCCAAGCCAATTAAAATTAGTTCATGGCTAGGTGCAAAATAAAAACAAGAGATAATCTCCCTAGTTTGTATCTAATCGACAAGAAAGAAAAAGAACAAGATGTCGACTACCCTCTATTTTTCTCTCTAAAATTTGACACCTCTCCAAGTTGGTGGCTTGATCTTTATATAGGAGATAACTAGGTTGAAGTCCTTCTTTGAGGAGGAAGTTGAGTTGGAATTAAATAACATAAAAGAAATAAATCTCTTTTATTATTATATTTTTATTCCTCCAAAAACTCCTCATAAAACTCTTGGAATTTAACTCCTTTTAATATCGTCTTGGAACTCCAACTCTTCTAAGATTTATCCTTGTTCTTCGCACTTTATCTCGAACACCTTGGGTTTATCCAGTCATCACATTCGGCTGCCATGTCATCTTATCCTCAATTGCCTTGGTAATTTCCCAATTGTTTGGGCAATTAGTTCCTGTACACAAAAGCACACCAAAGCAGTATCTTTTTCCACAAAATCAACCAAATTGGCTAATGAAGCTTAACGGCAAAAGAAACAGTGAAATTATGCATGAATGCCTAATAATGCAACTAAAATAAGCCTAAGTCTAACAATAGTTAAGAGTAAAAAGGGTAGAAATATAGTACTTTTTTCACTTAACACACCCCCAAACTCGAACTATTGCTTGTCCTCAAGCAATGCAAAACTAACAATTACATGCCAAGACTTTAATCATCAAAAACATGCTTCAAACTTGACTTCAAACCTCAGAACTGTGGCACAAAGTATGATCGCCTTTTAAATTTTTCGGATAGCACAGAAATTACCTGGAACCAAACTATAATGCTCGTGACAATGTGTGTGCGTAGTTGTGTACAAGTTGATTTTCAAGATTCTATGTGAACAATAGGCTTTTATCAATTTAATTAACGGGGCATTTAATTTTAAGTTTACTAGAGCCAATTTCGGGCACCTCTAGCAACACAAGAAATTTCTTATTTTAATGTTAATCAACTAGAGCCAATTTCGGGCACTTCTAGTGATTCTTAACTAGAGTTGGTTTCGGGCACCTCTAGCAAGAAATGTTTTTTATTTACCCAATATTTTAAGCAACCTAAGTTCGCTCTTTCAATCAACAAGCCACAATCGTGTCAATAATATTCATCATCATAGTAAAATTCTAAGTTATTTTCATGCAATCCTAAAATTAAAGGTTTTTTCAATTAAGTGCAGTGGCAAAAATTCATCATTGGATATTCAACAAGTCTTAAGCAATTAAATCCAATCAAAGGTATGGCAAGTAACATATGCAACCTATATGTGATTACTAAAGGTGAATGCAACTAAACATGAAACTAATTAGAAACAAATACCCCCCAAACTCGAGGGAAGTATTGTCATCAATGCATGTAATTATAGAAAAGTAAAAATGAACTAAAATGCAAATGGGTTAGTCAGAAAGGTCGTCACCTAGAATGATGAGTTTCTTTCGGCCGTTTGCTTGATTCATTTTCCAGTTCGCGGTGGTTGAGTGCCTGTGGCGGCTTGAGCTTTCACTTTCGGAACCTTATCGCAATGTTCATCTTCTTTTTCGGTCTCTTCGATGATAGAAGCTTTGCGCTTCAATTCTGATGCCTCAAACGGTGGAAACTTTATTGGTTCAGGTATGTTCTTGTTCGAATCTTTATTGTGTGCAGCAGTTGCCATGGCATCCTCAGTTGCCAGGGCAAGTAGGTTGGCAGGGTACACTGGGAAAGGCACGGTGTTGTCAGGATTCAAGGATCACTCGTGTGATGGCTATGCTATGGTCCCTCATGTACCGCGTGAATTGTTGTTGTTGAGCCTCCATCAGTTCTAATCGGTGGGATAATGGGCGTAGCATCTCTACTATTCGATCCAGGCCTGTCACCGCGGATGCACTTTCCTGGGCATCTGGAATTGCCGAGGCATCAAGAATTTCCGAGGCATGTTTTGCCAGTTTTTTTGAGGCACTATAAATTTCTGAGGCATCTAGAATTGCCAAGGCAATTTTGGTTGCCCGGTAATTTTCGGTGTTGAGGTTTTCTTTGTCACTTCTTGTTTTTTCGTCGTTCCTTCACCCATAGTCCTCAAGTATTGAGCTCGGTTCCACCCAGTTTTGGAGGGCAATTTCTCGTCTGTCGGATCACTTGGCACCTTCTCTTTCTCGCATATTTGAGAGATTAAGCTCAGGAAAAAAAAGAGAACCTACATTCTTTTGACTACAAGCAAATATCTCATCACATATAATTTGTCCGATGTTAATAATTCTCTTGTTTAAAATAGAATAAATCAACAAAAGACGAGGATATGAAACTGTGGTATTGTGTGTGGTACGCATTAAGCAAGTTTCAACAAACGTTTTCCACAGTTTAGCCTCAGGTTTTAACATAAGACGATTTACCGTCCCTTTTAAGGCTTTTTGGTTCCATTCGACCTCTTCTATTGTGAGGTCTTTGAACGCCTTTTTAAATTTTTTGGTCGAGATGTTGTCCACGAAAGCTTTATGTTTGTCCTTTTCAATGTATATCCCGTAGAAAGTGTTGATGGTGCCGGCATCAATAGGGACTGCCCTACCATGAACATAGACATAAGGATTGTTTGGATTAGGAGAATAAGCATAAAATTCTCTTACCCATGATACATTGGTGCCCTTTGGTTGATGGCAAAAGATTTGCCACTTGTGGTGCTCGATGACTTGAAATATAAATGGATCAAGGCCGAGGTTCTTGTTGGAGATGTTGTAGTCGAAACCTTGTTCCTCTCATACCTTGCTATTTGCAAACTTTGTATGATATCTTTTCTCAATTGTTGGTGTTGCAAATCGACGGAATGGTGGTTCCTTGGATAAACTTGGGTGAGGAATGGTTTTGATGTTCTTGGCCATGGATGATCTTTGTGTATGTGGTTGGAAACAAAAACTAAAGAAAACAAGAGAACTTGTGGGAGTTCAAGAATTTAGAAAAGAAAGTAGAGAAGTAGAGAGGGAGGGGTTATGCGGCAAGATTATTTGGGGGAAAAGGAAGGGGTTATACGGCTAGGGTGTTGTTTTATGGGAAAAATTAGGGCAAACTTTAAGTGGAACATGGATCTAATTTTGGCCCATATTGTGTCCAACTCAATCTTCAATCAAACTCCTCTTGATCTTGAACTATTTTCCTAAAATTCAAACGCAAATAAAAAGATAAGTATTAATTAAAGAATAAAAATAATTAAATATAGATAAAGATAAAGCTATAAAGATAAATATCCTAAAGGAAACTAAGAATAGAAATTAAACTAAAATAAAGAAAATCCTATCCTAAAATCGAAAATAATAATAAATAAATAAATAAATTGTCCAAAATTAAAAGAAAAACTAAAAAATAAACTAAAAATAAAATACAAATACTAGATGAGAGCATGGTTATGCATCTCTTAAAGTAACAGTTTCTTTGTCGCCCTCAACATGGGTGCCGGCATAGTGCTTTAATCATTGTCCGTTAACTTTGAATTCATGCCCGTCAATGGTGGACTTGATTATTACGGCATTATAGGGGAAAGGTTTGACTACTTCGAACGGTCCAGACCATCTCGATCTTAGTTTTCCCGGAAAGAGCTTTAACCTAGAATTAAATAGTAATACCAATTGCCCGGGAAAAAATTGCCGCGGCAATAGTTTCTTATCATGTCAACGCTTAGTTTTCTCCTTGTAGATTCTTGCATTGCCATAAGCTAAGGCACGTAACTCCTATATTTCATTAAGGTCCAGTAGGCGTTTTTGTCCGGCACTCTCCCAATCCATGTTCACAGTTTTGATTGCCCAGTATGTCTTGTGCTCAATTTCCACCGGTAGATGGCAAGTCTTGCCGTAGACAAGTCTAAAGGGGGACATGCCTAACGGTGTTTTGAATGCTGTGCGATAAGCTCAAAGTGCATCATCAATTCGAAGAGACCAATCCTTTCGAGAGGGATTGACAACCTTCTCAAGGATACTCTTTAATTCCCGATTGGAAATTTTCGCTTGTCCGTTCGTTTGTGGGTGATATGTCGTGGCAATTTTGTGTGTCACTCCAAAATGTTGCAACATCTTGGCAATGAGTTTGTTGTCAAAATGTTTGCCTTCATTCCTAATAATTGCACTTGGCATTCCAAACCGTGTGAATATATTTTTCTGCAAAAATTTCTGAACGGTTTTGGAGTCGTTTCTGGGAACTGCAGTTGCCTCAACCCATTTAGATACATAATCGACGGCAAGTAAGATGTAGAGATTGTCGAATAAGGATGAGACGGACCCCATGAAATCAATATCCCATACGTCAAATAGCTCGACTTCAAGGATATTCTACAGTGGCATCTCATGTCACCTAAAAATATTGCCCGTTCGTTGACATCGATCACACTGCTTGTAAAATTCTTGGGCATCTTTGTAAAGTGTGAGCCAATATAGTCCGAATTGCAAAACTTTGGACGCAGTACGTGTTCCTCCAAAATTACCTCCATAGGGTGAAGAGTGGCATTGCATGGGCACATTTTGCTGCTCCTCTTCGGGAACACATCGCCTTAAAACTTGATTTGCACATTGTTTAAACAAAAGAGGCTCGTCCCAATAAAAATGCTTAGCATTATGTCAGAACTGCTTCTTCCCTTGACGAGTAAGATGATACGGCATAATACCACTAACCAAAAAATTAACGAGATCGACATACCATTGTGTTGTTGAGGCAACTAATAACTGCTCATCTGGGAATACATTGTCGATCTCCAAGGGGTTATTATCGGTACTTCCTCCTTCCAGCCTTGACAAGTGATTGGCTACTTGATTCTTTGTTCCTTTCTTGTCCTTAATTTCAATGTCAAACTCTTGTAAAAGTAAAATCCAACGAACTAAACGAGGTTTGGCATCTTGTTTAGCAATCAAATATTTAATTACCGAATGGTCAGTGTGGACAATTACCTTAGTACCAATCAAATATGAACGAAACTTGTCAAATGCAAAAACTACGGCTAGTAATTCCTTTTCTGTTGTGGTGTAATTTAATTGAGCACCATTAAGGGTTTTACTAGCATAGTATATTACATGGAAAATGTTACCTTTTCGCTGGCCTAAAACAGCACCTACCGCAAAATCACTTGCGTCACACATTAGTTCAAAAGGGAGGGACCAGTCAGGTGGAACGATAATGGGTGCTGAGGCAAGTTGCTTTTTTAGGTCCTTAAATGTCGTGGCACATGATTCATTAAAGTCAAAAGCTTTGTCCTGTTCAAGCAAATTACACAAAGGTTTAGAAATCTTAGAAAAAATATAAATGAACCTTCTGTAAAAACCTGCATGACCGAGAAAACTTTGGATTCCTTTGACTGAAATTGGCAGTGGCAATTTTCTAATTACTTCCACCTTGGCTCTGTCGACTTCAATTCCCTTTGATGAGATCTTATGGCCGAGCACTATACCTTTGTCTACCATAAAATGGCACTTCTCCCAATTTAAAACTAGATCAGATTCTTCACATCATGTTAGGACTTTCTCCAAATTGCCTAGAAAATTGTCAAAGCTATCTCTGAATATTGAAAAATCATCCATGAAGATCTCCAGGAAATCTTCCACCATATCGAAGAAAATTGCCATCATGCATCTTTGAAAGGTTGTCGGAGCATTGCATAATCCGAATGGCATCTTTCAAAATGCATAAGTACCATATAGGCATGTAAAAGTGGTCTTTTCCCGATCATCCGATGCTATGGCAATTTGGTTATAACCTGAGTAACCATCAAGAAAGCAATAAAAGGATTTGCCTGCAAGACGGTCAAGCATTTGGTTAATAAAAGGTAAAGGGAAGTGATCTTTCTTAGTAGCTTTATTTAATTTTCGGTAATCCATACAAACCCTCCAACCAGTCACAGTCCTAGTTGGAATGAGTTCGTTGCTTTCGTTACTTACCACTGTTATACCTCTATTTTTTTGTACAAATTGTATTGGACTCACCCATATACTGTCGGAGATAAGATATATGATACCGACATCAAGCCACTTGATGATTTCTTTTCTCATGACTTCCTTTATAGCAGGGTTAAGCCTCCTTTGTGCCTCAATTGCCGGTTTGTGATCATCCTCCAAAAGGATTTTGTGCATACATACTGCCGGGCTAATTCCCTTCAACTCTGCAATTGTCCATCCTATCACCTTTTTGTGGAGCATTAACATGTCGATCAATCTATGTTCTTGTTCAGGCTGCAACTTAGAAGAAATAATTACAGGCAGTGTGTTATTGGTTCCCAAATAAGCATATTTCAATTGTCCTGACAAAGCTTTCAATTCAAGAATAGGAGGTTGCTCAATAGAGGGTTTTTTGGTTTTACCTTCCTTATTTGAGTAATCCAATGGTTCAAAGTACGTACCTGGATGACTTGCTATCCAATTGGCTTCATCTTGCTCATTGTCGTCTTACTATTTGATTTCTTCAAGTTTGGCAATACAATTGCCGAGGCAATTGTCGAGGCAATCTTCCTCTATTCCAAAATGGAATTCAGTGGTAGCTTGGATGACTTGACACTCCTCTGGATCATCAGCATGCTTAAGAGTTTGGAAAACATTCAACTTGACTTGCTGATCGTTCACCCTCATAGCGAGTTCTCCCTTTTCAACATCGATTAAGGTCCTTCCTGTTGCTAGAAACGGCCTTCCAAGGATAATAGGAGTGAACTCATCTGCTTCACAATCCAAAGCAATAAAGTCAGCGGGAAAAATAAATTTATCAACTCTTACAAGTATATCTTCAATTTTCCCTCTGGATGCACGTAAGATCTGTCTGCAAGCTGCAGCATAACTATTGTAGGTCTCGCCTTCCCTATGCCCAATCGTTGGAAGACTGATGTTGACATAAGGTTTATGCTTTCTCCAAGATCTCATAATGCCTTCCCAATATAGTGATTTCCAATTGTACAAGGTATTGTGAAACTGTCGGGATCTTTTAGCTTCGGTGGCATTCGGTTGTGCAATATTGCCATACATCCTTCCGTCACAGCTACTGTTTCAAACTCACCTAGTCTTGTTCGCTTAAAGATAATGTCTTTAAGGAACTTAGCATAGTTCGGCATTTGCTCTATTGCTTCAACAAACGGCAAATTGATGTGGACTTGCTTCAAGATATCAAGAAACTTATTGAACTGGTAGTCTTGTTTCTGCCGTTTCAGCCTTTAGGGGAATGGTGGTGGAATTCGGATCTCCTCTTCCTTCTTTTTTGATTTGGGATTTTCATCGTGACTTGCCTGGGTAATTGGAATTGCCTGGGCATCTAGAATTGCCTAGGCAATTTTTGATTCACCAATTTTGGATGAGGTGTCCTCGCCAATTACATCTTTTTGAGCGGAAGACTGCTCTGGGTGATCTATAGGCTGAACAGGTGCATCCTTAAGTTTTCACCCTATCTGAATGGTAATTACTTTACACTGCTCATGGCCTATCCCCTTCGCGACCTCAGTATCGCTGGGTAAACCTTCTTGAGGTCTTGTATTCAGGTTTTGGGCGAATTGCCTAAATTGAGTCTCCAATGATTTCAGGGCTGCCTCCTGATTCTACAATCTCATCTCAGTCCTTTTTATGAAACTACTATTCTTAACCATATAAGATTCAGTTTTTAACATAAAAGCATTGAGAGAATTTCCCAAGGAACTAGATAGTGTCGATTGTTGCTGCGGCATCTGTTGTCAAGGCATGTTCTGCTAGAATCCCGGTGCTTGTGAATTCTGATTGTTCTGATTGAGGACATTGTTCGGATTGCTCCATGAAAAGTTGGGATGCTTCCTCCAAGCTAGATTGTAGGTGTTGGTTGTCAAATTGTTGTTCCGGTTATAGTTTTCAATGTAAAAGCTAGACTCTGGGTTCTAAGGACATTCAGAAGAATCATGGTTACTGTTACATAAATCACAAAAGAAATCTACTACATTGATATCCTGTGTGTTGCTTGGTCGCTGCACATTTTTAACCAAATTGGTTAAAGTAGCCAATTGTGTGAAAATAGATCCCGATAAATCAAGCTCATTTATCGTGGTGTTTCATCTGACTATTCCCCTTCGGTTAGTTGGGAACTGATAGTCGTTCTTGGCAAGATGGTTTAAATTTCTATCGCTTCCTTAGGTGACTTGTCAAGGAGTATGCCATTTACCGAGGCATCTAGCATCATCCTTGTTGGCGTGTTTACCGAGTTGTAGAACATCATCACCTGTGACCATACTGGAAATCCGTGCATGGGACATTTATGTAAAAGCTCCATGTATCGCTTCCAAGCCTCATATATGGATTCATCATCTGCCTGCCGAAAAAAAGTAATGTCGTTACGCAATTTATCAGTCATATTTGCATAACTAAATCTAGCAAGGAAATCATGACATAAATCAGTCCAAGATCCAGATGGAATACTATTTAACCACAATTTTGCCCTATCCCTCAGTGAATATGGGAATAATTTCAACCTTAGGACATCCTCATGGACTCCTTGTAGTTTGAATGAATTGCAAATCTCCAGGAATGATTTGAGATGTTGTCGGGCATCTTCAGTTGTTGAACCGCCAAATTGACCAATTGTAGTGATCATATTGAACATCACTAGCTTTAATTCAAAGTGGGCGGCTTCAATTTCAGGTGTGACAACTCCTGGGTTTAGACCGTTGAGATCTTCTTCGAGATAATCTCGAATGGCTCTATTTCAGACATGAACTGGTTGTTGTTCGACTAAAACTCCTCATCCTATTGCCATATTATTTTGATTTCCGTCTGGGACAATAGGATCCGTCATCGCTGCTCTTTGCTCACGTCTTCTCCTATGAAAAACTCGTTTTATCTCAGATTCAAAAGGGTATTCTGGTGATGTTGGTCTTGCCCTGGTTATACACAGATGCAAAACCAAAATTGTAAGTCCATTGAAACCGATTAACAAAAATAAAAATAAATAAAAGTGCATGAAATTAAAAACAAAGTCGTTATTGCCAATCCCCGACAACGGCGCCAAAAAACTTGTTGCGTGATTTGAATGCAATACAAATGGTGCAAGTGTACACATTGCAAGTAATAGTATAGATTAGATATTGTCTCCACAGGGATTGGTGCTACTTCGGGAATCTAACTTCTCGTACTGTAAAAATAAAAACACAATTGATAATAGGAGTTGATTTTGTCGAGTAAAGTAAAAGAGCAATTAAAGTAAAGAGAGATGTAGTCAAATAAGAGAGAGTGGGCCGGGTTATCGTGAGTTGTGGGGTGATAGTTGAATGGATTGTCTTGGTAATTGAGTGCTAGAATGGCTCAATTGTTTTGTCAGTTGGATCCAGTCGGATTGCCTGGGCAATTCTGCGATTGCTTGGGCAATTGAGATTGGAACGATTGCCTTGGCAATTGGGCGATAACCTTCAAAGTTTGGCGAAGCGTTCTTCAATGGTTTCTCGTTATCCCTAACTCGAAACACTGTTAATTGTGCATGCCTTGATAATACATCCATGCGTGAACCAAGGGTGAATAATCACCGATATTGCGCTCCTTTTTTTAGCTATTGAAATCTGCAACTTATTCCTAAGTCAGATTAGTCTTCACCGTTGATTGATTGTATGAAAACCATGTTCATTCGTTTCTTGAATCTAACTCTCCCGATATTAGATAAATTGATGAATTCACGAGATCCTCTCCCAATTCACTCGCAATCAAATATAAGAACCAAGAATGAACAAACCTTGAATTGAAATTGCAAACTCAAAACCTAAATAAATCCAATCGTTCTCACAACCACAAAAACACAATAACCTAGCCAATTAAAATTAGTCCATGGCTGGGTGCAAAATAAAAACAAGAGATAATCTCCCTAGCATGAATCTAATCGACAAGAAGGAAGAAGAACAAGACGTCGACAGCCCTCTATTTTTCTCTCTAAAATTCGACACCTCTCCAAGTTGGTGGCTTGATCTTTATATAGGAGATAACTAGGTTGAAGTCCTTCTTTGAGGAGGAAGTTAAGTTGGAATTAAATAACATAAAAGAAATAAATCTCTTTTATTATTATATTTTTATTCCTCCAAAAACTCCTCATAAAACTCTTGGAATTTAATCTCCTTTTAATCTCTTCTTGGAACTCCAACTCTTCTAGGATTTATCTTTGTTCTTCGCACTTTATCTCGAACACCTTGGGTTTATCCAGTCATTACATTCGGCTGCCATGTCATTTTATCCACAATTGCCTTGGCAATTTTCCAACTGCTTGGGTAATTAGTTCCTGCACACAAAAGCACACCAAAGCAGTATCTTTTTCCATAAAAATCACACCAAAGCAGTATCTTTTTCCACAAAATCAACCAAATTGGGTAATCAAGCTTAACGGCAAAAGAAACAGTGAAATTATGCATGAATGCCTAATAATGAAACCAAAACGAGCCTAAGTCTAACAATAATTAAGAGTAAAAAGGGTAGAAATATAGTACTTTTTCATACTTAACAATTAGCACCAGAAAATGTCTTGTGGATTGCATGTTAATGAACAAGTTTATGCCTTGGAATATATATTTTTTATATTTAGATGGTAACTTAAGCATTTCACATGAAAGCTCTAATGTATGCTGTAGCGAATGATACAATAATATTTTTGATGTAGATAGAAGATTATCCTGCTGAAATTCTAAAATCTTTAGAACACTGTGACCAAGTTACCAACATGGTCCATCCCCTAATAGAATCTACCTCTATCTGCAATATGGAAACTAGGTTCAGCAGCACAGGTACTGAAACTGGAATTTCATCTGAAAGCAGGACCTCAGCAACTGAGGATCCAAATATTAAAGGTGCTCAACAGGTATAGAAACAAGTAGCTCTAGGAAATGCTTGAATGAAAGCATGGGGTTAGTTGCTCCCCAGATAAGCGCTGACTATAGTCATGGTGAATCTCATCGGGATAGTAGTGCTTCAGCTAGCTCTTCCTTAAAAGAACAACAATACTCAGCCCCTGTCTCAATAAATCTTTCGACTAATGAGGATGCAGCCAGCAGCTTTGAAAATGCAAGCAAGGATGCTTCTCAGATCTATCCCGAGCCTTGTATTTTGTCTTCTCAAGAACTTGAAGATTCATATTTGCATGAGATACCAGTTGAGAATCAGTTGGGCGAAGTAACAACAACCCATAACTCTTCTTCTGATTCTGCTCATCATGCCTCGGAATCAATGACTTTCCAATCACTAGGAGGTGAATCAATTAGAGAGGTTGTACCTTCAGGTGTAGGAATTCTCATATCCAATGGGGAACGAGGCCAGGGAGATGGAAATGTGCTTCACTTTGATGTTGTGAGTATCACTTCCAATTTCTTATCTGGTGGCAGTGCTGATACAAGTAGCCGAGAAGCCAGGAGGAATAGTAGAAGATTGTTTTGGGATGCATTTTCGAGAAGCAATTCCAGAAGACTTAATGATTCTCCATCCATCTTCTCAACAAATGATAGTGATGATATTGGATTTCATGACAGGTGGCTCCTTGATTTCAGTGATGATTTCTTTTATGATGGGTCAGGGGGTGATTCCGGTTACCTCAGCAGTAGACTTCACAGCTTCAATGAACGAAGACGGCACTCGAGATCGAAGGAATTTAGTTGCAAAGGACTTTGACTTCAGAAATTTTTGCAATTTGATTCTGGTTCAGGGACTTTGACTTTGATTTCAGTGGTGTTTTCTTTTATGATGGTTCAGGTGGCTCCTTGATATGTTAAGACATTCTTTCAGTAACTGATTTATTATCAAATTTTTATTTTGTATCCATTATTTGTTGACGTTGAGGCTTATCATGTACTGTATCTTGAGCTGTATCTGTTATTCGTTGGTAAATATTATATGCCAGGTTATGTATGCATGAAGTACTTAATCATTCTAACCATGTGATACATACATGAATTACATACATATTTACATATGTTGAATTTGTCTTTATGTTTCCTTAGGTAACTTGTATGAACTATCCCATTTGATTTTATAGATATTGGGAAGACTGCATCGTGGACAAGATGAAAACAGTCGGCGAACTACATTTTTGTCCATCTGGACTCCACCCTGATGGCATATGCTCGTATGATTCTCTCTTGATGACTGATGAGTCTAATGCTCGTGAAAGCATATCACGAATAGTTATGCTTGCTGAGGCTCTCTTTGAGGTAGATTTCCTTTATCAACTTGCGTGTCTTCCTCTCTTACGCGTATGCCTGCGGTAGTGATAGACGCGAATGGAGTTGCACAAGTTCACCTCATTTCTTTTCTGTCAAATGAAAATTTGTAGGTTTTGGATGACATTCGTCAGCCCGCATCACTTTCTCTATCTAGGGCGTCACTCCCGGCCCCAGAATCCGTAGTTGATTCTTTCACTCTCAGAAGTCGCAAAAAAAAGGATGCAGTTGAGACCGGGGATGCCATTGAACAGTAAGTTCTTTCTAAACTCTTGCAGAGTGAAGATGCTTATCGATTGGCCTCTAAAAGACTATAGGGAAAGGAGTTATTATATGTCAGTTCCCCTTGCCCTAATAACTAGCATTGCTACTATAATCATATGCATAATGTATAGGTGTTATATATGCCTGGCCGAATACGATGAAGGAGAGAAAATAAAAGTTCTCCCGTGCCAGCACGAGTTCCATATGTTTTGCGTGGATAAATGGCTAAAAGAGATACACGGGTATCTTTACTTCCTCCCTATACTTCTCCTGCATCCCTCTCTTTTCTCTTTGGGAAACTGACCTACCACTCACTCTTTGTTTTAAAGGGTGTGCCCACTTTGCAGAGGCGATGTTCGTCGGGGTGTGGAGTCATCGATCTCAAACTCCGAGATTCCGTGTCTTTGATAAACCTGTACATATGTAAATACTACTGAATAGTAATGAACTCTTATAGAAATTCTACATGTTGTATTAACAGCATTGCTCATGCTGTATTTCCTATATGCCATGTTATAGCATATTGTCCTGTTTCGGCTCTATTAACTTTAAAGTAGATGTAAATTATATTTTCAAGAAAAAAAATTAGATGGCAATATTTATTGGTTGATTTAGGCTGAGATTTTTTTTAAAAAAATCAATACTTTTATATTCAATTACCTTTTCATATTCTTTCAGTTTAAAAGCTTAATTATGATTCTAATTAGTCTATTATGTTAAAATTTGAAATTAATTCCTCTAGTTTAAAAGCAAACTATGTTATTTTGTGGCTTAAGGGTATCATAAGCTCTTAAAATTTGGGAAAAAAATTAATTAAGTTCTTGAATTTTTTTGCACTCAATTAAGCCCTCAAATCAATAAATTGAATCAATTAAGTCCTCTGACCAATTTTCACCATCAATATTTGACGATTTTCTTCTTGAGATATTACTGCCACATGACACACTACAATTCTGTCATGTGACATTTACAGATTTTTTAGAAAATTATTTTTATAAGTTTTTAGAACTTTTAAAGAATCTTTTATATAAAATAAAATTTTTTTGGAGATGTCAAGTGACAACACTGTAACACGACACATTACATGATCCAAAAAATTGTTAGATTTAACAGTTAACGTTGGTCAAAAGAGTGAATTAATAAAATTTTGGAGTATAATAACTTAATTGTGTGCAAAAAAAATTAGGGGCTTAATTAATTTTTTTTTCAAAAATTTAAAGACTTGCGATACATTTAAACTTTATTTTTTTGTTTGTCAAATTGAATCAATTAAAAAAATAGCATACAAAGGTATCATTGTTAAAAACATCTTCTAATTATTTTAGAAAAAAATCAATTAAACTTCTGCATCTTTTACACCCAATTGAAATTTTGAACAAAAAAAAACTTTTATCGGTTGAACTTTTTAAACGACATTTTTGTAAGTTGATCGTTATTGTGATGACATAATCATTAACTTTGTTAACATGAATAATATGATAGAGGTGTTGGTTGATTTTTTTTAGAAAACCCTTGGTTTTATTATTTTTTGGTAAAATACAAATCTATTTTATGGTTCAAATTAAGATTCACAAGTCATGAGTGTCAGTTTATTGTAGACTCTATCAATCATTTTTAAACCGTAAGAGAAAATCTTATGAAAGATAGTTGTTCCAATATAATATTGATTCCATTGTGAATGTGTTCAGTTAATGGCAATAGGCTTGGCTTAGCAAAGAGTGAAGGCTTGTCTAATAAAAAAAGTTTTTTTAATCTATATTTAAATATTTTTAATATTTACTTGAATATTTTCCAAATTTGATTGTTTTTAATGAATTTTTAATTATTATATAAATTTTAATATTTTTAAAATATTTTTATTATTTTTAATTATTTAAATACTTTTAAAAATATTTAATTATATGTATAATTAGTTTTTATAGTTAAATATGTCCACAAACTTTAAAAAAATTAATCAAACTCTTCTGACACGTCATCATTCACACTTTGACAGTTACATCAACAGTATCAAGGACTCAATATTATGTTAATACAATAACAATAATCGAAGAAAATAATTGATCAAAAGGCTTAACTGATAAAATCTTTCCATTTAAGGGTAATTGAGTAAAAAAAAGTAAGACGTGGATTTTTTCCAAAATAGTTGGTGAACTTTTTTAATATTAAGTTGATTATCAATTGAGAACTACTAATAATATTATAAAATAAAAATCATATTAAATTAAACTAAGAACGGCGGTGGTTAATTAGGAATTGTAACCAAAGAGCGAAAATGGAAAAATGAACCTTCCCTTACCTTCTCATGAATACGTCATTCATCTTCTATAGAAAACCTAATAATTATTATGAAAATAATTGTCTCTTTTAACTAGATAATATATTAATGTATGAGTGGAGATCGAGAAAAATAATCTTGCATATTGCCCTGCTAATGGTTTTAATCATATAAGACCGTCGATTATATATGAATAGAAAAATTAAACATCACTAACATCGTAGTCAGAGGTGACATTTTTAAAAAAATTTAAAAAAATTAAAAGAAAAACTTAGCGATTAGAGTTTTAATACATGTATTAATATGAATAGAAAAAACCTAGCGTTAACGTTTAGTTTTCTAGTGTTAGAACAGAAATGAACATCAAAAAAGAACATAATACTTTTGTTCGATTAATATTGCTATAATGTTATTTTTGTTTCTCATAATTTTATATCATCTTTAACTAAAAGATCAAAAATTTTAATTTTAATATTATAAATGAAACAAACTGAATTAAAAGTATCAATTTTATATTAGACTTCTGAAATACTCGATCTTAATTAGCTTGACTAATTACGTTATCAAGTGATGCATCGAATTAAGCAGCCGACCTTATATGGCAAGAAAGATTATACTAATTCCAATTTAGTTTTAACGTAACATTGGAAACTAATTTTTAAAAACATCATAAAAGACAAAATTTTCTAAAAAAATAATTACAAAAACAAAGAATTTAAGAATTGAGGAATTGCTTTTTTTATTGGAAACAAGAAAAGATTAAAATTGAAAACCTAGTGTTTGAGTCAATGTAGTTTTAGGAAGTTCCCCCAAGAAATACGCTCTCTTGTTTCTTCTCTCTTGTCCCACATTTACTTTGTTTCTTAGTTGGTTTAATAGTTGAGATGCTAAAATTTTTAAACATGGTCGGAAGTTCAAATTCTGACGTTGTAATAGAACAAATTATATTGGGAGAATTATCCCTATAATAGACCTTTACAGTACTTGATCTAAATTAGTGAGCCAATAAATTAGATGTAGATGATTATAATAAAAAAAACATGACATTCAACATTTATAACCATTAATTTCATTCGAACATAAGAAACAAATGTAGAATCATTTGCTTTCACGGATTCTTCTCATATTCTTAGTACATCCCATGAGTAACCAGGGACAGAACTATCACCCAATTTTTTTTTTTACATTTGTTTTTATATATAATTTTTTAAAAAAATTAAATTGTTTAGGAATTTGTTCCGCCAACCACAACAAAAAAAATTTATGATAAAGAACTAAAACACAACAAGTAAATGGATAAAAGAAAGAAATAAGAGAGGATGTTGAGAACATGAACCCTAATGTACACAGACATTAAAAAAAAAAAAGACATGAACCCAACATCAGTAAGAAGAAAAAAAACACTCATTGTCGCACCATAGTTGTACGCCGGCCAACGGAGCCGGTGAAGAAGCTGCAGACATGGCCAAGCATCCCTCACCCCAGGCTGTCCTTAGAGGATAAGAAACACTCTTGCTCTTGGCGAATGCATGGGGACAATTGCCACGGGATTTGTCGTGGAGGGCACATCGGCAGTTCCGGTGGTAGTGGCGGCGCTCGATGGTGGTGTCGCGGATGGAGATGCACCCTTCGTAGAGCGACAGCAGAAGTCCTTCAGTAGCTCCTGTGGCCATGTTTGCTTAATCACCAGCCTTTATGGGGTTTAAATTGGCAATGGAGCAAACCTTCCTATGTGAAGGAAAAATGGTGGCATTTATAGAAATGATTTCGAGGAAAAGACAAAAACGGGCTAATTTGGTGTTTTCGGCGTTGTGAGTGCTAATTCGAGGAAAAGACAATTGTGTTATCTTATTTTGTTTAATTATTAATTAGTCTTGTTTTTTATGGAAATGGTGGATGGTTTGAATGTTTAAATAGCATGTTTTTAGGTTGAATTTGATGTAGTTTTTCGTTTATTTGAATATCTTGTTGATCTATTCATGTTTTAGATCTTAAGTTGTGTCACTTATATTGATAGGGATTTACAATTATCGAAGATAGATCGTAGTTGAGTTGTGATAATGTTAGTTTATCAATTTATCGTCATTGTTAAATATATTTTGTGTATTGATAAAATTTATCTCTCACCTCTGATAATAATATTTGTTTGTATCTATTATTTATCTAATTTATTTGATAGAGTTTTGTTTTTGAATAGTTTGACGAATTTTTTTTAACTCTTTACTTATATAGTCATATTCTTTTTTTCATTTGCTGGACACCAACCTCTAAACTTGACGACGAGCGCGATATGAGGTCATTTAATTCTAAACTTTCTTTAAGAATTTTTTTTAGAGAAACATTGTGTCATCCACTTGACTCCAATATTCATTCACTTAAGTTCCATATAAACCTAAAAAAAGGTCGTTTATATCAAGGTAGTTTGGTCACTAGCCCAAGGCGAGGGAATGGTTTATTCTATTTTAAGTTCCATATAATATTTGTTTGTATTTTCTTGTATTCAACAAAAATAACTAGTATCTCTATATCGTATATAATGAGATTGATTTGCCTATATAAGTGTTCAGATCTATTGACATGAAAAAATTTAACAAAATGAGTAGATTCAGCCTCAAGAGTCAAGTCCCAAATTAGGCCTAAGTTTTCGAAAATTAGCTCCGGAAGAAAACTGGAATAATTTGATTTTTTTCAAAAAAATAAAATAATTCGGACCAAAAAATAATTATTTACTCTTTTTTTTTACTTTTACTACTTCCAATTTAAACTAAAAGTATTGATTTTTAAGAAAATGTTATAACTATTTTATATTGGTGGATTAATCATCATAATTAACTAATTAAACTAATTTTCAGTTATACTATTCACGTTTATTTTGGAGTAATTTTGTTTTTACAGAAAATGATACTCTAAAACTATTCACTGAGGATTAATCATTGGATTTCAATTTCATCTGTTTCTTTATCTCAGGCAATTCCAAAAGGTTAGTCGTCCTTTACGTTATTTCTTCAATATTACATGCAAGCAGGACTTAAATTGCAGTTACGGACGCATTTTCGATCGCGGTATTTTATCGTAGTTGCAGAAATAACGAATATTATTGTGGTTGTTGCAAACACTATTTTTCGTAATAACAATTTCAGTCAGTGTCGCTACCGTTATATAGCGATTGTTATTGCAGTAATAGACGGCTATTTGAATACCTCATGCAAGTACTACATTTTTAAACTCATTTCTTGCTCTGGGTTTTCATTGATCTTGCAGAATATGTACGAAATGGGCAATTTTGAGATCTGGGTATTGGCAATGTGCTTGATATTTCAATCTGGATATGGATTTTATCTGCCTGGTAGTTACCCTCACAAATATACTATTGGGGACCCTTTATCTGTGAAAGTGAATTCCTTAACTTCCATTGACACTAAAATGCCCTTCAGCTATTACAGTTTACCCTTCTGTAGACCTCAAGGGGGTGTCAAGGATAGTGCCGAGAATCTTGGAGAGCTTCTCATGGGAGATCGAATCGAGAACTCACCGTATAAGTTTAAAATGTACACCAACGAGACCGAGATCTTCTTGTGTCGATCGAACAAGTTATCGCCGACCATTTCGATTTGTTGAAGAAGAGGATTGATGAGATGTATCAGGTTAACTTGATTCTTGATAATCTGCCTGCTATTAGGTATACTAAGAAAGAGGGTTTCACGTTGCGGTGGACCGGGTATCCGGTTGGGGTTAAGGTTCAGGATGTGTATTATTTGTTCAATCATTTGAGATTCAATGTGTTGATTCATAAGTACGAGGAGACGAATGTGGCACGGGTGATGGGGACTGGTGATGCTGCTGAGGTTATGCCGACGGACCCCAAGGGTGGTTCGGATGTGCCTGGATATATGGTTGTCGGGTTCGAGGTGGTTCCTTGCAGTGTCGTGCATGATGCGAATTTGGTTACGAAGTTGAAGATGTATGAGAAGTATCCGTCTCCGATAAAATGTGACCCGACCGCCGTGTCGATGCCGATCAAGGAAGGTGAACCGATGGTCTTCACCTATGAGGTTGCTTTCGAGTTGAGTGATATCAAGTGGCCATCTCGGTGGGATGCTTATTTGAAGATGGAGGGATCCAAAGTCCATTGGTTCTCCATCTTGAATTCACTTATGGTCATCACTTTTCTCGCCGGTATAGTCCTCGTGATCTTCTTACGGACCGTCCGGCGTGATCTGACCCGGTACGAGGAGCTAGACAAGGAGTCCCAAGTGCAGATGAATGAAGAGTTATCCGGGTGGAAGTTAGTTGTTGGGGATGTTTTCCGTGCCCCATCAAGTCCTTCTCTTTTGTGTATTCTAGTAGGTGATGGAATTCAGATCCTTGGTATGGCAATCGTGACGATATTGTTCGCTGCTCTCGGGTTTATGTCTCCGGCATCCCGAGGAACTCTGATCACAGGTATGCTGTTTTTCTACCTAACACTCGGCATTGCAGCAGGCTATGTTGCGGTTCGTCTTTGGATAACGATCGGCTGCGGTGATCACAAGGGATGGATTTCAGTCGCTTGGAAAGCTGCTTGTTTCTTCCCTGGCATTGCATTTTTAATCCTAACCATACTCAATTCCCTGCTGTGGGGAAGTCACAGCACAGGAGCCATCCCATTTTCAGTTTTCGTAATCCTACTTCTGCTCTGGTTCTGCATATCTGTTCCACTCACCTTACTTGGTGGTTTCTTCGGTTCCAAGGCACCACACATCGAGTACCCCGTTCGAACCAACCAGATCCCCCGGGAAATCCCAGCTCAAAAGTATCCATCCTGGCTGCTGGTCCTTGGTGCAGGGACCCTGCCTTTCGGCACCCTTTTCATCGAACTTTTCTTCATCATGTCCAGCATATGGATGGGGCGTGTCTACTACGTTTTCGGGTTTCTGTTCATTGTTCTGATCCTGCTGGTTGTGGTTTGTGCCGAAGTGTCTTTGGTGTTAACTTACATGCATCTATGTGTGGAGGACTGGAAATGGTGGTGGAAATCCTTCTTTGCTTCGGGTTCGGTTTCCATCTACATCTTCTTGTACTCCATTAACTATCTCATATTCGACCTCAAGAGCTTGAGTGGACCTGTATCTGCTACTCTTTACATGGGGTACTCTCTTTTCATGGTTCTTGCCGTCATGTTCGCAACCGGCACCGTTGGTTTCCTTTCGTCTTTCTGGTTCGTGCATTACTTGTTCTCGTCGGTGAAGCTGGATTGACGACGGCATCTCCGGCTAGAAAAATTTTGGCACATTGAAGAGGCAACTGCAACCCTCAACATTAAGTCAAAATCATGTCTTGAGTTTGAGCATTTCTTTGTTAGGAAAGTGTAGTGAGTGGAATAACCAATAACTCAACCACAGTTTTGCTTAATTCTTTATTAGATGCCTATGAATATGCTGGATGATTCAGTGATTCTTTTTACAATCTCATGTATTAGGGGCTGTTTTAGGTGGTTTTGGCAACTTAATTTTTTTTATCTACTTATGTCATTTATTTTTTTTTTTATATGTTTGTGTATTCGTATCGTGTTATTGTTGTTTTTCCATATCAAATTATATTTTTATTTTTTATGTTTGTGCCAGTTTTCAATATATCTCATGTTTTATAAAAGTTATAATAATAATTTAATTTTAAGTCTAAATCTATTTACTTAATTTTTTGATCTACTTATGTCATTTATTTGGTTTTATACGTTTATGTATTCTTATTGTGTTATTACAATTTTTCATATCAAATTATATTTTAATTATTTTTTTATGTTTGTGTTCGGTTTATATATATGTTTTATAAATGTTTTATAATATTTAATTTCAATAAATTTATTTATGAATTTTTTTTTTAGTGAACAATATTACTTTATAATTATCTTTAGGCTATTCAAAAAAGTCTAAATTTATTTATTTAAACTTAACAAGTAGTCACAGTAAAAAAAGCTATTAATGTTATTTGAAGAGATTCGATTTTAAATTATTTTGTTTACAAAATGTGTGTATTGTCAAATGATTAAAAATATCTGTGAGCAAATACTATCTTGTAATGACAAGATTATTCAAAAAGTACATATATTCCATTTGTTATATTCTAGTATGAATGGTTCTCGAGATTTAGTTTTTTTTTTACTTGAATTTAATTTTAAGTTTATATCTATTTTTAATATTTTTGAAGCATGACTAGGTATAGATATTCCAGTTTTACATTTCAGAAGGATTTTGAAATAAGGATATCAATATTCAGAATGATCAATATTGAATTTAGGAGGATCAAATTACTAAATTTTAAATATATAAAGATTTATTAAGTATTTAAATTTTTTTGCATCCATCCTTCTTTATATTTTTAGTTAAATTACTATTTAATTCAAAAATATTTATATTTTTAACAATAATCAAATTACTATTATATCAAAATTTGTCAAATATTTGAGATTCATAACAGTGACATAGCCCTCTAGGCCCCAAAGGCCCTCTGTCCCTTTCAATAACAGATGAACAAGGGCTCTTTGTCTCCATAGATACTTTCAAACTTCAATAAAAAAATTCTTTTAATAGTTTAAAAATGATTCTAATATAATATTTGTTTATACATATTTTTAACTCTTTAATAATACAAATACATTATAAACAAAATGATTAAATCTAAATTTCTTAAGATAAACATCATCCGCTTTTCAATAATAAGATTTTACATTGCTTGGTTGAACATGTTTTTCACAAACGTAATATAAAATTACACATTATGACATGGCATAGTTTAGCATACTATATACACACATAGCATACGAGATTAGCATGCACTTCATCATTCTATCAAAACACAACGCATCATGACATGTATTAGCATACATGCACTTCATCAATCCATCAAAATACGCATCATGACATGTATGTATACTCAAAAAACATATATGATAAAATATGCAATACCACTAATTTTATTCTTCAAGATATTTCTTTTTTCTTCGATGCGAGATTAACATCATTCACCTCCTTGACCTCTCCCTAAGATATGAATAAATGGTTTACATTTTTGAAGATTGTTGGAAGTTAGAGAGGAAACAAACAAAGTTTCATTGTCGATTAGATGGCTTTATTCTAAGGTCGTGATCGAATCATCAAACTTAAAATTTCAAGAATTCAAGGTTTTGTTTGGTTTTAAGAAATGTGTCTTTTTTTAAGCTTTGGTTTTTTCACCAGATGATGGTGTCAATCTCAACAAGCCAACAAATGACTCCTTTTCACCCTGTGAACATGTTATAAGATAATACTAATACTTGCAGCATTTTCTGTTTCTCAATTCAGATGTGGGCTTTTGCTTTCATATATTTCTCTATCAAATGCGCCAAGTTCAGCATTTCAATCACACAGCTAAACATCATTTTGATTCCCAAAGATATGCTGTATTATTTGAGCTGACCTGCTGCTACTGTGATATGACCATATCGAGGAATAATCGATCAAACTAAGAGGTGGTCATGGACGCAAAAAAAAAAAAAAAAAAATCTGTACAGATATCGCCTGCCAAAATTCCATACACCACTTACCGGAAGAATCAAAACAACGGTTGGCACTACTGAGTAACCTGCTGCTGGGATTAAAAAGAAAACAGGGAGGCCGAAAAGCTGTGAAGGTGGCACATGATAACTGCAACGATATGTAGCAGAAGCAAAATACTACCATGTTGGCAGTTTTACGCTTAACCAATCAATGAAAACTCCAGGCTACCATTTCCAGGAAAAGAATGTTTGATCCTTTTGCGCATTTCATCAGCTCCAGAACTGAATGGTGCTGGCTACTTTCATTCAGTCAACACTCCAAGTTTCATCAGGTCATTCTACCCATCACCATTAATGTCCTCGGAAGATTCTTTAATTGCCTCTGCAGTCATGAGAGCAACCACGGCCTTGTGAATTGCCAGATCTGCTCTGAAAAGCAATCTCTGGGCTTTTTCTCTCTTGAACTTGGCCATTTTAAGTGCATGCTGGGCTGCGCTAGATGCATCACGCAATGTGAACTCGTCAATATCAGAATTATCCCACTGTTCCAGGCCCTGCCTTTGAAAGCCATCAGAGAGGTAATGCTGCTGGCTTGGCCACTCAAGAAAGTCCCGGTTCCATCGGTGAATTCCATTTCTCTTGCCAATTAGCCTCTGATTGTATGAATCCACCATCTGTGCGTCATTTGATGACAGAAAAGTGCCATACTTTTTTGACTTGCTTCTTTGAAGTTTATGGAAATGATTCTTATCAAACCTATCACTTCCCATCGGGAAATACCCCATGCTACCAAAACCTCGTGGTGAAAATAACCTTGGTGAAACTTGAGACTGTGGGGAATCTTCTAAAGAATCATAGTTATGTGCAGGATATAGAAACTTTTCATCCCCAAACAGGAACCCATTTGATCTTCTGCCTGAAATGACAACAAATGAATTCAGTTTGCAAACAGAAACATCAAAAAAATAAAATAAAAAGAATAAAGTGAAAGTGTAAAGACCATTTACCAAAGGAATGACAACCCTCGTGATATCCCAAGGCATGTTGGCTTTGACCAGAAACTGAAAATTTCCTCTGGGATCTATGTTTTGACCCTTTATTTGGAAGTTCCAGACCCCGGGGTTTCATACAGAAAGCAAACATGGGTGGCTTCTCAATGGATTTAGAGTTACCTTTAGACATTGCTTGCTCCCACTCTCTCACTTGCTGTTGGTACCTTTCCCACAATGGAGGCTGAATAAAAAACAGACATTATAAAATAAGTTGGACATCATAAAATATTTAAGATAAAACAAAACACATGAACAAACAAACCACGGTAACATAGTAAAACTGTCAGGTAAAATCAGAACCTTGAAAGATGAACTTGAGAATTATTCAGGCTCTTAAAAAGGATAGGAAATAGATGGAATGCAATTCAGACAACCCATCATAGACCCAATAGTACTTAGGTTGAGGAAAGAAATAACAGAATACAACTCTTGGTAGCAAGCACGGAGGAGCTAATCAATTTACAAAATGTTTGGATTGTTAAAGGGGCGGAAAAGAAAGGAAATGGGTAAACTTTTCCTTTGTTTCAAATTCTCATAAATTAAAATATGGTTTCCCTCAAGTTCCCAGGTTTTAATTACCCCAAATTATCTGGTAATAATAATCAAAATATCAATAGCAAGAGTACATTGGTTTGAACAAACTCCTACAAAGTACAATCCCTTGTCCCCAACTCCCCATGCTTAGTTTGGGAAGATGAATTTAAAAGAGTCAACCTCGTGTTGAATTGTTATATAACTTTTGAGCATTGATGCAAATATTATGTAAAAATTAGCTAAAGACTCAATAAACCTGTATATTTCAGATGCATATAAAATTAATCCAGAAATTTCATGATATTTTTGTCATGTTCTTTGAACAAGTACCACTAAATAATTCTTTGTTACTAGTTAAAACCACATTAAAATGCAACTATTACTTAAATAACTGAATAAAACTTAAACCCAGATTTTCTGTTTTTCCTTTCCAGGTGTTTGATGGCAAGTACATGTTTTTGTGAAGAAAATATATATATATATATATATATATATATATGAACACTATTCAGACTAATGAATACATCTGTGCAGAACCAAGTACTTCAGGTGATGCACCAAAAAGAAGTTGACAAATTCAATCTACTAGTAAAACTAAAAAGTATTGACTAAAAGAAACAAATGCATTGAAAAAAAAAACCAAGGTTTTAAAAAGATACCTGGAGATGACGAATTAAAGGCATCCCAACTCTCTGCCTCTTCTGTTGCCAATGCCCATAGATTGCTGTGATTACGTTAATGGACCCAACTCCAGCCATGAGCTCTTGGATTTCTTCAGAAGTAAACTGACTGCACTTTTGAGTATATGCAGCCTTCTCAAACATGTCCATAACCTTCTCAAACATTTCATCAGAAAATTCCAAAGAATTGCCAATATCACTTTCGGAAGATTTGCAAATTCTTGAAATCCACTGTTCATCATCACTATCCATGTCGTATAAAACACGGGATGGATCCAAAGCCATCTCAACATCAGTTTCAACCTGGCGCAAGTACTTTGAAGAACAACGAGCAAATGTCACTTCCGTCGCGTTTTCATCATATTCCTCTATTAAGTGAACCCCAGGAATAGGAATGTTCTTCACAGAAGCAGCACGGAGATTACGGTTGTAGCACTCTTCATGCATCTCCTTGAAAAGAGCCCACTGACTCCTGTCTGTAAACTCCAAGATCCAATCTTTCCCTCCTTTCCACATCATAGCATGTGTAAAACGATTGGTAGATCCAGGCTGCAGGAACTGATGTGCCTTGTAAGAGTACCTTGTAGACCCTGACACTTTCACAGCCAGCTTCCATTCATTATGATCAAAAAGCTCTAGCACAACCTGCACTCCACATTCTCGCCATCCTCTGTCACCAATAGTAATTAGTACATTTGCATCACAAGATAATAACTCCAAGTTCCTTTGGGAGCCTCTAGAAACATCAGATGATCTCTTCTCATTAGCCCTCCTAATTCGCTTGTGAGGAAGGGCTCTCTGCTGCTGGCCTTTATTTTTTGTGCTGTAATCTAAACTTCCAAAGGGCATCGAGTATGATACCTGAGTTCGTGGCTTCTTAGGTCCATTTCCAAAATTACTGTTG